>OX638297.1:39561358-40761358 GCA_951812265.1 Taphrorychus bicolor
TGCATAAATGTGTTGTTATTGTTTTATAATAAATTAACTAAAAATATTGTAAATAATTCAAAAGTAGGTTAAAATTATTACTTATGTCATCCTATGAGTAAAGTATATCATTTGACTTTATTACCCGTTAAATTATGCGGTTTGGTTTCGAAATATCTCAGCTGTCAACGAATTACAATTATTCTAAAATAAAAGTTTTTTTTGATGTTGAGTGAAGAAATCTCAGAAACTAGCAGAGTTACGAAGTGGAGGATAATCGAGAAGCTGTAGATTTCTTACAATATTTGCTGCAGGGTGAAATGTAGGGTGCATTTAGAAAAAATGCGTCGACGTAAAATTCTGTAAAACAAAAAAGTGTGTTCTCTTCTCTACGGTTACGTACAGAGAGGGTTTGCACCTCGGGACAAGTTTGGCATATTTTCGATTTTCTACCTGGTTCGACAGAAAAATCATTTTTTCAAGAAAAAATACTGACTGGAGACCAGCCAAAGCTGTACTGATGAGGTGTAGTACATCTAACTACCATCTGAGTGGGTAGACAGATGAGGAGTAGACCCACAAACTAGTATGCAGATGGGTTGATCGACAAATTGGTGACCACCTTTTCAATTCGTTCTGGTTCCGATAACCAACGAGGTACAGAGCAATATGGGCTGCTTCTCGAACTGAGAGCCATCTGTCATGCAGTATTGGATCTAAAATACGCTGGTGGATGTCGCCTCTTCTGTACAACATCGCAAAAAATACTTTCTTCTACATTTGGCATTGATATGTAATTTGGATAAGAAATTTACGCCCGTTTTCAAGCAGTGCATGGGCAAAATTTTAGTGGGACTACTTATCATCACGACACTATTTATCATCTATGTCAACTCATTATCGGGTATTATTCCATCGGGTGTAGTATGTCAATATGCCAATGACACTTCTGTTGTCGTTTCTGCCCCCTCTGTCGGCCTTCTGGCGGATCACGCGTGAAGTGGTTGATCGCATGCAGGCATGGTGTGGTCAGAACGGTCTGACTTTAAACTCCAGTAAAACAGGATTGATTCAATTCTCTAAATCTCAGACTATTGAATCAATATTGGTAAAAACTAATGATAAGTCTATTGCAACTATACTCAGCATAAAATTTCTGGGAGTGTATTTGGATCCTACAATGGACTGAGCCACACGTCACCAGTCTAATCCCGGCTATCAAAACTGTGAGACTTCACCAGAGACCTATTGCCTCTGGTGAAGTTTTGCAAGTATTTTACTTTGCGCAGATCCAGTCAATCCTATAGTATGGTCTTATATTTTGGGGCTCTTCACGGGGTGCTGCTGATGTCTTTACGGTTCAGAAAAGGATTCTCAGGTCTATGTTGGGGGTTTCTCAACTCACATCTTGTGGGTAACGGTTCCCTGATCAGAGAATTTTGACACTGCCTTCTCTTTACTGGTGGCTTGGTTATGTTTGTGAAGAAAAATATGGGGCTGTTCTCTCAGAACAAAGACTTCTATTGAGAGTACATGTCCATGACAACTAGAGGCCGGGAGCTGAGTGTACCATTCCACAGAACGTCGTTTTTTGAGAAGGAGGTATACTATAGAGCAGTCAGGGTGTTTCGAATGCTTCCCGGGGAAATGCAGAGTATTACTAATGTTTCAATCTTTAAGAAGAGAGTTTACGAATGGGTGCAAAGAATATTTTATTTTTTATAAACTAGATATGCAGTAGCGAGAGAAAGTAGAAGTTTAAAGAGGTTTGCTAAACAGGTTAAAACAAGAGTGAATTTAAAATAACTTTGCAAAGATGGGCAATTCTCTGGATTACAGCCTTCAGGATATGGCCAAACAGATTATTACCTCGGGATCTTTTTCGATTTATGACGGTATATTCACTGGTTGAGATAGAAATACATTTTTTTGACATAGCCAGTTTTTTCTAATAACAAAAGTTTTATACCACCATTAAAAAACATTTCCTTACCAAGGGCGTCTCTAGTTGAAGATTCTACTCAGCCGGATCGAATTCGGAGTTAGACATTTATACAGGGGTGGCTCAAGAAGTTTTTTGAATTTTGTGTTATTCTGGGCATACTATCAATGAGCATTCTTAGAAAATTTTGGGGTATGGCTTCCCACGCATTCTATATAGCATCCACCAATTCACCCAAATTTTGAAAATCAATTCCCTGCTGTGTTATATCCAATTTTAACTTACTCCACACATGCTCTATTGGATTCATATCAAGTGACCTCGCAGGCCAATCCATTTTTTCAATACCATGTTCTTTAAGCATGTCAGATACAATTCTATGACTATCTCGATGTGGTCACATCCAATGTGGCCACAACGAATTAATAAAAAGATGCGCGAAAAATGCGTCTTAGTGTACATAAAATTTTAGAAACCAAAAGCCCTATAAAAACTGAAATTTAACAATTCGGGTTTTTATGCGGGAGTAATGACCATGAATTCATTTAACAAATGCCTTAGATTATATCTAATCGATTATATCTACAAGTTTAAGTGTCTGGTATTGAGTATGTCAAGATTCATATTTTTTTTAAAATTATATAACTCCTGTTCCTAATCACTTTATATGTAGATACCACATATTTAGAAACTACAAGCGTTATTAAAACTGAAATTTAATATCCCTCCTTAGCCCTCCGAGTAGTTGTTCCTATTTTTTTCCTTCTTTATGTAAAGCTACAAGGTTTACTACATGTGCAATCTTCGCATATCTTAATAAAACCTTATTTCTATTTTCTTTGCAAAGGGCTTATAATTTTTTGCTTTTAAGCATTGATTTTTTATTATTTTGTTAATTCATTACAATATTTTTTTTGCTTTACAAAATATGCTTTGAAACCGACAGTGTAATTCAATTCCAGTAGGGGTATTAGCCCTCGGAGTAATTGTTTCTGTTTGTTTCCTTCTTAACAGCTGCATTATTATAAAAATATAGAAAGTGAATAAGTTTTCCATTTCCAAATTGTAAATATTGCCTTCTTGCATATTTCAAAAAGGGGTTTTCTGCAAAAAACTACAAATTTTGATCACTAACATACCTTGCAGAAAATAGATTCTTTCAACTTTCGTATAAATCTATATGCTGTAAAAAATAAACAACCTATTGAAACGTTTATGGAATATCTAATACACTTTTTTAGTTAAATAGAAGCGACCGAGAAATTAATTCATTTCAAACGTCTGACTAGATGTGAAGAAAAAATAATGAAAGGCAGACCTAAATAATGAGTATCTTCGGGTCTAATCTGGGCCTTATTCAACGTTTTCCAAGGGCCGTCAGTGCGGTACTTGATGACGTAGTGATGAATGTCCACTTTGGGTTCAAGCGGCGGCATCCACGTGATTAAAAACCCATGATCCACTTCTGTTACTGTCAGATTCCTCGGGGCGCCCGGCTTTGGACCTAAGATAGGACTTTTCTTATAAAATTTAAAATGACATCGTGCGGTACCACACTATCATGCACTAAAAAGCTTTTCGTTCATGCCTTATAACATTCGGCCTCTTACCCGAATTTTCAATTGGGTTTTGGGGTGAAGGGGTTGTGATGACGGTTAATCCCACATCTTTCCGAGGGAGCCACAGATAAACCACCATTAAAATGACATAGCTAATAAATGAAATATAGGTCTCACCCAAGGTCCGTATAGTGAAAATCTTGCTCATCATGCCGTCACCGAGAGCGTTTTTTCCTACTACTTGGAACTCATAAGTTGTGCCTGGAGCGAGTCTGTTTATGGTGACCTGAGTGCTCCCAGAAGGTGTTACCGGGATTGTAGCCCATTCCGATGTTCCAGCTTCGCGGTACCACAAAGTGTACTCTTGCTTATAATCTGGACCGCCACTATATCCTGAAATAATAAAATAAGTTAATATGTATATAGATAAATATATAGAACAATTACATCTATCCATTATTTGATTGATTCAAGAACATTCCCATAACTTCTACCCCAGAATTTACACCAAATCATAAATAAATATATTAGGATCATGAAACCCAAAAATAACAAACTTACCAGGCATCCAGCTGAGGGTGACGCTGAATTCCGTGGCAGATCCGGTCAAGTTATACGGGGCATGCGGTTGGGTGCCTTCCACGAGTAACTGAGTAGAGACCACAATGGTGGCCACTTCATTGGTAGCCACGCACTGATAGAAACCAAAATCTGACCTACGTAAGCTTTCTATCGTGATGTTCCCACCGACGATCTTAGCTCGGTTTTTTGGAAGCGGCGTTCCTAGAGTATGATAGTAAAAGAGGTTGAATAAAAACTTTTATCAAGTTTATTCTACTTTTATCACTTTCTGTCAAAAAATCTTTGGCAACTAGATGACTGGTATTGGAAACACTTAATAATATAATGCAAAATTACAGGACAAATTGATGACATCGACTAAACATTGGCATTTATATAACTGGAAAATGCCTGAAATCTAAAATTTATTCTAAATGTTTGACTTAATATTCATAAAAATAGGTTAACTTTTTAAGACTTTGAACTTGTTTAAATGTTAGTTTAAATCATAAGGAATATAATCTATTATGATTTTGTGTTGAGATGGACTGTTTTCCCCGAGGGATAAAAGTGTTCTTTTTGGCTCTCCGAAATAAAAAGTAACACTTCAGTCCCGTAAATAAAAATCAAAAAGTAACTTTTTGCCGTTAATTTTGTTGGACAATTACAATGTTATTGAGAATCAAGTTATACTACTTTAACTTATTACTTTTCACAAAGAGAAACTGATAATATTAATTTGATATGATTTATGCAAATCAGTAAAATTTTGATTTAAAAATAAACCAAATGCTCCCATAAAAAATCAAACTTACCGTCTCTTCGCTGCCACTGTATGGTAGGTTTCTGAGTATCTTCGGCTCCAACCGCTTCGCAATGCATCTCCACGGTTTCGCCCACTTTCTTCTGGTACATGGAATCCGGCTGGAGACTGAACACTGGCGGCTTTTTCACCAACACCTCCATCTGCCCGGAACTGCCTTTAGTACCATGAGCGTTATATGGGGTGCATGTGTACTGGCCCTAGATAGCGAATAGTCGATTTAAAACATTCAGTAGAATAGAGTCTTTTTTGTCACTAACTTGATGATTCTCATTGACCCGGGTAAAGAGCAGAGATCCGTTGTTCATCACAACGACGTCTTTGATCTGATATGGCTCTAACACTCGTTTGTCTTTTGTCCACGTGACGTACTGCATGGGAGGGTTAGCTTTGATGTAACACTGAATAACCCCCGCTAGTCGGAATGGCAGATACTGAACAGTTGGAGTGAAGGTAACTCTAGCCGGATCTAGTAAATTTATTGCAATTAAATGGATTTAATTATTTTTGGAATGCTTGTAACTCAAAGTTCTGGAGTGTTATCACGTGAGAGTTAGGTGTAGTGTGCAATTTCAGCAAAAGGGGCAACTTACATTCAACATCTAAATAGGCCGACGCACTTTGGGGTTCCCCAATACCGTTGCTAACTTCGCATAGATACTGGCCCGAGTCTTCAGGAATCACAGGATTAATGACCAACGAACCATCCTTCCTTACGGAAACTCTCGTTTCCAGTGCCGCTAGTTCCTTTACCGGGGCTCCTTCCCGAAACCACTTTACTGTTACGTTGCCCGGTTGAGCTTTAGCTTCGCATTTAAATTGCACCTGTTATAATAATTATTAAGTTAAATATAAATTATTCATTTTGAGTAAAAAGTATTTTTGACCTTTTCTCCTTCTTGAGCAGTTTTATTTGTCGGCGGTACCATAATAACGGCACCACCAGCTATGATCACTCGGGCAGTATGCGAAATTTGGCCCTCACCGTTTCGAGCTATGCAGGTGTAATCGCCGATGTCTTCGTGCCGGATGTTCGATATGCGTAATTCTGTTCCATCGTTAAATATCCCTGAAAAGGAGGGCGATGTCAAGATATCTTTGATCTGATTAATTGAAGAGAAATATCTGTTGCTCGGCCCCAAACCCTTTATCGGCAAAAAGCCGTCGATTGTTCCCGTGGAAATATGACCGCAACGTGGACCGAAATTCCCTCATGGCTTTCCCTTAAACGAACGCTTCTTTGTAAATCAGGCGCCTTTGTGCCAAAACTGAACTCGCAGACAACTATTTAATCAGATCTGGAATATTTCCCTTTCGATATTAAGTTAAGTAACTCGAAGATGGGGGAACGGGAGATGAATGGTAAGATAATATAATACGTTTCTGGCGTACGTAACTTTCTTTGGCTAATAACTTGTAAGTTATTTGTGCTGGATTTCAAATTTTTTGTTGGAAAACAAAGTAAACCGTGTATTTACATAATTTTTCTGCAACCAAAAGAACTATAGAAATATTTCAAGAAATGAGTAATGTATAATGAGTAATTTCAAGAAATAAGTACAATAATATGAGTATATTATAATGTGTAATGAGTAATTTTAAGAAATTAGTACTGTGGGACGGCACAGTAGACCAGCATAAAATGCTGCAGGCTCTTGCTGATTGCCGTATCGATAATAGATGCACCGAGGTCATCAAACACGTGTACCGAAGAGCAAAAGCTTGTGTTAGGCTGCAGGATGATTCCCAGGACTTTGATATTGCGCGATGTCTACGCCAGGGAGATGTCATATCGCCAAAGTTATTCACAAGCCTCCTAGAATATATGTCCAAACAGGCCAACTTTGGTGACATAGATGGCGAAAAGCTAAACCATCTGAGATTTGCCGACGACGATCTTAATTATCGCAGGTAGTATGGACGAAGCAAAACAAATGCTACAGAAGCCCAGGGAGGCATCGAACTCTGTTGGACTCAAAATCAACACACAATACATCTCACACACAATCTTGTTATGAGTGAGTGAGGCAATCAAGATAGACGAAGCATAGAACAAGTAACATCTTATAAATACTTTGGTCACGAAATCTCTCTTGGTAGAGACAACCAAACTCGTGAAACATCAAGAAGAATAGGCTTAACTTGGGCGGCCTTTGGAAGGCTGCGCATTGTTTTTAAATCAGACATTCCAATGTTCCTAAAAAGAAAAGTATTCGACCAGTGCGTGCTGCCGGTGCTTACATACGGAGCTGAAACACGTACCCTCACGAAGAACACTACAAATAGAATAAGTATCGCGTAGAGGAAAATGGAGAGGTCGGTGTTAGGTATATCGCTAAGAGACAGGATCCCAAGCATAACATTAAGGGAGAGGTCCGGAGTGACGGACGCGGTTACCCGTATAACAACCTTAAAATTGAACTGGGCCGGACATGTGACGCGACTTTCGGACGATCGTTGGACAAAGAGGATACTTGAGTGGACACCGGGCCAGGATGCATACAAAGATAGAGGCCGTCCACCAACCAGATGGTCAGACGACATCAAAAGGATAAAGACCAACTGGATAGAGGCAGCAAAAGTTCGGCAAGGATGGAGGAAGCTACGGGAGATGTCCAGCAGTGGACGCGATTGATCGATTGATGATGATGATAAAAAAGGTGAGGGGGGGGGGGGGGGGGGCGTCGGACGATACTTATCCCCACAATTTTGGGTTTTAGTTTGCTTTTTTCATAATGTATTTCTTAAGCTAGAGTAGGTATGGATCAAATTTTATATAATTATCTTGATAAATAGTTGTAAAATGTATAATTTTGACACCATGTCTAGCGAATACGAGGCTTTAAAATGAAAAGCGGTGTTATAAAACTATTATTTTCACCTAAGGATAAATATGGTTAACGGATTGGCCTACTTTTTTGTACGACCCTGTATAAAATGTCTGCTGCAAAATTCAGTGTGTTCAAGATTCGATCTTTTCCATAGACATCTCGCTTTTTGTAAAAGTCACTACAGAGGTTAAAAGGGAAATGTTTTAGGGAATGTAATGGAGAATCCAATACCGTTTCCACAACTTCCAATTTTTGTTTTGTTTTTGAGTTATATTGAAAGAACGAAAAACGCAAATTTTTGAAAATGTGCCCTTTTTTCTCAAATTTAAAAAGTTTCGCATAAACGTTCGGACCTTTCAGTTTTGCGATACCTTTATAAACTACTTTTTTCCTATGGTCGCCAATTTGTTTTTGATCTAAACTAAGAATCAATAGAAACGATATACCCCAAATTTTGAATGAACTTTTTAACTGTCTATTTCTAAGGACGACTTTTACAACTAGCAAATAAAACTTCAATTTCACGTTTGAACTCCAAGTTGGACGTACATTGCATTGTTTATTTGCCAACATCTTTCGTTTATTTTCTAACTAAAGTTTACACTGAACTTGCAACATTGGTCCTAAAGCCACTCTGCCAATTTTCGTTTCAAGAGTCAAAAGTTTGACATACGTCAAATTAT
This sequence comes from Taphrorychus bicolor, assembly GCA_951812265.1. Taxonomy (NCBI): domain Eukaryota; kingdom Metazoa; phylum Arthropoda; class Insecta; order Coleoptera; family Curculionidae; genus Taphrorychus; species Taphrorychus bicolor. The sequence continues at coordinate 39,569,737 of OX638297.1, forward strand.
GAAATTTCAATTCATCTTGAAAAGTTACGATAGGGATGTGAAAAACCATTTCCATCTAAGTTAAACCATTCGGAATTAGAACTCTGCAAAGGGTAATAATTGTCATTTTTTTCTTCCATTTCAGTGCCATGCAGATTCCTGCGTAGGCGTTCATCCTTTCACTCATCATATGATTCTATTAATTGCAGCATTTTGCAGTGTCTGGAAGTCCTGTATTCCTGTCCACTGTCGTATGTTTCGCAGCCAGGACAGTTTTCTCCTACCCACTCCTCTTTTTCCTCCCTCTATTTTACCCTGGAGTATAAGGCGCTGGAAATGATAGCGTTCTCCGCGCAGTACATGTCCAAGGTAGCCAGTTTTTCTTCTTTTGATGTTTTCGAAAAGTTCACGGTCTATCAAACCAGCTCTTCTCAGAATGTCCTCATTCGTTACATGTTCAACCCACGACACCCTCAGCATCCGTCGCAGGGTCCACATCTCGAAGGCCTCGATCCTATTTATAATTGTTGTCTTCAACGTCCATGCCTCGACTCCGTACAAGAGAACGGACCAGACGTAGCATTTTACCATTCTATATCTGAGATTGAGATTCAGGCTTTTGTCTGTCAGAAATTTTTTCAGTTTTATAAACGTTGTTCGAGCTTGCTCAATTCTGCATTTTATTTCTTGATCTGGGTCCCATTTTTGGTTGATCATGCACCCCAAGTATTTAAATTGAGTGACTTGTTCAATGTTCTCTCCCTTTACGGACATTATGACATTTGGGGTGTCGTTTCTACTAATGGCCATGCATTTGATTTTACGGATGTTGATTTTCAGACCTAATCTCTGGCTTTCTTCATTGATCTTATCTAGTAGAACTTGCAGGTCATTTGCACTATCCGCCAGTATCACGGTATCATCCGCGTATCGAATATTATTGATGGGAATTCCATTCACTTTAATGCCCATGGGACTGTCGGAGATTGACTCGATGAAAGCTCTTTCCACATACAAGTTAAACAACATCGGAGACAAGATACACCCCTGGCGGACGCCCTTTTTTACTTCGAAATCCTCAGTTGTTCCTGCTTTGTGAATTCGGATTTCTGCTCTTTGGTTCCAGTATAAATTACCTATAAGTCTGATATCCTTTCCATCCAGTCCCAAGTCTCTAAGATCTGGATTCATCCATTCATCTGAAGTCATTTTTTTAACCGTTAATATTTTGGAAACATTGAAATATCCGAATACAAGAATATAATGTAGACCATCATTACCGAAGGTGACATTTGAGCCCACGAGCATAGCGGGTGGCGTAATTCACCTGAGATGATAATGATGCCTATTATATGCAAGTTGGACACTATACTTTGTCCACGGCTTAATTTACAATTTTTACATAATAATCGATAATGAATATTATTCACGCTCTTCCAATTCAAAGGTTATAGCGCACCCTATTATGTATTTACAACCAGACATTATATTTATATATATAATTATATTATTGTACAGCCGTGGACAAAATGTTTTTATTAACATGACTCAAATACAAAAATGTAAAAATATACATGGTGGTTCACTTAAAACCACCCTGTATATTTAAAAAAATAGATTTTTTTAAAGAAAATGTACAGTAAACATCGTACAAGACAATTCTGCTTAGGTAGAAAACCATGTACAGGGTGTCCCGTAACTATAGAGACACAGAATGTAGAGATAATCCATGTAAAAATAAAAATAAGACTTTTTTTTTTAAATTAGAATTTATTTGTGAACCATTTTAAATGATTTATTAAATTGCTGAGGAATTGAAATTTTTTTTTATGTAACGTCTAAGGGGTCACGTGTTGAATAAATGTCAGCAACATTTTTTTTTTCTCTTTCAATTCACGTAATATTGGAATTTATTAATTTCGACGGCTAGCAATACGAACATCTATGCAAGACAAAACATTTGGCTTTGGTAGCAGACTAAAGCAAATTATTTTAGTATAAATTGTAGTGAGAAAAGTAAATAAATTTTAGTAAGAAAATATGCCAAAAATTATTCCTAAAATATTTTTGAAACAAATGTTTTTCTTGCGCACCCTGTATTTTCCTAACTGGCACTATATAATGCAGGCAGGGTGATCAAACTTCAAGATTTCCTTGCGGATCATAAGTAGGTCACAATCGCGGTGTATACACTGTGTCCGAGATAAGGAGAGGCACTATGGGGATTTCAAAAACATTAACAGGCAATAAATCTCTAATTTAGCTTTCAGGCAGCAAGCCTGAGATGGGCTAGTGTTCGAAGCGCTTCGTTTAAAGCATAGATCCTTAATGATTTCCTTTTCATTCACTTATTTTTTACATCTACTTTAAACATTTTTTTATACCTTTCACTTCTCAGCACATGCTGAAAATATTGCTTTTAGGACTAAGATAAAAATGTCTAAGTCAGATTTCCAACGCTTACTAGGTTACAATAGTAAATAAAGATATTGGCCAGGCGCTAATTTATGAAGCGCTCTCTGGTAAAAAAATTATCTAAATATTGAAAAGTGGGGACGTAAATGTTAAGTTTCGCCTATTTTGGTTGGTCTTCTTAAACTATAGATCCCTTAGTTGACACAAGATTTCCAAAATTTGATTCCCTCATAATTAAATTCGATTTCTATACTAAAAACCCATTTTTTAAGATACTTCGTGTATCTTAAAAATTTCATATTACTCAAAAAGCTGTAGAGTGACCCTCTATTCGTCAACTAAATTACAGCACAGAGTAATATTTTTCTCAAATCATATATCGAGTCTTACCTAGTGTAGAAGATAAATCGACAGGATTGGCATCTTTGTACCAAAGAATTTCGGGTGTGGGCGTGCCCTCCGCCTGGCAATTGAGAATAATGGCGTCCCCCAGGTTCACGTAAATGACGTCCTCGGGAGTGACCACAAATCTGGGGGGCGCGTGGACGTCCAAATGGAACCAGGTGCCGTTCTTGTGGTTGTTCGGGGAACGGTTGAGGAATACCACTTTACATTCGTACCTAAAACACGATGTTAGAAGCATTAAGCAAAAAACAAAATAAGACAGCTGTAAGTATTTTAAATTAAATGCCGAAGTTTTCCAACTTTTTATTCTTTCGTTCGCAATTGGGTTCTTAAATTTCGTCCGTAACAATTCATACAGCATACGACTTTGACGATAATTTGTTCACATATAAAATGTACCCCGGCTTAAGATCCGAGTTATTCAACTTCTTATTCTTATTTTTAATCGTACTCTTAATTTTCCTCTATACAGGGTGTTTAACAAAGACACCGCAATATTTAAGGGGGTAATTGCCCAGGCCATTTTATGAAAAAAAAGTTCCTATAAACGTAGGACCGCAAACGCTTCGTTACCGATGTACAGGGTGTTGAAATTTAATTAAGCAAAACAGTAAAAACTGGATATTTCGAAAACTGCTTGAGATGTTGAAATTTTAGGCATGTCAATAGATATGGGAGACGCATACTTTGCAATACATAATGATTTTTTTAGTCTCACCAGCGGCGCACGTGACTCGTTATTTTTAAAGGAAAAAAGAGGACGTTGCTGTTTGTTTTAAATAAAATATTGTCTTCAATTCCCTGTTCATTTGTCATCTGTCCTTGTTCAATCTCCGAAGAAAAAATGTCTTTTGGAATTTAATCGTACGACGCATACTTTTGAAGTAAAAAATAAAAACCATTTTAAGGCATGTACATTTTTTAATAACATTCCAGGAATATTTGCAAACAATTTGAGTAAAAATACCTGTTTTATTCCAAGCGGACTAAAAGTACGTCATTTGTTTTCTCCATACGCACACCCAAAGGGGGCTTTCTAATCCTGAGATCAAAAAACTAGCCCAAAAATCCTAGGCAGTAAAAGTAAAGTCAAAAGTCAACGTTACTGTCATGGTGGCGCATATAAAAATAATTTTCATTCACCAGAATTATTTAAACACTAGATGACACCAGATAGACTGACCTGAGTGTATTGCCATCTTTACATTCTTATTGAGAAAACAAAAGATGGGAATCCTATCAGAGCGCTCCAGAGCACCACTCGAAACCGTTATTGAGTTCGGTAATTACATCCCGAGCGCTCGGGATATCAGTCTAGTGACATAATCTACTATTTATTCAGTTTTGAAAAATCAAAAATGTCAGTGTTATTTGAATGGGTCTTGTGATTAATAATTTTATATCCGTCAAATTTGTTTCATTCGTCAAAGTATCATGAATCACTATACGAATGCCGAGATGACCGACATGCGTTTCATTTATGGACTTGCTGATGGCAATGCATTACGAGCTAGGGGGTTGTATACAGAAAAACTTCCTAACCGCATTATTCCTGAAAGAAAAACTTTTGATTGAACATCGACGCCTTCATAAAACAGGCACATTGGAGGTGCCGGACGACCAAGGGCAGAAAGAACGGTAGCGCTGGAACAGGATGTACTCAACATGATCGAAGAAGATCCAGGTACATCTACTCGAAAGAATGCCGATGCTTTAGATGTAAGTAATGGAACTTTTTGGCACATTCTTAAAGACAATTTGTTGTATCCATTAAACATACAACGCGTTCAAGCACTTTTTCCTGCTAATTTTCCTCCAAGTGTTGCATTCTGTCAATGGGTTTTGACCAAACAAATTCCTCAACTACTGATGGTGATTCTGCTTACCGATGAAATGAGTTTTTTAAGAAATGCAATAAGAAATTTCCATAATAATCATTTATGGTGTGAGGAAAATCCACATGTCATTTGAAGATCGTTTTGAGCATCAGTTCTCGTTGTTTGGATTGGGATTGGGGTGACTGCCTAATCGGACCGGTATTTTACCAGCGAGACTTACCGGAGAGGTGTATCACGACTTTTTGGAACACAGGCTCCTTTTATGTCTCTAGGACGTACCATTTCCAGTAAGGGATGCAATGTAGTTTATGCACGATGGCGCACCAGCCCTTTTAGTCACGTTGCTCGAAACTTCTTAATAGAAGAATACGGATATCGTTGGGTTGGCCGATGTGACCCTCATTAATGGCCTGTGCGATCCCCGGACTTAAACCCCCTGGATTTTTTCCTGCGGAGCCATTTAAAGTCCTTGGTGTACGCTACTCCAGCGGAAAATTTGGAATACTTAAGAAATGGAATTATTGCTAGGTGTAACTCTATTAGAACCGATCCTGGTGTTTTTGAGAGTTCGCCAGTCAATGAGGGGAACAATTTTTGTAATTTTTTGGTGATTTTTAAATATTTCTTTTTGACCTTGAATTAAACTTGATAAAAATACTGATTACTATATATTGTATGGATAATTGATTAAAAAAAAAATGTTTTTGTATAATAACATGTACATGCCTTAAAATGGTTTTTATTTTTTACTTCAAAAGTATGCGTAGTACGATAAAATTCCAAAAGACGCAAAAGGAATTGTTTCTTTGCAAAAGGAATTTAAGACATTTTTTTATTAAAAAAAAAAAAACCAACGACGTCCTATTTTTTCCATTAAAAATAACCAGATGTGTATTGCAAAGTATGCGTCTCCCATATCTATTGTCAAGCCGTTTTCAAAATATCTAGTTTTTACTGTTTTGCTTAATTAAATTTCAACATCCTGTACATCGGTAACGAAGCGTTTGCGAACCTACGTTTATAGGACCTTTTTTAAATAAAATAGCCTGGGCAATCACCCCCTTAAATATTACCGTGTCTTTGTTAGACACCCTGTATAATCTATGACAGCCCATATAACAAACATGGTTTGCTGTGGTTATTTCGTTTACAGGCATTTTAATGAACGAATAATAAAAGTATAAAAGCGAATAAGATTGAGAAGCAGGGTAACACCAGCTTAACTCAAGAAATAATTTTAAAACCAATCATAAATAACGATTTTCATATTCATAAATAATGTTTACTCGACAGTTTTTAAAATACTTTTTAAACAGCAATTATATGTCAAAAAAGTACTTAAAAACTGTCGAGTTGCTTCAATTAATGATATCATTTTTAGACAATTAGTCATACAGGGAAAAAAATAGAGAAAAATACAAAATTCCAGCTAAAATAATGTGCTCGTATACTAAAACTCACATCCTCAAAATAATTTAAAAAATCAAATAGATTATAATAATCATGAACAAACTGTATACCCCGTGTTCATTAGAAAACTTCATCTAGAAGGCTATGCATTTTTGACGAAGAAGAATGACATAATCAAAGCTAATGGACTTTTGTTCCTTCATCCTTTTATTTTGACACTTCACATCCAACTAGATGACGTTTTCAAATGAACACAACCTACATAAATGCTGTCTTACCATCCTTGATCGCTTTCTCTGATGTTGGTGAGGTTGAGCGAGGCTGCGCCATAGTTCGTATCTGGGTTGACGCGGGACACGCGCCCCTCGTACCCCTGTCCGCTGTGTGTGGGGTAGCTCTCGTACCAAATGTAAATAGGAATGTCCTGTCCCTTTAAAAAGTACTCAATCAAGGTACGGCTCTTCTAGGTGGAAAGGAAACAATGAAAAAAAACGACTTTAATCCATTTGCTCCGACTCTCTAGGCTTCGATGGCAATTAATAAAAAAAAATCCTGTTTGATAATGCTTGTCCTGTGCTAAGTACAACGATTTGAATATTTAGACTGATTGTTTGATTGAAAATAAAAACAAATGTTGTTGGTTTGGTCAAACTGTTTGCCCACATCTCTAATGTTGAATATGTCTTCGCTTTTGTTTTGTAATATACGTAAATATGTAATATATATATAACCCCAATTTTCAAAGAAAAGATTTTTAATTGTATATATAGTATGTAAGTTTATTTATCCTTATTTTCCTAATGAAATTATCCAAGCTCCTTTAAATTAAGCACAAAAGGCGTAACTTTCTATCCTTAAAAATAAAAGATATACCCCGCAAAAGTGCCAAAAATAGAATTACCTGTACACCTTGTAAACTATGTGACAAATGTGACATATGACATGACGTGTGACATATAACAGATAACGAGTGCCATGACAGTTGTGTGACATAGGACAGGTGAGGTGTGTCATATAACAGACTTGACACTTGCGACACCTAGGTGAGGCTAGACAGGCTTGACAGGAAGGACAGACAGGGCAGGCAGTGTAGATGGCGTAAGTCCAAGTGCTCCTCAGTGGAAAATGAAACAAATAGTTTAGGAAAAAATTCGACACCATTTTGGAGCCCCGGGCCCCCTTTTACCCTAGGGCTCAGGTAGACTTCAAGGTCAAAGTATCTCAGAACCCCGTCGTTATAACTACTTTCGCAAATTTCAGAAAACTCAGCGACTATGCAATTGGCACTTTATGCCAAACTATGATCTCGCAACATGACAAAGAGGTAAGCGCCAAGTTATATTTTGCCGCTTTTTTACGCAACTTATTCAAAATTATTCATTATATTTAATCACTACTGATAAAATCTCTTTTATTTTTTATTCCATTCCTAGTGTGGAATAATACTCTAGAAAAAAAAATAATAATAAATAGTAAAAAAGATTGTATAAAATTATAAAAGTTGTATAGAATAATAAAAGTAGATTGAACTAAAAAAATTTCAAAAATACGAACGTAAATATTCTTAAATTGTCTGCTTTATTTGCTCGAAAGGTAAAGTGTGCCAATTGTCTTCAACTAATTTTGGAAAAATATTCCCCTGTTGTACTAGTAGGGGGTGTTCCTTTGTAAACGCCATCTAATAGGCTTTGAAATATCGAAAGAAAAGGATGAAGGAGCAAAAGTTCATTTATTTTGATTATGTGACTTTTTTCTCTCAAAAATTCATAGCCTTCTAGATGACGTTTTCTAATGAATACCCCGTATATGCGGTGAGTCTTAAACGGTGATCGAAAATAAAATTCCATAAACTTTGGTCGACGAGACTGTCATATAATTGTGTTACCTATCGAGTTTCGTTAAAAAGTTACAGGGTGTTGAAGTTAGAATTTCAAAATGCATATGCCTTAATTATTTCAAAGGCGTAAGAGATTATTTAATGAAATTTGGTATGATTTGAATGCTATGAAAAGTGAACATTTTGCAGTGGCACGTGACAATATTATGTCGACGAATATTATTTGAAGAAATATTGCTACGCCCTGGTTTTTTGAAAAATAAAATTTAATTTTTCAAATCCCCATTTATCTCTGAAGAAAAAAAAACTACCATTGTTTCTGTTATTGTTAAATATTAGGTACCGTTTAATTCAATGAAAACATGAATTCGTCCTTATACAGTTTCAGTTGGAGAGTCATCAATACAATTGATCATCGATTGGCACTTTTAATAGTAGTCATGTCTAGTTTTTGAACTAAGTATTATTAGAGTTTATCATTTTCATTTTTGGCTTAAATACCCTCATTTCGAAATCATGTAACATAGCTATAAAACTGCTTCAACACTCTTCAAATACTATCGGATTCCATGGCTTGCAATCTATAATTGCAACTTGCAATTGGAAAAAGGTACGCTGAGAATACAGTTAAGAACTAATATAATACTTTTGACCACGGCTGTATAATAATATGGACATCAAGTCAGGTTGAATATATACTAAAAAAATATTCATTATTCACAGTGCGTTTTTTGCTTTTCATTATACACTCCACAAGATTTGCATGCAGACACCGCCATGTTGGAAATTTCAAACAAAAAATTTTGAATTTTTTTAGTTAGTTAATTTTTTTGTTGTTTGTTGTCAGTTATCTAATTGATAATTATATAAAAATTGTAAATTAAGCCATAGACAAAGTATAATATACAACTTGCATATAATAGGCATCATTAGCTCAGGTAAATTGGGCTACTCACTACGCTCGTTGGCTCAAACGACACCTTCGGTAATGATGGCTTATATTATATGCTGGTTGGATGATATACTATTAAGAGCATAAAACATACTTGCGGCGCTCAGACCGATAATAATGGTCGTAAAACCACTAACGAAAAAAGTATGGAAATTATAAGCATTATTCAAAGACCAACAATGACATTCTCATATCCACCAATTAGCAAATTCACACTGCGAATAGTTTTATAGAAAAGAACCGCAACGTTGCCGATGTTTAGATTTTAACATTATTATTTTTTAATTTTAACTAACTACAAATACCAAAACCAACAGCTGTTTTTTAAAAGATCTAGGTATTTGATAAACGTTAACATCGAAAATGCCAAGCGCGTTTTGCGGGGATATAATGGCACAAATCAAAACTTGTCTCCTTAAACGACAATTTAGTTCAAAACGGAAGATAACTGGGAATTGTGCTGACGATAAATCGAAAACATTTCAAGCGACGCGATGTCTTGAAGTACACGCTAAATCAAAATATCATTCAATTTCCAGTTATCTTGCTCGTCTTCCTTTGAAAATTCGAAGTAAAATCTTTTCATGTTTGATTAGTACCTTTCCAGAATTATATTATATAATTATAGAAGTGTAGGTACCTACACTTTTGCAATAATGTCTTTTAGAACGAATATATTTTTTGCCTTTTATGGGCTAATTTTGCATATTCAATTATTTATGCACGATAGTTCGTAAAAACCAAAAGAGTCGATTTAATAGATGGATAAGAACCACTGGCGGTGTTGCCAGTTATTCTGAAAAGAAATGCCAACTTTCGTTTTTTTTTTAATCTTATATATTAATAGTATTATTATACAACAAGCATTTAATGAGATAATGACGCGCATTAAATGCGATTAGAATACTATATATTATCCAAGACAAAAATTCTGGGTTTTCTCAAACATGGTAGGTTATAGGTGCCACAAAGATAATGTATAGAAAAAGTCAATTTTTTCTCTGACTCTCTCTTTCAAGAGACTGGTAGAAATTCAAGTTTGAAAATAGCTAACTAGAATCATAGCTCTGCTTGATGACGCTGCATCATCAAGCAACTCTTTTTAACAATTTTAACGTGTGTTTTGGTGGCAGTGAGTTTATTCCTCGATATTCTTGTGTTGCAATTGTTTTATATATTATATTGTAGGCCTGAACTTGAAAATAAATTTGAGACTGATGACTTGGAGTTCGTTATTTTCAAACTTGAAAGATAATTCACAATTTTAAAAACACGACTGGTTTCGCTAATCGATGGCGCGACGTTTGATGCGTCAGATAGGGTGGACGGTAAATTACTTCATTCTATGGCCTATTTTAAGTATTTTTTACTGAAAAGTACATTTTCTAATGAAGATGACACATTATAGCCTACATTTGTCTCAATACATTTTAATAGAAGGATAACTATTTGAATGTGTGGTAACTAACGATTTCATGTTTAAGGCGTTATACTTTTTGAGTTGCCAGTTGCCTACGTCATATGTCGTAGGCAACTAAATAATGTACATTTATTCACACGTAAATAAAGATTAGCATTAATATTGAAAATGTACAAGAATAATTATTATAGTATGGTCTTGGATAAAAGTTATTTTTGGATTCCTCATAGAATTTTAGTTTTGCAGATATTTAATGAACTCATTTTTCCGTATTCAAAATTCGACTTTTAAAAATTATTGAAATCTCACGGCCCGACAGATTTGACGATATGAGTGAGGGTAGTTCGTTAGCCAGAAACATGTACCTGAATATCAGATGAGCGGATAGTGACGAAAACCTACGGGACGATTCACACTGTCATTCTTCAGAAGAGAAAAAACACACTGGCCGTGAAAGCTTTTACGGCCAGTCAAAATACAATCTAAAGTGTTTTCCGGGCCTTGAAGCTGTGGTTCAATGGAATTTCTTCCTGACGTTTCCAGTACAGCTGCGGCAGATATTATCAGAGGCGCTGAGGCAATGGGGGGTCTCCCGACGTTGACTGATTTGACCGTGGTATTTATTCCCTCGCCCTGGGGAGGGGGGGGGGGGTAGTGATGGCGCGGGGTTTTAGGCTCTTGAAATATGTCTTAGAATTTGCTTCCAGTCTGCATTTAGAAACGTAATTTCCTCCTTCCTGTTGAAATTGTTGTCGTGTTTAAAGATCTCAATGGCCTCTCTCGTTAGTCTTGGATAAAAATGCTGCGATTGATATAAGATATCGACCTCGTTGAAAGAAAGGGGGGTAACCTCTCCTCTACTGGGAAAATATATTAAGACTGATTGAACAACTGGAAAACCTCAGCAAGTAGAAAGCACAACTCCTGAGTTCACTGGCATTTCTACTACGATGCCGCGACATCAAGAACATCCCAAACTTTCTGAGGATAAAAAGACCTTCAGATCTAGTCAAGCGACCAGGATTTACAACAGAACCGAACAATCTCTCCTCCGGGAAAGGATCCATGAGATCCGTAGAGAACTTGCATATAATTAAAAACTTTTATTTGTCAATTCAGAGGTAGCTAGCAGCTTGCATTGGAGTGACTGGGTAAAGGTGGATCGTTTGACACATGAACGAAAGATTGCAGCCCAAGCCGTCGCATCGAACCGATAAAGGAAGATATTTGACGCACAAAGTGCCACCAACAATTCGACGGACACATTAAACCTCACATCCGAAGAGAGTCAACGCAAGGTTGTAGTCAGCGGAATCCGGCATCTGCCAATTCAGTTGGCTGAACAGATAAGGATGGAGACGTCATAAATTCCACAACGCGCAAAAGTTATCTCACCTTTGCAGAAAGGAAAGCTCTAAAAGCCCTGAGCGAAGACAAGGATATTCTCATTTTACCAGCAGATAAAGGAAACCCAACAGTAGTAATGTCAACATCGGATTACGAAGGAAAAATCGGGACACTGTTATATTCCACCACCTACAAGAAGCTAACTCGTGATCCAACCGCCCGGATTCTGAGTGCCACCAATAACTTAATCAAAGTTTAAAAAAACCGAAACCTTGCCACCAAGGCTGTACGGTTTGCCAAAGATCACAAACCGGATGACACTGAGAGTCATCGTGAGCACCATAGGAAGCCTGACCTACGAAATCGCAAAGCACCTCACAAAACTGCTGCAACTAACAAAAACTAACAACAAAAAACTACATTTTTTAACTCTTTCTCCAGGAGAAATTCTCGTGAGCTTCGATGTTGTGTCGCTCTTCACGATGGTACCCATTAAGGAAGCTATGCAATATATTAACCTGAAATGTCCACAAGATACTGCCAAGTTGTTCCAACACTGCCTAATCTCTACATATTTTCAAAGAAGGAAAGATTTCTACGAGCAAACTATAGTGTAGCTATGGGTAGCCCCCTCAGTCCAGTAAGAGCCAACTATTTTATGGAAATTTTCGATTTTATCGAAATAATAGGCCAAAGTGCTGGTTCCGATAGGTAAACGACACCATTGTTATTTGGAGCCATGGCGAGGGCGAACTTCAAAACTTCCTCTTACACCTCAACTCTATCAACCCAAAAATTCAATTCACTATGGAGATAGACAAGGAAGGAAGCCTACCGTTTTTGGATGTTTTGGTATCAAGGAGGCCGAATAAAAAGTTTGCGCACACCATCTATAGAAAACCAACAGGCACTGACCGATACTTCAATAACGAATCAAGTCATCATCCCAGACAGAAAAGGGGAGTCATAAAGATTTGTTGTTGCAGTATTTCACAAAAGTCGACGAAGTGGGGTGTCCACTGGACGAAGAGCTATCCCAAGCAACAAATTAAGTATTTTAAGGTAACCGCTTTAAGTGTAAAACATAAAATTCGTGTTAAAAAAGGGCCCTTTTATGAAGGATTTCAAGATCACCTTTAAAACCAATTTAAAGGCAAATAACTTTAACACGCTTTTCGATAAAACCGCTCTAAATCCTCTCAAACAGTTCAATTCTATCTTGATAACTTATTCAAGAATGATTTAAAACCAGTTTAATTTTTTTTTAAATCTCAAACGTTTGCCTAGATGCAGCTTTTTTAAGGCAAAATGCAACAGCAGCTCCTTGGAAGATGGAACGACATTAAATAAAATTAATAAAAGGTCAATTAATTTTTTTTATGTGATATCTTGTTTGATATCTGATGTTTTTACGAATTTTTATTGCTATTGTAAAAATCTTGTCCCATTCATAGTTTTTAAGAAACAGGAATATTTACTGTGCCCTTGCATTTTATAATGTTACACATTCACTGCTCAGATCATAGTAGTTTGCAAAAATTTTTAACATTATGTTAAATTTAATAAAATTATATCGGTCACAGATTTTTATTGACATTTGATAAACTTAATATGGCATTAAATTAAAATACTGTAAATTGTGTAAACTAATAACACTTCCGCATTAAATGTGTAACATTGTTAAATAGCAAAGATGCAGAAAATGTTTTTTGTGCAAATACTAAGAATGCTATAAGCTTTTGCTAAGAGCAATAAAATTTCGAAAAACATCAAAGTATCGTATTAAGAACTAAAATGAATCGATTCAAACGACTAAATAAAAAGTTCTGATAGTTTTTGTAACCAGACACTAAAGAACTTACCACTTGACCAAGGCGTATAGAAGTGGTCTCACGTAGAAAAAGTCCACAGTAGATTTCACTAAATTCCATTATAACGTTCTCTTGATATAAAAAGACACATTTTTTTTCAGGAACTTTTCCTATCGATATAAGCGGAACAATAGTAGATTATGTCACTAGGAGTAAAAGTGGGTCTTTTCGTGCTGAGCCCAGAGATTGAAGGTCGAAGCGAAGCTGAGGCCTGCAACTGGGCGAAGCACAAAAAGACCTTTTACTCCGAGTAACATATACTATTTTTTTTTCAAGCATGCAGGAAAGTCTATTTCAGAGTGATTCAATTTTGCAATTTTCACATTGACAGATAAATATGATGACGCGCATGACAACCAACGACATTTAACAGAATTCGAGAACTTATGCGATTTCGACTAAAAACGGTTTCGGGTGGTGCTCTAGAACGCTCTGAGGGTATTCCTATCCTTTGTTTTTTCAACAAGAATGTAAAGATGGCAATAAGATGGTTTATATATGCGCCACCATGACAGTAGCGGTGACTTTTGACTTTACTTTTACTGGATAGGACTTTTTTGCTACTTTTTTGGTCTCAGGAGTAGAAAGCCCACTTTAGGTGTGCGTATCGAGAAAAAAAATGACGTACTTTTAGTCCGCTTGAAAAAAAAATTTTTTTTTTACTAAAATTTGATCAAATAGTTTTTTTTTAACTAAAGAATATTGCAGTACCCTTTTGATTTGATGTGTTTAAGGGATAACTTGTATACTGTGGTGAAGTTAGGAACAGTTTGAAACATTCAGAATTGTATGCGTAATTTCAAACTTTTTTATCAAGGTTCTTTTTTTTCAAGAGATCTAAAAGTACGGGGTATTCATTAGAAAACTTCATCTAGTTGGCTGTGAAATGTCAAAAGAAAAGGATGGAGAAACAAAAGTCCATTTATTTTGATTATATCATCCTTTTCTGTCAAAATTTCATAGCCTGTTAGATGAAGTTTTATAATGAACACCCCGTACGTTATTTGCTAACCCAATACAGGCACTTAAAGTGGCTTTCTAATTTTCTTTTCTTTTCTAAAAACGCGAAAAATGTTCTAGGCAGTTAAAGTAATTTGCAAAACCATCGCTGCCGTTATGGCGACGAATTTATAAACAATTCTCATTTCCAAAACCATTTTAGTACTAGATGGCACTAGATAGACTGGTCTGAGTATATTACTATACTCAATGAGAAATTATTGACCTTATTGACATCTTATTGAAAAAAAGAAACGATGGGAATACTCTCAGAGCGCTCTAGTCGCAATCGCATATGTTCTTGAGTTCTCCGGTCGTTTGTCAAATGTCACGCGCGTCATCATATTTAAATGTCATTGCGATTGTTATTAATTTATTATAGATTATATTGCTACTTAATTTTATTTCACCATAATTTACCTAAACTTAAACCACGTAAACCATTGGTTATGATTTAATACCATTAAAACCATTGACCAATGAAAACCAGCGTTCTAAAACATTCTTATTTTACAAAGGTAAGTACCTAGACACGCCTAACGGATGCAAAGAAAATTGCAAGACTGAATCAGTCTGAAATAAACTTCTTATCTTGCATGCTTGAAAAGTTCCCAGTTTGAAGAGTAAAAAGTCTTTTGGTGTTTCGCCCAGTTGCAGGCCTCAGCTTCGCCTCGGCTGGCAATCTCTGAGTTCAGACGAAAAAGACCCACTTTCAGTCCTAGTGACATAATCTACTATTTTGCAAATGTGATCACTTTTAATTCACCCGACTTTTATAGTAGGCGCCTGAGTTCTATCAGTATTGACAGAACGACTCTTATCATTGAAACGGTAGCTTTCTTCACCCTGTTGTTCACTCTAGAATTCTCCATATCCTAACAATTTACAATTTGCATTAAATAATTTACATTCGACCTTTGACAATATCATATAATATTCAGTGCTTAGTTGTCACTTTACTTAATATATAAAGCAAATAAGTGTTGTGTTTGTACAAAATTTAAAATTGTGTTCTTTTAGTTTTTTTTTTCGAATTTGACATTTCGAATGACAACAATTCGACTGTCATTATTTTCATTTATATCGTCGCAATAGATTTTGTCATTAATAATAGTTGAAACCGGTCTCTTGAACTGCATTCTATGAAATTTTGACACTAAACGCAATTTTTTTCTACTACCGTGTGCATGGAAGCAATTACTTGATAAATTCATGTGAATTAAAATTATTTACTTTTCTCCGTCAAAACGATGCTCACTTCAAATCCGAATTTTATGTAAAATATGTTAATGCTAGCGCAGTCGCCAATAAATCTAAGGCACTCAGAAGTTCCCTTACTTATTCTGACTAGATTTGACGCTAAAATTATAAATGCACGTTTTTTCCTTTCTTTTTTTCAACTCTGAAGTATAAAAAACAACTCAAGATGATTTACTTCATTGGAGATGGTACAAACAGTTAACCAACACATAGTCAAAAAATTATAATATCGAACAGGAATAACAATATTGCAGTAAAACAAACTATAAGTACAAAGAAACGAAAATCACAAACTAAAACATACTAGATATTAGTGACTACCTACAGTATTATGTTAGTTCGGTGTGTAGTCTCGAAAATTTACTAAACAGCAACTTACTGAGGGTACCTCCACTTATACACCAGTTTACCCGAAGTAAAACCCTGTGCGTCAAAGCCGCTTTAGAGTATTACAAATAAGAAAATTTCCTGGATTAAAGTCATTTTCTCATCGCAATTTCTACAAAAATGTTCTACAAAAAGCCTAATTTACCAAACAATACCCATGCAACACAACAACTTTCTTGCTTGCACCGGCGACAAGTTTCTGAATTTTCGACGCCGAAACCTTTGCCCAGCGAAATATCGCAGTTTGACAGATCAATAACGGCATTTGATCCGCTTAGAGGGCCTTTTCAGAAAAGATTAGTTCCGATAATATGAAAGTTTCGCATTGTTGCTTTCGGGCGATTCATAACTTGTCCGGATACGAAAGGCAAGTTTTAGTTGCCATGTTCAGATATGCGAATTCGCTTTGCGGTATATCGACTTACTTTTACTACGAAGCGAAGCGCGTCATGCAATTTTATGGCTACTTGAAGCGAGATAGAGAGAGAGACAGATTGTATTGTTGGGGGATGATTTTTTAGTTGAACGTGTTTTTGAAAGTTCAAAATGAGATCGTAAACAAAATGCGATTTAGTATTGACTTAACTGACAAAGTGCCTTGATTTAAGCCAGTGCGACAGAGAATAGCTATTCTTAAGCACAAATACAATCGGGTTAGCACCAGCAAGATGCACCATAGGTATATATATATAGCCAGTGTCACAACTCGTTAATTACTCCTACTAAGTACGAATAAATAGCTACTTCACAGATTTTCCATTAGGATTAGATTTACATTAAGCTTGCGATGTCATTGTGAACATCCGAAATTTTTGGTTATGCGAAAGTGTTGGGTTGTGAAAAAAATGCTTATGTCATAATAGAAATGAGATGATATACTAAAGTCAGTAGCAACAATTTGGTATTTTAGCCACAATAATAATAATCGATCTGCTCTCAATATCCCTTGACAAAAGAGCGAATTTTGTGGCCGTTGCAGATTCGGTCAATGACGGGGGTCCGTGGTTGGCACAATGACACCCCAGTAATACTCTAGCCTCAAATTTACACTATATTGTTCGGCATTGTCTCGGCTCTGAAAGCACTTACTCCCGTTTATCAAGTGTGAACTGTTTCCAACATGGAACAATGAATAAACGACATTAGTAAATTTTATTCATTGTCGGCTCGTTTAGGTTACGACGCGCTCTTCCACGACAAAAACACCTCTTAACACGAATACATAAATTAAAGTAAAGTGGCCGTTCCAACGTCGGCGGACCTCCAGTTGTGGGTGCGGTTTTATCCATTTAAAGATGTAAATGCTTTCAAGAACGAGAAATACCAGTCTTTTATATGAAAAATGTTGCCGGAGCCGCTGCGGCAGTGGGGAACGAAACGACCGCTTAGTGAAATACTGGCGCAACTTTTAATGGACGATTTTAGTGGAAATGGTATCCAGACCCACGTGCTTACGGTTGCCAACCGTCCCGGACTCAGACAGTAATGACTCGCTTTAGTAATTTGACGACGTTAAGATAAAAAGGCAAACAAACTAACGCAAAAAGACACGAATCCGTAAATTGGACTAAAAAATAACTGTTGACAAAAGTAAGAAACTGCCATCAAAAATTGATTTTGTTAATGTAATGTAAAAGCCAAATTTCAAGAATTGTTCGATCTAAAAGAGCGCTATTTTTTATTATGGATAGAGGGAGGTTTTGTGTATAGAAAGAAATAAACCACCCCTCCTTTAAAAATGTACCAATTCTATATCCTTCCTTCCTCGGGGCAACCGACGTAAATTGGACCTTTCACGATGGACAGTGGGCACCCAACCCCTTAAAAATAAAACTTGAATTTGTTTTATATAACTATAAATTTGAAAAACATATAATATTTTGACACTCAGTATACTGACCTTTTTTTCAAGTTGAGAACATGGCTATGTCATTAAAGTTTAATACACCAACACACATAATGAAGAGTGGAAACAGAACCAAACAGGCACTGCCGTCTCGAATTAAATTGGTTTTATTTATTTTTTATTACTAGTGGAGGAAGCGGCGTCTTGCTTCAAAGGAGCGTCAACTAGAAGTATCGCTAGGTCTGATCATTTCTATGCTACTATGCACCTTTTTTTATTATATTTAATAATTTTTATTATATTTTAATATGTATATTTAATATTTTCATTTGTTTCAGAAGAAATTAGAAACTTGTTCGAACTCTGCAACCAAGAGTACGTATGGTATACCGTGTATCCCTATAATTGCCCAGTTATACAGGGTGTTCCGCGACTCGACCGACAAACTTATACCAAGTATTCTATGAGTTATTCTTATAAAAAAAGTTCATATCAACTATGGGTCAATTCGCTTTTGTTTCAAAGTTATTTAAGAAAATAGGAACAAATACTGTTATTTTTAATAAGTAGTTTAATCACATATGTGTGAACAAACACAAAAACCCGCTGTCATATTTCTATCATAATAATTCTGGTTTCAAACTTTTGGGTGGTTGGGTGATGGTAATGAACATGCAGCAGCGAGAGAGAATCACCAGCGATTTCCAGATCGGGTTGTTCCTCACCATTCTACCTTTGCAAACGTCATGCAATATTTGAGGAATACAGGATCCTTTCCACATCGTCGTGTAGAAAGAGTTCGAAATAACCATGACTCTGAAGTTGTTTTAAATGCAATTCAACGCAGTCCAGTTCCACAAGTATTCGCAGAATATCGCGCACACACGGAATTAGTCAAACTCACATATGGTGAATTCTTCAAGAAGATGGACTTTATCCTATCCATTTACGAAAGGTGCAACATTTAATGCCTAATGACTTACAAAATCGGCTGCAATATTGTCACTAATTGCACAATAACTTGGAACTTATTCCTTACATACATTTGACGGATGAGCCTCAATTTACGAGAGACGGCATTCATAACTCACGAAATAAGCACATTTGGGCCCATGAAAACTTTCTGTCAACGTTTGGTGCGATCCGTTGAATAACTGTATTATCGTACCATTCTTCTTCGAAAGGCCTCTTAGGGCCCGTGATTATCTGATCTTTTTGGAAGAAGAGTTGCTGGGTTACTTAGAAGATATTCCACATATCCACCTATCCTAATAGGTGGATAGGACGAAACGGACCCAAACATTGGCCAACTAGGTCACCAGATTTAACACCGCCGGACTTTTTTCTGTGGCACCACCTAAAACCTCGGGTGTATAGTCAAGGTAACCCAGATACGCGAGAAGAGCTAAGAAACCGCATAATTGAGACCACAAATTTATTGCGCGTCGAACTAACCGACATTAATTAAATGCCTGCTTTCCTATAAGGGTTTAGAATAGCAGACGCGGGAAACCGTGGACTACTAAGGGTCTGAGAGTGTCTGCTAAGAATAGGCACTGTCTGTACTACCTCAGAAGGTTTTTTTCTAATGAAAATAGTTTTTCCATATATTTCAATAACTTTCGACGCATATGTCGCGAAGGAGATGTATTATAGAGGGAGAATTTCTGAAGCTAATAACGTACAGCGGGAAACTTGTAAATAAGTTAACATGATATGAATGAGTACTTCTGTATTGTTGCTTCTTCTGTTTCTGGTCATCTTTCACAGATTTCTTCAAGCATGAAAATTTTGTAGAAACGTTCTTTTTTTGTCCCGTGGATTTGAGTGAGCTAAGAAGAACCATGAGTGAAGTAAAAACGTTCGCAGCTGTTGGATGGGATGGTGTTTCGATTAGAATGTTAAGGACCCTCCCGGAAGTGGCGTTGGAGGCGTTGGTATACTGCATAAATCATTTTTTCGAGACGGGATTCTTTCCGGATTGTCTGAAATTAGCGTTGGTTGTACCTATTTTTAAGGGCGGTGATGAGGAAATTCCGGATAATTATAGGCCAATCGCGCTTCTTCCGACCCTTGCAAAAATCATAGAGAGGATTGTGAGAGAGGGTGGAGTCGTTTCTTGTTAGGCACGATGTGCTATCTGCAAGGCAGTTTGGGTTTAGTTCTGGCAGAAGCACGGACGATGCGGTCTTTTCATTCTTGGAGAACCTGTATCTTCGGTTGAACGAAATGGAGGTGGCGGCGGCGGTCTTCTGCGATATGTCGAAGGCCTTTGACTGCGTTGACCATGGGACTCTACTGCATAAGCTTGAGCGTTACGGAATCAGGGGTATATCTGGTGACTGGTTCCGATCATACTTGTCCCACAGAACTCAGAATGTGGCGTTTGGGGACCAGGAATCCGGTACGTGAGAGGTGAAGCTTGGGGTTCCGCAGGGATCGGTTCTGGGACCGTTGCTGTTTATGTTGTACATTGATGATCTGGCTACTCTCGACATATCTGGAAGCATTACTCTGTTTGCGGATGATGCTACTGTTCTATGGCATTCCTCGAATATGGACGGGATGAATATCAGAATTGACTCGGACCTGCGTATGAGTCAAACGGCTTGCTGCTTAATGTCTTTAAGATCAACGTAATGTGTTTTGGGTGTGATCTGGACGAAGTGAGACTGAATGACAAAGTTGTCAAGAGGGTGACGGAGAATAGGTTTTTGGGTTTTTTTCTGGACAATAGATTGACTTTTGAGAGGCACATAGAGGTGTTAAAATCTAAAATTGCTAGTAACTGCTAAGCCCTGCCAGTCATATCAAGAGAGCTAAACCATGGGGCAACAGCAAAAAAATCATATTTTGCCCTAATTGAGTCGAATATGAGATATGGAATATGCTTTTGGGGTGCCTGCAGTGAGTATCTATTTAACAGCGTATTCACATTGCAGAAAGGTACTTTAAGGTTTATGCTGGGAAAAAGCTACAGGGATTCATGCAGATTGCCTTATTTAAGGAAAATGGAATACTTACACTACTATCCTTGTTTATTTTGGAGTCGGTATGCTTGACATACAAAACGTATAGACAACAGCCTCCTTCAGGACAGAATTTTTATAATATGAGACGCGTTAATCATGTTGCGTTGCCTGTGCCTGCGACCTCCAGGTTGAAGCGCTCAATATTGTACAATTGCAAGAAAATGTACAACCACTTGCCCTCGAGCATTCGGTTGACACTGAACATTGAGAGGGTTCAGGAGTAAGGTTAACAGTCTGCTTGTTGCAAGGACTTACTATCATGTCAATGAGTACTTTGAGGATGTCCTATAAATTTTGTAATTCTGTATCATTGTTTTTAGCTTATACTCTTGTTGTATCCTTGTGAGTATAAATCCTCTTGTTTTTTCTTTCTTTGTTGTTTTATCCATTTTTAAACTTTTATTATGGTATAATTTTATGGTATGTTTTATCATTAATTTCAATTTTATTTTTAAGTTGGTTATGGTTCTCGGAAATTATGCAGATTGTTTGGCCCTGTTGTTATTTATATAATGCACTGCTTTGTCAATGAAAATGTTTTTTTCAAGACAATAAAGCTATTTTGGATTTGATTTGATTTGATAATTGGCAACGTTCTATGGCCAACAGGGTAGCTGCATGTATAGAAAACGGCCGATCTCACTTTGCGCAGTTTTTGTAATTTTTTTTCTATTTTTTCAATATTTAGGTAAATAATTTTTTGGTTTTTCATTATTAAATTTTTTATAATTTTCTTCATTATCTTTGAAACAAAAGCGAATTGACCCATAGTTGATATGAACTTTTTTAACAGAATAACTCATAGAATACTTGGCATAAGCTTGTCGGTCGAGTCGCACACCCTGTATAAGTACTTATAGCTTGCTGTGTATACCTATAGGTTATGTTTTTTTTCCTTTCTCTCTTTTTATTATGTGTTATTTTTTGTGTTGTTTTAAATATGTTAAGAATACGGTTCTAGTAGGTACCCAGGCCTGATGTGTCAGTTTTTAAATTTTTTGGCTTGTTCAGGGCTTCATTTATCAATTCGCTGATGTTTCTTCTGGAAAAAAAAGCTTGTTACAAATATTCGGTGGGCCAGTTATTGGTATATTCCAACGGAATCCACCCCAGAAATTTACAATGGAAGTGGAATAAACCACACCATATCTTTCTTCGATTTAATGATTGTTTGTGACATAGACGGGTCTCTTAAAATTAATTAGTAGTATGCAGAGTGGTAACTACTTATCGTCGCATTCTATATCTCAGGAAGTTTCAATAATCAAAAAACTTTTCTGTAGATCCTTTAAATGGAGTAGTGTCGAATTTCACAAAGACGACGAAAACAAAGTAAAGTATATTAGTTTATCATATTATACTCTTTCTTATCAATAGAATATAAACACATAAGACAAGAAAAAGCAACAAACCAAACAAAACGAAGTTAAAAAACAGTATTTAAAATTTGCATGCTTCATTGAGTTCGAAAAGGGATTTGACAGAATGCCGCACGGGAAACTAATTGACATTTTAAAACATCGGGAATTGATGGTAAGGATATAAGACTAATATCATACCTATATCTTCAACAAAAAGCAACAGTGCGCCTCGAAAACGAACTGTTTGAGGTCTTTGCAGTCGGAAAGGGAGTTCGGCAGAGATGCATACTATCACCGGCATTGTTCAAAATATATTTCGAAAATCTCTTTAGAGAAGCATTGGATGAATCAGAAGACGATAATGCAATAAATGGTCAACTTATCAATGATATTAGATATGCAGATGGCACCGTACTGCTGGCAGATAGTGCGGAGGGTCTCCAGAGATCGATAGATACTATCGTAGACTAAAACTAAACTCTGAAAAGACTAAAATAATGATTATCAGTAAGAACATCAACATAAACGCTCAATTGACGTTAAACGATACACCATTGGAAAGAGTAGAGAAAATATGCTATCTGAGCTGCAATATCAGTGATACATGGGATCATAGTTATGAAATAAGAACTCGAGTTGAAAAAGCCAGAAGCGCCTAAAAAAGTCCTTTGGAACCTGTCTCTTAATATCAATAAACGCATAAGAATTCTCAGATGCTACGTCTTTTTCTCCTCTATGGAGTAGAAAGCTGGAGTCTTACTGAGGCTGTCACCAAACGCTTAGAAGCATCCAAAATGTGGTGCTACTGACGCAGGCTAAGGTTCTCAGACACATACCATACAACTAACATCACGATTCTCGAGAGGCTCAGAAAACAAGGAAATTATTACTACCGTAAAGAACAGAAAACTGACCTACTTTGGCTACATTATACGTATCGAACGAAAATGTTCTGGCCTAGCATCAACCGACTTATTCCGAGCTGCAGCGAATAGGATAAGATGGGCCAACGTGGTTGCCAACATCATAAGAAGAATCATTAGAAGAAGAAGATTTAAAATTTCCTTACATTTGACTGTTCAAAAATTCAAAAAACTGATCTCTAAAAATCAACCTACTCTATCAACTAGCTTTCTATAATTTCTAAAAAGTGAAGATACGGTTACAACTTCATTCTAACCGTATCTCTAAGATTAATGTGCGGAGATTGTAATCCATGTTATATCGATCAAACTAGGCAGTATTTGAATCGAGTATATCCTAACCTCTCCGACTGCAAGGAGTCTAAGAGGGATCGCAATGAAAAGACCGCGCTTGCTATCCATTATTTCTCGTCGAACCAAAATTCTGTATTTTAAAAACTACGAATCCTTAACTTAGAATAAAGTTTTTCGAGAAGTAACATCAGCGAAATGATTGATATAACCCTGAACAAAACAAGAAATAAATTTTAGAACTGACATCAGGCTTGGATACTTACTATCATCATATTTTTAATATATCAGAAACAAGACAAAAAAATTATAAATAGTTAAAAAAAAGAAGAAATAACTTCAAGGTAATCTTGGTTAGAGGGTACGGATAGGTACCCTCCAACTCCACTGAAACTATTAATTATAAATATAAAAAAATAATTATAATAAAAAAAAGGACACACAGTATTCGGATTCCTATTAACTCGTCGAAAAAACGCTCAGACATATCAACACTTCTAGTGGAGCCTACATTAAAGCAAAACGCCGTTTCGTCCATCAGTAAAAAATAAATAAATAAAAATATTTTAATTCGAGACGGGAATGCCTGTTTGGTTTTATTTCTACTCTTCATTATGTGTGGTGGTGCAGTAAACTCTAATGACTTAACCACGTTCTCATCTTGAAACAAAGATCAGTAAAACCATTTGCAAGTGATCGTCGAACGGACGTGCGTGTTTCAAATTTATATTTTTATAAAACAAATTTAGCTTTTACTATCAAAGGATTGCATGCTCACTGCCTATTGTGTAATTTCCATGTTATGTTTGTAGCCCTATAAGTTGATTTTAAATACAGAAGCTCCTCTTAAATCGCAAATTGGCGTAATGATCGTTGCATAAGTTTGTTTTAAACGTAAATTAGACTAGAAAGGTGTTAAATCGCAGGTGTAGGACATTGTCCTACACCTGCGGTCCAACACCTTTCTAATTATTGATAGGACGCAAAGCGCAATATAATGTAAATTAGACTTTAATTTTATCTTAAGCTATGATGTGGATGAAGCAAGACTTGATGTATTCCGTATGGAAAATTTTAGGGTTCACCTTAGATCAACTTTATGAGGAAAGTTGTGCAAGCAGCTAAATCTATCTTAAAAAATTCCAAAAATATTCATTTCAATTTTTAACACAAACACAAACATTTAAAGTGACAAAACTGTTAATTTTCTTAAATTAAAACCGACCTCTAAAGCTTAAGTCCTGCTTCATTCACATCACATCTTAAGATAAAGTTAAAGTCTAATTTAGGTTTAAAACAAACTTATACAACGATCATTACGCCAATTTGCGATTTAAGAGGCGCTCCTGTATTTAAAATCAACTTATACAATCGGACCTAAGACCTAGGTGTTCTTCCTTAGAAGTTTCAAAGCTCTTTTACTTTGCTCTGCTTGCATAGGGCAACATCGGCGAGTTTGGTAAAGATTGAAGTATCGTTATATTGTCCTTACAATGTGATTGTGCAAAACAACTCATCATTTTGAAGTGCAAGGTGCTCACGGTAAACTAATTGACAATCGAATACGATTCAGCAAATTCTTAGTGTTTGTTTTTTTTGGATCGTTTACCAATCCGTCTTGGCAAGCGATCTCGCTTGCCAATAGCGTAACGGCGTATACGTTGGCCAAATAAATTAGCATCTAAAAAAAAGCGAATAAAAGGGATAACGGAGCACTTTCATCAAATTAATGAAATATAGAAAACGAAATAGTCACGAAATTCATTTCGTGACTCTAAATCCTCCCTTAAGTATTTACAATAGTGCAGCAATCCAAAATAGGATTTTCACCGCTTAAAATTGGGTATAAATCCGGGCAGAACGCGGATTTACCCTCATAAACCCACTTTTAATATGCTTTCCTTAAATGCGCAGGATTCTTTATGCGAACTTAGCCCGGTATAACCTAAAAAGCCATTCGACTAAATTGGTTTTCCAAGCAGTAAGGCGGTGCACTGAAACAAGGTCTAAAATGTATTTCCTAACGAGTTTTCCTACGTTGTCGACTAAAAGCCCCGAAATTAATATTCAGCAAGTAAATTACCCGGGTGCATTAGCTCATAGAAAATATGCGGATTTTAATTCTGAAACTTTTTATGTTGCAGCCATTAGGAGAGGAAAATTGTTTCGCCAAAGTTTGTGCAGAGTCATGCCCCACCGCCAGCGGGCTCCAAAACAACCAGCCATATAACACACATAGTTCCCAGCTTCGACTAATAAGTTATTCGAGAGTATTTTGTCGAGTAAGTAAGTAATATCCTCCGTGCATCTATACAGCTTATACAGAGATTCATCGAGTTTTGTTGTGTAAAAGAGACTTTCGTGAGCTTTTAACTTTTCCACTTCAAGTTTAATTTAAATTTAAAACTTCAGACGATCATGTTCTCGTAAAAGTTGGGAATCTCAACATCAAATTAAAGGAAGTCTAACTATAAGGTCCGGCAAAAAGTATTACCCATTTTTAACGAGATATACAAATTTATTAACTTCAATAAACTTAAATAGCAAAACAAATTTCTGAAGATAAGGGACGGGAGATTCTTATGCTTTGAAAATAAAGTCTGTCAAATGGCCGCCGTCTCGAACGATACATTCTTCCAAATTTTTAATAATGTTTTAGGGCTCTTTGCTTTAGGGAGCGAAGAATGGGTCTTAGAATAGCATTCCCTTCATTGCTTATGTTAGCCTTCAGTTCTTCATGGTTCCCAGGCTTATTTACATACACTTTATTTTTAAAAAAACCCCAAAGGAAAAAATCAGGAGCCGATAGGTCTGGGGACCGAGCAGGCCAAGGAAAGTTGTCATTTCTTGAAATCAATATTTCTTAAAAAGCGTCCCTTAAAATATCCATACTGATTCTCGCAGTATGGCTTGTTGCGCCATCTTGCTGAAAACAACATTCTCTCAGCTCGTCTTGGATTGCTGGTAAAAAGAACATTTGCAGCATTTCTGCATAGCGCGGAGCAGTAACGGTTACAGTCGCACCATTCTCCTCAAAGTAGTACGGCCCGATAATTTTGGAAGAGGATATGGCAGACCAGAAGGTTACCTTTGGACTATGTAAAGGTCGTCGGTGGATTTCGTGAGGATTATTTTCAGCCCAATAACAGCAATTTTGCTTGTTCACATCACCGTGAAGGTAGAAATGTGCTTCGTCGCTCATGTAAAGGTAATTCTCTGTATCTTGATAATTTTCCCGAAAAATCATACAATTTCGGCAAAATTGAAGTCCATTAATTTTATCTTGTGCACTTAGTTCTTGAACTGCAGCAACTTTATATGGGTGAAACTTCATTGTCTTCAACATTCTTCTCATGTTCCTGTCGGTTAAATTAAGAGCTGCAGCATGCTGAACAAAAGATCTTGATGGGCTACGAGTTACAGCGGCTCTAACTCTTTCTTGGTTTCGGTCAATGCGAGCAGATCTTGGTCTTCCGCTTGATTTTTTATCCAAAACTGATCAGCGTTCTTCCCATTTACGGTACCAGGACCTGATGGTTTTACGCTGAAGGTATCAGCGAGCCAAAAATTGAAGAAAACTGGATATATTTCTTAACATAAAAAACACGATGTTCTACTGACCAGCGCTCTATTTTGACAATTTTCATAAAATGTGGCAAAATTTTCAAAGCCTACTCTTACAACCAAGACTCTCGCTGTCGTGGAAAATTTAATATTAGTTTCACTATCAAAAAAATAAAAAGAGTAATACATTTAGCCGGACCCAGTATATCAATAAAACTTTGCTGCATTTCTTCTAGGTAAGTTGTTTAACTTAGGGCCACTTTTACATCTCAAGTTTAAGCTCCATGGAAGGTTAAATGAAAAAAATTAACACATAAACCATGTAATTGGAGTCAAATTCTTAAGTTTAAACTTCAAGTACATACGGTTTAAACCTGAGATCTACAAGTGGATCTAAGCAATGAGTAGCCTATCAAAACTAAGCTGTGTGTTGGGCGCTCTTAAAGACCATTATTTATCCCAAGTTTAAATTCTACGTAAAATTAAATGAACGATTTTGACATACATATAAACCATTCACTTATTATTGCCATCAAGTAGGCGTCGGAAATTTGACTTTGACGCTTTTATCGTATCCTCTCAACGTGTGCTAACAGAGATGGTTATAAAAAAAAAAGAACGGTTCAAAGGTAACTAGATAACAAAAATAAGTGAACGGGTGCAACATTTATGTCAAATCCGGAGTTTAAATGCCAGATAGCCTTTAAGCTTCAAAGATCTTAAATGTGGCGGTAGCGCCATCTTGAATGCAAATGACATGTCCGGAAAGTGTCTTCACTTTTCGAATTGTCATCGTTGACAGGCGAAGGATGTTCATTAGTTTTCAGGTGGCCGCTCTAGACCCCTCTGAGAGTATTGTCATCCTTACGTTCTTATATTGTTGCGAACTCGGGGTTCGAATAATTCCAGTGCAGCTACTTATAGTCCACTATTTATCACTAACATTCTGCTGCACTCTCTATTATCGCTTTGTTCTTTTAGGTTACTTAGACTGGATTAAGAATTAAACTAACTTGACCCGCAGAGGTCCTTGGCTTTTATACTTAAAGCTTATAAACTAGAATATTCTCTAACATTCATCGAACAATTAAAGAATACAGTAACCTAAAGTTATAAATAACACTAAAAATCCGCCTGCATCAATCCTTAACATAGCCTTAAGGCAGTTCATCCCAAACAGACAGAGTTCCATAGTATTTCGTAAATCGATCCAGTTAAACAAACTTCATCTTTGACCTGGGAGCCCGCTAAATCCTGTAGACTACGTCGTTAATATCCTTTATAACTGTGTAAGGGCCTTTCCAGTTTTGGCTAAATTTGAGCGACTTTTCCATCTTTCGTCGTAGATTATACAGCCACACCAAGTCACCTTCTTGGAAACCGTGGGAGATAGCTAGCAAGTCATATCTTGCCTTGGTTCGATCCCTAGCGATCCAAAAGTTTATCCCGACTTGTTCGTGAACAACATTAAGCTCTTCCACAAAATTATCACAGTTAAGAGGACCTTTTTTCTGGTGTTGCGTACATTAAGGCTACCGGAAGCCTTATTTCCCTTCCAAATTTTACTTTTGGGGGATCACCAGTAGCTTCATGTATGGAAATTCGATACGCCATTAGCATGAGGGGCAAGTGTGGGCTTCAATCACATTGCACAGTGAAGAGGTAAACCACGTCAATATTGATCACAGAATGAAGCTAAAATATGGAAGTTCATGTTGGTTACTACACATCAGGAAGTGTACAAATGGAATATATTATACAGGGTACAAAAGTACTTTGACAAACTTCAAGAGGTCATTACTAACAATATTTTAAGAAGAAAAGTTTTAATAAACGAGGGTCCTTATGAGCATCGTTACAAAGATACAGGGTGTTAAAGTGTTATAAAAAAAAATTATATTTCCTAAACCGCTTGAAAGGTTTTAATAAAATTTTACAGATGTCGATAGCTAGCAAGTAGCTATGTTTCGGCTAAACGAATTTTTTTTTGTTCCACCAGTGGCACGCGTACCGCAATAACGCTTCATTTTTTGAAGAAAAGTATGATTCGCCACTGGTCTATCAAAAAATAAATTATACCCTTTTGTTCTCTGTTCAATTATAAACAAAAAAGAACTCTTAAGATTTCTTCGTTAGACGTGTCATTTTCAAGTAAAAAAAAAAATAAAAATCGTTTTAATGCACGTCTTAGAATCGTTACCTCAACAAGATGGAACGTGTTATTTCAGTTCAAACTTGAAAATAAAAAAATTTTCAATTAAATTAACTTAAATAAATTGTTCGAAATGTCCTCCCTCAACCTTTTAAGCAGTTTCGAAGATATTATTTTTTTAATAAAACTTTAACACCCTGTATCTTGTTCACTTGTAACAATGCTCTTAAGGACCCTCGTTTATTAGAACTAAATCGTCGTAATATTAGATCTAAAATCTAAAAATTTTCAAAATTTTAAAAGAATCTTGTTTTTCTCCTTACCTCCTTTCTGTTTCTTAATCACACAAGTCGATACTATTACTTTTTTGACATTTCTACAGTTACCATTGTTTCTTGGATATGCTTGGGAAGTTTTTCTCCAAGGTAATGGGGTTCTACAACATCAAGTTTCTTTTTAATTTCTTGTGGCGAAATTACTTCCGGTTCCGTTGCCACTTTGCCAACTTTTTTGCTTCCTCCACAGTTACTGTTGCTTTTATCAACTGGTGACAATTTATATTTTTTCCACTTTGCCTACTTTTCTCCTTTTGATTACGCGTTTCTTGACAACCTTTTCTTGAAAATTTCTTCCTTAACGACTTTCTTGAGATTTCTCCGAAAGCTCTTCGTTGGAATAGTAATTATTTCACTTTTTTTTCATTACTTTGTTTTTTTCCTAACTACACGATTCTTTATTATTTTCTTTTTTCGGAACTTTTCCAATTACTGTTGTTTCTTGACTACGTTCGGGAAGTTCTTCTCCAAGATGATGGGGTGGTCCTACGATATCAAGTTTCTCCTCAACTTCTTGTGAGAGAATTTCTTCAGTTTTATCTTTGCCAACTCTACATGGCTTTATAGCTCACTTCTTTGCAATTTACTTGTAAATTTCTTGGATTGGAATTTCCTCCAGTTGTCTTTTGTTTGCCTCTTCTTTCTAAAGAGAAAATTATCAGCTTATATTATCAGAGTCTTCTTTCCCTAGAAAATGGCACCTAAAACGTCATTTTTCAACTGTTATCGATACCGAAAACCTTTATCGACACTCAAAAATTGAAGTCTAATTTATATCGGACACTAAAAATGGCTTAAGTACTAACCGTAGTCGATAGACCGTTTATTATGCTGATAAATGAAATGTTCTGCATATTTGAAGTTCCTTTTGAGCAAGGCCATAACTTGGAATGGCTCGTTTTCCAGAAGGTTAAGAAACTTTTAGTGATTCAAGACCAGGACAACTCTTACCCCTCCACAGTAGGTTGGGATGGTGGAGAGATTTAATCGTACCATGGAACAAGATTTGTCAAAAATGGTGGCCTATCATCTTGCAGGCAAGACGTATGTTTAAATGGTCCGGGAACATCAATTGCTACCCTCTCGAATAAGACAAATACGGTGCATTGCACCATTCGACCAAGTGATTTTGTTCGAGGTTCTTTTGTAGCACAACGGACAACACACTTTCGATTCACCGCAAAGCTTGCTAATCGAAAATGCTACAAAATTATTAATTTATGTGTAAAAAGTAACACGATCACAGTTACTGTCGATGAAAGTTTCTGCTATTGGAACTTCAAAGCTAAGGCTAACTAGCTCAAATTAATCAAAATGAAAGGACTTGAGAGTGGAGTACCTTAAATGATGTTAAATAATCTCAGCCAGCTTTTGGTAACGAAGGTGACACTGAAGTAAGTACAACTGGTCTAGTGCAAAACGCGCTCAAAGAACTTAACAGTTAACAAACATATTACTAACGTAATTTTTAGATTAATACAAAGGTGACCTGTGCAGTTCTCGTGCATTCACTTAGTTTTGTCATCTAGTTATCTTTGAAACCTTCATTTTTTTATACCCATCTCCTTTTAGTA
Source organism: Taphrorychus bicolor (assembly GCA_951812265.1). Lineage (NCBI taxonomy): Eukaryota > Metazoa > Arthropoda > Insecta > Coleoptera > Curculionidae > Taphrorychus > Taphrorychus bicolor. The sequence continues at coordinate 39,600,935 of OX638297.1, forward strand.
CATATTGAGAAAATATGATAAAACTGTCAAAGTCAAATTTCCAACACCTACTGACGACAATAATATCTGAATGGCTTATAAACCTTTTGATGACTCATAGTCGACCATATATTAACTGCAGTTTTCTAATAAACAATTTCGCTAAAATCACTTGAATTTGATTTATATTACTTATAAGTGACTTAAATGGCTCTAAAACAGTTACTCAAATAAATCGCAGTGAATGAAATGCAGTAAATAAATTAGTTACAGCAACTATTTTGGTAACGAATTTGAACTTACGGTAAGTGTAGCTTATCTGAAAATTAACTGCACACGAATCAATTAGAATTTACGTAAATTCAGTTAGTTATTAGTATGTAATCACGTATCTTAAAGCACTAAAATTCAAGTTTAAGTGAAAAAGCAACACAATCTCGTTTTTAGAAAATCAAATGGAATAGAAACTTTATAATAAATACCCAAGACTCGAACTCAAAGTGAACACAAGTTTATGATTTAAGCATGTCTACTTTGTCTAGTAAATCGCTTTTTTTTCAATCACTTACCTCTTCATCTAACTTCTTTTGCTTATAAGTGGAATAAAAAAAAGCTTAAAAGTAACATCATCTGTGTATATATAGCACACATGAATGTTTTGGAAAGTGGAAAAGTTAAAACCAAATTTTAATTATATTTTAAAAAAATATTAGACGAGTTGTTGGATGTAAAAGGTAGTCCTGTAAGACCTTTGATTGTGTAGTACTATCCCTCGATGAAATGTCTAAAGGTTGTTACTTAGTGGCTCAACACCGTAACTAACATGTACCTAGTTGTCATTAATGAAGTGTTTTTGGAGACTAAGATACTTTGTGTGTTATCTGGGCCCCGATCAAATCTACAAACCCCTAGACCAGGCTCTGAACCCCCTCCAGAGAGCTGACAGTAGAGAAAGAGTGTGGGAAGCATGATCGTACCGTGTCGCCTACCTTCTTCTCCCACTGTAACACGTACGGAACAGGGTGTCCTTCGGGGAATTCCACCTGACAGTTAAACACCACCGACTCGCCAAGGATGGCCGTGATGTGCACCGCGTCCTGGTAGCCTCCGCCCTGACCCGATCCGGCTGCGTTCGAGTTGTTCTCATTGTTCGTAGCGTTTGCTGAAACTTTAGAATCTCTCTTTAATAAGTACAAAGTGTAACTGTAAAAAGTTTGATAATGAATTTTAAGCTTGTGCTGCTGCAACTCATATAGCAAAGTTTCCTAATCTCGCAATAATAAATTTCGAAGAAAGAATATTAAAAATGTGGCTTCTTAACGGTATTAAGTCGCCATCTGAGCACAAGCAAGCAAACAGATATCTTGGAGATTTTCCCGTTTTATCCAGTGCCCCTTATAAATGTAAATTCTGATCCCTGCGCTAACAGACGAAGATAAACACTTCCCGGGCGAGTCGGAAATGCCTTGTTATCGTTAAAATTGAGTTTGCCGCCGAATCCTGATGCATCCACTCTGGAACGATCGATGTTAATAAAATTAGTATTGACGTTCCCGGTGGAATACTTCGGTTTCTATGGAGCCATATTTCAGCTTTGGATTGAAAATAAAATAAAGGATTAAATTCGCAAAGTTTTAAGTAGAAGCCGAATACGATAATAACTTTTCCGGTTGTCTAAATAAGTAACTATCTGGCGGGCAACTTTGTAATTTTGTTAAGGAAACTTCCTACAGTTCTCTAACCATTATGGGAGTAATCATTAATCTTTGTTTAGAATTTTAAGGAAGTAACTGCAACATATTAACGAAAGAGATAAATGGCGGCGGTCATTTACCTGGTGGACACTGGAAGAGTAAGGATGGGACGGCGAGGAAGGCGCAGACGACGAGCAGAGGCGACGCAGCTGGGCGGGGACGATTCGACGACGACGAACTTGCTGAGTATTCGGACGGGGAGGCCCGGGGGTGCGTGCGCATGCCCATTCCGGCGCTTCCATACTCTTAGCTATCGCACAGCACGCCTCATTGCCGCAGCCGCCGCCACTGCTTCGGCTGACAAACGTGCTGATTCACCTAAAAGAAAAACACGTTGATTGTTAATTAATTTGGCAATAATTACAGAAACAAAACCATTCTTATTGATCAAATCGATCTCTTGAGTGTAGCATAAGGTAAAAAAAAAATTTCTAATTGTGATTTCGAAAGGGTCGTACTAAAACTACATACGCATTATTTTATTATATACGGGGAACGTCATTCCCTCGCAATAGACCGAAAGAATGTAATTCTTCAGTTGGCTGTGAAAATCTAGCAGATGGTCGAAAACATTTCACTGCGTATGTTTACTGCGCACGACGTGCTAGTTGAAAAATGAATTAAATTTTTAATTGACGTTTAAAAATTGTGAGGTTATGCCAAATATAGGTTTCGTGCACGTGACATCACAATTTGAACCTGGGGGTATGACTGGGGTTATTAACATAACCTCACCCATCTAAAATACATGTAAATTAATGATATATTTGCATTTAATTACATATTTTTCAATTATCTTAAATCGAATGAAACTCAAATTTTGCTGGAGGCCTTCTAGAATCATCATTCTTGACAGTGAAGCAAAAAAGAATTACCTTTATGTGGAAATAAGTGGTAAGGAATGCAATATTTTGTGGACTAGACCTCCCACCAAGTGGCACCAACCTTTTTATGCCTCAAAGCTACTTCGAAGACAAAGGAGCATGGAAATAGAAGTTTAGCGTTCCCAGTAGATTCTATTACCATAAAAACTAGAAAAGAATGGATTGTTAAAAGGTATAATATGATTACTTGGCTAGAAGCTGGAATAAGATATTTAAACATTTGAATTCTAAGTCATATACACCCTGGACTTGACAATCATGCAGCAAATCCAAATAAGTCAAGCACTTTTGTGTCAAATTTAATGGGTGCGATCAGACATAGATAACAGGAACTATAACAGTTTAAAATACTCGAAACTTTTTTATGCCTCAAAACTACTTCAAATTTGGATAAAGGAGCATGGAAATAGAGGTTTGGTGTTCCCAATAGATTTTAGTGCCATAAAAACTAGAAAGGAGTGGATTGTGAAAAGGTATAATGTGATTACTTGGCTAGAAGATGAAATAAGATATTTAGACACTCGTAAGTGTGAATTCTGAGTCATATATGCCCTAGACTTGGAAATCTTGCACCAAATCCATATAAATCAAGCACTTTTATGTCTACGAAGAAATAATTGTCGAAAAAATTTGGTGATTACAATGGTCAGAAATAGATAACACTTGAACTGTGCAGTGATAAATTAAAGCAAAATAATTTTTAAGATGTCGTATTTAGAATAAATTGTAAATGTTCCTCCACAATTTAATATAAAAACATTGTTACTTTTCAGGTTATAATTGTTTATCGAAGAATTTAAAACAAAACCTGTCTCTTAATAGAACACATTTTATTGTAACAAACACTTACTCAAAGTTTGTCTTCAATACAATCTCACTGATACTGCTAGAATATAAATATATATTTTTAAGTTATATAAATAAATTCGTTACTGAAGTAAATGTGTTTAAGAATATATGGCACGAAGCCATTTTCCTATCTTCTTTTTAATATATCTTTGTCCTTTCGTTGCGTTACATACTACTTATATGGAATGGCTTCTGTTTTCTTACTTGGCTACTTATTTGTTATTTCCATACTCTACAACAACAATAAAGCTATTAAGATATTAAAAACATAAATCCAGTTAAACAATTACAAAAAAAGAGCAAAAATAATACGATTGGAACTGTATGTTAAGCACCAATGAGGGTATAACTCTGTATTTAAGCATCTACTTAGTAATATTGTATCCTTCTTGGCCTTCGTTAAGTTAAGCACGCACTATGAAGACGGGATTGCAAAGTAGAAACAAACAAAATTCTGATTTCAGCATTTATTATTCCCAAAATATTTGGAGTTGAAATAATGGGCTTCTTAACAGTTGTTCCAATCACGCAATGCTCCGATATTAATAACGTGATTTGAAAATACATTTTTAAACTGTACCTGAAGCAGATTAGGGTCTGTGTAGGCAGAATCTGCAAAGTTCCAATGTTATGTAATTCTTGTACAGTCCTGTTCCGAACTGGATATGGGAAATGTACTGCTTAGAACAACTCACTTTTGTTTCAGGGTAAATATCTTAACAAATATTATAGAAAAACGGATTTATATGCATGAAGGCAAATTTTTTCCATTTACGTCAATGTACCTTTTAGAAGTTGTTTTACCACCAAGTTCGATGACAGGTCACGTGCTGCACGAAAGCTATGACATTTAAATGGGTTTCGTGCACATGACGTCATTTTGCCAGAATGTTAGTAAATATAACCTCACTTTAATAATTAATTATACAATGTTTGCAATAAAATTGGTCTTTTTGCATTAATTTTAAATCCTACTAAGGCCTTTTTGGGGGATCCAAACTTTAAGTTAGTTATGTTGATGCAGAAGCCTACAAATACAATATATTTTTTGTTTTCAACCAATGTAGTCACGTACCGCACGAAACCCAATGGCGGGAATAAGAGTAAATTGTGAACTTCTTACTTTTAAACATTGAAATAGAATAGCTGGGCTGAGATGATCCGATGGCCCATTGGAAGATATTTATCGCTTTTTGGCCAACGAAAACGTAGAAAAAATGCTTAACTTCATTTTAAATAATTATGGAAGTCCTTCCCTAATACCCGCACGATGTTAAGGTTGTGGACTTTGGCATCGTACAAATTTTTGTAGAATTTCATAGAATGCCTACTCAATTACACAAATTTCATAGAATATTCAATATAGGAAAAGCAAATCCAAACAAAATTGAAACCAAAAAGATTAGTTAAAGCAAATAAAGTTATCACTTACCGAAAAGGCCTTTTGATTATTGGGGCTCTTGACCCTTGACGCATTACAAACAAGGCACATAATATACTTAGGATACTTTTTGGGAGCGAACTCATTGGTGATTTCCTACAGTTTAGAGTTAAATAAATATCTGAACTAAGTATAGGAATGACATGAATCTCCAATAGGAGTTCACTGATCACGAATTACGATTCGCCAATTGGTCAAGAAATTGTGTCAGCTCTTAAAAATGGCGGACCTCTTGCCAAAAAATTAGACCATTTTTAGGGAAATATCAGCATTTTTTCGACCTGTCCATATCTCCTAGGTCATTGGTTTATCACAGCATTCAATTCTTATGTGATCAATTTTCATTTTTATTCTGTACAGTTTCTTTACACAACTGATGTGATAAATGAATTAACAGGTTATGCACACTCAAAAACTGCAAGTTTTTTACTCACAGCATTTAAAACCACCCGAATTTGGGTCTTTGTATTCGCCTCTAAAACACGGTCCGATTCGTTTTTTGAATCCCGTCTGATTTGAACTGCGTGACATTTTCAAAGTTTATCCCTGTCTCCGTCTGCCTGCTCTAGAGATGTTTCATGTATTTGGTCTTGTCTTCGTTAATCCTTTTAGACCCATTTTAGATGCCTCATGTTCCTGTTTAACAAACGTTTCTTGGTTGTTATTTACGCTAGTTTACACCGCGTTATATCGTCTGCATAAGCAAGTACCAGTTGTGAACCATTTGTTTGGAAGAGCTTTGTTTCGAGTTTGGAGTCCCTTACGACCTTCTCTAGGGTAATATGGAAAAGAGTGCTTCAATCCCGTACTTACCTTGATACGTCCGACATATCGCTCCCAACTTTTACTCTGCATCTGGACCCTTCTACACAAACTCTGGTTAGTCTTAAAATTTTATGAGCTATCCCGGATTCTGCCATCGTCTCCCGGATCTTTTCACACTATCATAGGCCTGTTGAAAACCTATAAACAATTGGCGTAGCTGCCTAGTAAATTACCAGCTTTTTTCTAGTAGCTTTCTAATTGTGAACAGTTGGTCGGTTGTTGAACGGTTTGTCCGAAAGCCACACTGATAATCTTCTATTATTTCCTCTGTGAATGGGGTAGTTCTTGACAGGATTATATTTGACAGCACTTTATATGCTACGTTTATAAGCGATATTCCTCTATAATTTTTGCATACCATTCTGTCTCATTTTTTTGTGTATGGAGATTATTATGCTTTCTTTCCAGTCTTCTGGGATCTTCTCGTTTTTCCAGATGATTATTATGAGTTCGTGTAGTTGTTATGTTACTGTGTTTCCGGCGTGTTTCAAGAGTTCGGCGGTTATCGTGTCTTTACCAGGAGATTTGTTGTTCTTCAGCTTTTTTATAGCGTCCTCAGTTTCCATTCGAGAAGGCTATTCGTCTCGCATTTCCGCAGTTTGGAAGCTGGCCGGTTCTTCATTGTCTGTATCACCCTGGTTAAGAAGTTGTTCAGAGCACTCTTTCCATGTTCCATGTTTGCAGTATTTGGTCTTGCCTGGTTAATAGATCTCCGTTGCCATCCTAGATGATGTTGTTGATTCTGGGTCTAAACCCATTTTTTCTTGTTCTTGTTGTCTTATAGAATTTCATGGTGTTGTTCCTTCCGTCGACTTGTAATTCTTGCAACTCCTGATCTTGTGGTTCTCTTTTTTCCTTCTTAGTCGTTTATTAGCCTCTCTTCTTAGTTGTTTGAATTTATTGTTATTGTCTTCAGTAAGATCTTACATCATTATTAGTCTTGCATTATTTCTCTACTTAAGTACCCTCTCACATTCCGGATCGTACCAGTGGTTTCTATTTTTGTTTCTTGGTTTTACTCCCAGTCTCATTTGCTGCCCCTATGATTGCTTCGGATCGTACTTTCCATCTCGTGTCGATGTCATCTGTGTTTGCAATTTCTTGGTTTCGGTGCTCTATTTCCGCCTGAAAACGCCTTCTGTTTTCTTAATTTTCCAATTTTGCTGTGTCCCACTGATGATCTTGTTTGGATTGCACATTTTTTGAGCTTGATTTTCTGATTCTCAGCTTTGCTCCGACAAGAAAATGATCCGAATCCGCGTCTGTCCCTCGATAGCTTCTTACATCCAGGACGTTGCTTCCATGCCTTGCATCAATTACGCGATCAATTTGGTTTTTTGTTTTGCCGTCATTGGAGGCCCATGTCTCTTTATGGATATCTTTGTGTTCATACATTGTAGATTTAATATGGAGGTTGTTAGATGCTGCTAGTTCTGCAAGTCTCAGCCAGTTATCATTTGAGAATACGTGTAGGCTTTTTGTACCCACGTGGGGCCTTAATGTCGCTTCTCTTCCCAGCTTTGCATTAAAATTTCCTAATATAAATTTCATATCCTGTTTAGGTATATTGTCTATTTTACTCTCCAGGGTGTCACAGAAATCGATTTTCACTGCTTCATCTTTGTCTTCGGTTGGTGCATTTACAGACAGTAAGGAGTAGCTATAGAATGTTCCTTTCAACCTTAGGTAGCATAATGGTTCGCTAAGGGGTTCAATCACCTAGTGAAATGTCCTTCAGTTTCGATATACAGGGCGACAAATTTCTCATTTTAAACTTTTTTTTGTGTAATATGATATCTCAACCGGCCGAGAGCGTAAAATATACCAAAGTTTAATAGTCTTAAATAATCATTTTTGGTTCATCTCAAAATACAGAATACACAAAATAGAAATCGCATTCTTCAAATCTCATAGATAGGATTAGATGTGATTGGTCCATTTCATATCGCACTGATAGAATTGCCCATCTGACTCGTCAGTTTCATATCTCAAAGCTAGGAGTTCAGGCATCTGCAATTGCCTACTTCTATCTATTCTGTAAACCATTAATAAAACAGAAAATATCTCTGTATGAGTAAAAAAAGTTACTAAAGTGTGCTTGCTCACCCAATTTAATGATGTTATTAATGTTGCAACATTTTATAAATAAAATAGATATTTGTTTAACTTATAACTGTATTCATTTGCCAAATTCACCCAATGTAATTGTCAAGGAGGGTCAATAATTCATACCCCCTCTATATGGCGTTTTTCAATGAACACGGGGTATGTATACACAGGCAAAACATCTGGATTCCACGGCACACTAGAGCTTCTAATAAGTGAAGGAGCCATATACAAGTTTGGTTAATTTTTGACAGCTGTTTTGCTTGGATGTGTCGTGGCTCGTCTTCGATTTTTGCCTATTCCAAAAAATGGATCAACGAATTTGTATCAAATTGTGTGAAAAAAACAAAATAAAGTTCGCGAACGCATTCCGAATGTTGACTATGGCATATGGTGAAGCTACCTTGGACCAAAGCAACGTTTATCGGTGGTACAAAATGTCCTCAGAGGACCGAGAAGATGTGAACGACGAAGAGCGTGCCGGACGCCCGAGCACCTCAACAACAGACGAAAACATTGATAAAGTGAAGAAAATAGTATTAGCCAATCGTCAAATCATTGCTAGAGAAGTTGCTGAAGACCTAAACATATCGATTGGCTCGTGTATCGCTATCGATTCGCTTTTAACCAATGACTTGGGCATGAGTCGGGTCGCCTCGAAATTCGTACCAAAATTGTTCAATTTCGACAAAAACAGCATCGCGTTAACATTGCTCAGGAGATGTTGGACTCGGTCCGTGACGACCCAAATGTGCTCCAGAGGGTCACAGTTGGTGACGAATCATGAGTTTATGGTTATGACTTGGAAACCAAAGCTCAGTCATCCCAATTGAAGCTGCCGTATGAGGTAAGACCGAAAAAAGCGCGCCAAGTTCGGTCGAACGTGAAGGTTTTGCTCAGAGTTTTCTTCGATTGCAGGGGCGTGGTGCACCATGAGTTCTTGCCACAGGATAATACGGTTACTAAGGAATATTACTTGCAAGTTATGTGCAATTTGCGCGAAGCAGTCCTTAGATTTTAGTTAGAGGTTATGTTAATGTAAACAACGTGTTAACGCCCCGTGCCTCAAAAAGTATTGAATTTTTTAAGTAAAATTACATAGAAAAGTATTATTTGGACCCATAAAAAAACAGAGTCCTGTTTGGCGGCGGAGGATTTTTCCTTGAGTCAGTTTTTTGAGTAACTTTTCTAGGAAAACGTAAAGTGGGGTTAGGATGAGCCAGAGTGATGAAGATGATGAAGCTGAAAACTCTGCAGAGGAGTGCCTCCACTGTAAGGTCGTTATGGAAGCGGGATCTCAATCTTATAGGTGTGATGTATGCTTGGGCCTTGTCCATAAGGAGTGTGCTGACTTGACCCCCTCCGAAGTGAAATGCATGCCTCTGCAGAAACGTGTGTTGGTGTTTCTGTGTAAGGGCTGCATAGGGATTGCAAGAAAGCTGCCTCTTATTGTTGCAAAACTTGACAGGTTGCAATCTGATATTGCTGATATAAAAAATAAAATCAATATGTCCAGTAAGGGCTTGGTATGCCAGACTAACGGTATGACCCAAGGTATGACCTACAGGGATGCAGCTGCAGGTAAGAATAAAAATGTGGTAATTATCAAGCCAAAAGAAAAGAAAACACACAAACAGACAAAACAAGATCTAGTAAAAAAAGTTGACCCTGTCAAGCTAAATCTAGAAATGAACATTGGTAGAAACATTAGAAATGGAGGGGTAACCCTAGAGTGTCGTAGTGAGGCGGAAATGACCGCGGTGAAGGAAAAGATTAAGCAAAAAATTGGAGATGAATATGAAGTACAATTACCAAAAAAAGTGTACCCAAAAATTAAGATAATAAACATTCCAATTGAGATCAGGAAAGATAGTACGGAGTTAAGAAAAAAATTAATTGAACAAAATAACTTAATGGAGCAGAGAAGGGAAAACTTTGTCTTAAATGTGTTCCATATTACAAAGGAGATAAACGGTTACTACAATGTGTTGCTGGAGGTGGATATGGAAACATTTGAAGATCTAACAACCAGGCAGGCGGTTTATGTGAGCTTATATAGGTGTCGAGTATTTGAATTCATAAATGTGATAAAGTGCTTTAAATGCTATGGCTTCCACCACTTTGCAAGTGAATGTAGGGAAGAGGTTCAAGCCTGTCCCAAATGTGCGGGAGAGCACAAAGAGATGGAGTGCCGAGCAGGGAGCTCCAGATGCATAAATTGTGTGCGTACAAACCAAAAACTGGGAACAAGTATGGATATAGGTCATGTGGTATGGGATAGAGCTTGTCCATGTCTAAGAAGGGCAGAAGAGGCATTCAAAGGTAAGCTGAATTATAACGCAGTATAGCAATTAAAATTAAAGTTTGTAGTCTTAAATGTGCAAAGCCTGTTGCCACACATCGATGAAATTGAACAGTATATTAAGAAATATGATATTAAATTGTTCTTTGCAACCGAAGCCCGAATAACTAGTGATATCAAAGATACTGAAATTTATATAGAAGGTTACAATATAGTGAGATGTGATTCAGAAAGCAGGCATACAGGTGGTGTGTTGTGTTATATTAAGAGCAACATTGCCTATGATATCTTGATGATTCTAAGTATCCCAAAAAAATTGTGGATTGTAGCTGTTAGTGTTTTGGATTATGAATGTCTGATCCTTTGCATATATCGTTCGCCCAGCTCAAGTGCTTCTGAAACTTTAAACCATTTGGAAAATATCTTGGAAGATATTATACTACTGCAGCACAAAAGAATCTTTATTGTGGGAGATTTTAATATCAATCTGGCCAATGAAAACTCTACCTATGGAAGGAGGCTTCTAAGAACAATGAAGACCTTCAGCCTAGAACAAAGAGTCACACAATACACTAGAGTTGATGGGGATCATAAAACTATGGTTGACCTGGTATTTACGGATGACAGTGAGGCCTCAGTGAATGTGGCTGATTCTCCCAAAATAAGTGACCATGATCTAGTTATTGTACAAAGTAAAAGCAAACAGAATATGAATGTTCCAAAGGTGATGCCAGCAGACAAACAGTTTACATATCGAGACTTAAAAAATATTGAACCACAGAGGTTCCAAGTTGAGCTGCAAAGCCAAGAGTGGGGTGACAATGGCAACATAAATGATACACTATTACTGTTTAATAAGAACATTATGGACTGCCTGAATATAATGGCACCAGAGCAGACAATGTCCAAAGCTGTAAAGAGCAGCAAGAGATGGTTTGATGCCGAAATTAAACATTTAATGAATGAACGTGATACACTGTATAAAAGGGCAAGACTGGTGAATACTAATGAAAACTGGGTTGCATACAAACTGAAAAGAAATAATGTTGTAAGCGAAATAAGAAAGAAAAAGAAAGCTTACTATGAAGCAGTTATTGATCAACATAAAGGGAACAGTAAGCTGATGTGGAAAGGAATCAAGGAAATCCTAGGAAAAACAAAGAAGTGTATAATAAAAGAAGTTTACTTCAATGGTGTAAAGTTATGTGATACAAATGTCATTGCAAATGCCTTCAACAACTACTTTATTAGCAGTATACAAGAAATTATAGTGAGCAGTGTACCCATGCAATCTGATGAAGTAGAAGATTTTGATAATAGATTGAATGAAAACCAGAGTTTGAAGGAGTTTCACAAATGTACACACCAAGATGTGAAAGTCATTATTAAGGCACTAAATAAAGAGTATTCAATTGATGGAATTTCAAGAGCTGTTATAGGATTGGGTGGTGAGGTAATGGTAGAGAAATTAAAAGATATTATAAATATCTCTATTGAAACCAGTGAAGTCCCTGATCTTTGGAAAGTCTCTACAATTGTACCAGTGCAAAAAGTGATGAACACCAAGCAATGTGAAGAGTTTCGCCCAATAAATATGTTACCATTATGCGAGAAAGTGTTCGAAATATACTTTAAAAACCAGCTACTCAATCATTTGACTGTGAACAATATCTTGATACCCAACCAATCAGGGTTCCGTGAACACCACTCCTGTGAAACAGCAATCCAGTTTGTGATCTCTAAATGGAAGGAACAAATTGATGTAAATAAGGTTGTAGTGGCTGTATTTGTGGACTTTAAAAGAGCGTTTGAGACTATTGACCGTGACTTATTACTAATGAAGTTAAACAGAATTGGCGTGGTAGGAAATTCAAATAGATGGTTTGCTAGTTACTTAAGAGCTAGGTATCAGAAAGTAAGAGTATGTAATTCTTATTCAGAATTAAAACAGGTTGAGAATGGAGTGCCACAGGGGAGTGTCCTGGGATGCTTGCTTTTTATAATATATATCAATGATATTGTTGAAAACATGGAAGATGAGGATGTATTTATGAACCTATTTGCTGATGATACTGTTATATCTGTTACCGGGGGCACAGTGGCTGAAGCGCAACAAAAAATCGGTAATGTACTGGCTAAACTAGAAGTCTGGTTAAAATGCAATAAGCTCTTCGTAAACGTCAAAAAAACAAAATGTATGCTATTTTGTGCCCAAAGGTACAATGAGAATTTAGAAGTAAAACTATTAAATGAGAAAATAGAAGTTGTAAGGGAGTATAAGTACCTGGGTTTAGTTATTGATGATAATCTGAAATTTTCCCTACATATAAGATACATTTGTGATAAGATAAGCAAGAAGATTAATTATTTCAATAGAATAAGCACTAACCTTACTATGTATGCACGGGTTTTGGTATATAAATCAATAATCGCTCCGCACTTTGACTACTGTCCCACTATTCTTTTATATACAAATGAGGGAGACAAAGATATGCTGCAAAAGCTGCAAAATCGTGCAATGAGAGTGATATTAAAGGTGAATAGATACACGCCTATTGTGATCATGTTAGACTGTCTGAGTTTTATGAGCATAAAACAAAGAATGATATATAATAATATTATATTTATTTATAAAATGTTAAATAACATGCTGCCAAAATATATGTGTGATAAAATCAGTTTTGTATGTGAAAAACATAGTCATAATACAAGAACGGCAAATAATATATATATTCCTCGTGTGAGCAAGTCGCAAACGCAGGGATCTTTATTCTATAGAGGATTTAATCTATATAATGGGTTACCAATAAATGTTAAGAATATACAATCTTTGGAGGGATTCAAAAGAAAGATAAGCCAAATTGTTAAGCATATATATTAAGATTTACATAGGATACGTATGTATTAAGAAATTAGACATGTACTTAAATCATATTATGTAGCAAGCTTGCTAAATAAAGCCCATTCATTCATTCATTCATTAGAAACGCCCGGATTTATGGAAGAACAAAAACTGGCTTTTGCACCATGATAATGCTCCCACATCGTTGCTTGGGCACGACTATTTGGCTAAAAACAGCACAGTAATGGTGCCGCAGCCACCGTATTTCCCAGGCCTGCCCCCCTGTGACTTTTTTCTCTTTCCAAAACTGAAAAGACCCATGAAAGGACGACGCTACGCCATGATCGAGGAGATAAAAACGGCATCGGAGGAGGAGCTGAACAACATCACAAAAAATTATTTTTTTAAGTGCTTAGAGGATTGGAAAATACGTTGGCATAATATGACATGACAAAATAGATATTCATGACTAAATAAATACTTTTTGAAAAAATATAATATTGGCGATACTTTTTAAACAGACCGTCTAATGGTATAAACCATAAACAAATCAAGTAGGCGTTGGAAGTCTGTCTTTTTGACGCTTTTATCGTATCTTCTCATGTGTTGTGATGAAAGGAGATAGGTATAAAAAAAAGAGATTTCAGAGGTAACGAGATGACAAAAATAAGTGAATGCGGTAGAGAAATATTTATAAGATGAATATGATTGCGTCCCAGAGAAATATATGTGGATGTAAATTTGCTTGCTGCCTTGTCATAATCCGCCAGTTAACATCCACAGAAATATTTATTTTAGGCAAGGAGATAGTATATTATATCTGGAGAAACCTTGCTGTCTTATAGTTTCGGCCCACCTTTTTAGCAATAGGTACCAAAGAAATACGGCGTCACTTCCGGAGAATTGACGTCATTTGACATCTTAGGCGGATTTCCGACCAAAAAATGGGACCATTTTGAGGAAAATATCGGCTTTGTTTGTTCTGTTCACATCTTCTAGGTAGACAATATAATTTAATGAATGTGGATGTTAAAAAGTAAGGTTCGGTCCTTCAAGGCGCCTGTCAGTTATAAACCAGCTACCAGTAAAAATATTGATCAAACGTAAGCTAATGGTTAAAGCAACTGCTATCCCAACAATGAATAACTCAAGACCTGTCAACTTTATAGGTTACCTCATTTCGCTGAAAAATAAAGAAAGAGCTATTGCGACGTCATGAGAATTAACGGCTGACAATTTTATAATGATTTAAATGAGTGATTTGTCAGAGATGCCTTATTTTTTGAAAATTTAAGCTTTTAAATGTTAATGTTCTGCAAGAATTCTTAATTATTATAAATTTGGTGTTCATTTAGACTTATTTTACACCATGCAAAGTAATAGTTTCATTCAGAATACTTCTTAAATATCGGAAATAAACTTCACAAAACGGCTAAAAAAATAGGGTTAGAACATATATGATATAGTTTGGCAGTTCGGTAATTCTATCCGAGCGCTCCGGACACAGACCATTTCCAAAAATCTTAATAAGCTAGAGTGAGATAGGCTGATATCCGGAGCGCTCGGGATGGAATTACCAAAATCAACTAGTACAGAGCAGAAAATTTATAAAAATGGACTTGACTCTGTAATATAGTAATAATGTAGGAAATAACTTCTTGGCTTCAGCACACAAAAATACCAAAAACTTTAACAAAACTCAATATTAATAAAAAAAAATGGACACACGCTTTACAAAAGCATAGGGGGAATGGCGGAAATGAATTCTTGTGACGTTGACTGACGTGTACAGGTGGTTCTCTCTCTAAGAAATGAGGCAACCCTGTACACTAAGACCCACTTTTACAAGTTCAGTTTAAACTTTAGCTCGAATTTAAACGAAATACTTTGACAGATTTCAATATACGTCAAATCTGAAGTTTAAACTTCAAGTAAAGTTTAAACTTCTAAAAGGGTACTTAGAGCCATTATTACATCAAAATTTTAACCTCCACTTAAAGTTAATTGAGAACTTTTGATAAACAAACAATGCAAAAAAATGCCTAAAATCTGCAGTGTAAATCTAGGATAAGATTTGTAAAATTGATTTATTCATTTTCAGTTAAAGATATTGTTAAAAAATTGACTGACTCTTAAAAAACCCGAACTTTATATATGAGGATAATAATTTTGGTGATGTATAGGCGTCGGTCGTAAATATAAACTGTTTCGTCATTGTTCTGGATAAGGACAAAATGATAGTGGTGCGCAAACATTTTGAAAAGACGTTTTATGGCCCGGCAATCAACATAAAAGGGGAAATTAATCCGGCGTTAATAAAAGAGAAATTTATTGGACAGCGGCTCTTAGACAAACAACAGCGACATTGGAGCTTTGTTTGCGATGCCTATTTTGAGACCGCCGCAACGTACAAAATCGTGGGGACGAATATTTTCCAACATTTCATCGTTGAGGTATTACGAACTGAAAAATGTCACTTTTATTTTGTATAAAGCAGGGCATACGGATGTCCTAAGATGACGTCAAATTAATATCATTAGCACTTTTGTTATTTCTTATTTATTATTGTTGATTCTTTCCAAATTTTCTAGTGACGCAAAGCAGTTAGCAACATCGAAACTTTCGTAGACATTTTGCCGACGTTTCGATCTTTCTTTGACGTTTTTACCAAGGTTATTGCAGAAATTCTTAGCAGTGTATTCCTTAGCAGAATACCCTTGATAAAGTTGTCAAATAAACGTCGAAACGTCGCCGTCGGCAAAAATATTTCGGAAGAGTAGAAGTTTCTTTTCGTTCGAGTCCTGTCCCTGCTAGATAGCTAACATACTATGTTAGCTATCTAGCGTGTCCCGAAATTAATGCTACAAGTTTTAACAGTATATTCTATAACCAAAACTTAGGCAAAAATTTATATACACAAACATAGACCTTAAAACGCTTGATATCCGAGAGGGTGTTAAAAATTTAATTTTTTTCCATTTTTTTATAACTCTTAAAGTTTTTAAGATAGTAAACTCAAATATAGAATAAAACTATTTATAATCGGTATCATTGGACATATCAACTGATAGCGAGAAGCTACAGTCAAACCACAAATCTTCCCTAACATTTTTGTAGAGTGCCACTGACAATTTCCTCCTAAAGATCCGAATTCTCCACTTAGAAACTTCCCTACCTCTTGCATTTTTGTCCAATTTCTTACCGTTTCCGGAAATTTTGCTAAAGTATCAAGGAATGTACTTAACTTTTCCACACGAAGTGACCCTTTTGGATTAGTACCTGTGAGTTTACACAGGGTGACTTTCTGATCAAGATTTCAGGAGTAGAAGAGCCAATTCGAACAAAATTTTTCATATAACCGTAAATTATATATATTTTTTTTGCGTCTGTAAGATACCGCGTCACAAAGTTAAAAAAAAAGTAGTTTTTTTTTTCTGTTTGCGAAACGTCAACCTTGCTTGTCATCTATTTGCATATTAATATATACAGGGTGTTACGGGACAAAATGAACATACTAATATGGGAGATAGGTTTTGACCACGCAATTTCAGCAATAAAAATTCACATATTCAGTAATAAAAAGTTCGGAACTCATTTCTTACTGATATACAGGGTTTTTTATAAATTGTGCTCAAAACCAAAATCAATTTCCAGTATTTTTGAAGAAATGAGTTCAATTTGCATGTGAGTGAGATGTTTTACGATAAGAACACAGGAAGGTAACAAAAAGTTCTAAATTTACAGAGGCGGACTAGTAAAAATTGTTCTTTTCACTCTGCCGTAAAACAAACACTCAGTAGACATTTTTTTAAAACTTTTGCAAAATATCTGAAGTCCAAAAACTCCAGGCAATAGGAAATCGGAACCATTTTAGTGGTAGCACTTTTGATTTTTTTTTTAATTATTTTTTTTTAGTTGATCTCATTTTCTATTACTAGTGACTTACTGAGTTAAAATTTGTTCTGGTTATTGCTTATTTTATTATTTATTAATATTTATGACAAGAAGAGAAATAAAACAAATAGATATGAGAAAACAAAATTTCAAAATTATTATTTTTAGATTATGGATTTCAAATTTACATCAACTTTAATTCCAAGTTGTTGCCAACCAGTTTTTCTCTATTATTAATTGATTCATTGTACATCATTGACTTAAGGCGATCCCATAAAAATAATCTAGAGGAGTTAAATCTGCACTACTTGGGGGCCAAGGGTGCGGACCTCTTCTTCCAATTCATCGATTAAGGAATGTAGCATTTAAATATTCTCTTACGGCCAGTGCAAAATGCAGCATTCCTCTTTGTTCTTCATTCTTCCAGAAAACCCAGTAATATGTTTTGCAGGAAATCGAGATAAACAGGTCCTGTGAGAGGGCCCTCAAAGAAATGAGGTCCCACTAGTTTGTTATTGAAAATACCACACCAAACATTTACTGAGGATCGATGTTGGGTTCTGGTTTCACGACTATCTTTTGGGTTTATTTCAGCCTAAACATGTTCATTGCGAAGGTTGTCAATCCCATCTCTAGTGAACTGCAATCCGCAGAAACCCAAACGGCGCACACTAGTAGTTATAACGACGGGGTTCTGCGACACTTTGACCTTGAAATCTACGTGAGTCCTAGTGTAAAAGGGGCCTGGATTTAAGGTGTTGGACCTGCTGAATGTGATAAGGATAAAGTCGTTCTTTTTTCAGAGTTCTCCAAAACATGGTTCAATCCAACCCGACTTAAACGTTGACTGATTCTTTTTGTGCACACGCTAGAATTTTGGCCAATGGTATCCATCATTGTCATGTTCAGTTAGTTCGTTTCTCTCCACAGTTTGATGGGAACACTTTCCGTACTGTCGAAGAAAGCGAAAAGTTATGGAAAAAGTCTGATAGTTGGCTTGCATTCCAATATCCATAGATAAATAATATGTCGGCATATTCATCATTGCTAAACTTACGTTAAACTACTATCAAGAAAAATACTTCTTAGGGAAACTTCAAATTCCAGTCGAACCTTTCACACTAATTTTGACAATGACTGTTGCATGTTTTGCTGTAACCAAGACAACCACTACATCAGGTAACTAGATAAATATGTAATATTTTTGGGGTAATGGTCACCAATAAGTAAACAAAATGGTAAGATTTATTTGTATTTGAAATTATTCATCTATTACGCATGTTTGTTATTATTTTCTCATCTTTATTATTTGTTTTCTGTAATTTTTTTTTTATAAATATCAAGAAATGGTACAAAAAATAATAATTAGAAGTTACAGAAATTTAAACCTAATAAGTCATTGGTAATCCTAATAAGTGCGGCAACTTAAATTGCTGCGATTTCTTATTTTCTGGAGTCTGTGAACTTCACATCTATTGCAAAAGTATTAAAAAATCGTATACTGAATGTTTGTTTTGCGGCATTAGGAGAAGAACAACTTTATTAGTCCGGCGCTGGAAATTTTGAATTTTTTGCTACCTTTCTTGGTTCTTGTCCTCCAACGTCTCACGCATATGCAATTTGAATTAATTTCTGCAAAAATTCTGGGAAATATGATTGATTTTAATACTGAATATGTGTTGGCATGGTCAAAACCTATCTCCCATATTACTATGTACACTTCGTCCCGTAACACCCTGTATAATATATTATTTTTGCAGGGGTCAAAAAGTTCGTGATGTGACTTTATCAACAAATTTTAACAAGCAACAAATTTCAACAGCAAAATCTAACCTAAAAGTTAATGGAATTGAGCAACTGTTATTGGTGGTCCTAGATATAGATTTAAAGGTGAATGGTTTGATCTGGATCAATGAAACGACTACGGGATGTGAACCGTTACAACTATCGACGTTTCGGCTCTAAAACACCCATCTTTAGGACACTAAAAATTGTGAAAAACATTCCATAGATGATGAAAAAAAGAATCTGTAATGTTGTATATACAAAAACAACCTAACAATGAGTTTTAACAAGGTCAAGTAGGCGTTGGAAAATTGACTTTGACATTTTTTTCGTATGTTCACAACATAAGCTAAAAGAGGATGGATGTAAAAAAAAAGGTTTCAAAGGTAACTAGATGACAAAAATAAGTGAATGTGTAATACAACAGTTGCCAATTATCACCTTATACAGGGTGTCTCATTAAGGGTGTCCACCGACCATATCTTGGAAACTAATTGGCTTGTAAGCTAGAGAAAAAAGTTTTGATTATTAAAGTGTACATGAGAAAATTCTGGAAATTATTTTAAGTTCGTAATTTTGCCACAAGAGGGCGCAATCAAAAACCAAATATTACAAGTAAAATTTTTTCCGAAAATTACCGTTTTAGGGTGTACCTTGGGTTTGGACAATCCTGCAATATTTTGAGCTGACTCTCGTAGATGCATTGTGTTAATAAGAGTGGGGAAAAAATTGAAAGTATGATAATTGCCATTATTTTTAACTTGTGTACCCAGTGCTAAACGATAGTTGTTAGTAAACGTGCCAGCTTGGAATAAAAGTATTTTTTTTGGTTTTACACTAAAAGGTTAAATCATAAGTTCATTAAGATCATATCACAATCGGAAAGTAGGCTAAATTTGCAACAAAAAGTATTAAGATCTCAATAACATATTTTTTTATCCTTTTAGACTTATTACTTCAAGGATGATTTTTATTATTTATTTGAATAATTTATTGTTTTTCTAGTTCCATAATAAAATATTCCATTACAACAATTATTGTTTTAAAACATGAACATTTTGTAGGCTTGTCACCGAGTATTAACAATATAATGTCCCTATTTTATCCTAAACATTGTAACAACTTTTTAAAAATATCATGTTAAACTGTATCCTCCATAGTGTGTCACATTGCAAACGGCAGTCCTGAAAGTTGGAGAGCTGGGTGCAGGTTAGTTGGAAGCAAGGAGATTTTTTTTTTGTTTGATGAGCGCCACTGTATTTTAATTTAGCCAGCAAAATACAGAAACCTGGTAAAATTTGATTTCAATATCTGGATGAATAAAAGTATAAATGTTCCCAACAAAACATCAATTCTATTAAGTTTTCCAATAAAGAAATGTTTACATTTAAGTGGTGCAGGTTGTTACGATACAGTTACTTAGATATACAAATGGGATTTACTGTTCGATTGACCCTATATTATTGAGGATAATTTCACGAACCCCTATTCTTAAAATTAAGTTTATAATTACTGAAAAGCCGGGAGAAGAATTGATTGATAAAATTGAAATTGAATTACAATAGTTAAGCAAAAACTCACATAGTCAAGTCCCTTCTCAAGTGGTGATGACCTGATGGCATGTTCGGTGGCGACATAAATTGCCTATCATCAAGGTTGAGTGGTGGTATCACCAGCAAGAAGATGGGGAACTGGCACGGTCAGTTCCAAAACACTGTTGCTATGGAGCCATGGTTGACATAGTTCTGCCCAGACTTGGGGGCTAGAACTAGGGTGACGCGCACGTGGGTAAGTTACATTTTAGTAGGGCGGATGGCCTGGGGTCTATGTCCCTAAGGAGGAAGCAGGTGATATTTGGAGCCAGTGTGGCCCGCCATTCCGACCTTTAGTCTTTCATGTTCGATAGAGGAGTCATGCTGGAAGCTATCTGCTACCTCTCGGTATCAGGTCGGAAAAGCAAAAAAGGCTTTAGAAATGCTTGCAGATTTAAAGAAACTGCCTCGAGGAGAAAAAAATAGATGAAAGACAAAGATTGTCATTTGTCATAGCATAGATGGGACCTCCATCAATCAGTTGACATTGGACCATAGATATGGTTATGGATAGAAGGGGTTGGTCACAAGGACTGTGTGAACAATTTGAATCTTGCCATATCTGATTGCCATATTGCAAGATTCAATATGGCATATAATCTTGCCATATTGAATCTTGCAATATTAATTGTTAATTTAAATAAATATTAATTGATCTTTGATGCGATTATACCGAATAAATACTCTTATAAAAGAAAAACAAGATAATTGTAGCTCGCTTACTTACTAAACTCCATATTCAGAGTAAACTATGTATAAAATAATAAATAATAGTCCCCTTAATATAATAAACGGTTACAACATATCTGATTATCGAAAACTTCTACCTAATTTAAGCATACTTTTAATATAATGTTTTACAAAATCAATCTAGATAGTTATGAGACAAAATCGGCAGGTATCCATGGAGATAAATAACATTGGTTGTTAGTTGATTCAATTTTGACAAGTTTCGTATTGCGTTGACAACAAATTCAATCTTATTGATTCCTTTTTAAATTTCTTCATAGCTGGGTATTATTATCAAAACTACAAACGGAGGTCATTTTGAACATTTATGAAATTTTCAGTATTATTCTGTAATAAAAAAAAAAAGTTATGAATGCAGAAATAACCTCGGGATGAATAAACTAATCATATTGGGATCTTAAAATTTTTTGTTGCAAATTTAATCTATTTTCCGATTATGATATCAAAATTATACCGAATGTTTAAACTTTTTGGTGTAAAACCACTTTTAATCCAAATTGAGCCCTCTGGCACGTTTATTAAAAAACTATCGTTTAGCACTGGTTGCAACAGTTAAAAGTACTGGCAATTATTTTCCAAACAAGTCTAACTTTACTTAAATCGGATATGAGGTTTCGAAGTTACAAGGATTTTGATTATTTCACTTTTACTCGTTTCCCCCACTCTTATTAAGCACATTACATCTACGAGAGTCAGGTCAAAATGTTGCAGAATTGTCACAGTTCTCTAATTATGTGGCCCAATTTATATCTTAAAACGAGAATTTTCGAAAAAAATTTGATTTGTGATATTTGGTTACTAAATGCGCCCCCTTGTGGCAAAATAAGAAACGAAAACAATTTCCATGATTTTCTCATGTCCACTTTAACAATCAAAACATTTTTCTCTAGCTTCTAAGTCATTTAGTTTCCAAGATATGGCCGGTGGCCACCCTTCACGAAACACCTTGATGTGAGATTTTCTACGAAAGCTATTTTGATTCCTAGGCACAGGGAGTGGGAGACACCACATTGAAGAGGGCAAAAAGTGACAAAGAAGTGTCAATAGTTTTTAAGTATCTCTTTAAATTAAGAGAGAAAAAAAATAAAAATTTCGCTTTTTTGCGAATATTTCCGAAACCAGTCGCGATTTTTTAAATTTGAAAACGTCTGTTTATAGAAATCTAATTCGCAACTTTGCCCTAATTTAACCTTCTTCGTACCTCTTCAAATAACCGAGATCAAACTCCAAAAACGGTCACCCTGTATAGTTTTACAAATTTCTCGATATCAATGAGAAAAAAGTAGAAAATTCGAGACAGAAAAAAGTTTCTAAATGTAATAGAAAATTTATTATTTTAGGAAAGAACTATCAATGGCGCGATATAAAAGAATTTGCGTGGTAAAAGGGGGCCTGACAGCAGAAAAAATAAACTCTCTAAATTTTTGCTATAGGTATATCTAACGATGTAGACAATAAGTAAATTATATTCAAAGTTTGAGTACAGTCATAAAAAATGAAAAAATGATGCAATTTATCATTCTATACTATGAGACCAAGTATTTGCGGACCTATATTTATATGAACTTTTTACCTTATTTTTAGAAATAGAATACGCTGTTGAAATTTGTTGCATTAGTTTCAGGACTCCTTTTATAAGCTTTTGAAAATTCGAAGGGTGTTAAATCATGAAAGATACGAACTTGGTCAATTGGGTTGAAGTTAGTTGGGACCTACTAATATGCAACAAGGCAAATTGGAAATATCTGAATACGTTCAAAAATCTTTAAAAAATGGTTTAATTTGTTTATGATAAATACCAGATCTAGCAAAAAATACTAGCACTTTCTAATAAAATGTTTTTTATTGTAAACAGTGTATTCTTTTACTACTATTTCAAGTCAATGAAATAATAAGTCGATAGTTCAATTGAATATTATTATTATTAGTGGACGGTAGACCGACTTCCAGTCGATTAAGTGGAAAAAATCATATCTGCTCTCTTCTTAAACAGATCAGCGAGCACTGAAGGTAAGCTTCCAGTTCAAGATCGAAACTGAGATAAGAATCATAAATCACTGAACATTAAAGAAATTTATGAACTTGTACCATGGTTTCTGCCGGATACAATGATACAGATATATGTAAAAGTTCAAGAGCTTCCCCTCGATCAAATGCCATCAACAAGTAATGGTAAAAAGTTTTGAATGATATAAAAATATCTAAATGTAGAAGAAAAGTGTCTAAGGTAGAAAGATTTCTAAATAAAGCTTAAAAAGAGGATAAGTCTAAGTCCTCCAATTTACAGATTAATATAAACAAAATGCATTCTAAAGTGTTTCCGGGCTTTAAAGCCGTGGTCCAACGGAATTTCTTCCTAACGTTTTGTCCACAACTGTGGCGGACATTATCAACTGCGATGAGGAAATGTGCGAAGTGATCTCCAATATAAATAGCGTTCCAATTTTTATTGATTCGATCATTGAACGCTCCTTCATATAACAATGTTAAACGCAACAGATACTATCACTCATCGGCGAAGCCAAGTTCACCAAGCATCAATAGACGGTGCGTTTTTGAATTAATGGCAGAAAATGAAATGAGTGAAGCCAAGTTTAAGACAAACAGTTCATATACATTCCAAGTGTTTAGCGTCCCAATAGCAATAGTACGAAGGTGGATTAGCAGGTTGGGGACGAAATAACAACTTCATTCAATTTTCAAATCGCCGATGCTTCGACCGTATATTGCGGTCTTTATCAAGGCTCTTAATGAAGTGACGAAGTTATGTCTAGTTTATAACATGGTGAGTGTCTCGACCGGAGAATTTACAAAGAAACAAGTTTCTCGGGTAATCGGTCAGGGCCTCAAAAGATTAAAACTCTTCAGCTACCAAGCTTTCGGCAGTACCTTTACTGCCTTCTTCCTTCTTCAGGAAAGGTACTTCCTTCTTCAGGAAGACGGCAGTAAAGGCACTGCCGAAAGCTTGGTAGCTGAAGAGTTTTATTCTTTTGATGCCCTGACCTATTACCCGAGAAACTTGTTTCTTTGATCAACGTTAATTATGTCCATTATCCGTTACTGGGCCAAAGTTTTTTCGAGATAGCAGCTAAGGAAATACACGCAGGTCCGTGGTCGCCGTGAGAGCCGGAGTTCTCCGGTTTTCTCTGTTGGGTGCTTGATTGACTAATTGAACACTTCCAACAGGTGTCTTTTCGATTGAGGGCTCTCTATGTCCAATCTCACCAAGAGAGGCTCCAACTCGGCGTCTCCCTTACTGTTTCCTTTAGCGAATCGCCATAAAATAATTTGCAGAAACGAAAATATGTAGAACAACATGTCCCACCAATTTTTATTAGTGTATTTCAACAATAAATTAATATCAATAAAATCCTAAAATATATTTACTTTCTCCCCGCGCACGAATAAAACACAATAATGAACTGGTAGGACATAATACTTATTTGTCACTCTGCATTTTTTTTTCTTAGGTTAAATTGTATTAAAAATACATGAATTGTAATTATTACCCATTCACTTATTTTTGTCATCTAGTTACCTTTGAAATTGTAACAGTTTGGTTTTGCCATTAGAATTATATGAATAAACTTATCTTTTTGATTGCTCTTTGGCCTCATTACACTCAATAACTTTACCGTCTGGACCATTTTGCTATTTGCCTTATTATATAATTTTCATCTTGCAGTTAATAATTTGGGTTTATTTAGGTTTGCCATTCTTTTTCTTTAAGGTTATTATCTATCTGAAGTTTGACACGTCGGTGTCAAATATGGCGGACATCCGGCCCAGAAACGGGACCATTTTCTTGTGAGATGTCTCCACTTGTTGCTTCTCTTCAGTTGCCGTCTGACAGTGTTGACAGTGACTTTGACTTTTGTTTCCGTCATTATTTTTCGTTTTCTGTCTTGGAATTTGCTGCCGGCGTGAAGGTTGGTCGTGGGAAAGGCAAAGTTCGAATTTGTATTTTATCTTAGGACGCTTATTCTATAGGAAAGAGTGAAAGTGAAAGTGAGAATTGCTGGCCAATGGAATTCGTCAACAGAATTTTTTGACCAATCAAAATTCTCACTTTCACTTTCACTCTTTCCTATAGAATAAGCGCCCAGGCATCGTGAGGATTTTTTGGCTTTACTTGATATAAAATTTTGGGCCATTTTCGTCGTCGCCATTTTCAAATTGAGTGCAGTTGGTTAATATTTAGATTAGAATTGGTTAAGATTTTTGAGGTCCTTTTTAGATTACTGATTACCTCACAGTTTGCTGCTTAATCTTGTCTTTTCTCTTCTCTAGTACGGCTGCTGCATTTGATTATTACTGTTTTGTGTTTTGTAAAATTATTAGGTTTGGTAATTTTAGTTTTAAGTTTTTAGGGTTGTTATTTAGTGAATATTTTTGGTGTTGTACCTATGTACGCTTTCGACTATTTCGACCATGATATTTTGACATGACTATTACCCGATTTTGACTTTTAATTTTTCGAAGCATTTGGTTAGGGCAAGATTGGTCACGGTCGGTGTGAAATTTGGTGAAAATTCTTAAATATTTTGTTTGCCCTGAATTTTGTTGGAAACCCAGAGGGGATTTTTCTTTTCTAGCAGGACTCTTGGCAAAACTTTTGGCTTTTAGTATTCTGATTTTGTGGTAGAGGCACTGGGTGTCCTCTGCAATATTTGGTTTTTCGAAACTTAGGTTTTTTTTCAGGTTTAGTTGCTGCTCACTTAATAGTGGATTTTGCTTCTGATCTGTTTTGGAAGTAGGACTTTCTTTATTCGATCATGGAAATGTTTTCTTTCTCGTCTCTTAGGAGGATTTATCGATTAGATCGTCTGCAGGTCCGAACAGAGAAGGTGTAGCATTTGCAGAACTACCTTAGCGATTTGGTGTAACTTTTCGTGTACATTTTCGTGTATGTCTGAGTTGTGACTAATCGAGCTGTACTTGGATGTCTTCCAGAATTTCGTGACTTATGACTTTTAGAGTCTACTTCCCGGCTTTGACTTTTGGATTAATCTTTGGTGATTTATCTTGAGTGATCGTACCTTGGTTCCATTTCGGTGGAATTTTCATATTTGTCTCTTTGGAAGTGAGGTGAAAGCCTACTTCTGCCTTGTCTCTAGCTTGCTGGCTCTTTGCCTTTGTATTTGCCATTAAGTTTTTTTCTTGTCAGCCTGCACTAGACTTTGGTTGCGCACTTAGGTGATCTAGTTAAGCTGAGGTAATGCACTTCTGCTTTGGGCTTTGTACCGCACTTACTCGAGTGATCCAAACAGTGCAAGTTTTTTTTCCTTTCCCTTTCTTTGCATGTCAGTGTTGGGCTTTGGTTCGCGCTTTTTCGAGTGACCCAATGGGACATTGTTTTTTTTTAACCTTGCATGGATTTGACTTCTCTTACTTACCTGATTGTGACCTTGACGGTGCACATTATGTTTCTTTTTCTCTTTTCTAAGGACTGACTTATGTTTGGTGCTACCCTGGTCACTCTCTCTCTAAGGTTGTTGGGAGGGCGATTCATGGGGGGAGGGTTCTAGAGCCCCTGTAAGTGGCATGCATCGACTGTCCCGGAAGGTCGGGGCCCTCTACTGTGTTTGGCCTCAGCCCCTTCAGCTTGAGATTGTGAGATTTGGTGGCAGTGGCAAGAGTCGGAACACCCCGTAAATTTAAATTTCTGCGGAAGTGTATCTTTCAGTTTGGTGACACTATAGTTCACTTCCTCTTGTTGGTGGACATTTGGGTTAATTTTTGTTTGCGATTATTTCTTTTTGTTATTTCCACCCTTTGCTGTGGGCAGGGCTTTACTTCGTTGTAGGGGTTTTTCATGTTGTATGGGGTAGTGATTTTGCAGTGATTGTCTGAGGCTAGTAAACGAGGTTCTTCACTCAGGATTGGATGGTGGATTGGCTTTTGGAGTACGTTTAATTGCGAATTTTAAATTCAGTACCAATTTCCCGGTCAATCGCTGCATGGTCATTGCTTTGTCCATCATGGTTACTACCGCTCTTGGGGGGGTCCTATCTACAGTGAAGTGCATTTGTATTTTGATTTGAGGACATCTCGTTGTCTCTCTTTAATTCGTCGGCTAATTTACTTTGGTAAATTACCCTATATTTTTGGAAGGGGGGAGTTGTAACAGTTTGATTTTGCCATTAGCATTATATGATTAAACTTATCTTTTTGATTGCTCTTTGGCCTCATTACACTCAATAACTTTACCTCTGGACCTTTTTGCTATTTGCCTTATTAGATAATTTTCATCTTGCAGTTAATAATTTTGGGTTTATTTACGTTTGCCATTCTTTTTTTTTTAAGGTTAATTTCTATCTGAAGTTTGACACATCGGTGTCAAAAATGGCGGACTTCCGGCCCAGAAACGGGACCATTTTCTTGGGAAATGTTTCCACTTGTTGCTTCTCTTCGGTTGCCGTCTGACAGTGTTGACAGTGACTTTGACTTTTGTTTCCGTCATTATTTTTCGTTTTCTGTCTTGGAATTTGCTTCCGTCGTGAAGGTTGGTCGTGGGAAAGGAAAAGTTCGAATTATTTCGATTTTTCGGCTTTTCTTGATATAAATTTTCGGGCCGCTTTTAGTGTTGCTTTGCGTGGCCGAAATTACCGTTTCGTTGCGGGATTTTGCCGACCAATCTCACTTGAGAAGTACCTTGCTGGTAAGCATTTTTATGGCGAATTTTTTGATCCATTTCAAGTAGTTTTCTTTTGTACTTTAATTTATTAGATTTCGAGTGTTTGAGCGCCAACTGCAGAGTTCTATTTTGGTGTGGGACGACCCACTTCAGAGAAATTTTAGTGGTGATTTATGTCCTCCTTGGAGGTAAGTCTTCCAGCCATGTGCCTTCAGCGATTTCATTATTAGTATTTCACCTTTTTTGCATTGCTATTCTTCTGGTTTTCGATTATTAGAGTTCATTGTAACCCTAGGTGCTTGGTAGGGATAGATTGTCTTTCTTGTGAGAATAAACCGTCTCAGAATCTTCATTTTTTTTATACCCATCTCCTTTTAGCACATGTTAAGAAGATACGAAAAAAAATGTCAAAGTCAATTTTCCAACGCCTACTTGATGACAATAATAAGTGAATGGCTTATAGGTGGTGGTATTTTGTTGCGTGAAAGTCGCTATATCTGATGTCTGGGCTGTAGAAGATATACTCGTATCGGACTGCATTATAGCTTGTTGGGGTTGTTAATTACTGCGTATTTTCTCGATCACTACAACATGATGATCTTGATCAAGTTGAAGGTACCAATTTTTATCAATTGCTGCTCACCAACTCCTTTTTTCGCTACATTTGAAACAGCTGTTGCTCGCAACCAATGATTGGTCAATTTAGCATCTTCTTTTACTGAACCTGACTTATCTGCTTGGAATTTTGTCCCCTTAGCTGCAGTGTTTCTTCCTTCGTTATGCCACTTCCCGTCCATAGCCCACATTGGATTTACAGTTAGAAACATACGCTCAGTCATTATGCATTCGCGCCTCATCTCCTCAGTAAAATAACTTAGCAAACATTTGTATATACTTCTCCGTCTTGCCAAGCCAACTCAAAGAACGAAAAAAATTTTTTTTGTAAGCCTTGTTGCATTTCTTCATCGCAGCTGCTCACTAATCTTGCAAATTCTTCATACTTTAAAGCTACTGCACTTACTTTTCTTTTTTTTTTATGTCTGTAGTTGTTTTCACTTTGTTTGCATCTCGAGCCGCTTTAAAGCCCTTCAATGCTTTTGCTTTTACATTCCAGATAGTCCTGCCTGTACATTCTTTATATTCCTCTATACTTTGTTTTCTCATATTGAAGGCCCAGTGTGTTAAAATATTTGCTAAAGCAGGTACCGTGATTGCTGAGTTGATAACGTAACGTTTCTCGTCACAGAAATAAATAAACTGCCGCCAGATATACTCTTGAAATTTCACGTTTTGTCGGTTTCGCGACGGGTATTGATTGCTCAATTGAGCGTAAAGAAGTTCCGAATCACGACATAATCTCTGATATACTTAATCGAGTTTGACAATGTTTTATAAAACGTCACAACAAAAAAAGTCACAACAATTAATGTACCAGCAAAAGTACTCAACAACAATGCAGTAGTCATGGATATTGTGCAGTGTATATATATGGCTGTGATTTTGGTGAAAACTACAGAGGCAAAATTAACTAGAGTCCTTTATTTACAAAATTTTGGCTGACATCATTTCTAAAGGTTCGGTGCGATGTTGCCCGCTTTCAGGGTCCAACTACACAACCCATATATTTATATGTTGTATAGCCAAATGTAGCCATACAGCACGATCAAAACACAGATACAAAATCTCCTTAATTGACAAATTGGCAACAGTGCTGTCAATTCAATGTGTGTGTCAACCTTATCATATTATCATACATATCATAATGTGTGAACTGACGTCAACCACAAAACGTCAAAACGTGTTTGACCTTTGTGTTTGAAGTTGAGGCAGTGCTTGCGAACATTTTGAGCGATTTTTGTGTGTTTTATTAAAGATTTTATCATTATGGTGAGATATTGTGGCATGTAAGTAAGACTTCTAGTTATAAAAGTGGGACAGAAATCTTTCGTATCACAGGTAAGTGCATTTATCATGTTTTCACCGATTACCCGACTCGGCGGCCATTTTTTCATTCCCTCGCGACGCGCGCCCCCTGTGTTCAATATGCGTGTTGAAAGTAAACAAACCTGACAATTTATGATTGGCTCACTGAGTCTATCTAGTTTGAAGGTCGATGGTGAAAACTCACTGCTCTTATATGGCGGATTATACTTATGAGGAAAATATTCCGAGTAATAAAATCTAATCTAACAATCAAACCACATGTAGAACATAACCTGGGACGTAGTTACAATGCAGTTTTCGGTGTGTGATCTATTAGCTGTAATTGTGGTTTAACCTTGTTATGATTCATTGATTGTTTTCGATGTAATTTCGTGATAATTGCATAGTTTATATGGAGAAATTTACATAGCAGTGTAATATATGTGTATACTACTAGACTACTCAAACTCCGCGCTATAAAATGGTAACAAATGGTATTAACCGAGTCCAGCTATTTTTTTTTAACTCATTCTCTTTGATCAAATATTCCGTTTGTTCGACGCGTTTTTCGAAACGAGGAAGGTAAATGGCGTCTCGAAAAAAAAACACCTGTCCGTGTCATTCTATATCACGCAGTAAATTTAAATCTACGCCCGACAAGGACGGCTTAATTTCTTTCTGGGGTGTTTTAAATGAGGAAACGTGTTATTTATGGGGACATCGGGAGCGCGGACTCCGTAAACCGGAACGAGCGATTCGTCAGGAATTTACAACCCCATATCGTTGGATACTGCCCGAAAATAACTTGTTCTGTTGTAGCACTCTGAAAGTTTTCTTATATATTATTGTGATTTTTAAACTTTCGAGAAAAGTCAACTGGCATAAAATACATTGCTGCAATCAGTGACCGTTCTACGAATGGTAAATTGTGCTCAAACATCAATGTAAATGAGAGAAAAATGTAGATTTTTTTCTTATTCACGGTTCTCTGAATACATTGGCACCACAGCTTGGTGCTTCTACTAAAATAATAAAAAGACCAAAAGAAAGAAAGCAATGTTTTGGAGGATGAGGTTTTTGTTTTCTCTCTTAAATCACAGAGAATTAGTGGTGGGCAAAATTGTTTTTATTTTTTCCAACTTTGAGGGTTTACAAGGCTCTGTTTACACGGTAGGCGCTCATTTTCCATTTGGTTTCCTTGATAGCGAATCATTCTAGGATAGTAGGCTTCTTCCCTTATCTTTCCTCACAATGAACTGAATTTTCGGATTTATGAAATTATAGTGTAAGAAAAGGTTTTGAAGTTTATCCTCGTCATGACCAACGTCTCGACCACATACCAAAACCAGCACTTTCCAAAAAGTAGGAAATACGAAAAATAGCACCTTGCAGATGCAGAAAATACTGTCGAGATATAAAGGGAAATCATAAAAAAACTGTGAGGGTCGAGAGAATTTATGAGCTAGCTAAATTAGAAAATGAAATGAGGCATCCACAAAAAGCTTTTGGTTCGAACTGATCTACTAGACAGGAGTTCTATAGGACTCGCAACAGCAGTGCTAACAGAGTCTGAATTTGGTCAAGAACCAGAAGGATCTATCAGCACCCGAAGTTTATAGGATTTAATGCAGCTATGAGTCAGAATTATTATTACAATTCGTATTCAATGTGACAGGACTTATATAGTCCTCTACCGCGACCTGCGGTCTATTGTAGCTCACTCGAAGTGTTACCAGCAAGGTTTGCCCCTGCTAGCTCCACTATCTGAGATCTCTCGATCTCGTCGTGATCGTGCTCAACTGTCTCGTTGTCCTCCAAGCACAGCCGACCATCCTCTCTTGGGACATTCCGAGTCTGTGCTGTGAGATCTTAGGTGGCTCTTTCCTGTGTTTCGATACCAAAGTATGGCCCCATACGTGATTATCGGTCTTATTACCGTCACGTATAGCCACATAGTTGGTTGGGGTCCCATCCCCCATGATTTGCCGCACAGGTTCTTGCACGACCAAAGAGAGAGCTGTGCCCTCCTAACGGTACGTGTCACATGTGGGGTCCATATGAGTGATTTGTCCAGGATGACTCCTAGAAATTTTACTTCGTTGGTAAACGGGATTGTTTCAAGATCAAATTGTTAACCACACAAAGCGATCCCAAACTAAGGATTGAGCTTTCAAATATTTTACTTGCTCGCTTTATGGGTTAGTGAACCTTTCCAAAGGTAACAACAAACTATAAATCTCAAGTGTATTCAAAAGAATAAGGATGATAACGGGTTATCAGCCTTATTCTTTTGAATACACACACAAAGGAACAAAAGGGGATATTAACAAATTAATTATAGAGTAATAGTACAAACCCTAAGGCTTAAAATTCTTAAACCTTGGCTTAAACTAAAATCAGTGAAAAATGAAAAAACACACCATCAGTTGTGCCTACCTACTAAAATGATACTTTAAGTAATAGTCTGCGGCAAATGCTGGAAACTAATTGTCCCTGAACAATCGGAGCAGTCTTTCAAGTGTAAAATGTATAAACTGTGCAGATCCTACCTTGATCGTCGGAAACAGGTGGGTTTCGGTCTTGTTTGTCTTTACTATCAGGGTTGAGGGCACAGCACACCAGAGCCTAACAAAGCTGGGAAATTCCTATAATTCTTAGGAATCAGAGTAGTTCTTCCAATCAGTCACTGCCTTCACACCTTTTACTAGCACAGTGAATACAGGGGATGAACTTATTTGAATTAATTCATCAGCCAATAATGGGCACGCGAACCTATTTCGACGTGAAACCAAATCAATTTCAACAGCATTACTTTTGGTGCGAGTTTTAAGAGCAGAAATTTCCGAAAGGGACTAATTGAGCAATCTGTGTAAGAAGAAAGAAGAATGAAGAATGAGAACGTCACACATTTAGTGTTTTCCTTTCGTATGCATGGCCTTGACTCCTCGATACATAAACAAAACACATTCACCACTCCGACCAATCAGAACCCGAGTTACGAGCGTCGGCCAAGAAAACTTAAAACCCCTAGCAACCTTAAAAATTGCCCTTAAAACAACTTAAAGTGGCATTAATATATGAGTTGGAATAAAATTTGGGCTATTAATAGAACTAACGGTGATAAGTGGAGTCTGCATACGTGAATACTGCTAGCATTGAGTTCGGATTTAATAGAGATATATCAACGAGTTTTAACATACAGAACTTGTTGAGGAAGTTTCCGAAACAGGGATTATCGTCCCGATCAAGGATGGCGCTTTCAAGAAGTCCAGACTCTTCCTTCGGGTAAATGGCACAATCACCGTTTTCCTAGGGTTTATTGCTAGGTTTTCCCTTGAATACTAGATGCGTACAACATCCAGCACCTCTTGCAACGTGCTGGAGATTTGCTGGTATGGGTGGTTTCTTAAGGATAACGAAGTCGTCCGCGCTCGACCTCGACTACCCATAGTTCCGAGTGCTAGTTCTGTTGTTTTGTTAGGCTGGTATGCATACTGTTTCGTATTAAGGGGGTACATTGTTAGCGCTCCCTCCCTTATGTATAGGTCTAGCAGCTTTTCCAAGCTTTTCAGCAAAAACGAGGTTATACTGATTGGCCTGAGCGATTTAGGTCAGAATACATTGGCAATTCGAAACGCAGCGCATTAACTTCAGGATTGCGGAATACTAAAGAAGTTGCAGGCTTGGATAAACGCAAAAGTAAGAAGTAGCAGAGCACGCTTTCTTTCAAGGTCGCGATATTCTTTTCAACGAAGTAGACATCTTACATCAATCGCAGCGTTACTATACGAAATTAACCAGGAAAGCAACTAAGATCTTTGCTTACAACTTGATACAAATGATGGTAAAAAAAGTAGGTGGTCGGTACACTTCTTTCTGGTTCGGATAACCTGCTAGGCACAGAGCAGGTTTTTGAACTGAGAGCCATCTGCCATGCAGTATTAGATCTAATACGCTGGTGGACGTCGCCTGCTCCTATTCTGTAAAACATCTCAACACTCTTCCACAAATTACGGTCTTAAATTAGGGTTCTAAATTCAGGCTGGATGCTGCGTCATACTTTATGTGCTACCAAACCATGATTAATCCGTTCTGCAGCCCCTCTCCTCCATCCACCCTGTCTACGAGAGTATAAATAAGACGGAGTGTTCAATGGTCCAATCAGACAACGTCGAGGCGCAAGGGACACCACTACTTCAAGTCATCGCCTTTCATATTCTATTAGACCACTATTTCAACCCTGGAAACCCCTTTAGAAAATAGATGATTTTTGGTATTAGATTTTGACTTGTGTGATCTGGAATTGAAATCCTAATAGCAAACCCCATTGCTAAATTTAATACATAACTGGTAGGGGGTGTTCATTTGAAAATGTCATCTGGTAGGCTGTTAAATATCAAAAGAACAGGATGATGGACAAAAGTCCATTTACTTTTATTATGTCATCCTTCTTTGTTAAAAATTCTTAGCCTTCTAGACGATGTTTTCTAATGAACTTTTATATATTGGTATATTGCTTGATAAAACGTCAATGAACTTGTATGATGAAATCTGGTTTTGCACTAAAGTCACACGTTATAAAATCAGGTTGATATGTGTTAAAATGTGTTAAGGATTCCAAGTGTCCAAACTCTAGGAGCTACAAGTTCGGTTCACTGGGGAAAGTTCTGGATAATTATATTAATAATGTAATGACAAAAGCGTAAAGAGGAACAAGTTCGGTTCAATGGGAAAAGTTCTGGATAATTATATTAATAATGTAATGACAAAAGCGTAATGGGTCTAACCATTCAGGTTTTTGGGAAACTTTGGAAAAGGTACATTTATAAAAAAGTCCTTCTTTTTTTTACTTTGGAACACAATAGAAATCTTTTCAATTCAGAGAGTATTTCTGGAGCAACTTATTCAGAGTATTACGCATATGAAGACGAAATTTAAATAAAACATTTCAGTTTTGTGCCACTATCATCAATGTCTCTCAATCACTTTGTTTCTTAACCACATGTTTCTTTATGATTTTTTATATTTTTAGAAGACAAAAAATGCGTTTTAACCATATATGACAACCCCATCCAACGTTTTTGCCATTTTTTAAAACAAGAGTGAAGTATTACTTTTATAAGAAAATTTGTTTGTTATAAACTTCGCAAGCAAGATTTTGAAACGTCAGTTTACCGTTCAATTGCTCTAAGAGATATTCTTGTCCCAATTGCAACATTCTGTTTTGTGAAACATTACTTGGCTGAGGTAATAAGACGAGAAAAGTAATATTTTTGTAAATTTAATAACTTTATAAAATGATTAGAATAATTCTTTCCAACTAGTCTGACGTCGCGTTGTTTCTCGTTCCGGATATTTTTCTCCGTGTTCAGTTTTTGCATTTGGCGTATTTTTGTTAGCTTGAAAATGGAATCCCAGCAATGTTTTTCTCACTTTAAGTAATTTCAGCTCATTTTAAAGAAATTTTGTAGAACTTGCATTCAATAAGTAAACTTCGTCACTGCTACAGTCGTTTTGGTAATGTTTCTAAGCATCCATATAATAACATCATATAAGTAATTGACAAGGGGTTCCATACTCGTAAAAAGTATTTTTTGCTTAATTTTCTAAAATAGGATAAAAACTTAGTAGAGCTTTTATACAGGATTAAAAGGCATTTTTTCTTCAGTTCAAAAATGAAAGTATCCGATATGGCTTCCATAAGATAAATAAAAATTGATAAATGGTTCCAGAGAAGCGAAACGTTGTAATATAATATTTTATCTTTACACTTACACTCCTCACAAAAATCTGCTCCAAGGTAAAAAGAGTCACGACTTTACAAATACATCAAAATCCTAAAAAAAATGCAGTTATACGAGAACTTGCACTAAGAAACTAGTATATAGCAATCTATAGGCATTGACCTACAGCCTATAAACTTTGCTGCTTACAGTGCCCCAGGAAACATATAGGGCAAACGTCACACTGACTTAAAAACCGAATCAATGATCATAAATACAATAAAAGTAACCCAACATATTTCACATATTACGTCCACAGACAGCCATAACTTTGACTTAAAAAATGAGTGAACACTGTAAAATAAAAAATATATATTATGAGTAGAAAACTCCAAAAAATTTCGTTTTTTAAAAAAAATAAATTAAGTCAAATCAAAAACTGATATTTGCTACTATTTGAACCAACTGTATTACACTATCCAAAGGACCATCTCTAATAGACAATAATAGATCTTTCTCCATTATTCCTGTCTATACTGCTTATTCTAATTTAAAGCGAACAAAAAGTTTATTAGTTCGCTTCAGGTCTGCAAATATGAGTTCAACGAACACAGAAGAAAACAACCTTAACAGTAACCTTGCACACACGAAATATGATGTGATACCATAATCCGACAGCAACATCTCCATATTTCTTCTCCATAGCATTTTGAATTTTAGCAATCAAGTATCATATTCGTTGTTCTGTTCACTGCTATAAAATATTCTGCCTGTTAATTGGAACTTTCTATGAAAATTTGTTATTAATAAATAATATCATCTAAAAAACTCTGCCCTTTTCCACCATATCTAAGTATTGTACAAATTGTTCTTTGCAACTTTTTAACTGTTAAATATTTCCATTTTTTCATCCCTGTGTCTATCACTCTGCAGTAACTTTTGATGAAATAATGTACAAAGCAGACTGCCGAAATATCAATACATTGTACTAAGAAAATTTGTTTGTACTTTCAACACCTGTAACTAGAACCCAACAAACCCCACCCCACATTGTCATAGAAGGCACTTATTATCTATGCCTAATTTGAACTATCCCAAGCAGCAAAGAAAACCTGAATTATAAACAAATCAACTGGATTTTCCACATAAAAATTACGGTATAATGCGTTTCTTGCTATCGTCAAAAATACGTCATCGGTTACGGTAATAAAACGTCTTTTTGTCTTCTAGGTACTTTCTTCACAAACGGGATTGACCTCTATTCAAGATTTATGATACCGACTTTATAGGACAGCAAAACAGAACAAGGCTCGCTTCCATTTGGGAAGTTCCAGAAACAAATAAAGCACCGGCCTGCAGTCTGCATGCAATTCAAATACTCCAACTTGACAATGGAAAACTAAACCGAACACCTCTCGAACAGGACTACGCTTGTTTGATTGGGTTGCTTAAGTTTGTTCTCTATAAATGAGTAGGAGTTGGGGTGATTTTAGTTTGAAAGGGTGATATTTCGGAGTACGTATAAAGTGTATGCAAAAAAAGCATTTCCAAAGTGTTTGGTTATTTAAGTATGGGTCTCGTCGGTATTAAGCATTATGGAATTTCGAGGTTTTTTGAAATTTATAATTAAGGAGGCATCAAATTTGCCCAATATTCATATTTGCACAAAAAAATATTAAAAAGTTTATGTATATAATAGGATTCTCTACTAAAAAAAAAACAGCTTTCAACAAGCTCCATAGCGTACAACGGGACTCACCAAACTATAGGAAAAACATAACTAAACCAACCTAACCAAAACAAAAACAGAACTGACCCATCCTGACCTAACCAAAGGCAAAGCAAAACTAAACTATCCTAACCAACAGGTCCAAAGGGTTTAACTGAACTATCTAAACCGAAGAAAAAACAGTGACAAACAAGTGAACTGACCGGACCTAACCAAAGGCAAAGTAGAACTGAACTAACCTAACCAACAGGTCCAAAGGATACTTTACCAACTTTTTCGTTGGGCTTAGAGATGGGCATTAAAGATCGGCTAACAGATTAATCTCGCTATTGTCAAAATTCAGTAGTAGCGTTTAGTTAACGTTTCTTAAAACACATGATTTGTGTTATTTTTCCGGCTAGAGAAAGCGTTGACTCACTTTAAAATGGTCAAAATCCTTTCATCTTTCGTATTGATGTTAATGGAACTTCGCATCCAGAATTCGTCCATCTCTAGTTGAGAAGAATTAATTTATGCC
The DNA here is from genome assembly GCA_951812265.1 of Taphrorychus bicolor. Lineage (NCBI taxonomy): Eukaryota > Metazoa > Arthropoda > Insecta > Coleoptera > Curculionidae > Taphrorychus > Taphrorychus bicolor. The sequence goes on from OX638297.1 coordinate 39,638,467, forward strand.
TTTCTAATGTAAATATTCAGTACTTTTCAACACGTACCATTTCTCCTAGTTCTCCTTGAACCTAACAATCGTTACACTCAAGAAAATTGTTACCATTGCGAATAACTCGCCTTTTTGGTGGCGAGGTATTCCCAATGTTAACAAAGTAAGTAGGGTTTGGATATACTCTAATCTCACTCGGCCCTGTCGGGAAGAGTGTCGTGGTGCTTTTGATGTGTCCCAGTTGACTATTCCCTCAATTATTCCGAGTTTGAAGAAGCCTCTATAGATGTATGGATCTGTTTTGAAAGGAGGTGTTTTACATAAACGGGGATGTGGTTATCCTATAAAAGACCCCAGAAGTTTAGGAAGCTGCAGAACACATAATACAGGAGGGTCCAAAAACATTTCTTTGCGGTGTCTTGCTGCAGATTATCCTAGATGATTTAAGCCGTGACCTCTTCCTCAGTCCTTTGACCTTGAGAGAGCTTGGTGACATCATGTATCAATTCTCTTGATTGTTTCTTTCCAGGCAGTTCTATTCTGTGCGCTGCATCCGGTAGACTATAGCCCACCATATGTTTGACTTGGTGCACCAATCGCTTTGGTGATCGCCCACCTGTCAACTTCAACCCTTCCTTCCATGATTAGTCTTTCCATCGAATCTGTTTGTCTAGAGATGTGTCCAAAATACCTCAAAATTTATTGACTAGCTTTTGTAACTAATCGGGTTTTAATATGTAGTTCATGTAGTTCCTCTAATATGGATACATTAGTTGTGTGGGCCGTCCAGGGTATTCGCAGGATTTGTCGGTAAATCCACACTTCGAAAGCTTTTTGTCCGATTCTTTCAACGTTCACGTCTCAGCTGCGTAAGTTGCGATGGCAAATATGATCGAGCGTGCTTTTCGCAACTTGGTGTTTCGGGTAATTGCAGTTTATTTCCATATTTTTGTTAATTTAGTTGTTGCGTTTGTTGTTATGGCGACCCACCTTTTGATTTCCATTTCGAAAACTCCAGAATTTGTGATAATGAAGCCAAGGTAATTAAACGTATTAACACCTCGAAACCAGCTATTCCTCGAATATGAGGTTGGTTGTTGTTTTATCGATCTACAATCATTATTTTTGTTTTCTGTCTATTGAGTTCGAGTCCGTAACTTCGGCTAACGCTGCTCAATCTGTCCATTACGTCCACCATTTCTTCGTTTTTAGCTGCGATGATCAAGGTATCGTTAACATATCTTAAATTATTTATTTTTCATCCTCCACCATCCCATTCTTCTAGCACTTCACGCTTGATGTATTAGCCATAAATGTTATATAGCATTGGTGATAAAATGCATCCTTGTCTTACTCACTACCCTTTAGAGCCGCCATATGAAAACGCTGGCATGTCATTGTAGTGCCAACTTCAACCTGATTTTGGTTTGCATAGGTCACTCGACGCTGCACTTCAAATCCACCGCGAAGTATTGACGCTCGTAGTATAAAACTAGAAGGAATATGATTTTATATTGACATTTTTAATGAAGTTGTGCACTCGCTAAGTTTCATCGTCGTAGCCGTGGGACAAAAACTATTTTTGTTTGTTTTTATTGTTTAATAATATGGTTATTAATTCATTTTGCGAAAAAATTGCCTACACAGGACTAAATATTTCAATCACCGACTTGGTGATAGTTCACTAGAGACAAATAGTCATCTCAGAACTTCTGTTCTAATTCCATGGCCTGCTTGAGTTTTTTTTTTTTTAATAAACGCGTGGTAATAGGGTTAAAATCTTAACTTGAGGTTCCACAATTTGGTAATGTATGATTTACATTTTATTTATTTTAATTACATTTCTTTATTTCAGTCACCGTTCACTTTCTCAACTAGAATTGCAAATATTTAGTTCTATTTAGTTCTCTCAAAATTACAAATGAAAAAGTGTGTGTCATACCTTGACAAATTGTGGAAACCCTTAAAAATTAATATAACTGCAAAGTGTCTGAATTAGAGTGTACACAATTTGGTAATATATGATTTACAATTTACTTATTGCGATTAAATTTCTTAATTTCAGTCACCGTTCACTGTCTCAACTAGAATTGCAAATATTTGGACCTGTACATATAAATTGCTCGTACATATAGCATCCTATTTTGCAATCAAACTTTGCAAAGGAAAAAGTGTCTGTCATAAATTGACAAATTGTGAAACTCTTAAAAAAATAAACAGAACTGCAAAATGAACTACACACCCTAAATATAATCCTTAGCGAGCTTAACCACTCACTGTGGACCCGCTGCTGGAGCTCAGTTATCAACTCTATATAGTCTCAAGGCAAGCCAGACACACACCACCAGGCACTTTAAGACTAATAACCACACGAAAGAAGATAATCCATCAGAAAATCAGACGATGCAGTGTGTATCGTTTTCGGGAACGACGGCGCCCGCCCAATGCACAAATGCACCGACCTTATATGAGGTGTGTAAATACCCGTCCGAAACGGAGCGGCAGCCACGACTGCGAGGGTGTTTCGACTGGCTGGATTGTCGGAGTTCGGCGTGAGGCCATATTGATCCGTCGCAGATTGGCGCGGAACGCTTAACAAAAGTTCGTGCCTCGGCTGCTCTGCCACACTCCTCCGGCCTCTTTCTCTATGATTATAAACTGAAAATTGATGTTTTCGTTCCTCCTGTATGACCTACTTGTGTTTACGTTCTCCTGAGCTCTATACGGGCAAAAATTGGATAGTCGCTGCACTATTTGAGATCTATCTAGATTCTGGAGGGTGTAATCGTTTGTTAGAGACCAGCTAGGGCGAAATGAAGTGCCGGTCTTAAGATTAAAGTCGGTTACCCCTGTTTTCATTTTATTTCCCTCGCTCTGGCTTTACAGCCACTATAAAAGGGAAGGAGCTGGCTGAGGGCTGTAAGGCAAATTGCAGTCCTATGTTGCACTTAATACAAATTTTCAAGAACAAGAAATTGCTTATCTAGGATATCATTAAACTTGCTTAACAATTTTAAAGGAATATGGTGGCCTCACTGACTTATAAGTGGTGAAGGATTTGTTGGGGTAGGCCAAAAATATACTTAGAAGTATCTTCTGTGTACCTATATTATCGACGTTTCGATCTCTATGAGCCTCATTCCGCATCCACATTTCAAGGCAGAGGTTCACACGAGGCAGTAGTTTTGATCTTTTGTCATTGTTCGATGTTCACTGTCGGCTCTCTTTGCTCATATGACCAGGTTGAATAGTAATGATTAACGCGGAGGTAACGAGAATTGTGCAATTGTCCTGAGGATCACCTCATAGAGGTCGAAACGTCGAAAGCGTTAATATTTTGGAACGAATATTGAAAAAAAATTGTTTCGAAAATATGCAAAACAGTTCGGGTGAATTACTAGTAAAATTATTTAAAAAAAAATAATTATAGGAAGAGAAAAGGAAAGTAAAATAAAAGAGAAAAGGACACATTAGTATAAGAAAAGAAATAAAACTTGTTTGAATAAAATAACATAATCAAAGTAAGTGGACTTTTGTTTGTTGATCCTTGTCTTTTGATATTTGACAGTAAACTTGATGACTTTTGTAGATAAAGAACACCCCTTATTTTGTAAATGCACGTGTTACTGTACACAAAATTGGCCCTTTGTGTATTACTAAACACAAAGAACAAGCAACACTATATATGCAATGAACTAAATATTTGGTTCATTGCACAATTTGTTTTGCATGCCCTTTGTGAAAGCACTTGCCATCAATAGATGGTGCCACGTATACTAATTATTTGCTGTGCTGTGAAATGTAATGGTTTGGTAAAGTCAATATTGTGGAAATCTGTAATTCACCTTTGACCTTATTTGTACTGTTTTAAATTTTCTTTTTGTGTCTTAACATTCATAACACTTAAAAGAAACTAGGTTAATGAAGCATATTCAGATTTTCAGTCATGCACGATGATGGCACCATACACGTATTTAGAGAACGGCTTTACATACTTATTTCAAGTATATTGTGTGGACACAAATGCTTCTAAACTCTTTTTCTAAAATATTTTCGCTTTTACAGTTTTGCCGGTTCAGCTTCACGAACACCAACTTTTTTCTTTTTTGAAATTGTCTTAACACTTAAAAGTTATTGTCGAATTCCGCGTAGATATCTTCTTTATTCCGCATGAACATTGATTTACCTATCTCACATCGTTGCGAAGATATTCAATAATAATTTATTTTTTTAGTAATTAAAAGACAACTCGATTGATTGCACACGCATATCGATAAGATTTGTCGAGATGAGTGTGGAGACTTGAGTGATGAAATCCTACAAGGTGGTTCACAATTTACTTTCATTCTTAAGAAGAGAAGAATGGCCAAAATGATCGTTTTTTTTTTACCTTCCATTAATTCCACCGACTAAACATCGATCCAAATCGATGTTTAGTTGGTTACCTGAACCAACTCTAACAATTTCTGACTTATAAGCTTTTATTTCTTCAAATGCTCAAATTGTACTCAATTTTAACCCAACCGTAATGTTTCAGGCATCGATATGTAGTTACTGATTGTAACACACTCTGACAGAGCTGATACAAGAATAAGTCAATTGGAATTTTGTAAACAAGGTTTTCAATGTACCCCAAAGATAGAAGTCGAGTGGGGTAAAGTACAGTGCATTGCATATTTCGCAGGTATAATATGCAGGACCTACAATGGCAGATGTCTACAATACTATTTACATATACTGTAAATAGACGATAATGTCTACATTACAAATATAATGAATACAAGTGTTCATTATAAAACTTCATCTGGCAGGCTATGAAATTTTGACAGAAAAGGATGACATAATCAAAATAAATGGACTTTTGTTTCTCCATCCTTTTCTTTTGACATTTCCCAGCCAACTAGATGAAGTTTTATAATGAAGACTTCAACCACTGCTTTAATGATACGCAAATAATTCCGCTTAAGGCACATTTTCATAGTAAATAAAATACCGAATTTGTCAGTCATAATTAAACAAAAAACGTTGAAACTCAATCTATCATGATATGCTAAATCCCTGCTCAAGCGAGGAATTTCATGCGCCCAAAAGTAAAGTTTGCTATCAAACATGCATTTGCACAAAAACGTAGATTCGTTTGGTCAAATAATTTTCCAAAAAAATCCTGGATTCTCTTGATTTTGTATTAGCATTTCACAAAACTCAACCCTTTGTATACGATTTTTAACGGTTTAAGTACGTAAATTCTGGTGTTTTCGTAATCTGGAAGTTATGTTTTTGAAAAGTTCTTTGAAATTGTTGAAATCATGTTCAACAAAATTCATAGAATGTAGCGTTTTTTTTTTAAAGAAAAAACCTACTGCCGTCTCTAACTTTTGAAAGTTTCCAACTTTGTTCATCGCTATGAAAATCTAGTAATGTACTAGCAGCTCTGAGAGAGCTCTGAGAATATATAAAAGAAAACCAAAATTATGATAGTTGACCGAGATAACAACAATAGGCCATAAAAAAAGAAAATAAATAACATCGACACAGTTAACACTTTCGTTTATCTAGATTCATTAATATCCAACGCGGGCGGATCCAGTGAAAAGATCAAAAGGAGAAGCAAAGGAAGCTATGACTAAACTAACAAACATATGGAAAAGTCATGAAATTTGTTTGGCAACAAAAATGAGACTGGTAAGGAGTCTGGTCTTCTCAATTTTTCTCTATGGGTCAGAATGCTGGTCACTCAAAGTAACGGACAAAACGCCCTGGAAATGTTCTATTGGCGTAGAATGCTGAGAATCTCGTGGACACAAAAAAGAACCAATGAATCAATAATTCAACAAATAAAACCAAAAAAGAGACTAACAACAATAGTAGCTGAAAACATGGCTAAATTTTTTGGTCACGTAGTACGAAGAAACGGCCTTGAAAGACTAACCGTTGAGGGCATGGTAGCCGGAAAAAGACCCCGAGGTAGATCCCCCACTAGATATACGGACATCATCACTAACATCACGGGAAAAAGTCTAGCCTGCACATTTAGGATGGCAGAGAACAGGGAGGAATGGAGACAAATTGTGGAGAGCAACTCTTGAAAGCACGATTTTCGAATATAAGATAGCGACTAAGAAGAAGAAGACTTGTAGCTCTGAGTGATTTGAAAACCCTTAAAATATTAGACATTGACATTACCGGGTTGACAGCGTCGTTGTCAACCAATGACCTAACAGATGTGGACATAGCCAACAAATGCCGACATTTTCCTAAAAATGGCCCCCTAGTTGACCGGAAGTCCGTCGCTTCAAAGTTTCCCATAACATAATTTTGTCGTCAGCATACGTCACACAATAGTCATAGCAACGGATATTGATTGGGTCGATTGTTTTTGGTTTTTGTTAGGTTGGAAGTTAAGTATTAGAAAACCTTGTAGATTCTTTATCGATTGGTGGTAGATCTGGATAAACTTCCAACACGTTCATCATATTGTTGCATTGTCAATTGATTATGAATGAATTCATAATAACGACACTAGAATCATTATTATCCCCTCCTATCTTCAGAAACAAACACGAGACAAGGAAAACCAAATTCAAAGACGGGAAACTGACCACTGTGTGACATGTTGACATATCTGCTCTTTCAGAGTTTGTACAACCATAACTACATATATTTCAAGCCATTGTTGGTGAGTTGGGTTGAGTTAGAATGAAAGAGGGAAGAGTAGAAGAAACTCAAGCCATTGGGTTGAATTAGAATAGGCTATGATATGTGCATTTAAAGAAATGAAATCTTATAAGTCAGAAATGCTTGGAGTCAGGTAAAGAAAAGTATACATCGGCTTGTAACAAAATGAATCACTTTTCTTTGCGAAAAAACAAAACAAAGGTAGATCATTAAAAAAATAGTTCCTTGTGGACCGCCCTGTAGATTTTCGTCACTAAATGCAAAAGTTATCTCTAAAGCACTAAATTCCCAGGTGGTATTCAGGTACATGACTCTGGCTAACGCTAACTCCCCGCTCTAATACCTTCAGCTCTTTCGGGACTTGACACTTCAATTATTATTTAGAGCCACCTTTTTGATTGTGGATAAATGAAATCATTGAATATCTGCGAAACGGTGTAAGCGGGGTATAGGAAAGTTAATATAAAAATATAAAGAAATCTATTACAGATTCGAAAACAACCTTTCGGAACACCACAAAATGTTCAGAAGGCGTTCTGAAACAGCCGAGTTCAAAAGTATTTGTGCCACATACAAAACTTTAAAAAAATATACGATGCCTTTCTCTAAATACGTCTAAATTACGATCACCGTGAGTCACATTGTATAATCTGCCCTAATGGTCTTAGAACACTCTATTAATAGCCACTACGTCTTCTCGAGGTCTCTGAATAGATTGAAGCTTAATTTTTGAAATAAAAATAATTGTTAGGTTGTACATTGAACAAATCAAACTTTTTCTAATTTATAGAAGATACCCTCATGAGAACTGCAAAAAAATGGTATCAATATATCACAACAAAAAATGATTTTTTTGGGGATTTTTGACACCATTCTTAACAGAAAAAGCATTTCCATTGCAAAAATTGCGAGATCAGACTGCAAAAACCGCGTATATTACATAATCCGCGAGTACACGACGCACACCGTTCCTCTGGAGTAAAGAAGCGGTTAGAGCGTGTGGTGTCTGTGACGTGAACCACGGGCGGATGACGTCATAACGGCGAAGTATCGATTTTCCCGGAGCGAGAGAGTGAAAACGGCTCTGCTTTAACTGGGTTTCCGAATGCGGCCTCCCGAAGGATATTTATGTGATCGGAGGAGGCCCGTCTTCAATTAATAAGTCACAAGTCTCAGGGCCGAAACGTGGGAGTGTGAGCACATGACAAATTGTCACTCTAAGGGTTCATCCATAAATACAAATAACGGGGGATAGATTTCTGTATTATAATTCCGTTTAATCGTGACGTTTAGCAATTAGCGCGGTGACTGATCCGTTTCGGCGACTAAAGCTCAAAACTGGACTAATCGAGCGACCGCCCGGGCCAATTCGGGTTGTGCCCGTCCGACCGCAAACCGCCAATTTTGACGTAAATTAGAATAGAATAATCCGACCGATATTATTAAAGTTGCACTGTGTGGAGACTCGAAATTCAATCATTTCAATTATTCTTTGACATATAAATGTCCACTGTGCAGCGAAACAATCAGGACTCGGTTTGCTCTTTCCATCCTAATTTGACGCAAATAAACCATTCTAAACTATTTTTTCTACAAACTAGCCTAAAACACCGTTTTGCGCATCCAAATAAAAACACAAAAATTTGCATTTTCGAGTAATTTGTGACGTGCTACTTTGACGCTTGGAGGGCAACACAGTCGTTCTTGCGCACGCGCATCTATCTTCATATGAATGTAATGGCTGAATTATATTTACTGCCATGTTTGTTATTTAATTTCTCAAACATTTGATCATGGCTTTTAAAAATATTATTCAGTGTATTTATTGGCACAATTTGTAGAAAAATTATATCGTACATTTGCGTAGAGGTAAACTGTTTTTGGTGCTATCTACGCTTCCCTTTACGTGGCGAGTCCAACGTCTAACGTATCTTACTGAGCGGCAAAATATCACTTTGCGCTCTCAATACACAAACAACTCGCTCAAATTGTCTCGCTCAAATAACTATCAGCGCTCAGCATTGCTTCGTGCATATAACGTTTCTCATCGAACGACAAAATATCACTTTGCGCTTTTTGTATACAAAGACAATACCTTGTAGTTGGTATATGTAAATCCAGATACTAGAAGTGAATTTTCTAGGACTCTGTCATAAATAGAGAAAGTACTTTTACTGTCACTTATAATGAGCTAAAATAGCGAGTTGAACAAGGGACAGAAGCTGCATTTTACACTTTTGCTATAATTTTGCAAGCATCGCCTTGGCACAGCCTCAATACACAAAAAGCTTTTCCACTTCATACAACAATGCAGGTTTATTCGAATTCACTCATCATCATTGAGAATATTCAAATTCGGGCTCATCATTAAATTGTGGTAAAGTTGTGCAATTATGCGCAGATTGCAATGGCGTTAAAAAAATCTAACCACTTTCGACTACTCTTCGAAAATCGAAAATGTAACGAAATTTACGAAAACATATATATAATCATAAACCTAAATTTAATTCAGGCCTTTGTTTTTGCATTAATATAATAGATATTTATGTAACAAGTACGTAATAGTTATAAAACAAAGCAGTTGGATCAATAGATAAGTCTAGTAAGACCGCATTACGTATAAATATTGCATACAATGTTATTTAAGGTTCGAAGTCATGTTAATTTGCTAATAATTCAACTTTAAGTAAAAAATACCTCTGAAATACCTTTTACTAACAAAATGTCAGTCAGTTTAAAAAGTCCAAAAAAAGTTCACTTCACCTGAAAAATTTCGACAAAAAAAGTTATAGTTACAACTTTTAAATTATGACATAAATTTAATTATTTGAATAAACGTTTAGATTTTAAGTAATGTTTCTAAATTAAATGCAAAATTTAATTAAATTTCTGTAAAAACCCATCTTAAGTAAAGTAGATGAAACTAAATTAAAGTTAAATGTTTAAAGCAAAGCTATAGTAGAATAAAGCATTAGTGAATTTTTTGTTATCTATTGATCCATCTTATTATCTGGTAATATAACTTCTTCTTTAAGTATAATAAGTTCATACCTTCTTTTGGCTTACTGATGAACAAGAGGCATAGCTTTCGTCCTTAATACCTGAAAAAAAATAGCTAATTAAATCAACGTACTTACTATGCGTAGGAATATAAAGGCCTCAATGAAGACTTTATTAAAAGACTGATTTTTATTATTTACTCAAGAACGATAGATAAAACGAAAAACCTCAGGAGAGTTTTCCTTGATAATTGAACGTAAAATTCAGAAATAAATGTTGTTTTTCAAAAGTGGCGTATGATTGTTTTCTTCAAAATTATTAGGACTTGTACTGGTATGCGTGCCACTGGTGAAACTAAACATAATTATTTTATTGACTATTTATTTATTTTATTAAATTAATATTTATATAATCCTCTCGTTCGGATCGGGGATTTAGGAAAATAACAATCAAAAAGGCATTCAAGCTGTTTCTGGGCAACAAACTTTCATGCACAATTTTCGGCAATTTTATATGCACTTAACATATTACCGTTGAAAATATGCGCCATTTTTAGCCGTTGATTACTACAAAATTTCCTAAAGCGGGCGTTTTGAAAAAAATAATATTTATTATTTTTTTAATTAAACTTCAACATCTACTCCATCTGTAACGTAACGTATATTTGCGACAAAACATTTTTGAATCCCGATGTAACTAGAAGTCAACAGTTAATGACGTATTTACAAAAAAAAATAGAAAGATTTTCGTAATTTTGGATTTTCGTTTGTAAATACGTCATTAACCTTAACGTAACTTCTATAAATTCTTGGACTTCAACATGCACATTCTAAAGGGGCATTAAATAGCGCAACTTCTTCTCCATCCAACCAACCCTTTAACAATTATAGCTTCCAAGATTCCAATGATGGTTCCCACCAAGTGTGCCCCAAATTTTGTTTTTGATCGCAGAGTATATTCGTAAATTTTACATAATCAACAATGCGCGATTTCATTTTAGAATTATACTGTTCCATCTATATTAGTTAATTAAAATTAAAAATATTATATTTTTAAATGATTTATATTGTATATAAACTTGTGTAAATAAAGTTGGAAATTCTCATTTTATTTCACTACAATTTCACTATAATATTGTTTTTTTAAACACGAAATATAACTTTTTTATTTATTTATGAATAGTTGATCTAACACAAGTTGGAAAATAATTTTTTATTTTACTACAAAATTTCGTATTGTAGTAAGTACGGAATCATTAGAATACTCAATTTCATATAAATATTAAATAATATTCTACGAACTTAGGTGATTAAAACTTTTAAAAAATGAAAATATAAGTAATGAGTGCTAGACTTTCGAATAATAAGTGTATACAACAATGCGATAAGCTAAAAATAATGGTTTTGACGATTACTGTATTTACAGTCCCATTAAAATTGTAATTATTATATAAACTACCTGAAATATATCAAAAGTGATAGCCCCTCATTGTGGAACTTAATATCACATTATTTATAAAACACACATATCCAGGGTAGTACTTGGTATATTTGTATTTAAATAATAAATATAGGTAAAACTTAGTGTATCGTAATATAGTCGTTTTCAGGAAGATATTCATCTAGCCACCCATGACATTGTAAACGCACCTTTTAAAAACAATTGAAAAATTACCAGAAAAGTTACTAGATCGTAGATTGGTGCGACCTTAACGTACGCATTTATCGGATATTAACCTCACATTTTGTAATTTTCAAATATAACTACCTTATTTCTCACATTTGCTCAAATGCAATTATTATGCTGCATTTGTAATGTAAGAAAAGTAAACGGGCTTAATAAGCGCCTAACTACCACCCAGAACTATTAACACAATTCATCACAAGACCTAAAAAGCTCATCTGCAACCTCCGACTTCTGCAAAATAAGATGCCAGAGTAGAGTGACAAAAATTGAAACACGAAAACTACATTCAAGTAATTATTGATGAATTTATTAGCGTTATTGATGAATTAGTACGCATATGCAGAGGGAAAAACTGGAAATGGACCATCTAACATGAACAAGATTTCCAAAAGTTCCAAATATACTCACCCAGAAATTGTTACAGGATTTACATAATTGAATCCATTTATGAAAATATTGAAAATATCAGTTCAAAAAAGACAAGTGAAAGTGGTTCCAAATACTCCGAAAGCACCTGAGACAAGACTATGTTTCTACCATCTAAAAAGACCACGAGAGCGTTAGCTCAAGTTTTTTTATTGTAATAGAAAATTTAAGTCTCTCTTCATAAGGTTTGTTCCAACCTGACAAGAAACCATCTTGACATGATTGCAGAACCACTCTAGGCAAGCACATTGTTTATTTCAATTTCCAATTTCTATTAGAGGGTTGTCCAGAATGATAGACCATTCTGGAATGGTTTCTTGGTGGAATGGAACAACCGTTTCAACTAAAGAGAGTTCCTTTAAACTAAATGGCATAAGCAGGTGCCATTTTCAGCTGAACTAACTTGTTTTAAATTGTATCCATAGAATTTGAAGTGACTTTTAGAAATAAGTGAAGTTTATTACAGTAAGAGTAAGAGTTACAGTAAAAGTAAGATGTATTAGTTTGAATTTAAGAACCCCTTTGCAAATAACGTACTCTACCTGGAAAGAAAATGCTGTTGAAGCTGCAAGAACTTTTTATTTTATATACAAAGCAAAACAAGTATAAAGTGTTTAATATAAAAACTGATTAAATGGGTTGTGAATTGTCAGGAGAAAAGGATGCTGGAGTTGAAAGTACCAACTATTTTCACTGTTCTGTCCTATTCTATGAAAACCTCATAACCAAGTTGTTCACATTTTGGAAGATATTTAAAAAACTATAAGAAACACACAAACACACATACATTGGAACTTTTTATTGATTAATATAGTATAAATATTTTAAATCCGACATTAAGACTTTACCTTCCACTACCAGGATGTCTACCATAACATGATTTCGGAAGTGTATAAGGCAGGTCAAAATGTCACCTAGTTGTGGGCCTTAAAGAGGCATTTGAGAGTTTGTGATTTGGATATAAACTTTTGAGCTAACTTGTATATTGTTTAGGATTTTTTAGTGAAATAAGTTTCTGCTTTGTTTCTGTTAAAATCTCAAGTATAATTAAAATTACATTGGCAGAAGAAGATAATTACATACACATGCTGCTGGCTTTCTTCTAAGAATGGAAGATCCACTTCAAGGGCACACTAAGGGTCTTTGTGGTAATACATCATACCAAACACTTAAAATGTAAGGTGGTTCAAATATTAGAACAGAGGATGTAAACTTCAAAGAGGCCCTTTTTGAGGCACAGCCCTTAGGAATCATATTAGGAAAAAATGAATATATTATGATAAAATATAAACGCTTAGAGATATTTTGACAAATGTTGTATGCATGCTTCGGAGAGATTAACACTTATATAATGAGAACCCTGTATAACTGAGATCACAATGGTCACCCTCCAATTGGTTCCCACACAATCACTTAACACACACATTTTTAGTTCAGGTTAGTCCATCCTTCCTTTTGCACATTCATGGATAATTAAGATGGTCAAATGATAATTAAGATGGCCAACCGTTCATTTATTTTTGATAATGTAAAATCATTCAATAGCACCTTGAAGATGTGATTTGAATACTGGACACTGGCCAATTCTTTTTTCTTTGGTTTTATTTTTGTCTGCAAGTGGCATTTTCCATTTCTTCATCTCAAGCATCAAGCACTTTGCTTACAGTCTTCGTACAAAGTCAAAAAAACACTCAATACATGCAGCTGTAGCTCTGCTACTGGAGTTAAGGAAATTTAAAAAAAAAATTGCTTCATTCTCCAACAGATCAAGTTCGTGGAAGATATTAGGTTTATTTCACTTTCTTCTTCCAGTATATGAGTTGTTGAGTGATAAAAGTAGTCCTATAAAGGACTGTTTGATGATAATAGGAAGTGTAGTTATTTGAAAATTACTCACAAAAATTGGAATAAGAAAAAAAATAAATTTGAGAAATACATTCACAATATTTATAAAGATGCTTCCAAGGAATCGACAGACGTAATATTATGCTCTTTTTCTCAAAAAACCCTACAGAAAACAAGGATAGAACATAAGCGTCACGCCAGTTCTTAAATTTTGATCGAGATAGAAGATAAGAATTTCTCCAGATTTCAGTTCAAAAAATTTTGAAAGAAGGGCTGGCACTACAATTTTTCCATGGCTGCTTAGATGAATATCTTCCTAAAAACGACTATAGCACCTAGGACTTATTTATTAGGAGGATAATGTGTAGTTCCCGAGCGCCTGACGCCCGATGGACATACCTACTTGGACCGATAGAGATGTGTCCATTAATTCCCATGTTGTATTCAACGTTTAAAATCCGATCATCTTTGATTTATCATTTAGCATGATTATACCTACGCAAGGTCTTCAGGCTGCGCTAACAATAATTGCTATAAATGACAAATTTTTACTGTCACCGTTGCCAATTTTATGTTCTAGTGCAGAGTATTGCCAAATATACAATGTGTTCATTAGAATCCGTCATGTAGCCACCTATGAAAATAATTTCTTATTTTGATGCATTTCGTAACTTACAAGACAAAAGTCCGGGGACGACCCTGACGGCTCCAGAGCGCTTTGTTTGAAAGTATTCTCATCCTTTATTTTCTTGATAGGAATGTAAGGATGGGATTAGTTTCAGACCTATCTAGTGCTGCGACCGAATAACGCTTTACAAACCCAAATGAACCAATAGTTCATGGCGGATCAAGTTTCGACGTGTCATTATATCTCTCATCTTTTCTAACAAAAAATCATAGCCAACTAGATGACGTTTTATAATGAGCACTCCGTATAGCTTTTCATGAAGCTACACACCATTTCGACACAGGTGCCTATGGAAATCTGAAAGATTACCCCCTGTATAAAATGGGCCGTATAAAATGTGTCAGTGTTTTTGGTTGTATTTCCCAAATTTAAAGGTAAGGGAGTACTGTCGGTACCAAAAATCTTGGTGCCAAGACTTGCTGCAAGGAAAATAGATAAAATTATATACAGCATAATTTATTAAAATAAAGTTTGTTAATTCTGAAGATTAAAGTAGAAACCATTAACATTATTTGATCTTACTATTTTATTACTTGAAATTAAAACAACATTTTAAGGAAAAATAATTCTAAAACTGTATCATTGAAGAAAGAAAAAATCTATATCGTTTCATTAGAAAATCGTGATAAGCTGTACTCATACAATCCAAAACTAATTAGCTACTTCCCTTCCCCAAATGTATTAGATAATTTATTAAGGACCACGTATTCTAAAAAGTCTGGCCTGTCGTCTTTATAGTGGTTACAGCACTTTATAGTTTGGCTTTTGGTTTTACTCGGAACTTTTTTGGGCACTTGAATAGAAATAATTTATTTGCTGACAATTTTTTTTTTAATAACGTAATGTCGAAAAGGTCAATTTGATTTACTCTTTGTCAAACTGATGTGAGAAATTAAAGTAAAATTAAATGAAACCAACATTACAACTTGTGGAAAATTATTATTGGCTTTTACAATCACCTGCTTATAGTTTACTGGTTGTCTGGACTCCTGTCAATCGCATTTTTGAACAAATTTTGAACAAATCAGTTTATGGATAAATCGCATGTTATGTTTTTGTCGGAATCCTTCATCATAACATAATTAATACCATTGACACGGTACAAAAATTATACAGTGGGCAAACTATTAGATTTCCATGGCCACCGGTGTCCAAAAACGTAATGAAAATTTTTATCAATATTTATCGTATAAGTGACTTTAATCGACGATTTATTATTTGTGAAATATTAGACCGGCCGTAAATTAGTGATTCTCTTTCATAAAAGTCCAACGTATGCTCTATTATGTTAATGCTGGTATCGTTGACCCGGCACCAAAATAACAAAAAAAAATATTGGAGATGTTTTTTATTACAAAAAAATGAGTAAAAATAAGTAAGTGTTTGATATTTTGGCAAAAAACTATTTAGACATGTTGGTATCTATAACAATAAAAAACCACTGTTTTGTTAACTAATGTAATTATGGTCCGTTCAAATTAAAGCCGAACTCAAGGTAAACAAAAATTAGAGAAGAAAGCTCCAGAGAGTCATCAGTGATCTTGATCATCGATTAGCAATTTTAGTAGCGATTTTTTTTGGTCCACTTTTTGTTTACATTAAGTCTGGTTTTGATTTGAACGGGCCATAGACTAAACAACAAAATTGATGGCTGGAATTAAATTATTTGACCCCATTATTTGCTTTCAGTTGGAAATTAAATAATTAAACTGACGTCCAGTGGTCCCGCGCATGTTTATGTTGAACATTAAGCGTAAATCTACCATTGACAAATACTATTAATTTCACAAATTCGATCATAGTTACTGTACGAAAGGGATTAGGTTTAACAACGCGAAATTGTATTGTTGGGTTCAAAATACTTGAGCTTCTATAGACTATTATCTTTCAACAATAAATGTATTGTTAAAGGAAACTTTATTTTGCACACCCCTTTTTCGCAGTCACTGCAATATATCACGCTTATATAGGAAAACAATGGGTTCATATCGGTGTGGATAGTGTATTAACAAGCCGGCCAAACAAAAGTGGCCGATTTTTATCGAACACTCGGTGATTGATGACGTCCTTTCATTTTGCGGGCATCCAAGCTCCATTTTTAGTAAACAAATAATTCCTGATTTAAATTTACCTATCACGGCGATCATTAATCATGACCACCAGCGCTTCTGGTCCGGCCACACTGAATGGTTTCGAGGTAATAAACATGAATTTAATATAATCGAAACCAACCTCTTATTATATCACCCATATCGGGAATAATGCTTTGTTTAATTACACCGATTTGACTTAATTACAATTGCAAGTAGATTTATGGTCATATTTCTAAAGAAATTAATGCACAGAAAAATAAAAAATGTTCTCGGTAAAACTCGACCTCATTAAGCGACATTCTTCCAACTGGGCAATTAACCGTCTCGAATCCGAACGAAAGAGATCCTCCCCGGACCATAATCTGACCCTTAATGGCCTAATTAATAACTGGCGGGTCATTACGTGTCATAACTTGAAATCCGGTGGAGCTGGAGCCATTTTTTCATCTCCGTCTATGTGAAATATATTATTCTAATATTCTTACAATCTTTGAGAGATGACTTCATTTATGTTTAATATTTTTGATATTGACAGGTGGGTCAGTACAATTTGTTGAGATGCTTGTAAAATTTCCGTTTTTAAATGTTCTGCAAGTTGCAAGGTGCAGAGCCTTTTTTTCGAAATTCTCTACAGTGTTGCCAAATTTTTAGTAGTTTTTAAAATAATAAGAACTCAATATATTTGCCACATATTGGCATCTTTCTATTTCGAAAACTGATCGTGACCCCATTTTAATTTTTCCACACATGTACACACGTTTGTTAAACAAACTCTATCTATTTTTCGATGATCTGTCACCAGATTTCTTTTAATACCGTACTTATCTAATACCTTGTATATGACGCAGTTATTCAATCAGCTTTCTGGAAAGAATCATAGGTGTCGCTATAATCGGCGTCGGAACTGCTAACGGAAAAGATCGATACACCGAAATTTCTCTCAATTTTGGGTGTCTGTACCTCGAACAGGCACCTCAAACATCGAGCTAATCTAGAGATCTCCTCCTGTTTTACAGTTTTGGCCTCCCATATTCGCAGTGGGAACCTTTGAACTGATGACTACTTTCGGCGGAAGTGACGTCTCGGTGAGGTCATGACGTTTTACGTCAAATTATTGCAAAACAGCTGTCGCTGTCATTATTTTTTTAATTCTTATTTCCAGTCCAATGGAATATCGAACTTATATCCATCTCCTACTAGAGCCCTAAGGCTCCTAGTCATCAGCTGACCTACCTCCAATGTTTCCTGAAACTTAAGTTCCAACCTAACAAAAACCAAAAAGAATTGACACAATCAATATTCGGTCTGGCTTTAAGTTGCTATGATGCTTGTATGACGTGCGCTGATAACAACATCACGTCATTCCGGCCAAAAAGGGGGGCCACTTTTCGGGAAATATCGGCATGCGTTGGCTCTGTCCACATCTGACAAGTCGTTGACCTCGAACATGCTTTAACCAAAATTCGTATCTTAAAGAGATTTTGAAAGGTCGTTTCTTCTAGGTTCAGACGTGATATTAATTTTAAGTAGAAGTTATTTTTTAATAAAGGATATACAAGGGAAATAAAAAAGCAGTGTGCCTAAATTGCATTTCAACCCACTGCGACGTAGACTCAAGGTTAATAAAACATTTCCTTTCCATGTTGTACAAGGGTGACAAAAAATTTAAAGGGACACTGATCAATAATATTTTGTTAGTTATGACGTCATGGCAAGTACCCCAACTTTAACGCTCGTTCTACAGTGACAATTTCTTGGCGAAGTTTTTCGTGAAGTTTCTTCAAGGTTAAATTCTTGTCAATGTATAAAGGGCGGATTCCAAAACTCACCAGATCATCTACTGGGTCACCTGCTTAATCTATTAAATTGCTAGATAGCCATCACATGACCAGCTTAACCGGTAGATGACCTGGTGAATTTTGGAACTCGCCCAAATTCACCCGAATTTATTCTCGGCAATTCAAAACTATCAATTGTATAACTTTGAGATTGTGTATAAAATTGAAAAATTGAAATTTAGATAAATGAGTCGTTACAATTTAATTACCAAAAACAAAAAACTACTTTTCGTTTTCATCAATCAACTTTAATCAAACATTATTTTTAGTTCCTGTGATTGTCAATACCAAAGGCAAATGATACCTTTAATATGATATAATCTAAAGTATTTTTCGGGCTTTGAGCCTTCACAGTTTAATAAGTTAATAATTTTCTTTATTATAATTAACTTTATCATAAAGATATTTCATAAACGAAGAAGTAGTAGGAAACACCAACGGTAAAACAAAACACCAAGGTAAAACGGTTAAACTTCGCAAAGAAATTCGTGAATTATTTTATAAAGAACTTCGCGAAGAAATTGTCAGTGTGATACCAGCTTAATTACTTTTATTGTAATGACTTTGGGCAAATTCTGGCAATCTTTCATCAAAGCTTCATCTGGCAATTTAATGGATAAAGCAGGTGACTAATCTATCTGGTAGATGATCTGGTGAGTTTTCGAATTCGCCCATTTTAAATCTATGGTCGGTTTTTTGTTTTGTGGTCTTCAAAAACAGTTACGGGACGTTTTGTTATAAGTTACGGTGTACTGAGGGAATACCTTCACCAATAAAATAAATTCACTATAAAAGTTCATTGTCTTTAAAACAATTGACGTAAAATGATTGTTAATAACACATTTTTATGTTATATGCTGTAGAAGAACAGAAACTCAAATGGGAAACGATTCAATACAGGGTGAGTCATAACGGTTGGGTGTAAATAAAATCTCAGATTTTTAGTAAATTTAAAGGGGATCTGTCGTATAAAACTATTCTCTACGCTTTTACATTTAAAAGATACATGATGTTAAAGTTTTATTTAAAAAATAAAAATTTATTGATTTCTCAAAAAGCTAAATGAAATTTAACAGACTTTGGCTGCTATGAGATGCGCATATTTTTAAAGTAAAATGAGGTAGAACAAAAACTCCTCTTGAAGATTTACGTATAATGCATCGTCTTGGATTAAAAAAATAAAAACCATTTCAATGCATGGATTAAATCAATAATTATTTTTATACAAAATTTCAAATAATTGACGATTTCGAAAAGGAATCAGTTTACATTATACAGGGTGATTCACGTTATTCGACACGGAAGATTATGGCTAAACTTTTAGATTTTAAAAAAGTTTTGTATATGGAATGGATTAGTGTCTATTGGAAGTACATTTTAAAATTATTGTCATTGTATACAGGTGGTCCCAAAAGTATAAAATTGATTAAAGTTTTATTTTTTTAAATCAAACACCTAGTATATTAATGTATTTTCGGTATCTACGGGCAAAAGTAAAGGTAGTTTTATTCAGGTTTATGGCATCTAAACCGTACCGTTCTTCAGATATTCGTGATTTTGTGAAAATGCGACATCAAATTTAATGTTTAAAATCTCAGCACTTGGTTTCTTTTCAACCACCGAAATTGGCTGGTGGGCTACTAGTACATTGAATTTTTTACGGTATGTATTAAATAATAACTACTGTGTACCAAATGTAAAAAAATGAACACTAAATTATTGCAAAGTTCAAACAGTAATAACTCGTTTAATTTAAATTAGACACCCAGTATTTTATAGTATTAGTAGATGCAGAATTTAGTTTCCTATCAAAAACTATTAAACATTCCTATAGCTTGGTCGTTGCATTTTCTTGGATAATTGATTTTTTCTGAATTTGCGCTGACATAAACGAATGTAGTAATCTAATTTCCTTGTTCAGGTCTGTTCAGGTGTTAAGGTGTGATTTCGTTGCGACGTCTAGCGTTCGCGGTCCACCGCGACGTCCGGCAGTGACGGTCAGCCGTTGCGTTCGCGTGATTTGCTTCAAACGTTTTGCGTCGCCGTCAGTCGCCGTCACTCAATTTCAAAAATCTGATTAGTGAAGCAAATTTTAATAAATGGATCCAGGAGCATTAGCGGATTGCATTTGGGAAGAAGGCAAAGACGAGGATGTCCTTAGTTTAGAGTCATCAATGGGTGAAGAATCTCTCAAATTATTCCAGGCAAAGGCTCTGGTACACTTAAGGGAAATCGTTATTACTCATCTTTTTTCGAACATTTTCTTTAGGAATTAATAAAATGGACAAAATAGAAATTTATAGGTATGGGATAAACTTAAAATCATTTATAATATCAATTTTTAGAATAAATATAATAATAAAGTTCGCTTACCCGAAACAAACTAAACACTGTCATGGTTACGACGAATGGTCAATGGTCCTCCGTCTCTTGTCGACCTTTGTACTTTATGTTTAGAAAGCCGATGACTCTCAAAATCTCTTTGTTTCGTCCCCCCTTTTTAACTGTAGTGTTCTATTTATATATATGATTCTATAACAACTTTTAGTGTCCTGAGGATGCTGTAATATATGGCGAAACGTCGACAAGTTCATAACTGATTTTGAATAACACCCCTGATCCCACAACCCAAAAATCAAAACCACATCTCAACAAATTGGATACAAAATCAATAACATCTTGTAAATTATGTAGATTATTTTGAAAAATATGGTAAAAGTTAAATTTTTTCTTTGATGTAAGGTTAACTAAAGACAAAGCGGCCCGTTAGGGCCGTTTTGTTTTTCTATGACAAATCTTTTGGTTAGGATAGTTCAGGTTAGTTTAGGTTAGATCAGTTCTGGTTTTCCTTTGGTTAGGTTGGCTCAGTTATGTTTTTTTCTTTGATCAGGTTAGTTTAGGTTAGTTCAGATTAGTTCAGTTCTAGTTTTCCTTTGGTTAGGTTAATTCAGTTATGTTTTTCCCTTGATCAGGTTAGTTTAGGTTAGGTCAGGTTAGTTCAGTTATGTTTTTCTATGAGGGATCCCTTGGTTAGGTTAGTTCGGATTAGAAACGACTAAACTCTAAAGTAGTGCGTTTTACCATATTTTTCAATATAATCTCCATAATTTACAAGGATTCGCAGAGTTTCTCAAAAATGTCACTTGTTGACATTTGTGGCAAATATCGTTTCAATTTATATTCCCATGACAGTGTTTTAACATAACCTTCAAGCCAATTTCCATTGTATAGTTTGTTTTAGGTAAGCAAAGTTTATTATTATATTTATTCTAAAAATTGATATTATAATAAATGTTTTTAAGTTCTACCACCACCTATAATTTTCTATTTTGTCCATTCAATTAATGCCTAAAGAAAATTTTCGAAAAAAATGAGTAATAACGACTTCCCTCAACTGTACCAGCCCCCAGGCAAGAATCGAAGAAGGATCCTCAAGATACGAATTTTACTTTCAGGGAGAGTTAGAGGTGCAAAGCATCATGACAGTGGCTAGACCTTAAAGAGCCTGTAAAAATATTAGGTCCATTTATTTTGTTGTGTGTATTACCCTACGATAGCGTTTATATAACTTCCTTTAAAATCAAAAACCTACGCAAATAAATTAAATAAATTGTTTAGTTTAATTTTATTTTATATCCAACATGTACCTAACAACATGATGTCCAAAAAGAAATGCGTTTAATGTAAAAAAAAATCCATTTGCTACATATAAGAGCTACGAGTTCAGCCAAAAGTAGATTAAAGGTCAATCTATTTTTTCCACTAAATTAACCATTTACATTGTAACTCAAAAAAAATTAAGCAAAGGAAAACATTTCTGAATTTATGCTACTGTATTAATGTAATTTATATCAATCGAAGGTTTCAAATCAAATTGTCACTTTTACTTTATTCCTGCTATCGCATTGTAAATGTATAATTTAGCAAAATGTATAATTTAGTTTGTCAAAGTTAAATGTATACTGGTTGGTAAATCTGTTTATACTTTTATAATAAATTCTTAAGTGCATGTGCGGGTCCAACTAGTTTACATTTAACTTTAACGAAATTAAATTTAGTTGAAATGCTTAATTCTTAATTTAGAGTTATAAACCAGGCATTAATCTAATAAAATATATGCCTGGATTGGTAGCAGGTAGAGGACAAAAAAACATTCTATATCTTCTATCGAAAAATGCAGACGTTTCGACTAAATTTAGTCTTCTTCAAGGCTATCTTCTATGAAGGGAGACAGTCATTCATTATATACTATCAGTCCTTCTAGACATAGGACAGATACTATATTCAGCCGAGTAAATATTTTACCGCTTCGGTAGTAGGTTGATGTATCATTGATCAACCTACTACCGAAGCGGTACCATGTTTACGTGGCTGAATAAAGTATCGGTCCTGGGTATAGAGGGTTGTTCGTATATAATGAATGACTGTTTCCCTTCATAGAAGATAGCTTTGAAGAGGACTAAATTTAGTCAAAACGTCGGCATTCTTTAATAGAAGATAGAGAGTTTTTTTTGTCCTCTACCTGCTACCAATCCAGTCTAATTTACATAAGAACGCTACTACACTCAACATAAAATAGATGCTTCTGACCTTAGATAAAGTCAATTTCAGAATAATATTCATCAAGTAGACCGAGAAATTGACAAATTGAGCCTATTTTTTCATTGCAAATATCTCAATTATAAGTCTCTTTCTTATTCTCAATTCAAGTAGATACAAGAGATACAAAAAAAAAGGTACAATAATTATCATAACAGGGCCATAATTGTTTGATTCTTGAGGAATCCTTGTGAGAGTTCTAAACTCTCTTTTATCAATTTTTGAAATTGCATGGTAAGTGTAATTAAGTGGCAGTTGTCCCGACGATATTAACTATATCACCTTCACTCAAAGAAGAGGATCAATGCGAGAAAAACCTACAATTATTCAAATCGAGGACCGCACGAAATATATTACAGATTGAAAATATGAAAAACATTTTTCATATTTTTTGAACAAATCATCAACATTTGAAAATGTTTTGGCTTTTGCTCTATATTTTTTTATTATTTATAATTGAAGTCTACTAGGAGTTGGGCGGTGTTTACGTCTCGACTTGTTTTTGGGCATTCTAGACCTAGCGGTCGAAAGCCGCCCGCTGCGGTTCCAAAACTCGCCGCCTCAACAAAATCATTCCCCTTGAAAAGCAGGTAAAGTAAGTGTTCGACGGCCGGTTGCGTTTTTAAAACGCGCCGCTTCAACAAAATCATTGCCATTAGAAAGCATGTATAGCAGTGCCTAACGGCCGGAAGCCGCGGCGGGCCGCGAACGCTGGACGTCGCAACGAAATCACACCTTAACCTGATTTTGACAAAGCAAAATTTATTGTCATTTCTAGTTGTCACATATTAATTTAAAGTTAAATATTTTTTTTTACTGTTATAATTGGTGGTTAACAGGGAGTTTTTTATTTAATCAAAATGCTGGTTTACACAACAGAAGAACGAGTCGATCTGATCTTCATTCTAGGAGAATGCTTGCAAAATTGTCTTTTAGCATCAAGGGTTTATGCTGAAAGGTTTCCTAACCGAACTCGACCGAATAGAGCCGTTTTTGAAAGACTGTTGGTTCAGTTTAGGCAAACTGGTAATGTTCAGTATGAAACGACTGCCAAAACGAGACCAGTTATAGAAAACCAAGAAACTGAATTAGCCGTTATTGGCTCTGTAGTTGAAAATCCCCATGTCGGACAACGAGACATTGCACAAAACTTAAATATTAGCCAAGCAAGCGTATCAAGGATTCTTCAAAAACATAAATATCACGATTATAAGATACAACTACATCAAGAACTCTCCGATAGGGATATCGGCCAACGAGTGGACTTTTGTATGTTGGTGTTAGAAAAAGTTGGAGAACAAGAAGATTTTTTTGAATCAGTTCTATTTAGTGATGAGTGTACTTATCATAACGATGGTTCTTTTAACCCACACAATTTTCATTATTATTCTGATTTTAACCCCCATGAATTTAGAGTTATTAATAACCAACATAGGTGGTCAGTAAATGTATGGGGGGGCATAATGGGACAGTATGTGATTGGACCTTATTTTTTTGACGAATTTAAACGGAATGTTGTTTCTAAATTTTTTGAGAAATCAGCTTCCAATTTTACTGGGAGAAGTTCCTTTAGATATAAGATCAACCATGTGGCTGCAAATGGATGGGGCATCTGCTCATTATCATCGTGAAGTCCGGGAGTTCTTAAATGTTCGTTTCCAAAATCGATGGATTGGAAGGAATGGAGCACAACATTGGCCACCAAGGTCCCCTGACATAACGCCTCCCGATTTCTTTTTATGGGGATATGTGAAAGGAATCGTGTATAATACGCCACCAACTACAAAAGAAAATATGAAGGAACGAATCAAAGAGGCCTTCAGAAGCATAACTCCCTATATGCTACGCAATGTGAGTGAAGGATTTAAAAACAGAATACGTTCGTGTTTAGAATCAGACGGTCGTCATTTTGAACAAATTTTATAACTCTTTGTTTTTGTTTGTTTTACTCTTATGTTGACTTGTTATTTATTGTATTTCAAATTGCCACTATTATTGCACTTAATTTTTTTGTAATAGAGATGCTAAATTTTATAAGAACTCTTGTAATATAATGTTTTATTGTTTTATTTGATATTTTATACTAAATAAAGACACTTTAACATTCAGATGACTGCTAAATAATCTTCATGATCATAATTTTGTAACTTATAAATTAATATCTGACAAATACAGTTCATTAGAGAACTTCGTCTAGTTGGTTGTGAAATGTCAAAGGAAAAGAATGGAGAAACAAAAGTCCATTTACTTTCATTATGCCATCTTTTTCTGTCAAAATTTTATAGGCTCCTAAATGAAGTTTTCTAGTGAACACTCAGTACTAATGATAATAAATTTTGCTTTCTCAAAATCAGGTATTGTAACAGGTAAAATAGATTACTTAATTCGTTTATGTCAGCTCAAATTCAGAAAAAAATAAATTTTCCAACAAAACGCAAAGACCAAGCTATAGGAATGTTTAATAGTTTTGATGGGAAACTAAATTCTCTATCCAATGAAACTATAAAATACAAGGTGTCTAATTTAAATTAAACGAGTTATTACTGTTTGAAGTTTGCAATAATTTGGTGTTCATTCATTGACATTCGGTGCACAGTAGTTAATATTTAATACACACCGCAAAAAATCCATTGTACTATTAGCCCACCAGCCAATTTTGGTGGTTGAAAAGAAACCAAGTGCTGAGATGTTAAACATTTAATTTGGTGCTGCATTTTCACAAAATCACGAATATCTGAAGAACGGTACGGTTTAGATTCCATAAACCTTAATAAAACTACCTTTACTTTTGTCCGTAGGTACCGAAAATACATTAATATACTAGAGGTCTCATTTAAAAAAATACAACTTTAATCAGTTTTATACTTTTGGGACCACCTGTATACAATGACAATAATTTTAAAATGTACTTCCAATAGACCCCCATCCATTTCATATACAAAACTTTTTTAAAACCTTAAAGTTTAGCCATAGTTTTCCGTGTCGAATAACGTGAATCACCCTGTATAATCCATAAATTGCAACATTGCATGTTGCAATTTATGGATATTTTAAATGAGACTTGATGATTTTTTATTGGAATCGATTATAATTTCAATCTTTTAATTGAAACTACTATTGACTTGCACTAAAACAGTTTTTTTTACTACAGAACTATATACAGGGTGTCCCACCGGGAACTACCGCGGTCGATGTTTCGAAAACTACAAAAGATAATTTTCTGAAAATTTTAGAGTTTCGCATTTGCGATGGGGCTTCCACGTCTAAAATATTTTTCCTTTTGCGGTACCACTACAGGTACCCGAAGTTGGTTCCAACTTCACGATTTTAAAATGTACCATGCACTTTGTTTTGCATTTTTGAATTCTACGTTCATTTCTAAGGAAAAAATTTTAAGATTACCCTAAGGCTAAAGTAGATTTTGAGCTATCTTCGATTTAAAAAAAAAATCGCAAAAGCATGCCAGATTTAAATCATGATTGTCAGTCAAGCGACTAGATTTTTTCAAATTCTTCTGGGGGCAATTGACAACAAGATATAAGGTACTTGATAATCCGGCACAACTAAAAAAATAATACACTAGATGACTTGAAAAAATGACGATAACTCGTGATTTTTAAATCGAATACCCCATTTTTTCTGGCTGCAGTGTCAAAGGGGTTAAAAATAGGGGTCAATTTATGTAATTGTTCCTGTAGCTATCGTTAGCCGTTTTCACACAATTTTGAAAAATCGTTTTTCTACGAGCGTTCTTAATATATCACTTTCCCGCACGCATTTTGTTTTTGAAAGCGTCACTTACGCCTTACGGCGTGCGTGAAAGTAAACTTGGCGTGCGGGAAGGTAAAAATTTAAAAATTGACTGATTTATAATATAATTTAGACTTTATAGTCTGTCTATCTAAATAGGTGCACCTGCCTTACAGCCTTGCCAAACATTTTTATCTGTTTTAAGGAACTATTATGCTTGCCTTTATTGATTTTTGATACAAAATATACCCATAATATACGTACTTTTTATTCCAATGTCACCAGTTAATGCCTGAAACATTACGTCACACCAACAATCACACCAAGTTTTTGTCATAACAACCAATTGATTGCTGATTAATTCAGCTGTCATACTGTTGACAAAGATAAAGTTGTTTATGTATTGTATGTTTATTCCTTGTCTTTATTACAATGAATTGGCTCGTAGAAAAAATATTGTTCCTAACTCGTGCGGAAAGTGTCTTTCCCGCACTCGTCTGCTGCCCGAACTCCGCTTCGCGTGGTTCGGGCCTCGGCAGACACCGTGCGGGAAAGTATCACTTTCCGCACTAGTTAGGAAAATAACTATTTTCATACACGTTAAATCTGTCAAATTAAACATCCATGAAATAAACAAGATACCTACGCCTCCTGTTCCCATAAAGACCACCATGACTGATTGCGATTGTCAATGATTTCAAAACGCCAGCGCGCCTAAATTATACAAACGAAGATTATTGAAACTTATTCTTTATTTATGGTGAATGTAATAAAGTAATTTACAGAACGTGCGAAACTTTTGCCCTTAGGTATCTGGGCAAACAAAAACCATCACCCGGCGCAGTTAGGAAGATAATAGAGAACTTTAAAAACTATGGGTCTGTAAAAGCAAAAGTGGAAAGGACGAAACCAATAGTGAACGACAAAAATATTGAAATCTTTATTTTGGCCTATTTTTATGCATATCCGACAACTTCACTAAGGAAAGCTGCTACAGGAACTGGAATTTAACAAAACTTTAATTCACAGGATTCTTCAGAAATACAAATTTCACCCCTATTCCATTACATTGGTTCAAGACTTGAAAGAAACCGACTTTGTTAGACGGGGTAATTCCTGTGAATGGATTTTAATGGAGTTTCATGGCAATGAAAATTTCTTAAACAACATCATGTGGTCTGATGAGGCGAAAATAACAAAAAATGGTCTGTTTAATCGCCATAATTCCCATTATTCGAGTGAGGCCAATCCCTATGAGAAATTTTCAAGAATCCTGGCAGTTCAATGTTTATTGTGCCATCAGACATGACAGAGTAGTATTACTGCACATCTACGATGACAACTTAAATGGTAATAATTAGATAATTTCGTGAACTTCAATATCTTAAGCAAATCACTTATTTTTACAGGTAAAAAATATTTAGAAATTCTCAACATATTAAATGATAATTACCTAGAAGGTTTGACGCTGGCAGATCATCGACAAATTTTCTATCAGCACGACGGTGCTTCGCCTCACAGGGTGAACGCAGTAAACACTTTGTTAAATAAGGTATTCTATGGCCAGTGGATAGCCAATGACGGTCAATTTTTATGGCCACCGCCTTCACCCGACCTAGCAGTATTGGGGTACTTTATCTGGGGAAATAAAGAATGCAGTCTATGATTTGCCATTGACTACCAAGGAGGACTGCATAGAAAGAGTGAGGGCCGCGTTTCAAAACTTATCCCAAGAATCAATTAGAGCAGCCACCCATAACGAATTAATAAAAAGATGCGAAAAATGCTTGGAAATTGGCGGAAGAAATTTTGAACAATTATTGAAACACTAAAATTTAATAATATTACAACTAAATAAATAAGGATGTTTAATTTGATTGATTTAACGTGTATAATTTTTTTTTCAAAATTATGAGAAAGTGGCTAACGATAGGTGTAGGAACAATTACTAAAGTGACCTCTATTTTTAACCTCTTTGACACTACAGCCAGAAAAAATGGGGTAATCCATTTGAAAATCATGAGTTATCGTTATTTTTTCAAGTCAATTTTTGATACGTTTTTCTGAGGATCTGGAGTATGATTTTTTTAGTTGTGCCGGGTTATCAAGTACCTTATGTCTTGTTGTCAACTGCCACCAAAGGAATTTGAAAAAATCTAGTCGCTTGACTGACAATCATGATTTAAATGTGGCATGTTTTTGCGATTTTTTTTTAATCGAAGATAGCTCAAAATCTGCTTCAGATAGCCTTAGGGTAACCTTAACATTTTTTCCTTAGAAATAAACGTAGAATTCAAAAAATGCAAAAAAAAGTGCATGGTACCATTGAAAATAGTGAAATTGGTACCAAATTCGGGTACCTCAAAAGGGAATATATTTTAGACGTGGAGGCCCCATCGCAAATGCTAAACCCGAAAATTTTCAAAAAATTACCTTTTGTAGTTTTCAAAATATCGACCGCGGTAGTTCCCGGTGGGATACCATGTATTGTACGAACAAACTTAAGAGAACTTTTCTGTTTAGAATTATCAGGTGTTATTGCAGGTATCATCAATAATCATAATTTTTATTTTGCAAAAACAAATGGCTTACTCTTTCTTACTTTAAAAATATGCATTGACATGCTGAAATGCGCGCCACTGGTAAAAATAATTATTTTGTTTCTAATGTAAAATATTTGCGTTCCATAGGAGATAATGCTTGCCAAGTTTTATTAAGATATCTCTGGCGGTTTTGGAGAAATCTATAAATTTCCCTCTTTTAAATGGAAATTTATAGCTTTCCACATAACAAACAACAAATTTTACAAAACATAAAATCCTGTGTTTTTAAAACGGAAAATCGTAGAGAATAAGTTTATATGACAGACCCCCCCCCCCCTTAGAAATGACCAGAAAATTTGAGGTTTTATTGTAAATGTTTTCATATGTAAATGTCATTACAATAATAATATATTATCCAACAAGCGTATATAACCCATTCAGTTATTATTGTCGTCAAGAAAGCGTTGGAAATTTGACATATTTCACCCGGTATAACATGACTGACTTCATGCGCATCTTCATGGTTCAGTAATTCCATCAAAAATAAAGCTTAAACATTTGATTATTCTCAAGTGGTATGTTAATTTAGTTGACAAATGTAGATACTAATCCATCAGTCTGAGAAATTGGCAGCATTTATCTTATGCCAATTTGTCAGCCTATTAGGTGCAAAGCTAAATGAAATAGGCTCTGTAAGTCGGAACTCACTCATCAGCACACTTCAGGCTGGTCGCCACTAACCGAACTTTGACTATAAATATAGAGATCATGTTAGAAGCATTAAAAGACAAAACGTTTAATTTGCAAAGCCCTTAAGGCAAGCAAAGTTTTGCTTTTTTATGATTAACACTCAGGTTAAAGGAATTCAACTTTTTTTCAGGAGAATCTGTACCAAACGGTCCCTTTGAACCAATAAAGCAGATGGAAACATTTCCTGACCGCGGAAAGGCAGAAAATTACGAAATTTAATTCAAAAGCTGGTCCAGACCTTTTATCAACCCCTAATGCATCCCGCTAGGAACGTTACTGAATATATAACGGAATGAAATTATGACTATGTGGAAATGCGGGAATCTGACAGTGGAAAATTCGTTTTGGTTACACGGGAGACCGCTACGCTGACACGGACCGTATTAAATTTTTATTTCGAGAAAAAATCGTCCGGTCACTTTATATTCAGAACCTTCGCAGGCCAAATTAAAGTCTCGACAATTTCCGGTAGGCTCTTTGCCCGCAGTCAGTGGTCAATTAAATGCAAAAAGTTCCTCGGGGAGTCCGTAACTGAGTGGAGTACGTTGACCAATTGAATTTCAAAGAGCCCGAACCTTCCTGGGAAACTATCCAGGGGATTTTCGAACTGACGTTTTAATTAAGCAGGTGTACTTTACACGGGATTTCATGATTTATTGAGTTTAAGGATTTGGTTTGTCTGCGGAGATGAAAAATTGTATTACTTGGGATATAAATCTAATAATTCTGTGATAGTTTATTAGAGTAAATTAAATGTGAAATCATTTATCCACGAAAAGAACTTATGAAGCACAAAAACGGATTGTCTGGGTCTTTTTGCACTGTCCGACCCGATACTGACATTATCGACCTACACGACACTGACATGCGATACACGGGGAGGCGTGATATCATGCAAATATGATTTTTTTTTGGACAAAACCTCTAAAAAGAGGAATCCTGAATTGTGCTGATTGAGTGCTAACCTGATTGAATTATGTCGAAGAAACTTCATGCCACAACGTCTAGTAATTTACGGCTTGACTTGATTTTCAAGCTCTTTGACTTGCTTGATTTCAAGTCAAGGTTAACGGAGTAGATGTCAAGTCAAGTAGTTTTTGTTCAACTACAAAAATCAAGTAGATTGAAAAACACTTGAGCACGGCTTTGTTGTTTTTTATTGGTTCATTTTTACTTAGTCAACCAGAGTAAGGATATGTTTTTGTTAATATCTGCAAAATTACAGATATTAAGAATCATTGCTGAAAATCTGCCGCACAGGCGCGGATTTACAAGCAATGACTGGCAGTTGTAGGCAAAATACCTTGCGTTGAATAAAAAAAACGTCAGGCCATGGAATTAGAACAGTAAGTCTGAGATGACTTCATAAAAAAATTAAAGCCAACGATTTTTTTATCCAACGAAAG
Organism: Taphrorychus bicolor; assembly: GCA_951812265.1. Classification (NCBI taxonomy): domain Eukaryota; kingdom Metazoa; phylum Arthropoda; class Insecta; order Coleoptera; family Curculionidae; genus Taphrorychus; species Taphrorychus bicolor. The sequence continues at coordinate 39,669,748 of OX638297.1, forward strand.
TTAAGATTTTTTTTATGAATTTATCTCAGACAAAAGTTTTAATTCCACAGCTTGGTTTACTTTATATACAACCTATATAGTATGAGTGTTTAATTTATTTTTCCTATTGTAGATTTATTGCAGATAGAAGTTTGTCTGTACAAGTTCTTAACATAATAGTGAAAAGAAATAAAAATAAAGTATCTGAGAGAAAAAAAAGTAACACACAAACACACAATAAAATTATTAATATTATAATATTTATTACAATATAAAAACAAAAAAACTGCGCATTAATTTGATTTGATACTGTCTGTTCAGGGTAAGGCTAAGAAACACCCTGTTGTTTTTTATAATTGGAAAAACTCTCATCTTCTAACATCATATTCCATCACAACTAGAACTTCAATGTATTTGGTTTGATTCAATGAAAAGTAACGTGGAAAAGTTCAACACAATACATTTTTGACACATTTTCTCAGCAAAAAATATAACTTGATGATTTTTTCAACATAATTTTACAACATAAGGTGTGTAACATTCTTTTAAAAAAATGTTGATATCTCTCATTTTTCGTTACTAAAGACCTAAAATAAGTATTTGTATTTATTTGTTTCTCTACAATTCATTACAATGGGTATCTCCAGTTTTCTCTTTGGTGAAATTAAAGCAGTTTGTAGCAATTTGTTCCTCTTCTTTCAGATAACTTTCACAGTTTATTTGAGAAAAATCTCTTTTCAACGAAAATTTAGAGGTCATTTTTTTTATTCTGCATTTGCCAGTTGACCACGTTCAGATGAATTTCACAATTTGCCTCGTAAATTTGTTTCAATTTTCTTGCTGACAAAGAGTTTTAAAATCTTCTTAAACTCTCAGTTATATCCAATATATATATTTTTCTTTTATCGCCATTTACTGAATTGTTTTCACATAATGTAAAGAAAGTTTTCTTCGATCACTTTTTTCATGTATAACTCAAGCCCGAAAACTATTGTTTCGCATTTATGTTTTTTTTTTCAAATAAAGCTCATATTTCGTTGCACAAGTTTTCTTCAATTTCCTTTCTGATAAATATTTATGTTTTCTGTAAAGTATTTTGGTTCCATTAGTCCCTGAAAAATCTCACAATTTATTTGAGAAGATCTCTAAAATTTTTTCTGAAGTAGAAAGAAGTAAAAATTAAATTCCTTCAATTCCCTCCTTGTTAAAAATTTGAAACTCCCGTTATTATGTCCAAATAAACCTGGTGGCTTGACAGACAAATTCACGTCATTTTCTTTTCCAATAAAAATTTAAAATTCTTTTCTTTAGATTTTGTGTTTTCTTCTCTAATTGTATTATTTGTTTTTTGTTTTTTGTCTAGAAAGTGTTTTTAATTGAACTTTGAAGATCTCATACTGTTTTTTTGCTTTTATTAAATTCTTCCCATAAAGCTCACAGTTTTTCCCAAAGATTTCTTCACCTTCTTCTGTGATAAAGAATCATACGAATTTGTTTCTTTGAGAAAATCCTTTTAATTTGCTTCTTTAATGAAGTTTTAGAAACCAATTTATTTTAGTATTTTTGATATAAATCTGGAACTCCCCGTTTTCCCGCATTTACCTCGTATTTCAGATGGTGATTATAATTTTATTGAAGAAATACATTTTTCTACTACTGCCTTCAAAATGAACAAAAAACGCATTACTAAGTACTGCTGAAAATGTATGCAAAGTGCACTTTGTGATCGCTGCCATGTTAACAACCCATTTTTAGGTTGCCCGTACTGTTGCCCCCCAAACAGGGTTTCCCGTACCGTAGGTATAATGTTAATTTTTTTTATAATTTTAAGCCACTTTATTTCAAATTTTATTAGAAAGGAGCTACTTTTTACTTATATCAAAAAGTACGTTTCTTGACTTTATTTTTTTATACCTTATTTTTTTTTAATTAAAAAATATTGTATCAAGTCACTAGTGATGCCTTATTTTTAATTGTTTCCTATACCTTACTGAACCACACCTGCATTTCTAGAATTTAATTATATCAAAACTGATAAGTTATGATATGATAAGTTTATTATATTTGAAATAATCTTCGAATAAAGAATTTAGTATATTATGTTTAAGTTCTTAGTATCAAAAAAGTTTTTGCTTGATAGCTCAGACCTTCTTGCTGAAATGTGAAGTATAGTGTTCGTTAGAAAAAGTCATCAAGTTAGCATCAAGAATGCCTTTTTGACAACAAAATGATGGAGTAATAAAAGTAAACACCTTTGTTACTCTATCTTTATCTCTTGACAATTCAAAGGCAGCCAACTTGATGACCTCTTCTTGCTATAGCCTGATTCTGGCACACTCACGACGATTTGATAGAAATTCCTGAAACTTTGTTAACACTACACGATAATTCCTGAGAAGGCCGATAAAGTCGAGAAATAAGTGGACTCTTAAAGGTTGTATCACTCAATCAGGTAAGGACCAATAAAATCCTCATAAACGCATATTTCTGGCCAATAAGGGCAATATTATAGTGGTTATATCACGAAAAAAGGCAATTGCATTTAATAATGTTACGATCGCAGCAACGCCACATGGGAGGCGGGGCAACGCATGGAAGCGTGTTGGTTGGTGGAGCTTCGCGACCTATCCGCGCTGCGTCATGGCTGACACGAGTGATTTATTGCTCGTCTGGTTTAATCTAGAAGGCAGTTGTTTACAACCGTTTTTTTTTTAAATGAGATTATTCAAGAATTCTTATAAAGAACTTTCTAGGTTTTTCTGTAATTTTAGGATTGTATATAAAAGGCGCATAGAGCGCCCGAATAGATAGTCTTATTTTAAGCGAGCTATAAGTAAGTTAAAGTACGAAACGATATTAGAAGGCTATAAAGTGCTAAAGTAGCGAGTTATTTAGTAATCGTGTGTATTTGTGGAATAAATAAATAGTGCTTTCGAGTTAAATCGTTACACTGGAATTATTGAACCCCGAGTTCGCAACAATTGGTGTCAGAAGTGCGATTCCAGTGGGAATTTGAGGACTAATATTGCTGAACTGTAAGTGAGTGCTTTATTGCCGGACATTACGTGTTTATGCCAGTGACTAGAAGCCAGCATCAAGCGATGGAGGATCAATTTGCCACCCTGCTCTCGCTTATGCAAGAACAGAAGGAAGAGCAGAAAAAACATTATCTTGAACAGGAAAGACGCTATAAGGAACAAAAAGAGGAACAAGAAAAACGTGATCAAGTACAGGAGCGACGTTATCAACAACAGAAGGAAGAACAGGAACGGTTCAAAGAAGAATTAGTGACCCATCTCGCAGCTAGGGAGCAACAGTTGGAAGAAAGAATAATGCAATCCGTTAACGAATCCGTTAACGGCGTTAACGAAGGACTAGAAGCTGTCAACCAGAGGGTTCTCGAGCTAGAAAAGAAATTCCGGGAACAACTTGAGGACGACAACGTGTCTACAGAGAGTTTTAACACAGCCAACGCTAAAATTAAGCCTCCCGATTATGACGGTACTACGGCCTGGGAAATTTATAAAATACGTCTATGGCTGAATCCATGGCCAGTTTACATAAAGCGATGAAAGATATGGCAGTCAGTATGCAAGCCCTGTTAGAAAGAACTCCTCGATCAACAGACAATCGGGGCATAAAATGTTTTAACTGCGGCAGACTGGGTCACATCAAGAGTAACTGCCGTAATAGGGCAAGAAGTCCATCGCCGTCGTTTAGAAGACCAAGCGGCGACCAAGACCGCCCTAGGTCCCAGGAAAACTAATTCCGGTCAATGCAAGGGGGCAATTGACCGGGGCCGCTAAGACCCCCAGGATCTTTAAAGTCAATAATTTGGGTGGCAAAAGTCTCACAGTGGCCGGACGCATTAAAGGACAGAAGATCCAGATTACCATCGATACAGGAGCAGATGTGACCATTGTAAGGCCAGATAAACTTTTCGGATATACCATACAACCATTGCCCAACCCTATTATGTTAAAATCAGTCACTGGAGAATCTTGCCCTATAGACGGAGAAGCCGATGTCACCATCATTATTGGAGAAAGACTTGAAGTTCGGCATAAAGTGTTGGTTGCCAGGATCAAAGACGAGTTTATTTTGGGAATGGATCTCATCAGGAAACATGGATTCTCCTATGATCACAAACAGAATATTCTCACGTTTGGAGATGAGGAGTTTGCATTAACCAATGGAAATGTGGAAACTAGTATCCGTCTACTGGTGGTGGAAGATGTAAAAATTCCTCCAAATTCAGAACAAATTATCACAGTGACTTCTGAAAATGATCCTGGGTGGTCCATAGGACTTATAGAACCTAACCTGGATTTGACTACTGAAATCATGGTAGCCCGAACTTTGACCGACACGAAGAAGACTATGCCAGTACGAGTTGTGCCGTATGCCAGTGTGAATTGTGTCGAAGCAGAGACATCCAAAATTAAATCTTCTAACCAAGCTTCCCCAGAAGTTATTGATGCTTTTAAGCGACAGTGGAGTCACCTGTCAAAGGAACAACTTCAGTCTGCTATAAAATTTGCTATGGATGAATCTGATATGTTTAACTTCAAGAACAACGACAGTCAAACCGATTTAGTTGTCCATAAGATCAACACAGGAGATGCCCAGCCAATACGACAACATCCACCAAGGGTCCCTCTGGCTAAACAACAGGAAGTTAATAGTTTGCTGAATGAAATGTTAAAGGAAGGCGTCATAGAAGAATCATCTAGTCCATGGTCGTCGCCTGTGGTTCTTGTTAAGAAGAAAGATGGTTCAACGCGGTTCTGTGTTGACTACAGGAAACTTAATGATGTAACCAAGAAAGACAGCTACCCATTGCCACGTATAGACGACACCTTAGCAACTTTATCGGGATCAAAGTGGTTTTCCACTCTAGATTTAAAAAGTGGGTACTGGCAAGTAAAGATTGCTCCCGAAGACAAAGAAAAGACTGCATTTTCTACTGGTTCTGGACTATACCAATTCACTGTTATGCCTTTTGGATTGTGCAATGCTCCATCAACTTTCGAGCGACTAATGGAACTTGTCTTGAGGGGGCTGACTTGGAAAACTTGCTTGGTATACTTAGATGACATAATTGTCATGGGACGTGATTTCGACGAGCACTTGAAGAATTTAAGAGAAATCTTCAACAAGTTACGGAATGCTCACCTGAAGTTAAACTACAAGAAATGCAGCCTGTTCCAGAAGCAAGTCGAGTACTTGGGGCATACTATCTCAGAACAAGGCATTAAAACTAGCCAAAGTAAAATATCTGCCATTAAAGATTGGCCAGTTCCCCGAGACAAACACGAAGTAAGGAGCTTTTTGGGACTATGTACTTACTACAGGAGATTTGTAGAGGGATTTGCCGACATCGCAAAACCGCTGCACAAATTAACAGAAAAGAAAACACCGTTCTTGTGGAACCACGATTGCAGTCAGGCGTTTGCAAGGCTTAAAGCTGCCCTCTGTTCTAGTCCGATCTTGGCTTACCCTATAAAGGACGGACTCTTTATTTTGGACACGGATGCAAGTAACTGTGGTCTAGGTGCAGTACTCTCTCAAAGACAAAACGGGCAAGAGAAGGTTATTGAATACTACAGTAAGACTTTAAATAAGCCAGAAAGAAACTATTGCGTCACTAGAAAGGAGCTGTTGGCCATCGTTAATGCAGTCGAACATTACCATCGCTACTTATATGAAAAAAGGTTCCTGATTAGGACTGACCATGGAGCCTTGAAATGGTTATTACAGATGAAGAACTCTGAAGGTCAAATAGCCAGATGGATAGAGCGCCTGCAGCAGTACGATTTCCAAATTGAACATCGACCAGGAAGGTCTCACGGAAATGCCGATGCATTGTCTAGACGGCCTTGTAAAGAAGATTGTCGGCATTGTCAAAGAACTGAGCAGCGTGAGGGACTTCCTTTGGTAAGGAGAACGTCGGTAGAAATAAACGATGGCTGGACCACACAGACCCTTCGAGAAGAACAAATGAATGATCCAGATATTGGACCCATCCTCTCTGCAAAGACTGACGACAAGAGACCAGAATGGCAAGAAATTGCTGGTAAAAGTCCAAACCTGAAGGCGCTATGGGCCCAGTGGCACTCTCTTAAAATAGAAAATGGACTACTGAAGAGAGCGTGGGAGAGTCCGGATGGCAAGTCCGTAGTCAGTCAATTGGTTGTTCCTGATAGCAGAAAATCAGATGTACTAAAGGAAATGCACGACGGAACGAGTGGAGGTCATTTTGGGGCCAATAAAACCTTGGCCAAAATTAAAGAGCGGTTCTACTGGGTGAATTATCATGAAGACGGCTTGAACGAGTCTTGGTGCCGCAAGTGCGAAGTTTGTTGTGCCACAAAAGGACCTCGAACAAGATCACGCGGCCGAATGGTGCAGTACACTGTAGGTGCTCCATTCGAGAGGGTAGCAATTGATGTCGCGGGACCGTTTCCTCAGACTGAGTCGGGCAATAAATACATCTTGGTCGCCATGGATTACTTCACTAAATGGCCTGAAGCATACGCCCTGCCTAATCAAGAAGCAACGACTGTGGCAACGGTGCTAGTAAATGAAATGTTCTGCAGATTTGGAGTCCCTCTCGAACTTCATTCTGATCAGGGCCGAAATTTTGAATCGGCTGTTTTCCAGAAGGTCATGGAACTTCTCGGAATTCGCAAGACCAGGACAACTCCTTTGCATCCACAGTCGGATGGGATGGTAGAGAGATTTAATCGGACCATGGAACATTACCTGTCTAAAATGGTGGCAGATCATCAGCGTGATTGGGACCAACATCTACCTCTCATGTTGATGGCATATCGAGGCTCTACGCATGAAGCCACTGGTTATACTCCGGCGAAAGTGATGTTCGGAAGGGAAATGAGGCTTCCTGCAGATTTGATGTATGGAACACCAGAAAAAGAGTCGCTCAGCTCTGAGAATTTTGTGGAGGAGCTTAAGGAGAGGCTGAACAATGTTCATGAGCAAGTCAGGAATAAACTGCGGATATCCAGTGATCGAGCCAAAGCAAGATATGACTTACTAGCTAACTCCCGCGGCTTCCAGGATGGTGATTTCGTGTGGCTATACAATCCGAGGCGAAAGGTGGGGAAGTCGCCCAAACTTAGCCAAAATTGGGAAGGACCTTATACAATTATAAAGAAGATTAATGATGTGGTGTATAGGATTCAGCGGACCCCTAGGTCAAAGATGAAAGTCGTTCATTTGGATCGATTAGCACGATACCATGCAACTCTATCTGTTCGGGACGAACAGACTTAGGAGGAGGGCAATGTTACGATCGCAGCAACGCCGCATGGGAGGCGGGGCAACGCATGGGAGCGTGTTGGTCGGTGGAGCTTCGCGACCTATCCGCGCTGCGTCATGGCTGACACGAGTGATTTATTGCTCGTCTGGTTTAATCTAGAAGGCAGTTGTTTACAACCGTTTTTTTTTTATATGAGATTATTCAAGAATTCTTATAAAGAACTTTCTAGGTTTTTCTGTAATTTTAGATAGTCTTATTTTAAGCGAGCTATAAGTAAGTTAAAGTACGAAACGATATTAGAAGGCTATAAAGTGCTAAAGTAGCGAGTTATTTAGTAATCGTGTGTATTTGTGGAATAAATAAATAGTGCTTTCGAGTTAAATCGTTACACTGGAATTATTGAACCCCGAGTTCGCAACAATAAACAGAAACGAAAACGCACAAAAGATCAAATTAACAAACAAAAATGTTTAAAAATGTATTAAACACAAACAAATAATTAAAATTTTATCGAAGTAGGTATTTAACTTTTGTAATAATAGTGAAACACACAATTATAATATATTGAGGCACCATGATGCTGATGATTTTGGTTTTGGTAATAGCTGCTGTTGGAATTCAAAATCGGAGACTTCGGGATTTACAGCAGATACTGATTCATTGTGTTTGGACGTGGATTTCTCTTGAGGCTCCTCTGTTTAGAAGGACTAACTGCAGAACCTTGAAGGCCTTTTAAAATCTTAGCATGGTGTTCATCATCCAGTTGCAAGTACGGCTTTATAGACGCTGTGCTGCTGTGTCCAGTCAATTTGATTAGAGCTTGGTCACTTGTTCCACTTTTGCTTAAGTTGGCTTATAGTTGTTGCTCTGTTGGAATGATTAGTAATTTTTGTTATTTTGGTATCAATTCCAATCTTCTTTGCTCCTTCTCTAGTCTATTTGGATAGCGTATTTAAATCGATCGGGCTATTTTTGTACCAAGAACCAGTTCGTTGCCAGTGTGGATTAATAGTCGAAAACAATCGATCTGATGTTACATTGGGTTGTCTTTTGCTTAAGAGTAGATTCAGCAAACATACCGGATACATCTCAAGACTTGTAGAACTTGGTACCAACCATTTAGAATCTGTCAACCTTTTGTCTCTTCCTTGACAAGTTTTTCAAAAATTAGATTAAATTCAATTCTATCAGTCTCCAAACCCTCATTGTTAAGTTCGTTCTTAAGAAAAACAGTTTTAGAGGCTGCCTCTTCACAGGCAGCTAATTTGACTGACGTTATGTGAAACAGCTTTCTTTGCATTTCTTCCGGATGATTTTCGTTCCATAAGTTTATTATCTTTTTATATTCTTTGTAACTTGTGTATGTGCTTTAGAGCTTAATTTATGAATAAAATCCTTTTAAAAAAATGCGCTCTCGTGGTATTTGTAGAGAGTTTTAATGTCTCATACATTTTCATAACAACTTTGCACAAAAATGCTCAACGAATATTCAAAAAAATATTCACCACTCGTGATATAAATAGTGGAAATACATCATGAGCACGTCCATTGGGCGTTAAGAGGTAATTGAAAATAGGACGCCTCTGGCCTCATTGCAAACAGGTCATACAGCCAGGTAGGCAAAATGACAAGTCGCTCTGATTTCCCTCCGGGCCGTAAGTTATTGACGGAGGCCTGGAAGTTTCGTCTTGGAAGTTTCTATATAGTACAAGTTACCTTTTGGATAATAAATGTCTAATTAGTTCCGGTAAGTTCTATCTGAATAACGGGAATTGCAAGTGTGGCTCATTTGAAGTTTCGAATAATTACAAGTAGTTCCGCGAGCAAGAGTATATGAGAAATGTATTCAGACAAAGTTATGACGGCGAATATTCTATGATTTTATCGGTATGTTGCTAATTATAATGTCATACTAAAGGCATTTTTGACTCCTAACAATTGAATTTTGTAGAAGGCATCATGTATGAAAAAAATATGAAGTAAAAGATTATTTGTAGTCTGCATCAAATTGAGACCTGAGACTAATGTCACCATTTCACCCAATACTTTTCCATTATTTTCCGCTAAAAATTATTTATTTTTTCTCCGACTGAAAACACTGTTATTTCTACGACACATCTCGTTAGGGGCGCCTTTCTCGGCTCGCTTTTGTTAAATCTATTTTCGAATTTTAGCCCGACAATTTTTCTCCATTTATCGGCACAATAATGCCTCGGCAGACGCTACTTACAGAAATCTAACTTTCTGTTCCCGTTTCCGTTCTTATTAAGGACGATTTGCTCTTCGCTTTTGATCCTTCTTTGTGCCCTATATTCGCAGAAGGAAAAATGTAAAACACATAACGTAGAAACACTTTTCATCTATAAAAAAATGTTCACCTTTCTGATTAGCTTCTCAGTAATCTAATGGATTAAGGCAGGATCTTAGAGGGTAATCTTTAAGTCGGTACTTATGATAATCACTTGGCCAAAGGTAGGTTTGGTATGACATGGTATTACCACCGTTTGGTAATAGAAACAATTCAAACATTCCTTTCATAGCTGCGAGATACCTTCAATTTTTTGTTGTGGTGGTTTGAGACGTAGACAAGAGTCGATTGCAGGTTGACGTCGAGAGTTGTAGGTTGTAGGTGCAAAAAGCATTTACATGTAGAAAGAACTCAGTACTTATCACGTTTATACACTATATACGTTTACCCGTATCGCTTTTACACTACACACGGTTAAAACTACTGCCTGCTTGGCAGGGGATTTGGTGAACAAGACGCTAAAGACGGAAAGGAGTATAGAGGTCGTTTGTCGCCACACGTTCAGTGCTGAACGTGTTTTTTTTAGGATAATTTTATTAGGACAATTTTTTTTTTAGGATAATCTCTAAGTTCATTCATCAAAACAAAAAAACTTATAAAACTACGAGAGAGACTATTAGGGTGAGTAGTTTTAAAATTATACACCAAAATATACATTCCCTAGATGTCATATAGAGGTTTTCGCCTGATACTGCTTGTTTAACTGAGCATGGTGTATCAACAATGAATTGGATATTGTAGTGCTAAATGGTTACAAAAGCTGCAGTTCATTTACTAGGTCCCTAAACAAACTTGGCGGTGTTATATTTTTTATATATATATTATATAATATTTTCTAAATCGACAATATCAGATAGTAAAAATATTGACTTAAGGAGATAGGTAGGCCCTATAAAAAATTAAGATTTCAAAGATATGCGAATGAGGTACACAAACCAACTTAATACGCTTATACAGATCACTTTTATTGAGTACCTACCTTCATAAGCAAACTTGAACAATGTCTATTTTCCATTCATCTGAATCATCCTGTGTGGTGACATCAATATCGAAGCCTGAAAAACACTCCTGAAAGGACTTCTCTATTTTATATACTATGCAGATTTAACATTTAATATTTAGTATAATATTAAATAGTTACCCAATAGTGTAATTCTACCAACTAGGATCATTTTCAAAAAATAATTTATCTGATTACCACGTGACAGAAAACGATCTCGCTCTCGCTCATAACACTTTCTAATCAATACAATTTCTCATTCTCATCTCAGACCATAAACTATGCAATGTATGCCCGTCCGAAATAGTTAGTTATGTATCAAGAGCATTAAGTAGATCTTTATTCTCTGAGAAATTTTATGACCCCCCCCCCCAGTACATGTTAATGTTTTTCAACAAATAAATTGATTAAAATAATTTTTTGTTTTTGCTCGCATGGGCCATAAAGTGCACTTGATGTCCGGGCGGGCCAAACAATGTACTTTAAGTCCGCACCGCATAAATGTATGTTTATGTATTTGATAACTAAGCAATAAAAACACAAAATAGTAGAATCCATAAAAAATCTAGTAAAAAAACTATTTTATAAAATGACCTCTAGTCGGAATCCTGGCCTGAATTTTTCAAACCCAGCCTAAACAATGATAAAAAAAAATTCTACAAACGTAAAATAATGACGCATTTTACGCTTTCATTAGACAAACGAAAACCTAACTTTTTTTGAAGATCAGGTTGTGAGTTTACTTTTACGCGCGTTGCCTAGGGCAGCAAGCGAAAATAGTAGATTATATCATTAGGAGTAAAAGTGGGTCTTTTCGTGCTGAGCCCAGACATTGACGGTCGAAGCGAAGCTGAGGCCTGCAACTGCGCGAAGTACAAAAAGATCTTTTACTCCGAGAAAAAGTGGATCTAGGTACTTACCCAAATTAGTGGTGTATGTTATTTGTAAAATAAATAGAAGATGTTAGAACAGTGGTTTTCAATGTTCAATGGTTTTTATGGTATTAAATCATAACCAATGGTTTAGGTGGTTTAGGTAAATTATGGTAAACTAAAAATTTGTAGCATTATTATTGAATACTAAATTAATAAAAAGGGGATGCACAATTTTGTCCAAATGAAAATCATCCAAAAAAAAAAACGTCCAAAGTAAATCGGTCCACCGATGATTTTCTCCAAAATAAAAACATCCACCGAAATTCAATCCAAACCAGAAAATGTCCAAAATAAAATCATCCAAAGCATTTTCATCCAAAATCTCCTTGAAATGACCTTCAATCTTTTTATGGTGGTTGCTATTAGTTCGCTACGCGGATTGATATCTGGAGATTATTGATCCGAGTCGGCCGAAACGTAAACAAATCTGAATTCAGTTTAAACCAAAACGTAAAAAAAATGGTTTAAAAGCTATAATGCATTGTTTGCATGAATTATTAATTATTAAAATGTTAATCTGTTAGCTCGTTAATTAAAAAAAATTACATTAAAATGTATTTAGTAAGTTTATTGATAGGTTTTTTTGATAAAATGTCATTCGACACATTTGTTGTAAGTAGTGTTAGTAAAAAGAAATAAAACGAAGGGATTGTATTAATTGAATGACGGAGATGTCTCGGGCCCCTCCTTAGGCGGAAGATGGGCCACAGGAGAAATGCTGAATGGGTAAGAGCCTTTAGATAATGGAACAAATTCCACTGCATTGTTTACTGATGATGACTTCCTGATGAAAGTCAATGGTAAACTCTGTTACTTTTAGGATAAATCTACAGAAAGTATATCTTTGAAAACTCTAAATAACAAGACAGAGACAGGGGGTTATTGAGGAAATCGGAGGAGAGATTGGATATTAATGATACCTATAGAATGAGGCCCTACCATCAAACAGTTAAGGTGGAAATATAATAACGAATAAGATAAAATTAGAAATAAGAGTTGGTTTCATGTATACCCCTATTAGCGTTCATGCACCAAATAACATAAATCTTATTTGGTGCATGAATGCTAATAGGGGTACCTATACATGAAACCAACTCTTATTTCTAATTTTATTTTATTTGTTATTTTACTTTATTTGTTATTTTATTTTATTTGGTGTATAAACCCGCCTTTAAATTACTAATTTCAGATACTCAAGTAACATCAAAAGTGTCTCATGGAGTGTGATTGTATTGGTTGTGGAGGACCTACAACTGGCAGAGCCAGTATAGAAAATGTTAAAGGGAGCAATGCCATACTATTGCCAGACACCAGAGTGCTTAATGTTTATGGAGCCACAATAGACCACAGGTTGCAGCGGAGGACTGAGTAAGTCCACTCACATAGAATACAATAATCTTTGTGGAGCCCTACTACTACGACTACTCCTACCCTACGACTGTGTGGTGAATGAGAGGATAAATTTTATAGAAACCCCACTATTGTAGACACCAGACTAGTGTATTTAATGTTTGTGGCCCCTCTACTGCTAGGTTCAGTGTAATGTTAGTTCAGGTAGTATACCTACATGAAGTATTGGTAATTAAGTTATTAAGTACGGGGTGTTCAATATAAAATTTCATCTACTTGGCAGTGAAATGTCAAAAGAAAAGGATGGAGAAACAAAAGTCCATTTATTTTGATTATGTCATCCTTTTCTGTCAAAATTTCATAGCCAGCTAGATGAATTTTTATAATGAACACCCCGTATATATAACCTGAACATACTTGCAAAATTTTAGAGGGTTCATTTCAGTTCAACTGCTAGCAATATTATTATTAAATTTAAACAAAAAAAGATTTTTTGGATTTTTTTTTTCATATCTAAAGATGTGCAATAAAAAAAATAAAAAAACAAATATCCATGTATTCCTATAACCTAGATATATATAGAACTAAAAGCAGAAGTTTAATGCCATTGATTTAGTAGATTGTGTGTTCAAAATGTTAATTAACTGTTTCATTTTTTGTTACTTATTTTTTTGTAAACAGATCTATGTTCATAAAAATGAACAAATTATCCTGTAGCATCCTATAGAATATAGATAATAGTATCTACTTAAGCAGCATGTAATACTGATTTAATTAACTCTGAGGTTCATTACACTGACTTAGTATAATATAGTAGATGACTTAGTATAATATAGTAGAAATTATTTAAATTTTGCAACGTTGTCATGATATAATATATCAAATGATATATGTCTGATATATATCATGATATTTATTTTTTCTTTTGTTTGATCAAATTACCAAATTTGCTGGTTTCCAATTAATAAGCTAAATAATTTTTTTCATTTTGTATAAATTTTAAATTAGTATAGTGATAATAATAATTAGTATTACTATTATTGCTTATAATATAATGTTATGGAACATATAATACCGATTTCTTCTTATTTAGTATCGTTAGTTGAATCAAACTATTTTTTATTTATGGTTGTTCTTACATTCTTTGTTTTTTTGTAGGTGTTAACAAAATAAAATTTAGTACTGTGAATATACTTGTAATTCCCAATATGAACAGCGGTTATACAAATGAGAATAAAGGTGACTTTCAGATAAATATCATCATTTGATATATATCTGATGTATATCCGATATTTTGATATTTAAATATCATGATATTTACCAACTTTGTCGGATGGATCTATTAGGGTTCTGAACAGAGAATTAATCCAATAAACGAAGTGATTTTTTATTATGCATAAACCATAAAAGTAACATCATAAAACAAAACAAAAACAGTATCTTTCTACAGTGTGATCCATTGAAAAGCGGGACATCCCCAAACTTTTGAATTTATGGTCCGATTTCGACAATTTTTTTTTTTTATTTTAGATCGTGAAAAACTGTACTTTAGGACAAAGTGCTACTTTTTTAATACAAAAACCAAGGCCCACTAGGTAATTTTTATGGTCGAAAATTCAAGAAAACTTATTAGCAATTTTTTTACAATCTGAGTACACCACTGGATTAAGCGCCCTTTCAAATGGACAGGTACCAAGTTTCATTAAAACATTTTGCTTGGTAAGATTTCTACAGCAAAATTAAAAATTATCTTCTTTTTATGATTTTCTTTTAAAGCAAGCCATGGAATGAAATGACAAAAATAACTTTTACTAATAAAAATATTCGACAACTCGCCCATACAATGCTATGAAGAATCAAATTCTGGTTGCTTCCACCAAACCGCCGTGTATTGCAATACATTTATCATATCTTTTTCGTATCTTCGAGGTGACATTCCCAGTTGTTCTGGAGTAACATTTGCACATGATTCTGTTATCCTGCTAGCACGTAGTTCCTATACCGACTGTGGTCTTGATTTATAAACTTTTTGCTTAATGATATCCAAACAAAAGTCCAGTAGTTTCAAGTCCGGTGACCTTGGCGGCCATTCAATAAAAGAACCATTTCGTTCTATCCACCAATTCTCAAAATTTTCGTTCAACCATTCCGTCACCACTACTGCGTTGTGTACGGGAGATCCATCTAATTGAAATATCATGTGAGGTGTGGGTCGTCTTCGGTCAAAGGCTCTGTCTCTCCCTCCAACAGAGAAACTCGTAGTGGGCCATCTACATTTTCTGAAAACGGGGTTGATCTAATAAGTTTGTTCCAACCAACCAAGAAACCGTTCCGGAACGGTTCAAAAATCATTTTGGTCGATTCACTAATATAAATTTTAAATTGAGAGAACCAATGTGTTTGTCCATATTGGTTCTGCAAGGATTTTGCGACGGTTCCTTGTTGGGTTAGAACAAACCTTATACCTAAAGTTCTGGAATTTCTCTGAGTACGTAAATTGCTAATTTCGATTTGGAATTTTTACTAGAATGTTGGCCAGAATGATTTTCTAACGATTCTGGAACGGTTTTCTGGCGTGTTTGAATAAACCTAATATAATTAGATAGGTATATGTGAATATAATAGCCATCCTGTTTGCAGTTATTGAACCTATGCCTTCGAACTACTTATGGTAAGATTGTGAATTCGCATCGACTAGGTATATCAAAATTTAAAGATGACAGTACCTGCTCTCAGAGTGGTACTCCAAAATTAACGCTTTACTCTAAAAGTAACACGTTGTTTTATAGTACCTAACGAATTACTTCAAAGTAACCCTTGCTGTAAGATAAAGTGTTACTTTTTAAGTAACGATTTTTCTGTAACGCTTTACTTTAATAGAGTAACCAAGAACGTTTTAAGAGGTTTTGCGTTGCGGACCAAAGTAACGTTAATGTGCGACCGGTCTATAATTGACTTCTATCAAAGTCATTTACATAAAAAATAATGCTCTAGGGTGCATAAACAAAAAAAAAATGCCTAAACCTGACCTTCGTACCTATATTTGACGTCCATAAGAAACACATTGCTATCAAAACTAATGTCAACATTACATCAACGAATTTCTTACCCCTATTTGCGCCAAGCAAATTTAGGTAAATCTAAAGTTAAGGACCCCTAGACAATATCCAGTCGACCAGAAAATCACCTATGACGTGAATATAACGTGATTATATGACCATATTAAACGTCATAAATATCAATGAAAATGAAAAAATATCACGTTTATTTTACGTGAAATTTTGATGATAAAAATTCACCTACGTGACCCACCAAGATACTGATCTTTAATAAACGTACAAAAAACTTTTCCAATTATTCACAAAACATCTGCGCCCTTTTATGTAAAATAACGCTAAAGTCTTAAAATAATTACGAATAAATCGGGTTTGGTATTATGAAAAGTTTATTGAATAATATAATTTAATATTACAACTTTACAACTATTCAACAAGCAATCATAAAATAAATTTGCGATTCAAATTAAAAGTTCGCGCGCTTTATCCCTCCACTTTTAAAAAATAGGACAGATAAAAATATAACATCACTTTTAATTTCACAGCTTAGCCTCTTCAATCCACAATTGAATTAAAAATTGAAGTCATATAAATACGAAAATTTAAAAAAGTATCCCTGTTTGTGTATGCTTTAGCCTGAACATCTTCATTGTCCTTGTCTTCACAACTATATGAGACTGTCCCTAGAAGAATATTTCACATTTCTTGAAATAAATGTCTGTCAATGTATGTCTAAAATTTCACTATTTAACTTTGAATCTGGATCATTTAAATTGCAAAGTTTTTTAATCTTTGGGGTATTTACTTGCACTGCTACGTCTCTAAAAGACCTCTCACCCAACTTCACAATGGCCCTCATGCATCTTAGAAAATTCCCCTTCTTTTTCATCACCAATTGGATGACTGATATTGAGGTCTGATGGAGGTTGTGTTTCAGGCTGCATACTAATGAATTGAATATCCT
Organism: Taphrorychus bicolor; assembly: GCA_951812265.1. Classification (NCBI taxonomy): domain Eukaryota; kingdom Metazoa; phylum Arthropoda; class Insecta; order Coleoptera; family Curculionidae; genus Taphrorychus; species Taphrorychus bicolor. The sequence continues at coordinate 39,686,622 of OX638297.1, forward strand.
ATAAATTGATGATAATTTTTATAATCAATAACCCTGTTATTAATGCTTATTAGGAGTTTTTTTGATAAAACTTATAAGTACATAATTGCACTCACAGACAGCTTCAATTTTTTTAGGTTTCTTTTCTTTGCTTGAAGTTCTCGAGTGGCTTGTGAATGCACAATTTTGCATTTGGAACAGTTTGAGGTAAATTGCATGATGGTACAGCATCATGTTTTAGACAGTGCAATCTAACACTCCTTTTCATATCATATTGGGGCCTTAAAAAGTAACCAAACTAGTAATAAAATGTGTGTTAATAAACACTATGTATATATTTATACGTTTTACCTTCGTTATAATTAGCTGGCCTTGCATCTGGCTTCTAGTGAAAAAAGCATATCTGCATATGCAGATGCCTGTTTACAAGTAACAGCCACAGGAGCCTTGTTGACTTTTCAGGGAAAGATTTGAAATTTATGATTTATGAACTGCTTTTAATGCTTTTGTATACATGGAAAGGATCATCAATTTTTGGAATTATTGTAACACAGCACTTCATAAAACTAAGGAATTTTGTTACTGACGTGTGTTAAATCTTGTAATATTGGAAAATATAGCAACTAATGCTAAAATTGTAAGAAAAACTGAAATATTAAACATTAAAGATGAACAATTTCTACTTAAATGGAAAATCCCTTTATTTTAAAATTAGGTTATGTTTTTTTATAACAATAAACGTAGTCGACCGACAACACTCAAAATATTAAAATACCGGAAAGTAGTCTGGTAAGCACTCCCTGTTTGAAGGTCATTTAAGGACACTTTGGATGATTTTTCGTTGGATGAAAATACGGTGGATCGAAAAATTTTGGATGTTAATACTTTGGATGTAAATTGGTTTGGATGGAATTTCGGTGGATGTTTTTATTTTGGACAAAATCATCAGTGGACTGAATTAATTTGGACGTTTTTTTTTATGTTTTTACTTTGGATGATTTTGTGTGGACCCAATAAAAATCACATTGACAGATATATATGATGACGCACATGACATTTAACAGACTAACTCAGGATTCGAGAACCTATGCGATTTCGACTAATAACGGTTTCGAGTGGTACTCTCGAGCGTTCTGAGAGTATTCCTATCCTTTGTTTTTTCAATAAGAATGTAAAGATGGCAATATACTCAGATCGGTCTATCTGGTTACATCTAGTGTTCAAATAATTTTGTTGAATGAAAATCGTTTATATATGCGCCACCATGACAGTAGCGGTGACTTTTGACTTTACTTTTACTGCCTATGACTTTTTTGGTCTCAGGACGCTTATTCTATAGGAAAGAGTGAAAGTGAAAGTGAGAATTGCTGGCCAATGAAATTCGTCAACAGGATTTTTTGACCAATTAAGGTTGTCAAAATTCTCACTCTCACTTTCACTCTTTCCTATAGAATAAGGCCGCAGGCCGCCGTCACATACAGCGGAACGGAACGGAGCGGAAAGGAGCAGAAATGTCAATAACGTCATTGCACATGGCAAAAGCGTCATTACACATGTCAATAACGTCATTACACATGTCAATAACGTCATTAAACATGTCAATTCCTATTTTAGTTTTTATCTGATTGGTTTAGTTTTTATCTGACTGTCAAATTACGCTCCGTTCCGCTTTTAACCAAATTCCGCTGTATGTGACGTCGCCCTCAGGATTAGAAAGCCCACTTTAGGTGTGCCTATAGAGAAAACAAATGACGAACTTTTAGTCCGCTTGAAAAAATAGCTATTTATGTAACCAGTTACGAAAAGTCCGATTTTGTGTAACGAATGAATGTTTGCGGGACGAGCGCAGCGAGTTCCCGCAATTTGAATGAGATACACAAAAAAAGCTTTTCGTCACGTGTTTCATACAAGATTTTTTATAATTTTGACTACAAATACCTACTTAGAGAGAGAGAGAGATTTATTATTATTAAACTTCAATTATTAACCACATTGTATCTACTTAATACCCTAAAACTGTAGCAACGGTGTGCCACAACCGAAACCTGCAACTGGTGGTGAAACGAACTTTTATGCTTATACAGATCACTTTTAGTGAGTACCAACACCTTCATAAGCAAACTTGAACAATGTCTATTTTCCATTCATCCGAATCATCCTGTGTGGTGACATCAATATCGATTGCCTAAAAAACCCTCCTGAAAGGACTTCTCTATTTTATATACTATGCAGAATTGTATGATTTGCGCTGTAAAGTGTAGACCAATGACCTAGAAGATACCGATCACGGTTTGTGTGTCCACTTTGAACTCAATAGAGTTACTACGTGACAGGGGAGGAAATTCTGATTGGCACAAAGCAATTTTTTATGTTTTTATTTATATACTTATTATATTTTTTATTATATATTTTATATTATATATTTTTATTTATATACTTAATTATATACTTATATTTTACTTAATATACTGTTTTTAACTTATAATTTTTATTCGTTTATTTCTTTTTTTGGCATAGTTTTAGACTTCTGGGCTGATTTGGGCAAAAATTCTATTTTCTTTCTTTTTTAATAATCCTAAGTTTTTGCTTTTCAAATTGTCTTATCTCCTGTTTTTTTTACTCTCCACGTAAAAACTCTAAAACTCTCATTTGTCACTTTTTAAATTAATATGTTTTTTTGTATATTTTGTAGTTATTGTTCTTATTAATTATTTTTCTTTTCTTAATGAGCCTATATGTATTTGCTTCTTAAATTGTAAGTATTATAATATAATAATAGAGAGATAACTCTGTTTTTTTTTTAATTAAAATTTGTTTATATTTTTTATATATGAAAAAGTTTTGGCTGTTACTTTTTGTTTATCAATTCATTTCACATTTTTTTTCTTTGATCTTTTTGTGTTCTGCTCATTTAATTTAGTTTCGTTTTGCAACTTTTTACGTTTGCTGCTTTAATTTATTTTTCCATAATATTTTGTAGTGTCAGAGTTATCTTTTTTTAAATCGTCTTCCTCACAGCTTTGCGCAACTAATGTCCATAAAAATGACGTTTTCAAATTTCGAAAAATCCAACTGGTTGCGGAAATATTTACAAAATATTAATTTTTTTTTCTGGCCTTAATTTAAAGAGATAATTAAAAATAAATGACACTTATTGGTCTATTCAACGTGTTATTTTCCTATTCAAAATCCGACTTTTCGTTTTTATGGAACCATTATCAATTATGAATTCTGATTGAAAATGCATGCTGAATTGAAATGAAGAGGATGAGGAGGAGGATTCAAATGAATAAGGAAATTCAGAATACAATATAAAAAATCCTAGACTGTATTTAAAAAATAATAATTTGATGATGGATGAAAAACGAAACGTCTGATTTTAAATATGAAAATATCACATTGAAGAGAACATAAAGTGTTATTTATTTTTAATTATCTCTTTAACGTTTTTTTAAATTCTCTTGACAAACTTCAGTTAGAGGATGACGGACCATTTACAAAGAGAGTTTTATAAAAGGTACACTTAAACAAGAAAAAATGTTGACTAACTTTAAGTTTAAAATGGAAAAATTCTGTTTTATTTTTTAGTTTATTTTTTCGACATTACTAGTGACTCAATTTTTTAAAAGCGAGTCTATACAAGTATTCTGGACGGTGGTACATTATTTTTTGAACGCTACAAGGTCCTTACCATAAAAAAAAATTAAATTTTAATTTGATTTAATTATACCTATTTACGTAGAGTGTACAATCCACATCATTGGGCCCTAGCGCGGGAAAAAATCCTTCACCATTTCATCCACAAAGGATTTCTATTTTTAAAACTTATTTAAAATTCCATTTTATTTCAACTCCACGGCACACTCTAAGTTTGAGAACATTATCCGACATTAAAATAGAGCTAAAATATCCTAAAACTCCACACGAACCACGGAATTTCCGGCAGAGTCTCTCGCAGAATGAGCCGAAACCAAAACGGAAGAGCCTTGACAATTCGGAAGTTCCCAGAACTCCTTATGTGTTGGGAAGCTTATTCAAAAGCCTTAGTCAGTTAATTAGAGAAGTTAAATTGCTTCGTGATCGCGTAATTAATGTGTGTTACATAATTGGCTAACATTAATTGTAGACTTTCAACTAAAACCCTATCAATTAAGCCCCTGTTAGCCTCATCAATAGCGTTGGGCAATTAAACGCGTTTAGCCTAATAAGTTTCAATGTACGAGTAATAATTGGTTCTCGAGTCCTGTGTTTGTGTATACGGGAATAACGAACAGTTTTCGGGTCGAAGCCGGGATTAATCGTCGTCACCACTAGACACCTAAAACTCCCGCTAGTTAAGCTTTATTGCAGCTTAAACCGGATCCTCACCTGTCTCCGGCTAATGTAAAACTCTAATGTTTGCTTTATCCATCCCAGTTAAATGGGACCTTGCAAAGTAACCTGGGCATATCAGTACGGCCGGGACAACGTGGACTATTATGGGGCCTCTTGTCCCTCGAAACTCAAACCGGCGAGACTAATGAGAAGAATACAATGGAGCGCATTAGTCAGTTTTTGCGCACATCAGGTGTGGTGAACTGTTAAAACGGTTCTAAAAGTTTCTGCGATAATATAACTAACAAATATTTATAAAACAGTTTAGGATCCAACTACTATGTCCCGGCTTTGCAACTTTTCTATTTTTGTGTACTTTTCTGCTGTAGGTTTTATGTGCATTTTAGTTAATTTTGTTCCCCGCAAGTTTCTGAGTAGGAATTTTTGGAAATTCGAAAATACTAAGATGAAGATGAGCTTGAAGCAATCTGATTTGAGTGCCACCATCGGGAACCACTAAAATTAATTTCCCTGATTTAAGAATGTTGATCAGCTTAGTAATTGCGAGAAACACTATATTGAAATTTGTATAGTGACCAATCTTTGTAATAAAAAATATAAATACTTATTCTATAAACGGTTTCTTTTCCCTTATTTTAAAATTGTCGGTCGAAAAATTGAAACTCCCCTCCCCGTGCCCCGTCATCCCGGCCACCGGCCGGTGCACCACCAAACCGATTTTGGACGGTTTTGGCAGTGCATCGCATGTGTTTGTCCCCTCGTAACTACTCGAGAAAATTTAGGCACGCTTTAGTTTTGGAAATATCAAAAGTGCCGAACTGACGATACTGATATAATGTATTATTCCTTATACTGTGGTAGTAGTGTAATATAGTATAGTACAGTATAGTATACCACAGAAAATACACGTATTCCAGTAACAGACATAAACCTGTAGTAAGCGGACAACTACTTTACAACTTATTTTGCCTAAAATAGACCAAGGAAATTCACAAATATAAAGCTTTTATTGAGGCTTTTACCATTCTTTTTCAATTAAAAAAAAATAACACATCAAGTACTGCAATTACAAAAATTGCGGTTTTTATCATTGCAACAAAATTCTAAGCGGAATTGACCAACAAGAAGGGTGTTACTATGCAAACAAGCATATACAGGATGTCCGAAAACAGCACAGATAAACAAAGAGAGCATATTTTAGAGAGAAAGGGGTTCCAGACCTACCTCCACAAAACGTGCGGCACACTACGGTGTCATTGTTCTTGGCATGAGGAAACTCAAACAATAGCCCTTTAAAAATTGTAGTTATTTTCCTAACAAGTGCGGAAAAGTATCACTTTCCGGAAAGTGATACACTCATTTACTTTTCCGCACGCGACGGCAGTTGCACAAGCAGTCAAGTGCGGAAATAGTATATTGTGCAACTGGTGTCGAAAATTGCACTTTCCACACGAGTGCGACGGTTTGGACACGAGCCGTAGGCGAGTGATACAACGTCACACAAGTACAACTTTCCGCACTCAAATGGGTGCAGAAATGTAAACTTTCGCGCACGCGAGTAGAAAAAAGAATTTTCTCCTCATTAAAAATGTAGTTCCGCAATTGCTAACCGATTGCATCTTTGTGTATTCTTGGTTGCAACAATGTTTGTGAAACTGAAATGCTGCCAAACTGAAATACCAATAAAATCAATAAACTTCAAGGCTTTGTTTACTTTTAAATTATTATTTGTTAATTTTTATTTGGAAATTAAAACAAAGTGCATTTTGGTCTTCATAAATTTCTCACTCATAGACCCACAGGTATCCTATAATTTAAACTCGCAACAATTTATCAAAACGTAAAATCGAATTAGGCGCTATTGCTTGGTAAATTCTTCTGGAAATGATTTTAGAAGTGTCCTTGTTTACGTCCTGCTGTATAAATATCCATTCATCCCTTGACCCTTCTGGGGAAATCAAATCGCCCATGTAATATAATGGAAAAAGGTTTTAAATGAGATCGCTCCGTTCTTAAAAGCGCTTTTCACACGAAAAATCTGAAAATCTAATTAGATGCAAATTGGATTAAAATATTTAAGAAACCTTTATAGTTATTAGCAAAAAATCAATTACTTACTACTCTTCTTTCGATTGGACTCATCACATTTTGGTTTTACGTATTAGCAACGTCCTTAGAAAGTAATAATTGAAACCTTTCATCAACTAAATACTAGTCCGTATGGCATAAAATTGCTGTTGTAACTCTAGGCCATGCAATATTGTACAACAATCCGTACAATTCGGGGTATTTTCAACCCTGAGGGGCTAGAAACCGCACCCTCGACAAAGCGGCCGGGCGGCACTCTATCGATCCGCAACAAAACGACGACACCCCATACTTGAAGCCAGAATTATGGCAACAATTGCAGCGATACCGATCGTGACATTGAGATTTTTAATAGAGGTTTGACATTTGAAAACGGCCAAGTTCTAAATTGGGAACAAAAGTTTTTGCTAACTCATACTGTAAAAAGTTAACTTCGGAACTCGATACCCAAGTAATTTACCTCAGTTGATGAAATTCAATGACCCCAATTTAACTTTCTTCGTGTACTTTAGCTCGAAATTATAAATTTGTTGGTATATTTAGTAGGATTACGTGGTAGTAGTGGCTTAAGATTCATAGAAAATCAGAGTATATATAAAGTCCTTCTAACTTCTCTTGAGTGTTACGTCATTATTATTTCAAAAAAATCCGAAAATTATTTTTCTAGAGGGTAGTAGAGGCATTAGGTGTGTCCCTAGCAACAATTCAGAGACTCGTAACTAATGGAGCGAGTAAAGATCATGTTGGTGAAGAGTCTACATTGTGTAAGAAAACACCACAACATCAAGTTTGCAAGCATATAATAAGGGGACGAATTTATGCAGCGGGTACAGTACTACAACAATCTCCAGGCAGATATTGAAGATTATTGAGTTCATTTTTTTTATTACAGGCAAATATGGAACACCCCAGACTTTGTATAACCACCTGCAAAATATAGATCAAGTTGTAATTCCTTGCAGTTCCCTGGCTTTGTTCTCGAAATAAGTTTAAGTGGACGAAGTGTATAATATCTAACCGACTTTATCTAATGGAACGATCAAATATACATAAAAGGATAAGGTTTTTGAGAGAGTACCGGTTTTTATAGATGAAGCATGGGTTTTTAGTAAAGGTATATAAACGCTATTAATTAATGTTAATCTATTTAAAGTCTTCCTCAGAAGGAACACGGTACATAGTTTTGCATGCTGGTTAAGAGGATGGCTTTATCCAGAATGCCAGCTTAGTATTCAAAGCGGGAAGTAAATCAGGCGATTACCATGACTCGATGAATCCTGAAAATTTTTGCCTAATTTGGAGGAACCCACATTGATAATTATGAACAATGCTTTTTACCACTCCATGCAAGTAAAAAAGTTACCCAATCAAAGCTGATCCAAACCTTGCCTAATAGAATGGTTGCAGCAGCGTCACATTACATTTTCTCCTTTTGCTATGAAAGCTGAGCTTTTAGGCATAGCAGAAAAGAACATGCTGGAGAAAAGCTATCGGTTGGTATTTTACATTGTAATAATTGTAGGATGTCCAAAATCGCTTTTTTGTAGTGACATATAGTAAATTTAGTTTTGGTGTTTTTTTTCCTTCAGAATAGACGAACTAGCACTTCAAAATGGCCATCGTGTATTAAGATTACCTCCTTACTATTGTCATTTTATCCCCATCGAAATGGTAGTTCAATGCTGTTCATCGAATCACAAACGAGAGCGTTTTAAATTTATGGAACGAGGCGTTGGAAAAAGCACGTTTTTCAATTTTACAAAAATTATTTACTTAACTTCCTAACAACACTCTTTTTGTTTTTGCAGGTTATTCCTGAGTAATAGAAAAGCTGTGTTCGACATAAAGATAGTGAATCCGAGGAAGAATTCGATAATTAATAACATTTATTTCTACAGCGATGTTTCGCAATGTTGTTTACTTCTTTGTTTGCTTCTATCTGTATGTTCTCCGTTAGAACGTTTGTGCTTTGTTCAAAATAATTTGGAGTTTTTTATCTATTATATATTTATATAATATATGGGAGTTTATATGGGAGTATATATGGAAATCAACGTATCTTATTTTTGCTCCCAAACCTGTTTTATTTATTTCTTCGCTACTCGCCATACACACAGCAAATGTGCTGCTTTTGCGTTATCTACAATGCTCCAAAACAATTAGTGCGCCACCAGAAACTTATTTTTTTTTAACTTGACCATTATTTTTGTACTTTTGAGACCTACTTGTTACTTCTTTTCTTTTAACTGTGTACTACTTGCTTCTTTAAAGTCTCTGTGCTGTGTCAAAAAATTAGCACCTACCTTTAAATACAGATTGCTGAAAAGCAATATTGATTGTAGATGTGTTGTATATCACATTAAATAAAAATGTTAATAATCGGAATTTCTTTGAAGCTATCTGTTTAGCTGCTTGTGATTTTTAAAAAATTAAAGTGAAACGTAATATTCCCGCCCAGGTAGCACAACTGACCAGTTGGACGTCTGCTGGACGTCGGTTTTAAGTCATTTTTGGTCAATACGTCAATTGACCTAAGCAGGACGTCTCGAAGACGTGAACTTTTTGATGTCCAATGGACAGCAACAGATGGACGTCCAGTGGACGGCCAAGAATGGTCATCATATTATGACGATCACAATAATCTAATCATTTTTTCTGCTCAGACTTCTGACTAGTAGGTAGGTATCTAGGTACCTACTGATATATCTTTAATATGTTTAGCATATAACAGAAATACCTGCTTATTTAAGATGACGGAAAGCAAGTCTTTTCCATCGATTATTGTGTAACTAAATTCATATACGATACCTAAATAGAAAAGTGTAAACACTACATGGATTTAAGATTTCAGAATGATAAACAAAAATTAAACAAGTGTGAGACGTACCATCAGTGATGGAAACAGAAGTGTTAATTTCTGCTTTTATGGGGTAGGTAGGTACTCATTTGTTTTTACTTTTTGTTTATTATTTGAAATGTTAAATCCTTGTATAGTGTTTACACTTTCGAATTTATCTTATAATATGAATTCAGTTAGATAATGCTCGACGGAAAAGACTTGCGTTCCATCATCTTAAATAAACATGCATTTCTATCGAGATTTCTATTATATGCTGAGCCTAGGGATTTGTCACGCACAGCTTTTCTTGAGTTTTAGATCTGAGGAAGACTAAATAAATAGTCGAAACGTTGGCAATGTTCTGATAAAGAAAAGCATTATTTTATCTAACTCTGCTAACCACTAGTATTATATTTTTAATAAAACATGTTTAAAATATGTAATGAATTTTTTTATCATAAAATAAACAGCTTGATATATTAAATATGTAGAGTCAACAAATGGACGTCGGAAGACGTCTAAACGCAGACGTCAGATCGACGTCAACAAATGGACGTCTTTTGGATGCGACATGTAGCCGTCATGTGGACGTCTTTTGGCTCAATCTCATGTCGTCATTTGGACGTCCATACGACGTAATGTGCTACCTGGGCGGTTTAATTTATTATTACTTACATAAGGCACGTAATTTATTTTTTTTCACTTATTAAAAATAAAAAATATACTGGTTAACTTATCCATTAACGCCGATTACCTATAAAAAAAGCGTCAGTTTGACTTTAATCATTTGTATCAAATTAAGACATACCCTAAAATTGTTGTTACGTAGTAAACGATGACGTAACACTCACAGAAATTAGAAGTACTATAGTCAGATCGCATTAATTTCAACTATTTTTGGGTATGTGCTACGTATCAAATCAACCGGTTGTCAAATTGACAAATTTTAAGTGACTTAGGGCGACTTTTACAAGTTCAAGAAAAACTTCAGATTGAAGATAAAACACCAGACTTGATTTACATTGTAGGTTATATGTGGAGTTTTATCTTCAATCTGAAGTTTTACTTGAACTTGTAAAAATCATCACAATTTAACCGTGACTCACGAAAGTTTTAGCCAAGTTACTAGCCATGGCTAAAGTAGTGATTGGCGAATCAATTTTTTTAAATAAAACTAAATATACATTTAGGATCTGACGACAAATAGGGACACAATATAACTGTTTTGTGTTCCAATAGAACACTCTGTATTTTATTCAATAATTGAATTCTCAGAATTCTAATTATTTTGTTACAAGAAAAAGTAGAAGACAAAGAAAAACTTGAAGTGCGCCTTTTATTTCTCGGACCAAAAGAGTAACAAAAAGGTCCTAGACAGTAAAAGTATATTCATGTCATGGTGAAGCATTTATAAACGATTCTCATTCTACTTCTTCTTCTTCTTTGCTATGTCCGGTCTCCTGAACGTTAGCGATTACTATAGAGAGGGTGTCTCTATGGATGCCTATCCACTCCCTGATGTTCCTGAGCCTACAGATTTGCCTTCGTCCGACACCCCGCCTGCTCTCTATTTTTCCTTTATTGATCAACTGGAGAAGATAATACCTTTCTCCGCGCAAGATGTGGCCAAGGTAAGCAATTTTGCGACATTTCACTGTGACCAATATTTGTCTCCCCACCCTTGCTCGTCTCAATACTTCCTCATTGGTCAGCAGATCAGTCCATAGGACACGCAGCTTTCTACGATGGATCCACATTTAAAATGCTTCCAGCCGATTTATTGAGCTAGTCTTTAAGGTCCAGCATTCCACTCCATACATAAGAACCGACCAAATAAAACATCTCACCATACGCTGGCGCTGGCGTAACCTAAGGTTCAGGTTATAGTCGCAAAAAAGTGTTTTCATTCGTTGGAAGGTTGTTCTTGCCATTTCGATGCGACATCTTATCTCAACCTCGGGGTCTAATGTGTCCGTTAATATACTTCCCAGATATTTAAAGTGGCTGACACGTTCTATTACCTTCCCCTCGAGATTTAGCTGTTCGTTCTCGTAGCTATTTTGACTAAAAACCACAAGCTTGGTTTTTTTAACATTTATGTTGAGTCCGAACTCTTGGCCAGCTACACTGATTCTGTCCAACAGTTGCTGCAAGCCATCCATGGTATTACTCAAGACCCTAGTGTCATCCGCGTATCTAATGGTATTCAGCAGAACGCTGTTTATTTTTATTCCGCACTCTGCCTTTTTTAAAGCTTCCTTAAAGATTTTATCGGAGTAAAGATTAAACAAGAGTGGTGAAAGAACACAGCCCTGGCGCACCCCTCTTCGAATTTTCACACCAGGTGTGGTGCGCACACCGACTCGTGCCTCAGCCGTTTGACCCTATTACAAATTCTCAATCACTTGGATGTCCCTAACATCCAATTGGCTATCCCGCAGCATACTCATCAATTCAGAATGATGCACCCTGTCAAAGGCCCTTTCATTGTCTATAAAACAAGCAAATACATCCTTGCGCTGGTCTCGGCACTCTGTTCCGAAAAGGGCTTCGCGGGTTCCAAAGGCCTTCCTGAACCCCATTTGAGCATCATCAAGGACGATTCGGAGGAAGGTTTTTAGCAAGTGGCTCATCAAGCTAATCAATCTGTAATCACTGCATTTATTTAGGCGGGCTGTTTTAGGAATTGCAATCAAGGTCGAATTGAGCCAATTTTTCCTCTATAAGTTTCAATATTTCTTTCGGTATTTCATTCGGACCTGGAGCTTTTTTATTTCTTGCTATATAGATGGCGTGCAGTACCCCTTGATCGAGTATATCCGGTCGTCACTAAAAATATTTTTTATGTACTGCACCTACGTATTTTTAATTGTCTCCTCGTCTATGATCGGGTGGTTTGACGAGTGCAGCAAGACGACAGGATGTCGTTTTTTGTAGATTTCTGCTATTTATTTAATTTTCTTGTGGATTTGAAAGATTCTCATTCGCCAAAAATATTTGAGCACTAGATGGCACCCGATATACTGCTCTGAAAATATTGTTATCCTTACATTTTTATTGAGAAAACAGAGGATGCGTGACCATCGGAAAACGCTTTTAGTTAAAATCGCCTATGTTCTTGAGTCTCGCGTCATCTGTCAAATGTCACTCGAGTCACCAAATTTATCTGTCATAGCCATTGTTTGTAGGGCAGGATATGACGAAAGTTGTCTATTTTTACATGGCCGAAGAAAAAATGTGTTTCGTTACTGGATGGTGTTTACTTCGGATTGTAATAGAGTAAAGATGCGTATTATATTTTTGCTGAGATTCTTACCAGAGAATTCCACCACTGGTCTATATCAAACATGCATTTCTTTTTCTTAGCGCACGAGGAATTCCTAACATACGGCTATATGTTAAAATAAATTTTCGAGTTAGTTCAGGTTGGTATTCACTATCTCCGTTATCTACCAACAATCTCCGATTGTGTGTTTGCGTTAAAAGTCGTGGTAAATTATAACATCTGTAATTCTGATGCTTACAACCTTAGTTTCAATTAAAAAAAAACTAAACTGAAAACACAATTTTGCTACGACACAACTATGATATTAGGAAATAGCAAAGTACCTACTCTGTAAAGGTCGATATTATCTGAACACATTGTAATGAGAATCACGTGTGTTTACGTATCCTAATCACCAGTCAATACCATGAGTAGGTATCATTCGAGATCTTGTTAATGACATTACGAAACCATGAATAATCTGAATAAGACCGATGATAGAACAGATGTACGTCCGCCTACCTAGCAATTTGCGGAATACTAAATAGGGCCGAAGGGTCGCACTAAATGTTACACGCGGGGCTACATCGAACCACCGGGGCCGGACTACGGTTGCCCTTGTTTATAGATAAAGGGCTGTTTGGATTCAGGCCTAATAGGCCGATCGATCGCCTGTTAAATTAAGGGCTCAATTCGATATTTTCGACTATGTATATCCCGCAGAGTTCAAACTCACATGGGAGACTTTAATAATAAAACAAAATCGAAAGTCCAGTTTTAAAGTCCGGCAGGCCGCTGTGTGATTGTATGATGCAACATCGAGTTAAAAGTCCCGTTCTTGTTAGTTGTAAAGCCGTTTCTTGTTTGGGTCGTCTAGTCTTTGTTGTTTCGGACGTGCCTCGGGAGATGAAGAGCTTGATTTATTGCGGAGAATACGGCCCTGGGCCTTAGCTCGCTTCTAAATTTAAGTGAAACTTACTCTTGTTCCGTGTCAACTCCAACTGGTGTCAAGGAGGGGCCCTGAAAAAGATATATTAGCAATTAGACTATTAAATAACCTCTTCTTTAGGCAAGCAAGTCAGGCCTTTAGCCACAACCCGGGCCATCGACCTCCAGGACACAGCATCGTTCATATCCTTTTATCATTTCTCCCGCGTTAAAATGTCGGATTTCTCACATAAGATTAACCACTTAATGAGCACGGGGATGAGAAAACAGTGTTTATTAATATAACACCGAGATGGGGAAAAATTCTTGATAGAAAAAAGAGTTGAGGAATGAAAGTAGGAAACGCTTTTATTACCCAGTCTTTTTTTCCCCACAATTCCTGCTAATAGGGTTGTTCAAATCCATCAGAAAACCGTCTAGGAACGGTTCAAGTTTAATACTTGGAAAGCGGAACTCTTCGCAAATAGTTTTCAACTCGAAATGGAAAACGCGCTTGTTAAGATGGATTTGAAATATGTGTTTAAACTCCACATAAGGTTAAACGAAATATTTTGACAGATAAAAAATGCAATACGCGTCAAATCTGGAGTTCAAACGCTACCTGAGGTTTACATTCCAGATTTAACATATTATATTATCATGCACACATTGTTTAGGTATCTGTCAAAATATTTCTTAAACCTCAAGTTGAGTGTCAATTTGAAAAGTGACCTTTAATCAGTTCTAAGCCTCTAAGCCGTAGGAAAAACATCCAACCGCAAGTCCAGAATTTGTCTTCTCTCCCTTCAAGCGGCTTGGTCAATTCGCGTTCAAAATGTTTATGTGAGTTTATAAAATTTTTGAAAAGGGAGGTAATTTTATACTGAACAAGTTGGGCTTTTCAGATTTTTCTGACAGCTGTTATTAAATTTTAATAATTAAAAGAAATAAAAAAATAAAATAAAATAAAATAAAATAACAAATGAAGAAAATTATAAATAAGACTTGGTTTCATGTATACCCCTATTAGCGTTCATGCACCAAATAAGATTTTTGTGTATAAACCCACCTTTAGTTTTTAGTCAACTAATTTTACTTTAAATAAGATGAGCTTATAGACGATTCCAAGATTACGTCATTTGACATATGTTTGCCCCACAATGTGACTGTCAAACGAAACTTGAAAATCGATCTTTATCATCATGTTTCAGTTTTGATTTAAGATATTTTTAACTACAAGTATCCCCTAAAGTCTCTAAGCGGCCTAATCATCATCCGAAGTGTTGTTTTGAAATATGCCCTTATTGGAAATGTCTTATTCTTGTAATATCGTTTATGTTCAAATGCGTACTGAATGAGATAATTGAAATACCGTTTCATTCTTTCGATTTCCTGATCTGCCTGGTTAGTGAACACTGAACATGGAAATGGAAATGCTTGGGTTTGAATTTCAAGCCTTAAAGGAAGCAAAAATGACTTAGCAAGAGACGTATTACCTGATATTTCATAACTGGTAAGTTCAACAGTAATTATTCTTAAAAAGTCTTTAGATAGGTATATGTGCAGGTATACTGGAGCATACCTACTTATTTATGTTTAAAATTGTAGGAAAACCTGCATTGCCCTGAAAGGCAAACCCAGGCTGGTTGTTCAGCTAGAATATCGGTTCTTGAAAGGAATTTTAGAAAAGCTAAGTGTGATCCAAACCCAGGTATGATTTGTAAATAGAGTTTAGGTAATAAGTGTATTCCTATGTTGTTTCTTTTAGGCAAAGGAAGTTTTATACAATAATTTTAAGAGCTTCCAGTCAAAAGTTGTGTCAGCAAGACAAATACATACTTTGATAATGAAGTAGTTTAATTTTAGTTTAAACTTAAACACACAAAATCTGATATTAACAATGGGCATTTTAGAAATAATGAGTTAACCAAAATCATGCCTTTCTACAGGCCCTCCAAAAAGTTGTAGGTATGTAATTGGTTCTGATCCATACATTATGGTTTGTTTATAGTTTTTCATTGTAAGAATGTCTAGCCACTTTTAAACATACTATCATATATATTATAGATATTTATACTAAAATAGTTTAAACATTTTATTTACTTTTAAACATACTACTATTTCGTTACATATTATCCTTTTATAAAAGTCCTGCTGAACTTGCCATTTAAATACTTATCTTCGAAATTCATCTTTAGTCCAACTACGTACAAGACATGTTTATATTTTTTTCATCATAAGAAAGTTCTGTGGACTTTTAAACATATTAAAATATTTTAAACATCTGCTTTTAAACATACCACTATTTTTGTTTAAAGGTGGTAGACAATGATGTACTATTAAGCGACTTCCATTGTCTTTATTGAGTATTTTTACATGACGTTTTGAGCAGTGGAATCTCTGCTCATTTTCAAGTGAGGCTGGAATATCTGCTTGTTTCAGTTTCACTTGAAAACGAGCAGAGATTCCACTGCTCGAAATGTCGTATAAAAAAACTCAATATAGACAATGGAAGTCCAAGATGTTTCCATAGCACTATTTTAGTACATACTGTCCTTTTATAAAAGTCCTGTTAAACTTACCATTTAAATACTTCTCTAAATCTGTCATTAGACCAACCACGTAGAATCCTTTTACAAGACTTTCATGTCTTATTTCATGTCTTACAATCAAGAATTTGGTACATTGGCTCGAATAAAAACATTACAAAAATATTTTATAATGTTTCAAGGAGCTTCAATTGTTGTTGTCAAAGGTTGTAGCTAGCTAAGTGTGGCTTGGTGCTGGTTAAATTATAAACACTACTAAGTGGGGTTTTATAATGCCATTTCGGAGCTTCCGATCCGATTCTCTCTGAAGTTAAGACAGGGTGTCAAAGTTTTAAAAAGTACACAAATTGTTTTTGGATATTAGGCAGGTAGGTATATTAACATTAAGTATATTATTTTCACTGTAAAATTATATGATACACAACATGTTTTTATATGCAGTTCTGAGCATGTCAATAAAAGTAATATTAAGTAACAATTAATACAACCCTAACAATACTGCAAATTTACACTAATAATATTAAATACAATAAACAGGTAGAATATAATAGGTAAATACAAGTCATTCACTTATTTTTGTCATCTGATTATCTTTGAAATCCTCATTTTTTAAAAAACCTAAATAATTCTTTTCAGCACATGTTGAGAAAATACAATAAAAATGTCAAAGTCTAATTTCCAATGCTTACTTGAGGTCAATAACAAGTGAATGACTTACATGTAACAGTAGGAGTTCAACAGAAAAGTTCAGGAAGAAGTTCTCAAGTTGGGTATGAATTTTTGACCTAAAAAGTTGGAGAAATAAAAGCATTTAGATAAAATGAATTTCACTCGAGTTGTCACCCCACTATTTTCTTTCAACAACTCAAAGAAAGAGATCTCTCACATTAAAATACAAGTGGAAATAATTTGCATTTTGCATTCATGCACTTCCTTATATCTGGAGATACCTATGTACTTTTATGGCAGTCATATTAATTTTATGACATTTTCTGCCTCCTTTTCAACAAAATGTCTGCACTTGACCAACATATGTACATTTTTTAACTTGGTGAGAGATTCCTTGATTCACAGCCCACTTGACTCTGTTAAACCACAACCTTTCAAATGAGGCTTATTGTGTAAGTAAATTGATATCTTGTCTTATCACATGTTCACACAGCACCTAAAACGAGAGGTAAATCAATTCATAAATTATGTTCAAATTCATTCCACTAAGTGTCAAGTAAAAGTTCCTTGAATTTCACTAAATATTCTATGTGCCCACAATAAAACTCACCAGTAATTATACCTCTGGGGTAAATGACCCTCTGGGGTGAATTTTGAGGAAATCTATTAAAAAATTTAATTTATGTCACCATAAATTCTTCTGAATACCTACAACTAAATCTGCAAAATGTGTACACCCAGTGATTCTAAACCTAACATAGTCTTGATAAGAACCTTTAATAAGAACTTTACTTTAATGAGATTTCTGATGGAATTGAAAAGTTATGTGGTTATGCTAATGCCCAGTTTTATAAAGTCAAGTTGTCCTGCCCTAAGTATGTATAAAATATAAGGAGAAAATACAGCTGACAATTGGTTGAATTTCTGCCTGTATGGTTAAACTCAATTTGGTTCATTTTGTGACAAAAAAACAGCAGGCCCTAAATTGATATATGAGATGCAGAAACATATAGCTATTCACACCATTTGATGAATATGCTAGTCTTGAAGTTAAGACTGTAGGAAAAACTATAAAAACACAGCATAAGCTATAACTTTGGCTAAAGCAGTAGCTTGTTTAAATTGATCTTAACTTACTTAAAATTACATAAGCATCCTTGGTGACTTGTTTTGCATGGATCGAAAGAACTGCACCAGATTCATACAGTTTAAAAGCTTGTAGACTTTTATATGCTTTCAACTGCTGCTTAGTACCTACGTATAATAACTGTGCTTTAAAATAAAATAGTCTGCAAGATCCAGTAAGGTCACATTTGGCAAATCACAAATTGGGAAACTCAAATCTTGTGGCGAAAGGGAGTAAGGATCAATATTGTTAATAATTTCCACTTTCTGGTCATAAGGATACTTGACATCCCCAGTAAGCTTCAAGTAATATTCACTTCTAAACATTTTCGGCACAAAAATTAGAAATAAACGACTTGTTCAATAAGTTTCAATGTTCAAACCAACAAAATCGATGTTATTCAAACGTTTACACATCCAAATTAATAAACCGGCGGCGGGGTTGCCATTCTCACTATTTCTTTATACTTAAATTTATTTATGGTGTTTTAAAATCAGTAAGAGGAAAAATAATGTGAAAAAATGTAAATAACAACAGAAAAATATTCTGTTAATAAAAGATTTCTCACCCCAAAAGTACCAACAACATGTGAATTGTCATGATGCTTGTGGATCATTTCCGTATAAACACGGAAAGTTTCGTATGTTTGGGTACATGGTTTGTTTAACCCACAATAAAGTATGGCGGACCTAATCAAAAACAGCTGTTCTGGAATCATCAATTAGCTTTGTTATGACAAATGTCACTTTTTAATTATGACATAACCTGGAGAGAAAAATAACCGCAATTTTGAAAAGCAAAATCCATTCATGGACATTCAATTAAATAATTAAGTCTAACAAAAAGGGATTTTTTAATAACTTACTTTTTTAATTTCTTTCCATTAAAAAAATAGTAAGTTTACATCGTAATTTAAAAAAGGAAGCTACAGAAAATGACTTCTATAGAACTACATTATGCAACACAAGATAGATTGTGTCCTGATACAGGAACCGTGGATTGATAATCGTCGCAATAATAACCTAAACTAACTTAACCAAATGTAAAACATAACTGAACTAACCAGAACTAACCTGAACGCGGGAAAAACATAACTGAACCAACCTAAACAAAGGAAACACATAACTGAACAAACGTAAACAAGGGCCTTTTCATTGTACCTAACCACAGAATATCCGAAAAGTTAAGATTTTACACTAAAATGTTGAATATTGGTGCAAACGTTTCTTATCAGAAAGTTGATAGTGACCCCGCTGACCAGTCTGCATTTTTAGATAAAGCCCGCTTGTACCAATAGTTACTGTGTAAATGCAACATCCTGTATATTGTCCATCAGTTCATGATATCAATGTCAATGAATTCTGTACGTTAAATTTTGACCATTGATGCAAAAGATTGTAACGATTAAAACATTTGACTGCCCGTTTTTTCGTCTTTTTTTTTCGACTCCTTTTATATTTCTTCGGGATTTTTTTTTGACTGACTGATAAGCAAACACAAGTAAAAAGATTCATTTTAACGACTTTTGAAATCGACCTCCGAAGGGGACTATATCCAAAAATATTGCACCTACGGAACTTCCGATGGTGGGAAGTGAAAAAGGACATAAAGAAGAGGAAATGATAGTTGGATTCACCCCGATCGGTCGAGGCGCTCTCAAGTTACATGCGGTCAAAGTTGAGAATTGGGAAAAGAGTTAGTTGTAATACCACCCCCCTCCCCTCCCCACCCCTTTGGACATTTTCGAAAAAACCCCGGAAACATTTTTTTGCTGATTTTGATCGGAATGGCATGCTTAAAATCCCCTAAGAACTGTAACAAACGTAACAAACTCAAATCGATTGAATTTAACCTCTATTGAAAGATTCATATGTTGGGAGGTGAAAGAGTACGTCAAGAAGAGGAAAAAAACAGTTTGATTGACTTCGATCGGTCGAGGAGTTCTCAATTTACAGGCGGTCAGAGTTGAGAATTGAGAAAAAAGTTGTTGTAATATTCCTCCCCCCCCCCCCCTCTGGACGTTTTCGAAAAATCTTCGACAAAATATTTTTGCTGATTTTGATCGGAATGGCACGCTTGAAATCCCCTAATAACGTAACAAACTCAATTCGAATGAATGTAACCTCTAAAGCAGTTTTTTTAAAAATTTAAAAAAAACGCGATTCTAAAAGTGCTCAAAGATCGACCTCCGAAGGGGTCTATCTCTGAAAATATTGCACCTACGGAACTTCCGATGTTGTTGTTGTTCCGATGATGAGGTGGGAGGTGAAAGAGGACATCAAGAAGAGAAAAAAACAGTTGGATCCACTCCGATCATTCAAGTTACGGGCGGTCAATGAAGTTGTTAGTGACTTCATGACTGGTAGTAGGTGACAGCGGAAATTAACAGTTGCCTAAACAACGTGAAATTTCCGCTAAAATTTTTTGAAATTTACACTCCTCTTATGGGAAAATGTATGCATGAGATACATTAAAATGCATGAGATACATTAAGATAATGATGATATGAAATAATCGTAAAATTTTAACAAGAAGTGGGCGTGGCATTTAAAAAAATGATCGCGCTATTTTTTTCTACCCCCCCCCCCTCCCCCTCCCTTTCATAGAAGGCTTGATCCGCCACTGCTCAGTCCCTGTGTTCAAACCTAAAATTATACTCTTTTTTTAATGCTTTTTGGATAAAAATAAGACCTAAAATGCATTTTTCTAATTTTGACATATAAAGTGGCACTTTTCAATACTGATGACAGTGACGTAACGTCCTACTTTTCGTAACTAGTTACGAAAAGTAAAATCTTTCGTAACTAGTGATGAAAAGTTGGTGTCACCACCAGTTGCAGGTTTCGGCTGTGGCACACCGTTGCTATAGTTTTACGGTATTAAGTAGATACAAAGTGGTTTAAAAGTAAATATTGAAGTTTAATAATAATAATTCTCTCTCTAAGTAGGTATTTGTAGTCAAAATTAGAAAAAATCTTGTGTGAAACACGTGACGAAAAACCTTTTTTGTGTATCTCATTCAAATTGCGGGAGCTCGCTGCGCTCGTCCCGCAAACATTCATTCGTTACACAAAATCGGACTTTTCGTAACTGGTTACATAAATAGCTATTATAGCCCCACGTTGGGCGCCAATTTTGCTACGTGCGTGATTGGTATTGCGTAGCAAGGTTGGGTGGATTACGATTATTATTAGCTCTGTTACTATTTTCTTCCTTTTTAGCCTGAATTTACTCTCAAGATCTTGCTGACCTTTTGAGGCAAAATACCCGCTAACTACCTTACGCCGAAGAGGGGTCGTGGGGTAGTAGATTTTTATAAAAGGCGCCACCCGATTTTATAGCCCCACAGTGGGATCAGCAAGTCGACTTAATTGACAGAAGCCTCAAAAAACGGGAAAATAAAATAACGCTGTAATTACCAGGACTCAAATTGGAATAAACAATAAACAAAAACGTCAACAATTAAAATGATGTTTAATAAACTAATGACCCTTTCTCATAAAAAATGAGGTATTAATATAAAGGTTTAAACTATCGGGCGAGGGTCAGGGCCCCTTTAAGTACAGGTAGAGAACTGATAGTACCTAGCACCTAGCAGCTGATTTTCTACAATCACTTAAGAATTTGAACCCAAATATTGTTATTGCTTCCAGTAGGAAATTTGGTTCTTAACGTGATAGAACCGAAGTGAATATTTAAGTGTGGGTTAATTTACATTAAACAAAGGTGTGCGCGTAACTGAGGTTAAGTGTAATGTGTGCTCCACATGAAGCGTAAACTTTATGAAATAGCAGTTAAAAGGTAGTGATTTGTAGAATAAGTTGGGTTGCACTTGAAGTCAAGTAAAACTAAATAATGCACACCAGTTTCTAGACAAAAAAATAATACCGTTCATATATATATGGAGGGCTTACACAGATGTTATGATAAATTAAGTGTTCAATTCTTAGTGTGCGTATCTCAGTTATTCACTACGAGTGTTCCACGGCGTAAATAAACTGGAAAGAACCCACCTGAGTTTCCTGTGTTGCTCCAGAGGTCCAAGCGAATGAGCTGTGCACGCAAAAAGTGGTGTCAAGCAACCAGGGATGATCCAGACCATGCAGTCAGCGTCTACTGCAGTATGAAGCAGGATGCAGGACGCAGTATAAATCAGTATCAAGCAGTATGGAGCAGTATGAAGCAGTATGAAGTAGTATCAAGCAGTATGGAGCAGTATCAAGCAGTATGGAGCAGTATCAAGCAGTAGCAAGCAGGCCTGGATAGAAATGGCCCCATGCAAATCAAATTCCGCAAATGAAAATGAATGAAAAGGTAATCATATTTCATGCAATAATTTAACGGTGACGGATTAAAATCATATGGTGCAAATTAGATCGATACTATTGATCGCAATGAAAACGTGCTACGTACCTGGGGTTAGAGGGTGGCCTGATGGTAATTACCACGTGATCTACACTTGGCAAATTTCCTTTTTTTTCAAATGGAGTGAGATATTAAATTATTCCGTATGGTAAAATCAGTCAAAGACTATAAGGTATCAACCTTCACTAGTATACTGGAAATTTAACACTCTTTTACACTCTCAAAAATCCGCAGAGCGAAATCTTCAGCACAGCTTTCTTAGCCAAGAGCCAGAAGATGAAGAAGTTTCTAGAAGGAAATTTTGTAGTGGTAAGCAAGACCAAAAAAAAAAAAGAAAGTCAGGTCAAAGGAGAAGACTTGTTTGAAGGTACTATTTTGTAGCAAAATTGTACTAAATGTTTTGCACCATTTTGATTGGAAGAGAGTAGCATGACGTTACAACATGTTCACTATTTTTAGCCAATCACGACTCCCGTTTCGTTTTACACCTTTGTTGTTATTTACAAATATTCAATAAAAATTGTTAACTTAAATTTCCATCATCTTCAATATTACAAAGTTCATCAAGAGATATAAATTAATGTTTATAGAAAATCAGCCTATCTCCCTTAAATTGTAAAGAGTCACAAAAGTTCAACTAATTAAACCCTAATATTGATAGTCGTCCGCTGCCTCTGCAGGACCGGACTAAACGAAATAACATTACACAATAAAAATCGTAACACACCTCCCCTTCCTGAGAATAAGTTTTCTAGCATTAGAAAACTTATTTAGGAAATGACAAACATAAAAAGAAGCTACAATAATAAAACAGGAAATCACAGAAAATATGAAGCCCTAAGAAAATTAAAACTATCAGGGCTTTTGTCCACTACTCCGCGTCAGGAGGATGTGCCTTAAGGTCCTTCGCATGCCATACACCACAGATTTTGCCTGACGGATGGGTCAACTCATAACACCATGGGGAGACAATTTTGGTTATGGTAAAGGGCCCCGTAAACATTGGTGCAAGCTTAGAAGAAAATTGTCTGGATGCATCCGACAAGATTTTATTTTTCTTCCACACCTGTTCTCCCACCTTAAATGTGTCCGCTCGCTTACGTAAATCGTAGCGGGTTTTTGTTCTTTTGTAGGCTTCAGTAAGACGAGCCTGAACATCTCCGAAGACGTTTTTTAATTCTTCCGAGCGGGCCACAGGGTCAAACTTCCTAATGGGAGGCTCGGAAACATCAAGATCGGATATCCCCAGCTGTACTTCTCTACCAAACATAATAAAATTTGGGGTCAACTTGGTCACCTCATGTGACGAAGAACGAATCGCAAACGATATTTTACCGAGAAATTGATCCCATTTACGCTGATCGTCCCCCACGTAACTGGTTAACATAGTCTTGACAACACGGTGAACACGCTCCACAGGATTCGCTTGGGGGTGATAGTTAGCAGTGTACCGAAGCCTTACGTTAAGTTCGCTCATAGTTTTTCGAAATAAGTCGCTTCGAAACTGAGGACCATTATCACATAATATTTCCCGTGTGCCAAAGACGAGTATGAAATGGTCAACAAGCCATTTGAGGACAGTTTTTGAGGTTGCAGTTCTGAGAGGGAAGAGCAAAACAAATTTGCTAAACACATCACAGACAGACAGAATGTACGTGAATCCCGAAGTTGATCTCGGCAGTGGACCCACCAAGTCAATGCTAGCTAATAATCCCGGACGGTTCAGGCAAGGCTGAATGCTCTGCATGAGTCCAGCAGCAGCTCTCTGATTAGGTTTTGTCTGAACACATACTAGACACCTGGCAACAAAACGACCCACGTCTGTCCGCATATTGGGCCAATAAAACTTTTGGGCAATTCGAGCAACAGTCTTTGTCACACCCAAATGACCACACGACGGGGGGTCATGATTCCGTCTCATGATGTCCATTCGTTTCTCTCGTGGCACAACAAGCAACCAGTCCTCTCCAGGTGAAGCTAACTGAGGATATTGCAGCTTGGCTCGTTTCCATAATTTCCCTCTTTCCAAAAACCATTGGGGATACTTAGAGGATTGCTCCTTGACCCGAGAACACATTTTTTTATACCAAGGGTCAGTGATATCTTCAACAGAGCAGAGCAGAACAGAATCAATAGGTACTACAGAAACGGATCGAGACAAAGCATCTGGAACAACGTGGTCTTTTCCTTTACGATGTACAATCTCGAAATCATACTGTTGCATACGTACGGCCCATCTAGCTATACGACCAACGGGATCTTTAATATTATTAAGCCATTTGAGGGAATAGTGATCGGTAATAACGGTGAATCTCGTACCCTCGATGTATGGGCGAAGTTTTTCCACGGCAAAAAGAACAGCTAAACATTCTTTCTCAGTAGTCGAGTACTTCCGCTCATTTTTGGTCAGAGAACGACTGAGGTAACAAATGACTTTCTCTTCCTCATTGTGAACCTGTGTGAGCACAGCTCCTAGACCGTAGTCACTAGCGTCAGTCTGTATAACAAAAGGAACATTGAAATCGGGACAAGAAAGAATGGGTGCACTAATTAAATACTCCTTAAGACCCTTCAAGGCCGACTCACATTCCTCACTCCAGACAAATCGAACATTCTTACGTGTAAGAGCCGTAAGAGGAGCCAACAAGGTGCTGAAACCTGGCACAAACCGACGGTACCAAGAGGCCAAACCGACCACTCGTCTCACCTCTGTTTCACGCACCAGTTATTCACTACGAGTGTTCCACGGCGTAAATAAACTGGAAAGAACCCACCTGAGTTTCCTGTGTTGCTCCAGAGGTCCAAGCGAATGAGCTGTGCACGCAAAAAGTGGTGTCAAGCAACCAGGGATGATTCAGAGCATGCAGTCAGCGTCTACTGCAGTATGAAGCAGGATGCAGGACGCAGTATAAATCAGTATCAAGCAGTATGGAGCAGTATGAAGCAGTATGAAGTAGTATCAAGCAGTATGGAGCAGTATCAAGCAGTATGGAGCAGTATCAAGCAGTAGCAAGCAGGCCTGGATAGAAATGGCCCCATGCAAATCAAATTCCGGAAATGAAAATGAATGAAAAGGTAATCATATTTCATGCAATAATTTAACGGTGACGGATTAAAATCATATGGTGCAAATTAGATCGATACTATTGATCGCAATGAAAACGTGCTACGTACCTGGGGTTAGAGGGTGGCCTGATGGTAATTACCACGTGATCTACACTTGGCAAATTTCCTTTTTTTTCAAATGGAGTGAGATATTAAATTATTCCGTATGGTAAAATCAGTCAAAGACTATAAGGTATCAACCTTCACTAGTATACTGGAAATTTAACACTCTTTTACACTCTCAAAAATCCGCAGAGCGAAATCTTCAGCACAGCTTTCTTAGCCAAGAGCCAGAAGATGAAGAAGTTTCTAGAAGGAAATTTTGTAGTGGTAAGCAAGACCAAAAAAAAAAAGAAAGTCAGGTCAAAGGAGAAGACTTGTTTGAAGGTACTATTTTGTAGCAAAATTGTACTAAATGTTTTGCACCATTTTGATTGGAAGAGAGTAGCATGACGTTACAACATGTTCACTATTTTTAGCCAATCACGACTCCCGTTTCGTTTTACACCTTTGTTGTTATTTACAAATATTCAATAAAAATTGTTAACTTAAATTTCCATCATCTTCAATATTACAAAGTTCATCAAGAGATATAAATTAATGTTTATAGAAAATCAGCCTATCTCCCTTAAATTGTAAAGAGTCACAAAAGTTCAACTAATTAAACCCTAATATTGATAGTCGTCCGCTGCCTCTGCAGGACCGGACTAAACGAAATAACATTACACAATAAAAATCGTAACACACCTCCCCTTCCTGAGAATAAGTTTTCTAGCATTAGAAAACTTATTTAGGAAATGACAAACATAAAAAGAAGCTACAATAATAAAACAGGAAATCACAGAAAATATGAAGCCCTAAGAAAATTAAAACTATCAGGGCTTTTGTCCACTACTCCGCGTCAGGAGGATGTGCCTTAAGGTCCTTCGCATGCCATACACCACAGATTTTGCCTGACGGATGGGTCAACTCATAACACCATGGGGAGACAATTTTGGTTATGGTAAAGGGCCCCGTAAACATTGGTGCAAGCTTAGAAGAAAATTGTCTGGATGCATCCGACAAGATTTTATTTTTCTTCCACACCTGTTCTCCCACCTTAAATGTGTCCGCTCGCTTACGTAAATCGTAGCGGGTTTTTGTTCTTTTGTAGGCTTCAGTAAGACGAGCCTGAACATCTCCGAAGACGTTTTTTAATTCTTCCGAGCGGGCCACAGGGTCAAACTTCCTAATGGGAGGCTCGGAAACATCAAGATCGGATATCCCCAGCTGTACTTCTCTACCAAACATAATAAAATTTGGGGTCAACTTGGTCACCTCATGTGACGAAGAACGAATCGCAAACGATATTTTACCGAGAAATTGATCCCATTTACGCTGATCGTCCCCCACGTAACTGGTTAACATAGTCTTGACAACACGGTGAACACGCTCCACAGGATTCGCTTGGGGGTGATAGTTAGCAGTGTACCGAAGCCTTACGTTAAGTTCGCTCATAGTTTTTCGAAATAAGTCGCTTCGAAACTGAGGACCATTATCACATAATATTTCCCGTGTGCCAAAGACGAGTATGAAATGGTCAACAAGCCATTTGAGGACAGTTTTTGAGGTTGCAGTTCTGAGAGGGAAGAGCAAAACAAATTTGCTAAACACATCACAGACAGACAGAATGTACGTGAATCCCGAAGTTGATCTCGGCAGTGGACCCACCAAGTCAATGCTAGCTAATAATCCCGGACGGTTCAGGCAAGGCTGAATGCTCTGCATGAGTCCAGCAGCAGCTTTCTGATTAGGTTTTGTCTGAACACATACTAGACACCTGGCAACAAAACGACCCACGTCTGTCCGCATATTGGGCCAATAAAACTTTTGGGCAATTCGAGCAACAGTCTTTGTCACACCCAAATGACCACACGACGGGGGGTCATGATTCCGTCTCATGATGTCCATTCGTTTCTCTCGTGGCACAACAAGCAACCAGTCCTCTCCAGGTGAAGCTAACTGAGGATATTGCAGCTTGGCTCGTTTCCATAATTTTCCTCTTTCCAAAAACCATTGGGGATACTTAGAGGATTGCTCCTTGACCCGAGAACACATTTTTTTATACCAAGGGTCAGTGCTATCTTCAACAGAGCAGAGCAGAACAGAATCAATAGGTACTACAGGAACGGATCGAGACAAAGCATCTGGAACAACGTGGTCTTTTCCTTTACGATGTACAATCTCGAAATCATACTGTTGCATACGTACGGCCCATCTAGCTATACGACCAACGGGATCTTTAATATTATTAAGCCATTTGAGGGAATAGTGATCGGTAATAACGGTGAATCTCGTACCCTCGATGTATGGGCGAAGTTTTTCCACGGCAAAAAGAACAGCTAAACATTCTTTCTCAGTAGTCGAGTACTTCCGCTCATTTTTGGTCAGAGAACGACTGAGGTAACAAATGACTTTCTCTTCCTCATTGTGAACCTGTGTGAGCACAGCTCCTAGACCGTAGTCACTAGCGTCAGTCTGTATAACAAAAGGAACATTGAAATCGGGACAAGAAAGAATGGGTGCACTAATTAAATACTCCTTAAGACCCTTCAAGGCCGACTCACATTCCTCACTCCAGACAAATCGAACATTCTTACGTGTAAGAGCCGTAAGAGGAGCCAACAAGGTGCTGAAACCTGGCACAAACCGACGGTACCAAGATGCCAAACCGACCACTCGTCTCACCTCTGTCACTGTCTTCGGTTGAGGAATATTCATGATGGCTTCAATTTTCCCTGGATCTACCAGAAGACCCGAAGAGTTGACCACATAACCGAGGTACTTCAACTCTTTCTTGCAAAAATTGCACTTCTCGCGATTAAGAGTAAGACCAGCATTACGAAGACGTCCAATAACCTCCTTCAGCACGGACAAATGCTCCTCGAATGTTTGAGTACAAATAATCACATCATCTAAATAAACAAATACAAATCTTTCCAAATCCACCCCTACCACACGATCGATCAATCTTTGCCAGACGGCAGGAGCGTTAGTTAGCCCAAAAGGCATTCTGCGAAACTGGAACAACCCTCGCCCAGGTACAGTGAAGGCGGTTAACGGTTTCGAAGTCTCTGAAACGGGAATTTGCCAATACGCGGATTTGATGTCTAAGGTACTCAAATATCGAGCATCTCTCAGTTTGTCCAGTGTGGTACTAACATAGGGAATAGGATACGCATCCGGAATGGTCACTTGATTGAGGCGCCGATAATCCACGCAAAATCTCCAACCACCTGATTTCTTCTTGACCATAACAATCGGCGACGCCCAAGGAGACTCAGAAGGCTCCACTATGCCATCAGATAACATGTGGTTAAGTTCAGAGTAAACATCTTTTAAAAGAGCTGGCGATACGGGGTAGTAGCGTTGCTTAATAGGTGGCGAGTTCGTCTTTATTTCAAGCTCCACCAAGGACGTGCATCCGAGACTCCCAGAAGTAACTTTGAAAGCCTCTCTCAAGAAGGAATCCAACAAGTCTCTCTCCTCACATGGCAAAGCATCCAGCGGCTCTATAGCGTTAACCTGAACTTTGCAGCTGGCGGTGGTGTGGTCTCGAAACTTCCATTCGTCGGAATACAAATCGGGAATAATCTTCATTCGGGACCAAAAATCTATGCCGAGTATAAGAGCATGTGGTAATGAAGGTACAACCAACGCGTCGATGATGCAGACTCGATCACGAAGACGGATAGGAACACGCACGACACCCAAACTTTCACATATTTGACCATTAGCTACTTGACAAGGAAGCTTAGAAGACTCACTTAAGTTACACAGCGATTCCAGAATAGACCACCCACAGGATCCAATAATGGTTCGGGAAGAACCACTATCTAATAGTCCCAAGAAATTATGACCGTGAATGGCTACTTCCAAAAATGGTCGCTCGTCTCCCTTGGCATGAGCCAAAATATAGTCCAGAATGGCATGATGAGGATTGGCCTGAACAGTATCAACAGGAAAGGATCCTAGGCCTGGGGTCTTTCCTTCCGATCGTTTTTTGCACACTTAGGGCAATTCCTTGAAGTGACATTTTTCAATCCACAGGAAAAACAAAACATTTCTCGAGGACGATCACACTTTCTGAAAGCGTGGCCCTTTTGCTGGCAGTTCCAACAAGGAAGTTTATCTCGATCTGACCCAACGTCGACCGCATTCTCTAGTCCTGGTGCCTCAAAGGCCGATACCTGAGCAGGTTTGCGGTATGCTAACCCTGGTTCCAGTAAATGTCGAGAGGCAGTAGGCGGGGGAACAAATCTCTGTGTCCGAATTTCGGTCTCCTCCACAGCTCTACCGACACGAATGATTTCTTCAATTGTGGTGACCGGATGTAAAGACAAACGACGCTGAAGATAAGGAAGAAGATTTCTTTGAATCATTTGAAGTCGCTTTGATTCAGATGGTAAAGAAGGAAGTTTACGGAAAAGATTTTCCATAACGACAATATAATTCAGGACTTTTTCCTGACTTCCCTGCGTTCGATGACGGATCTCATCCCAGAGGCCAAACTCATAATCATAAGGTTGAAAGGCATGTTTCAGTTGACATATTAAATCCTCCCAATTCTGAAATGATCTGGTCCTGTACCACAACAACGCATCTTTTTCAAAAAGTTCTGGGGCCGAACGTAATAAAGATCCCTTCGACACCCCACGAGACACACGAACTTCTTCTAATCTTTCCAGGAAATCATTGACACTGCCGTGCCCATCAAACCTTATATTCCACTTGGCAACGTTTACTGGTCGACAACAAACTTCACGCCTTTCATTAAACCCATCTGCAACTGTAGGTCTATGTTCTTCTCTTTGAGAATCACGCAAATCGGAAAATTGGAAATTCTCCAGCCGTTCCGCTAAATCGACATACGGATTTGAATATTCTAAACCATCCATCCGTCCAATTGAATGAACATTCACCCTGGTAGAACGATCATCAAGGTCACTGAAGCGAACATGAGAAATGCCAGATGCCTGACCACGGGGTACAGTATAATTACGTGAGGAAGACTCCGCTCCTACATCATCAGAATAATTTGACAATCTAGAACATGGTTGGGAAGATTTTAATGGTTCTCCAGGATAATTAATAACACGATCATCAGAAAAACGTTGAGAAGGGTCAACCATGTATGTTCTGCGAACAGGTGAAAGAGTATGTCTCGGATGAGCAGGACCGCGAGATATCGGAATATCATCATCAGCGGGTTCAGCACGCACAGCCCATCTGACAGATCGAGACGGTGAGGCCTCTCGATGAACCCTATGAGAAACATCAGTGCGTCTGGGCACATCTTGATTTCGCACTGTTCGACCAGTTGGCTCAAATAGACTGGGGTGAGGTGTAGATGCTAGTACCTCACTTCGGCGAAATCGGTCAGCATTCACGTCTAAAGTATTCAAAGAACGTGAGGCGGCAGGTACATATGCTTTTGCAGAGGATGACGGTCCGAGTCGATCCCCAATATCTCCGAAATGTGGGACTCTCGTAGACGCACCCTCCAAAGAGCCTAATGCTCCTTCAGGTGGTTGCAACAACCTGCGCTCGTCTTCACCTCTTGCTTCCAGCAAAGAAACACAAGGTCGCTCTCTGCGTTGTGACAAATCGGTGTGAGAACCGCTCTCCGTGTCATCAAGTACTATTAAATCAGGAATCTCCACCGCTCTTCCAGACGTCTGTATGTCCGATGCAAAAGATTCCTCAGCATCCGATTGACCGACATCACCTAAACGCTTCAACAAATTATCACAACACTCTTTCAATTGACGCTTCAATTTCAAGTCGGAAGTTTCTTCAGGCCTTATTCTACTCAATCTACATTTCACGTGATAAAGAAGAGTTCGAATTCTTTTGTCCTCATTATCAGCACGGTCAAGCTCAAAGAATCGAATGTCTCTTTCCAAACTATAAAGTTTTCCCTGACAGACGGTAAGTTCGACAACAGCATCAAAGTCAGTCTTCAGAGGAACCTGCGTCCGTCCATCTCGTTCACCTCTCAATGCTTCTCGCAATGTAGCCCTTTTCTGAGCGAAACTACCACCAGGATGCAAACCACGAATCTGTAACTCATACCTAAGTTCTTCACTTCCAAGCAAATTAATTTCCATGTTGAAAAGTAATAGGAATATCAAAAAAAAAAACAACCGACAAACGAATCAAATCTAGCTATCTAAAAATAAAGTTAAATAATTATTACCAGATTTCTGATGCAAAAAAAAAATATTGCAAAAAGAAAATAAACACCAGAATAAATTCCACTTATAAACCAAAAAAAAAACAAATATTCTTAATAGTATTAGAAGTATAATAACAGAGTAATAAGTAAGAAGCTATTGATGGCCCTATAGGACACAACGCCGTCCCCACCAAAAAGAAAAAGAGAGAAAAAAAAAAAATGTAGGAGAAAAAAAAAAAAGAAACAAAAACAAATCACGCAACTCAACCGTCAATCGATAATACCGCGGTAGAAAGCCCAAGTACGAAAACAAGATACTGAGTAAGTAACGAAAATATATTAAGTACGTCCCTGTCCACACACTCTCTTAAACTGAGGGAATTGTACTAATATTTACAAGTATACTGCAACAGTACAATTATACACTCCTGTACCGACCACGCAATGCGACAAAATTCTACTCTGTCAACACCACTACAAAAACCTCAATGTCATCCTTGTCATCAACATCTAATTCCTAAAAATGAAAGCTGAAAATAAATTTCATAAACAATAGCCACCAAGAAAAGAATCAATAAAGGCCACTAAACACGTTGGGCGCCAATTTTGCTACGTGCGTGATTGGTATTGCGTAGCAAGGTTGGGTGGATTACGATTATTATTAGCTCTGTTACTATTTTCTTCCTTTTTAGCCTGAATTTACTCTCAAGATCTTGCTGACCTTTTGAGGCAAAATACCCGCTAACTACCTTACGCCGAAGAGGGGTCGTGGGGTAGTAGATTTTTATAAAAGGCGCCACCCGATTTTATAGCCCCACAGTGGGATCAGCAAGTCGACTTAATTGACAGAAGCCTCAAAAACGGGAAAATAAAATAACGCTGTAATTACCAGGACTCAAATTGGAATAAACAATAAACAAAAACGTCAACAATTAAAATGATGTTTAATAAACTAATGACCCTTTCTCATAAAAAAAATGAGGTATTAATATAAAGGTTTAAACTATCGGGCGAGGGTCAGGGCCCCTTTAAGTACAGGTAGAGAACTGATAGTACCTAGCACCTAGCAGCTGATTTTCTACAATCACTTAAGAATTTGAACCCAAATATTGTTATTGCTTCCAGTAGGAAATTTGGTTCTTAACGTGATAGAACCGAAGTGAATATTTAAGTGTGGGTTAATTTACATTAAACAAAGGTGTGCGCGTAACTGAGGTTAAGTGTAATGTGTGCTCCACATGAAGCGTAAACTTTATGAAATAGCAGTTAAAAGGTAGTGATTTGTAGAATCAGTTGGGTTGCACTTGAAGTCAAGTAAAACTAAATAATGCACACCAGTTTCTAGACAAAAAAAATAATACCGTTCATATATATATGGAGGGCTTACACAGATGTTATGATAAATTAAGTGTTCAATTCTTAGTGTGCGTATCTCAGTTATTCACTACGAGTGTTCCACGGCGTAAATAAACTGGAAAGAACCCACCTGAGTTTCCTGTGTTGCTCCAGAGGTCCAAGCGAATGAGCTGTGCACGCAAAAAGTGGTGTCAAGCAACCAGGGATGATTCAGAGCATGCAGTCAGCGTCTACTGCAGTATGAAGCAGGATGCAGGACGCAGTATAAATCAGTATCAAGCAGTATGGAGCAGTATGAAGCAGTATGAAGTAGTATCAAGCAGTATGGAGCAGTATCAAGCAGTATGGAGCAGTATCAAGCAGTAGCAAGCAGGCCTGGATAGAAATGGCCCCATGCAAATCAAATTCCGGAAATGAAAATGAATGAAAAGGTAATCATATTTCATGCAATAATTTAACGGTGACGGATTAAAATCATATGGTGCAAATTAGATCGATACTATTGATCGCAATGAAAACGTGCTACGTACCTGGGGTTAGAGGGTGGCCTGATGGTAATTACCACGTGATCTACACTTGGCAAATTTCCTTTTTTTTCAAATGGAGTGAGATATTAAATTATTCCGTATGGTAAAATCAGTCAAAGACTATAAGGTATCAACCTTCACTAGTATACTGGAAATTTAACACTCTTTTACACTCTCAAAAATCCGCAGAGCGAAATCTTCAGCACAGCTTTCTTAGCCAAGAGCCAGAAGATGAAGAAGTTTCTAGAAGGAAATTTTGTAGTGGTAAGCAAGACCAAAAAAAAAAAGAAAGTCAGGTCAAAGGAGAAGACTTGTTTGAAGGTACTATTTTGTAGCAAAATTGTACTAAATGTTTTGCACCATTTTGATTGGAAGAGAGTAGCATGACGTTACAACATGTTCACTATTTTTAGCCAATCACGACTCCCGTTTCGTTTTACACCTTTGTTGTTATTTACAAATATTCAATAAAAATTGTTAACTTAAATTTCCATCATCTTCAATATTACAAAGATCATCAAGAGATATAAATTAATGTTTATAGAAAATCAGCCTATCTCCCTTAAATTGTAAAGAGTCACAAAAGTTCAACTAATTAAACCCTAATATTGATAGTCGTCCGCTGCCTCTGCAGGACCGGACTAAACGAAATAACATTACACAATAAAAATCGTAACACACCTCCCCTTCCTGAGAATAAGTTTTCTAGCATTAGAAAACTTATTTAGGAAATGACAAACATAAAAAGAAGCTACAATAATAAAACAGGAAATCACAGAAAATATGAAGCCCTAAGAAAATTAAAACTATCAGGGCTTTTGTCCACTACTCCGCGTCAGGAGGATGTGCCTTAAGGTCCTTCGCATGCCATACACCACAGATTTTGCCTGACGGATGGGTCAACTCATAACACCATGGGGAGACAATTTTGGTTATGGTAAAGGGCCCCGTAAACATTGGTGCAAGCTTAGAAGAAAATTGTCTGGATGCATCCGACAAGATTTTATTTTTCTTCCACACCTGTTCTCCCACCTTAAATGTGTCCGCTCGCTTACGTAAATCGTAGCGGGTTTTTGTTCTTTTGTAGGCTTCAGTAAGACGAGCCTGAACATCTCCGAAGACGTTTTTTAATTCTTCCGAGCGGGCCACAGGGTCAAACTTCCTAATGGGAGGCTCGGAAACATCAAGATCGGATATCCCCAGCTGTACTTCTCTACCAAACATAATAAAATTTGGGGTCAACTTGGTCACCTCATGTGACGAAGAACGAATCGCAAACGATATTTTACCGAGAAATTGATCCCATTTACGCTGATCGTCCCCCACGTAACTGGTTAACATAGTCTTGACAACACGGTGAACACGCTCCACAGGATTCGCTTGGGGGTGATAGTTAGCAGTGTACCGAAGCCTTACGTTAAGTTCGCTCATAGTTTTTCGAAATAAGTCGCTTCGAAACTGAGGACCATTATCACATAATATTTCCCGTGTGCCAAAGACGAGTATGAAATGGTCAACAAGCCATTTGAGGACAGTTTTTGAGGTTGCAGTTCTGAGAGGGAAGAGCAAAACAAATTTGCTAAACACATCACAGACAGACAGAATGTACGTGAATCCCGAAGTTGATCTCGGCAGTGGACCCACCAAGTCAATGCTAGCTAATAATCCCGGACGGTTCAGGCAAGGCTGAATGCTCTGCATGAGTCCAGCAGCAGCTTTCTGATTAGGTTTTGTCTGAACACATACTAGACACCTGGCAACAAAACGACCCACGTCTGTCCGCATATTGGGCCAATAAAACTTTTGGGCAATTCGAGCAACAGTCTTTGTCACACCCAAATGACCACACGACGGGGGGTCATGATTCCGTCTCATGATGTCCATTCGTTTCTCTCGTGGCACAACAAGCAACCAGTCCTCTCCAGGTGAAGCTAACTGAGGATATTGCAGCTTGGCTCGTTTCCATAATTTTCCTCTTTCCAAAAACCATTGGGGATACTTAGAGGATTGCTCCTTGACCCGAGAACACATTTTTTTATACCAAGGGTCAGTGATATCTTCAACAGAGCAGAGCAGAACAGAATCAATAGGTACTACAGGAACGGATCGAGACAAAGCATCTGGAACAACGTGGTCTTTTCCTTTACGATGTACAATCTCGAAATCATACTGTTGCATACGTACGGCCCATCTAGCTATACGACCAACGGGATCTTTAATATTATTAAGCCATTTGAGGGAATAGTGATCGGTAATAACGGTGAATCTCGTACCCTCGATGTATGGGCGAAGTTTTTCCACGGCAAAAAGAACAGCTAAACATTCTTTCTCAGTAGTCGAGTACTTCCGCTCATTTTTGGTCAGAGAACGACTGAGGTAACAAATGACTTTCTCTTCCTCATTGTGAACCTGTGTGAGCACAGCTCCTAGACCGTAGTCACTAGCGTCAGTCTGTATAACAAAAGGAACATTGAAATCGGGACAAGAAAGAATGGGTGCACTAATTAAATACTCCTTAAGACCCTTCAAGGCCGACTCACATTCCTCACTCCAGACAAATCGAACATTCTTACGTGTAAGAGCCGTAAGAGGAGCCAACAAGGTGCTGAAACCTGGCACAAACGTATACCTCATGCTACGTGCGTGATTGGTATTGCGTAGCAAGGTTGGGTGGATTACGATTATTATTAGCTCTGTTACTATTTTCTTCCTTTTTAGCCTGAATTTACTCTCAAGATCTTGCTGACCTTTTGAGGCAAAATACCCGCTAACTACCTTACGCCGAAGAGGGGTCGTGGGGTAGTAGATTTTTATAAAAGGCGCCACCCGATTTTATAGCCCCACAGTGGGATCAGCAAGTCGACTTAATTGACAGAAGCCTCAAAAAACGGGAAAATAAAATAACGCTGTAATTACCAGGACTCAAATTGGAATAAACAATAAACAAAAACGTCAACAATTAAAATGATGTTTAATAAACTAATGACCCTTTCTCATAAAAAATGAGGTATTAATATAAAGGTTTAAACTATCGGGCGAGGGTCAGGGCCCCTTTAAGTACAGGTAGAGAACTGATAGTACCTAGCACCTAGCAGCTGATTTTCTACAATCACTTAAGAATTTGAACCCAAATATTGTTATTGCTTCCAGTAGGAAATTTGGTTCTTAACGTGATAGAACAGAAGTGAATATTTAAGTGTGGGTTAATTTACATTAAACAAAGGTGTGCGCGTAACTGAGGTTAAGTGTAATGTGTGCTCCACATGAAGCGTAAACTTTATGAAATAGCAGTTAAAAGGTAGTGATTTGTAGAATAAGTTGGGTTGCACTTGAAGTCAAGTAAAACTAAATAATGCACACCAGTTTCTAGACAAAAAAATAATACCGTTCATATATATATGGAGGGCTTACACAGATGTTATGATAAATTAAGTGTTCAATTCTTAGTGTGCGTATCTCAGTTATTCACTACGAGTGTTCCACGGCGTAAATAAACTGGAAAGAACCCACCTGAGTTTCCTGTGTTGCTCCAGAGGTCCAAGCGAATGAGCTGTGCACGCAAAAAGTGGTGTCAAGCAACCAGGGATGATTCAGAGCATGCAGTCAGCGTCTACTGCAGTATGAAGCAGGATCCAGGACGCAGTATAAATCAGTATCAAGCAGTATGGAGCAGTATGAAGCAGTATGAAGTAGTATCAAGCAGTATGGAGCAGTATCAAGCAGTATGGAGCAGTAGCAAGCAGTAGCAAGCAGGCCTGGATAGAAATGGCCCCATGCAAATCAAATTCCGCAAATGAAAATGAATGAAAAGGTAATCATATTTCATGCAATAATTTAACGGTGACGGATTAAAATCATATGGTGCAAATTAGATCGATACTATTGATCGCAATGAAAACGTGCTACGTACCTGGGGTTAGAGGGTGGCCTGATGGTAATTACCACGTGATCTACACTTGGCAAATTTCCTTTTTTTTCAAATGGAGTGAGATATTAAATTATTCCGTATGGTAAAATCAGTCAAAGACTATAAGGTATCAACCTTCACTAGTATACTGGAAATTTAACACTCTTTTACACTCTCAAAAATCCGCAGAGCGAAATCTTCAGCACAGCTTTCTTAGCCAAGAGCCAGAAGATGAAGAAGTTTCTAGAAGGAAATTTTGTAGTGGTAAGCAAGACCAAAAAAAAAAGAAAGTCAGGTCAAAGGAGAAGACTTGTTTGAAGGTACTATTTTGTAGCAAAATTGTACTAAATGTTTTGCACCATTTTGATTGGAAGAGAGTAGCATGACGTTACAACATGTTCACTATTTTTAGCCAATCACGACTCCCGTTTCGTTTTACACCTTTGTTGTTATTTACAAATATTCAATAAAAATTGTTAACTTAAATTTCCATCATCTTCAATATTACAAAGATCATCAAGAGATATAAATTAATGTTTATAGAAAATCAGCCTATCTCCCTTAAATTGTAAAGAGTCACAAAAGTTCAACTAATTAAACCCTAATATTGATAGTCGTCCGCTGCCTCTGCAGGACCGGACTAAACGAAATAACATTACACAATAAAAATCGTAACAAGATGCCAGAATAATGACTTTTTTTCCTCTAGTCAAACAATTTCTATTTCATAAATTGAACTATACAAATGGCTTTTGGCATGTTTTTTTTGGTGCCTCAATAATAACAAAGATCCTGATTGGTTAAATCCGGACCAATGAGAGACTGACGCATTGCAGAGTAAAATTTGCTGGGAATTTGAATAAAAAAAAAGAAAATAGAGAGCAAATGAATTGAAGACTTTTGCACCTGTACTTTTACTTTTTCTCTTGGGCTTGGCTAAGGATAGCGGCAATATATCGCTCTGGCGGATTTTTAAGTTTTTGTATTTTCAGATATTACCTACAAAACCTAATAGCTTAACGCTTACACCGGAAAAAAATGGATAATCAGAAATCATCAAACATGATTTTTGCAGAAGTCCTCGGGGACATACTATTAAGGCCATGCTCCCTCTATTATCGAGCAAAGATCATTTCTAGAAATGTAGTCTTACTCTTACGTACCATCCAGAACATACCTACCAGAGAGTAATTATAGTACATTTTCCATCTCAGGCCTTAACTTGAGCTTAAACTTTAGCTTTAACTTCAACTTCATTCTGTGTTATACATCTCAACCAAAAGTTAAGAGTAGGTCATTTAAAAACTTCATGTAGTCAAAAGAGAAGGATGAACGAACAAGTCCATTTACTTGGTGGTTATCTCATTCTTTTCAAAAATGTGTTGTCAAAAATACTATTGTTTATGGTGCCCTTTTCCAATGAATTCATATGGACCATATTAGTGAAGAATCCGAAAGGTGGAGATTCTACACGTAAAATGATGAACATTGGCGCAAACGTTTTTATCCGAAAGTGACGCCCTTTGTATTTTCGGAAAGAGCACGTTAGCGACAGTATGGAGCCAGTTTCAATAAATTCATATGAACCATGAATTTAAATGGATGATGTACTTTAAAAGCACTTAGTTACAGGATATACAAATTTATCTAATCGAAATTAACGTTCTTTTTTTCAACGACCCACAACATGTAATCACATTGATCAATAACATCGATATACAATACTTGATCTCCAGCACTCTCCAACACTATACCAAAATATCCCCATTTCGAGCCTATATGTGAAATGAAGACATTTCCTACTCACATCACAATACTCAAGATAACTTTCAATTGTCAGCTGCTCACAGAGGAAACTCCGAACTCTGTGAGCAGAAGGAAACACTAGGAGCAGCTCACAATAAGGAAATTTTTAAGAGAAGAAAGATTTTAGAAAATAGTAGTCATAAAGAAAAGTTTATGGAATACTATTTCATTCTGTTGTGAAACCGTAAACTTCGCCTTCAGCTCGTACTTCAATCCTACAAACATCGCTCGTTCGTGAAACATCCATTCCATTCTTGTTACAGAGAATAGATTCATTCATCTTCATTTCACTTTTTTATTAACTAAGGTGAATCTATAGTGCAATTTTTTTGCAGCAAATTCAACACTTTCTTCATCTAAAGAATACCGTGAATATCATAACTGGGTTCCGATAAAGAAAGAAAAAGCGGTCACAACTTGAGTAGTACTACTGATGTTATCTCACAATTAGATTCGCGCAGTCTATGAATAAAACCGTTGCCTATAATAGTACGTGTTATGTAATAACACGAGGTCACTAACTACCTATGTAGGCACCGGAGAGGTTATTATACATTACAGGTGCACTTTTTTTATTTCACTATTATTGCAAAATTGCTATGTGAATATTCATTGTTACGCCATTGATTTAATTCGGGTTTGTCACGTTCATTACGTGCATCCACGTTTCAATAAAATCTGCGCACTTTCCTATTATCCCGTACCCTGCAACCAGAAAATTTTGTATTAAATAAATCGTCACCTATTGTGCACACGGCACATTACTGGCAACTGCCAGCGGAAAATGTTGCAACTAATACCGCCAACAATATGAAAGAGTTCCGGTTTAATCGATTCATCGAAAAATGCGTAATTTGACGTGAAAAATGCACCCAATAGCAGGAGGAAGCTATTTGAAATTGAAATTATTGGCCAACGCATTTCAAACATTATTCGTTAGTTACGAATCCGCATTGTTTATTTAACAGCACGTTTTAATCAACGATTTTGACCGAAACGTGCCGAAATTCCTCTGGGATAAACGCCTAATTAAAATTCCCTATGAAACGGGAAAAATAAACGATCAGCCCAATTTGAATTTTTATGTACTGAAAAATATTTCTGATGGTTTACTCTTGGAAATGAATTGTTTTTTTAGTTTATAAATTGTTTTTTCAAAGTGTTTTTTCATGTCAATTAATTCGTTCTCATCTATAGGAGTAATCACCAAAGCCTCAACTCAAAAAAAATGATTGACCCTAAGTGTTGAAGTTTTGATTTCACTCCACAACTTGTATGGAGTAATAATTTTAATAAAAAATAATTTGTGATAATAAATTATTAAAACTAGTGGATTTTCAAAAGTTTATTTTGGTACCATAAATAGCGTAACTTTAAATCATTATGTTATAGCTCTCGAATTATGAATTTTGACAGTAACAATAATACAGACACCGCCAAATGTCAATAATCAATGTAATAATAAATAACTATTAGATAATTCGGTTCGTTTAGCTCGTTATTAAAACACTGACAGTGATGCGTTTGCAGCCTTATTAAAGCATCGTTATAGTTATTTTCTACACCTCTGTTTAGGTGGTAATGGTAAAATTTTACGTTAAGTAGCAGCGGTTTATGGAAATGTCAAATAATATTCGGTCAAAATTAACATCAATGTCACGCGGCAAACTTAATTTTAAAAAACATTACCTACTAGACGTTTGAAGTAATGACTTATTTTTAGTTATTATTCTTTTTAATCTATCTTATTACATAAAATAGTATAAGATACACGTTCCATAATGCCATTGTCCCACTCAACCATTGAAAAAGTCGTCACTTCGCTCCTCGTTTTGCAAACTGGGATTCGTGCGCCAATGCGCTGTTTTATGAAACTTGTATCTTAATATACTATATTATATGTGTGAAAGATATGTTTATCT
Source organism: Taphrorychus bicolor (assembly GCA_951812265.1). NCBI lineage: Eukaryota > Metazoa > Arthropoda > Insecta > Coleoptera > Curculionidae > Taphrorychus > Taphrorychus bicolor. Next base: position 39,727,604 of record OX638297.1, read on the forward strand.
GCTGCTCTTTTTCTCTTAGATACTTTATTTTTTATTTTACCACTGTTAAAGAGTAAGAGTAAATTACTACAGCATATTGATCAAGTGGTTTTTGAAAGTTGTTACTTGCTTGTGCAAACTGTTATACCTACAATACGAAAAATAGATTAAACACTTATACATATTATGCCGAAGAGCGCTTAGAGCGCTTAGAGAGCTTATAAATCTGCATCTGACATTTTTCAGATATTAAAAAAATGTTCTTACACTCGTTAGTACTAGGTAACTATCAACTGTTAAAAACAATAATGGAGTGCTCAACTATTTTTCGAACTACTTGACTTTTCAAGTACACGAAAGAAAAACCACTTGAATTGTACACTTAATATTTACTTCCTAAACTTGACTTGAGCTTGACTTAAAATCAAGTCTGGGCATGAGGTCTCCCCATTGGACAACTTTCTTCTAATTTAACCGACTTCGTATCGCTTACCGTTTCGGACAGCCCATGCAGCGAATCCTTTTTTGGACACAGCTAACCTGTATCCTAACTTATAGTGCTTCAGTTTGCTAATGTTTGTCATAAGCAAGTTGATGCCAAATGTCATAATTTTACAATCTCCACCTACTATGAGATCCTATACTTATGGGGACACCTACATATAATGGTATTCTTTTTGTACCATTGAAATTTTACAACAAGCAATATTATTTTTTTGTGATATTACTGGTTTTTACTATTTGACCGTAGTTATCTGTTGGTTCTCAAGTTACGAGTTTTTGAATAAAAAATTTAAAAACATTTAAAATTTTTGACCAACTTTGTAGTAAACAAAGGTTTTTTTTACCATAGAACTAAAACTGGCTTTGTTTGAATATAATATTTATATACCTCACTCGAATTTTAGATTTAATTGACTTGCGTGTTTTATTTTTGTTCTCGAGTAAAGTAATTTTAAAATAATAATATAAAAAAAGTACTTTGGCTTTGACCAACAAACTTAAAAAACTGATTTTCTCTACCATTATGTTAGAAAAAAAATTATATTTTTTTACGATTAGCCTTATAAATATGTTGACTGATGAACACTTAAAAAGAAACGTCGACAATTTGATCGAAAGGTTGTTTTGATTCATAGCTATCAATTTTTTTTGCTCTTAACTTACAATTCTAAAACTGAAAAAAATGAGAAAAAGCTGTCAACCCTAAAGAAGAAAATAGGGATGTTCTAAAATTTTATAATGTTAATCAAACATGCGTGTTTCTGTTCTCAAGGAAATAAGAGCCACCTAACCAATAACAACAAAACTTGATTCTCAAAGATCGTAATCGAAATGGTTTATTTGTAATTACTTTTTAATGCTGAAGGGAAAAAGCAGGGCCTTCCAGCCAGCGTATTATGAATTTTACAATAGAAAATATGCGAGTAATTTGCCACGACAAAATAATGACATTAAAGAAGTTGCCAACGAACTGTTAATAAAAGAAAGTATTGTACAGGGTATCCCATTTTCGGCACTTTTGAGGGGTATCTCCCTTATTTTTAAAGATAGAGGGTTGCGGTTTTCACGACAGTGTGCTACTTTTTTGTGAAACTAAAGATGGCGCCAGCAGAATTTTTATAGCCCTTTTGGTTTTTGAGATACAGGGTGGAATTGAAAAGTATCGCTTTTGAGGCACCCCCCGTATTACAGTTATGTTTAAACTTATCGAAGAAGTTAAAACGCATTCTTAAACAATTTTTTCCGTGGAATCCAGTGGCGTTGTTAGTTCTTTCCTAGCAACTTCAGTTTTTGAGTTACGAAGCAAATATATGTTTTTTTAAATGGAACACCCCGTATATTATCTTTTTATTTTATTAGTCATAATGTGGGATTTCCAAAAATATATAATTGTATGCAATTGTTTTCAAAACGAAGCTCAGAATTTAAGATTTTCTTAAATTTTCATTTTTGTCCAATTCGTTGGTAGTAGGCTATGGCTAGATGGCTAGCTTATTTGAAACAAAAGGCAATATGTCAAAAACTTTGTGGTTTTGTCACTCTTTGTTTTTATTAGTAATATGCTTGTTGTTTTGGTGTTTCTATTTTACTATTTAGCTGCTAATTAAATTAATTTTGTTACAATAATGGCGGTTTACGAAAATTATGAGAAGTATGATATGTTGGTTTGTTTTATACAATCTAATGAAAATCCCCAAGAAGCTTCGGAAGTATATTTCCAAAGGTAAAGTATTTTGCACGCTATGGTTAGGATACCATCTTAGGGGTCGTTTTTGCTATTATTAGATATCCAGAGAGAAGGCAACCTTTCCCAGACATATTTGCCCGAATTAAATCAAATCTAGTAGAGCACGGATCATTTGTCCAGCCCAGGCCTAATTCATACTCCAAACAAGATAGAGAGAGAAAAGAGATAAACGTATTGGGTTATGTAGAAGCAAAGCCTTCATCTTCTTGCAAGCATATAGAGTAAGCAACTGGTGTATCCAAGTCTGATGCTCAGAGAATTTTGAAAAAATATAGGTATCACCCCTTTTTTCAACAAGATGGTGCCCCAAGCCACAACTCTGCCCTTTTAAGGGAATTTTTAGACGATAACTTTCCTCAAAGGTGGATTGGTACCTACGGACCTGTAAGGTGGCCCCCTCGATCTCCCGATCTTTCAATTTTGGATTTTTTTTTATGGGGTTTTATGCAAAATGAAGTCTATAAAACACAGTATCAGTCTCGAGCGGAGCTTCTTGCGGCAATCAATTTAACTTTCCAAAATTTGCAAAGAAGGCCTATGATTCTTTTTAACGCGATTAGAAGAATAACGAAAATGTGCCACCTTTAAAAACTGTTTACTTAATTATGTTGAATGCTGTAATAAATAACTAATAACTGAGATACTGAGATTTAAAAAAGATTTTTTGTATTAAATTTGAAGATGTTATAAATTAGAATAATTATTACTTACATCGATTTTGTTCCTAATAATATTTTAGCCATAGCCTACTACTTACGAATTGGACAAAAATAAAAATTTAAGAAAATCTTAAATTCTGAGCTTTGTTTTGAAAATATTTGCATACAATTATATATTTTTGGAAAGCCCACATTATGACTAATAAACTAGAAAAATAATATACAGAGTGTTCCATTTAAAAAAACATATATTTGCTTCGTAACTCAAAAACTGAAGTTGCTTTGTTTCCCCTTTTTAGCAATCCCAAGCAGCACTCTAGTTAAAACAACTTTTATGGTCACGTCGACTCAAGGGCTTTCACGTATTTACCACCACAACTAATACTATAAACTACAAAAGCTTTGTACTAGATTTCTATGGTGGTAATTACATGTGTTTCTTATGTAAATATCTACGCAAAAATAAGAAACTTGAAAGTGGATCAAAAAACGCCACGTTGGAGAGGCAGTAGAGTAAAAGTGGAAAATAAGTGCTATCGCCACCATACCGAACCATGTATGTACATTACCACTTTGAGGAGAGAATTAATTTGAATTGATTTGAATTTTAATATCCTGTAGAAAATATTTAATTATGTGAATTCTAATATCCTGTAGAAAATATTTAAACTGGGGACACTTGATCATGTTAAAGAAAGTGGTGCTCGCCAGGGACCAGCACAGGCATCTTGCACCTTGTAGTAGCAAAAATGAGCAGGCGACATCCACCAGCGTATTAGATCTAATACTGCAAGGCAGATGGCTCTCAGTTCGAGAAGCAGCCCATATTGCTCTGTATCTCGCTGGTTATCGGAACCAGAACGAAGTGTAAAGAGTAGGTGGTCACCATTCTGTCGATCAACCCATCATACTAGTTTCGGGGTTTACCCCTCATCCGTACAGTTTTGGCTGGTCCACAAATTGGAGGTCGTGAGTTAAAGCGCGGCTTTAACTCACGACTTGTGTAACACGCTGGTGGATGTCGCCTGCTCCTGCTTTGTACAGCATCTCACCGCTCTTTCGGTCATTTGGTCAGCCAAAGCTGTAGTGATGAGGGGTAAACCCCGAAACTAGTATGCAGATGGGTTGATCAAGAGATTGGTGACCACCTACTCTATAGTTACTAAATATGTAATGTATTTCGAGTAGCTTGTATTCATCTAGTATTGCTATAAAAAATTGCTAACATATAGTTTAATATTTAAAATTTCTTTGTTTTGATGCCACTTAATAACGGCATTCCATGCTAATGGCGTTGCCTGATGGAAACGAAACAAAGTTTGGCCATATAGAATTTGTGAAAATGAGATAATGTGAAAAGTATTTATTATTTGGTACTTTTCAAGAAAGCGAAAACAATATGACGCCATGCCGCTCAGGATACCAAAATGCTGATTAAGTGGAAACCACCACAATTCCCGATTTAGCCAAGTGATTAAATCATGGTACTACCGAGATTCTATACTTTACAGGCGAAACCGGTTGTACCACCGCATATTTGTCCATCTATTTTGATTATGTCATCCGTTTCTGTTAAAATTTCTTTTTTTCGTTTCTGTCCAAAATAGCCTACTAGATGAAGTTTCGTATCGTTTTGCGTCCTTTAATCAGGTCGATAGAAGGGAAAATAGCGGGTGTAGGACATAAAAAACTACTTCACATTTGTGAAAGACGTTTCGACCTTTCTTGAGGCCTTCTTCAGGGCTAAAATATAAAACCATACATATAGCAAATATACAGTTACAAGTGCCTATAAATACAGATAAGTTTAGTTATAAAAAAATCAGACATAAGAACATGACTAAAATTGATTTATAAAAATCAGATAAGAGAACGTGACAAAAATTAACACTACATAATCACAATTATAAATCGTGCATCTCAATTAGCTGCGGTACCCAGCTTACCTTTTTCAATGTGCGAAGTTTGTCAACTAGGAACAACATTCCACTGAATATAAAGCATCTCCAGTTTCACGAAAAAACGAGCAAACGAGCACCATATAGGACGACACACACATTTTTACACTTCATAGTTTCTAGGTTTGTGGTGGCCATGTTAATTTCACAAAAAATGTTAATTGGGATGAGAATGATCAGCACACACACAAAATGGCGGCAAAATCGTAAAGAAGGGACGACTGAATCAAATTATTCGCAGCAGCCATTCGGATATTGTGATTGTCTGACTACAACAGAGACCTACTATTATTAGATGCCAACATGGAAATTTTGAATAACACTACAATTTGCTTCCAAAACAAGTTTTGATATTTTATCTTTGTCATGCCACCGGGTCACAAGAGGAGAGGGAGCCACAATAGAGACAACCTTATCAGAGCTAGTAGTGCAGAAAAAGACGAGTAGAAAAAAGAGAGACAGAGCTTATTCTGTGATATATTATAGTCACCTTGGTGTCTATGGGACCTTATTCCAAACATGCTTTGGAATCGAGTATCGCATAAACGTAAATAAAATTGTGCCAAGGCCACATTTGGATCTACGTTGAAATAAATAAATTGAAACGATACTCACATAATCCATAAACAATAACAAAAAGGAAGTAATAAAAGCACTAGACAGAATCATTATAATATATGTTTTGCGTTCTTTTACCAAGTTGAAAGAGGTGGATAGGGGGGGGGGGGGACAAACAACACTTCACGATTGTGAAATTCCCAACGTTTCGACTTTTATTGATGTCTTTGTGTTTGTGTGTGTTTTAGGATGTAGGATCGTTGACGCCATCTCGACAATCTCACATTCCGCCGACACAGAGTTGGCGAATTAGAATCGAACTAAAGGACGATCACGTGTCTATCACGAGTGTGTCATGTTCCATGCCATGTTTTGTTCTGACTTGGATTGGAATCGGATAGACTCTAATAGCAACAAAAGGTCTAGACGATAACATCACGTCATACATGGCAAACATGGCAGACCGACCCAAAAGGAAAGTCTCGGCAATTACGAAATAAATTCGAAACCATGCCTAAATAGTTGAGTATGTTTGCCTCCATGATAATTCTTGATCTATTATTATAGGTAAAGTTTGAGGTAGGCAGCAGTCGAAACTTGCAGAAACACGTCCAACTTTTCGCGAATATCGATCCTAATAATGGCGATAGTCTGCCATGTTGGTATCGTGCTAACTAGGAAACTACATTAGCGTATAAATTCCCAATGGAAATTCGTTTCCACGAATTTAATTAAGGCAAACGCTTCCTGTGCAATGAAATGCCCGAGCTTTTGTTTAACGTTTACAAATAATTTACCATGTCTGTTCTTCGCCTGAATTATATATCTAGCTTTTGTGAGGCAGATGGGTGGCTCGGTTTTATCGCTGGAACATCCTACGTCAATTCTCGAATGATTCGAAATTCCTATTCGCAATTTGCTGTGTTCTGACCATGATATTACGTCGCAAGGGACACAAAATCATGGAAGACTTCCGGTCAAAGAAACGCCATTTCAACAAATGACGTAAAAGCTTTTGGTTGGTTGAGTGAAAAATCGTCGATATTTTCCTAAAAACTTGTTGGGTTCTTTGCCATATAGGTCTGTCCCATGATGAATTTATGGCGTGGAATTGAATCAATTCACCTTTGTGAGTCATTTACCAGAAAATGTCACGCGCGGTATCTCTAATAGCGTTGTCGGATGGACGCTCTAGAACACTCTGAGCGTATTCCCATTCTTTGTTTTCCCAATAAAAATCTAAGGATGGCAATACTCTCAGAGCGGTTTAGCTGGAGCGGCCACCCAAAAATCATTTTGCTTTTAACATTTCTAAACACCTCAGAGTTCGTGCGTTTTGAGCGCATGCATTCGGTAATCGAATGGATTTGATGTTCAGTTTGTATTTAATATCAAATCAACGGGCAGCCAGTCACTTGTACCAACCCGACCAACCGTGATAATCCAAGACTAAATCAGTGGTTAATTGGCTTATGCTTCGTTCGGGGAGAAGAACCAGATCCTATAGTCGCTGTTGTGCTCTTAAACGCTCTATTCAGAGTAATTATTAGAGAAGCAATCAACCGGCATAGTTTAGAGTCGTGGTCTATAAGAATACTACTTATCTCGGCTGGAGTATTAGTACCGTAAAAAAAACGCTTATTGCATTGGCTCTTATCGCAATTTTGGAGAACTTCATGCTCATCTTCTCGCAATGTGGCAAACGCCAAGAGCCAATTGTAATTCGGTCTTCTTCACTGGTCTACTGATTTAGAATAAGTGCTCAAGAGTAAGTGTATTGAAGGGAAGCCCTTCACTTGACAGTAGAAATAGCAGATAAATGAAGAAAAGAAAAATTGAATGACAATGATCTCATACCTGAATATCACTGTTTGTCTTGTCATTTTCCTCTCAACAACTGATTTTTGGTGCTCTCTAGGTGCACTATTCTTGGTGCACTCTACCTCAATCATCTCAGTTATGGATCAATCTTGGATCATCTCATTGTATGGCTTCTACATAAACATGTTGGGCTCTTCAAAAACCTGAATACAATTTCGAATAGTGACGATGTGCAGTTCTGGGAATATGCTCGGGTTAACTCGATCACTAACTTGACTCTGGGATGTTCATTTCCTTCACCTTAAAAAATATTAGTTATCTGAGGTTACTGACTTTCGAGGTTAGTCTCGGAGTAAGATCCCAAAAATTGCCAACATCCTTTAAATTGAGTACGGTTTTTCGTCATGTGTATGCCATGTCGAAATATTGCCTTCAAGGAGCGTAAAGTTCTTTTACTTCACATTAAATAGTATGAGGAGTTAGTAGCCTTGGATTACTTATACTCCTCGGGTAAGTAACCTGAATACGTTCCTGACTAAGTAACAGCTTGAGTAATTCTGAATTATTTATTTGTAAGAACTCGTCACCGCCATTGATGTCTGTCTCATTTTGCTAAAAAGACCAGAAACATATTTAAGAAACAATGTTCTATCTAGTAACATGATGAGTTAGCATCCCCATTTTCCTTAAAAATACAAAACCTTTCGCGATTGGAATCAATACACTTTGTATTTAATTAACGTAAAAAGAGGTGAAATTTCACTACCCTACAGCCTAATTTTTAAGAAATTATATTGATGTTGAATTTCAATGGCTGAAGAGTAGCCTATAGTGATTAAAATAAAATTGCGTCAAACAGGGCTTATTCATGCCTCCAAGAGGGTAAATCTGGATAAGCACTATTTTTGAAAAGATCATAGGAACGCAAAACTTGAAATAACGTACTCTGTAACAGAATTGACCTTGATCCAATAATACCAGCGTGACAAAATTGCTATGTTGATAAATCCTGTGGCGGTTTGATTTATTTATGAAAAATTAGTTCTGGACTGTAAAAGCTTCCACGGCCTGCCGAAATATATCGAAAGTGTCTTCCGGGCTGTGAAGCCGTGATCCAAATGAAATTAGTTCCTAGTTGCTAGTCCCCAGTTCCTGTTTGTCCAAAACTGCGGTGGACATTATCAAAGGCAGCGAGGCAATGAGCAAAAGTATCTCCCCTGTGCCTTGACTTTCTCATATTATAAGCCAACGTTTTTCGTAAATTCAGTCTTTGCATTCTATGGGGCTGCTTTTTGAATGACTCTGGACGTTTTTATATTCTAGGTCCGTTTCGTTTTACGAGCATTACGTCTGAGGTTGATATATTATGATATCGATATAATAGATGGAAGTTGATGAGATAGAGCTATTCTCCCTGCTGGTTCAGTCTGGAGATAAGATTTGATCTTCCCTGACATTTTGCTTTGCTCTATGCAGGTTTATAATGATGAGCGACGAATTCCGCTTATCATTGGGATCCCGTAAAACGTAAGTGATAGAGATTCGATTCAATTGGGGCAAAGTTTCGCATTTGTGGGCTGGTCGTAATGACATTTTTTAATTTCCAAATTTTTGACTGCCTTTGAAGATATTCGAAAATGCTGCCCCTTTTCTGGGGCGTCAACATGAACTTTATTTATTAAATGCGACTCTTAAATTCAAAAGTCGAAAATCGGAAGCCATTTTTATTGCAAATTTAATGATATGTAACACTTTATAATTTTGTTAGAGTTTATTAGTAGTTTATTTATATATTTTGTTAGACATTTTTAACAATTTATTTTATGCAGAGTATACGGATTATTCAAATGGTCGAAATAGATTTTGTCCATTTTTAAAGTAGATCCTTTTTTTACAAAAATCCAACCACTTCCGGAACTTAAAACAGAAAAAAAAAACAATTGTGATGGGCAAGAAAAGAAAACCAGGAAAGAAAAGCAAAGGGCTTTAAAGATGTAAATAGATACCTAATGTTCCTATCCAAAAATTGTTGATGATGGTTACTAAACTTCAATACGTTATATTAGAAATCTGATCTGTGGAAGAAAAAACTAAAACCAATTATAACGAATTTTGATTTTATTCGATAATTTCCGGAAAAAGTCGGGATTATTTATTACAAATTTATCTCAATTTAATTTAGTTTGCATTTTTTACGATTTGTGGAGATTCCAATGGTGAGCGCGAACAAAATATTCAAATTATTTTGCTTGTCAACAAAATCTAATGAGCTCGGCCGTCCTGAGAATTTTGTGAATTTTTAGGACTGAATATTTTGGAAACACCATGACGACTGTTCTTTGGGCTCAAAGCTTTAAAATTTTATGAGATATAGGGCGTCAAACCACTTTCTGGTGTTTGATTCTTTGCTGGAAAATTTCGGGACCATTTTTAAATTGCTTTTTCCTGTCTTCTCATTATAAAACTTGTGAGTTATAGATTTCATCGCCTTAGATTAGGGAGAGAGCAATGATTGCCATTAGAAACCGATTGTTGTGTGTGAGATCACAGTTAATCGGCCGTTGTTGGATGTTACGTAGATAGATGCTAATTTTAAATTTATGATTAGATTACCCTAATGTTAGATTTAAAAAAAAGTATAAATACTCAAAAAGTTTTGTTAAATCCTAAATCTAGCAACAGTGACTACTTTGGTTGAAACGGCTATCAAAACCAATACTGACCAATACGACACCAATATTTCACAGTTTTCATAGTTTTGACTGAAAATAAAATGTCGGAACGCGAACACTAAATGAGATAAACACCTGGCATCCACATAAAATAAATGCGGAATTAGATTTTAAAATATTTGCCTCAAATATATGCTCATCAGTAAATCTGGAAAATTTGCCTCACATCACAAATCTAGAGTATTTAATAATTTTTCGTTGAAGCCCTTTCTGAAAGATTTGAACGTTCTCATACTTTTGAAAGTATACATTTTGTATTTAATAACAAAACCACATTTTTAACATACCATGGGATTCCTATACATACACACAAACCTTGACCATTGTCGCCCATAAACGGGCTTCCAAGAAACGGACTTAAGTGCAGTTTAGTCCGACCAAAACGAAAGTGATGGCATTCATTTTTCTCAGGGTCCGCGCCCAAAGTAAATACTCACAAGACGAGTGGGAAGGAGCGAGATGGATGGGCCAAGGGAGACGGAGGATATTTTTCTCAAAGTTTAGCGTTAATAAAAGGGCTTTTATTCGGTTAGGCCCGGTAACACCCAGGCGGTGATTTACGAGCGGACATTATTGCGGACTCGGACACGTATTCAATAAAAGATATTTCGGAATGAATGGGACCTTGCAAGTAATTCCTCGTTACAGGTGTACAAATATTCAGTGATTTATGAGGGGGCGCCATGCAGTACGGCATTACTTACGTGGCTGGGATTCTGGAAATTCGATGTCACCATTACCCGTTCACATGTCGACCAAATGATGCATGTGATCCATCTCTATCAATACATTTGGTTACACTTTTATCTTAATTTAAACCAGATTTATCCAGATTAGCTCGATGAGTTGAATATTATTTTACATTTGATAATACAGCCGCAACTTAACGTAACATTTCACCAATACCACCGGAGCAGAGCAAAAATAACTATAGCGATGCGTTTATGAGGCTGTAAACGAATTGCTTTCAGTGTTTTAATATTGAGCTAAACAAACCGAATTAGAAAAACGGATTTATAGGCATTTCAAGAATTACCTCTAGAGCATGAATTGGTAAAATTCGAATGTGTTGTGTCGAACATTCCGCTTTCCGATGATTCTAGGGTAGTATTGGGGTAGCATCACACGATTGGCTTTACTCTCTACTCGCAATTACATCAAAATTACTGAACTCTGTTACGCACAAATGGATCGAAGCTGTTTGTTTTTCCCATATAAATAATAATTGACATATAATTATACCGTAACATTAAAAAGTTCAGCCCGAAAAAGTCCGGCTTAGTGGCAACAAAAGCGCATGCGCGACTGGCAAGCTCCGCCTCTTAATTTTGAAAAATCGACGATGCCAAGCTTTATGTTTTAATAAGTTTTCGCCGAAATACAAAATATCTAAGAATGTATTATATCAATATAAAAAATACTAAGAATTATTTTTAGTTTCTAAAATGTTTGAGCTGTTAGTTAGCTTGGTAAATTAGCATGGTGTGGTGTGAGAAAAACTAAAAACCCATAATTTATTTAAAATAAGCTTCTGTTCTATTCCTGAATATAATTTACACATGACAATGCCGTAATGCTTTCAACTGCTGTTTACCTAACTTTTTAGGTTTTTTTTGGCGGGTGCGCACGTAACATTTACACATTAGTCAGTTGATATTGATAATAAAACCATAATAATAAAATTACAATAATGTAATTTAATTTAATTAATTATAATCATAAAACCTCAAAAAGACCCAATACTCACCATTTTCATGATCAGAAAAAGTCGAACCATCCTATAAAAGATTGGCGCCTTTCCTTGTCTTGGCTTACAAGTCAGGTATCAAGAAATCAATACACAATACACTTGATAGTCTTTTGAGGCCCTTCCTTGCCTTGGCTTACGAGGCAGGTATCAAGAAATCAATACACAATACACTTTATAGTCTTGGTGTTATTGTAGGACAAAGTATTTGAACTTAGGCGATCTTTGACGGAACGGATTTATTACTTATTACATTAATTTGTTTTAAAATAAATACGAGCCTATAATTAAAAAAATAAATCTTTGATCTTTCGTTATTACAATTTTTTTTTCATGTCAAAAATTACTCAGAATTGACCTAACCTCAAAATTTTGTTCTTGTAGAGTTTTCGGTAGACTGCTCTTTGTGCTGCGACATTACTACCATCCTTTGTTTTCTCATTGCGAATAGAAGGATGAGAATTCTCCGAGAGCGCACTAGTGCGTCCGGCCGAAAACGCTATTTTTTTGGTGGGCGTCTTAGAAAATGGAAACCATGGAATCCACTCGCGCAATTCTCCGTTATATGGGCAGCTGTTACCAAAAATGATGAGACGCCATGGCTAAGGCGAAAACCAAACGTTTCGTCGGCTCTGTGTTTTTTTGCAATAAATTGCATTTTCCAAGACTTTAATAATATAAATAATTGTGTTGTTTACAATGGTGGGATGTGCAGCTTACGGTTGTAAAAGCAGCGGCTATAGAAAGGAGCCTGGAGTTACGTTTCACAGGTAAACAGATAATGGCGTTTTTCAGCAACAATTAAATTATTTCAAATAACTCTAAACCCAGTTATTTTACATGCAAATCTTCGAAATATGATTTAGTAAATACCGCAGTGAAGTCAATAATGCTATTTTGGGAAATATTTTTTTAATCCTGTAGCTTGTAGACAGTCTTTTTATATAAATTTTTGAGCAGTTTTTCCAGGGGCGCAGGAGATGTAATCCCAGGGCGATCAACGACTATTAATTCACAATTATTTTTATTTATTTAATAGTAAGTCGATGTCTGTTAATAATATTACGTACAATATTACTAATGTTACAAATAGTAATTTAGTTCCATTATTATTTTTAATAAAATATTTTCTTATGTGCTACAATCCAATGCTACGTCACTGGCATTTTCACACTTGACAGATTGGAGCAAACTGGTAACAGACGCCGGCGTCGTATCCTACTTCCTCTGGTTTCCATTTTCTAAGGTGGGCGTGGGCGTGTCCTCCGCATATGTCTTGCGCAGAAGAATGTACGCATTAGCAAGCAGTGAGGCTAATCTTGGTTTACATAGGTCACTAGAAGCTGCACTTTTAATCCGTGGGGAAAGATTGAGGTTCGTAGTATATTAACTCGTACGAATATGGTTTTTCCACGACCAGTTATGAAAATGCCTTTAACGCTTATTCTAAGACGCTTCGAAACTTAGCAGTATCTTTCATCTGTGCGTTAAGATCCATAACTGCTCTATCAGGGCGGCCATAACAGTTTAAACCTTCATTTGTTTTCTTAGTAATTCCCAACATGGCGGTGAGTTCTTATGGAGTGCATAATAAAACAAAAATGCTGGATGAATAATGAATATAATTCACGCTGTGGCATTTGTTTTAATTTAAAGGGTATAATATACCCTATTTTTTATACCCTATGTTTACAACCTGAATAAGTATGATGACCATATTATTGTACTATTGTATAGCCGTGGACAAAAATAATAATAAGTGTATTACAAGAACACTATTACTCAAGCTATTTTTGTACTCTATAGTGCGACAAAATCGTTATTAAAAACCGAGTATAACAATAGACATAGGGCTTATAATAACTACAATCTGTTAAGCTGTAATCGGCTAATCTCGGGGACTTTCGACGTAGGAACAGAATTAATAATCTTATACATACGCTTACATTGGAGCAACCATGTCATTACTTGCACTTTTTTTGGAATCCTCGGATCTGCAAATAATATATAGATGCAATTTTCAGCGAATCATGGAAATACGAAACTGCAAGTAACGACGTGACTGGTCGGTTCTTAGCTCTATGTATTGAGACAATAAATTTCATTAAGGAAATTGCAGAAAATATAAATTTATTTACGACTGAAATAAACACTAATAAACAAAAAAGAATATTAAACATTGGCATTTACTCATAAAGAGGTCCAAAAATGTTCAATTGTACCGATTTTTAAATTAATGATATTTGATAGCATTAAAATTGTGGCTACTCAATAAAACAATTTGTCCACGGCTGTTCTATAAAATAATCATCATTTGTCAGGTTCTAAAAAATAATATGGTGTATTATAATCTCTGGACTGAAACAGCGTGAATAATATTCATTATTCACCCTGCATCTTTTGTTTTTCATTATACACTCCATAAGAATTGCATACAGACACCGCCATGTTGGAAATTACAAACAAAACAAATGGTTGTTCCAACTAATATGGCCGCCTTGATGCGGCCGCCATAATGGCTTAACATTCAGTCACTTCAATTTTGACAATCAAAATGATGCGCGTGTAGACGACCGAGTTATCTAATTATTATTATGTAAAAATTGTAAATTAGACCGTGAACAAAGTATAGCATCATTACCTCAAGTGAATTGCGCCACTCGCTAGGCTCGTGGGCTCGAAACGTCATCTTCGGTAATGATGGCCTACATTATAAGATTGTTGGATAATATACCATTAAAGCCTGACAATCAAATTAAAACCTCGATTAGGAATTTGTGCGCTACTAGTTATTCACACGTTATATAGGGGATGTTTATTTGAAAACGGCTTCTAGTTTGCTGTGAGAGAAAGAAAAGGACGAAGGAAAAAAGTCCATTTACTTCGATTGTCATCTTTTTCTGTCAAAAATCCATAGCCTTCTAGATGATGTTTTCTATAATAAACACACATAATGCGAATGAGACTGTAAAAACAGTTTAGCGTTATGTTTGTTTATAGAAAGGCCACGGGATGAACTGTCATTACTGACATTTTCTCCTTAAATCTACCGAAATTCCACTTCTCAAGACCGGTACATTCGGTGAGCTACCGGTAGCGAACCGACAATTCCACCGGTTAATTTAGAAACGCCCACTTTCTGGTAAATGGTGAAAATTGAAACGAAATGGTAGCTGACCGGTTTAACCGGTGGATCCACCGGTGAGATTTGGAATTCGCCCATAATAATAAATACATTTAAAGACACCCAGAAATAAAATCCTGAAGCCATTGCTTCAGTTACTCTTACTCGATTCAATTCTACCTTTAGATTTTTAATAACAACACATAGACAGGAAATAGTTATTTGTGTATTAAGAGCGAAAAGTGATATTTTTTTTGCTGGATGAGAAACGTTAGAAGAGCGACGCAAAGCTGAGCGCTGATAGTTATTTGACATGTGTGACAGTGTGACAATAGCTATTTGTATATTGAGAGCGTAAAGTGATATATTGCCGCCCAGTGAGAAACTTTAGAGGTTGAACTCGCCACGAAAAGGAGAGCGTGGATAGTTACTCGAGAGAACTCATAAAACATTCAGTAACAATTTTAATTGACAATGTCAAATATTTGAAAAATCAAGCAACAAACAGAGCAACTCAACTATTAGATACCCGCCATTACGTTCTACGACTAGAGTGGAATTGGTAAGGGAGTGCACTTTTGTTTATGCTTATCCTGTGGTTCTTGTCAGCTTTTCTTTCGTTTTAATTTCTGTTTGTATTTTTTGCAATTTTTAAGTTCGTAATAATGTAATTTAATAATTTTGTTTTTATCTTTACCCTGTTTGTGATTGTTACTAATCCAATGAATAACTGCTTAATAACGTTTTTTAATATCACGTTAAGTGTACATACAGTTTAGTTGCGTGTGTCACCTATGTAATGCCGCTTTTGTGTTTCTTAGCCTTGATAAAGACGTCAATAAACGTCGAAACGTCGGCAGTTTCTGCTTAATTGGTGGAAATTCTCTTTTGTCCTGGTCCCGATAACCTTTGGAATATACTTTTGAAGACGCTCCATCTAGTAACTATGTCAATTATGTAATAATATTATTGCTATGTATAGTACCAAAAAAAGATAGCATACATTTTTGTAACATAACCACCAATAAATATGTATAATTTGTTATAAAACAAAGAATCTCCTTCATTTGCCTAAAATTCTCACGAGAACGAACCAAAAATTAAAATTCACTTTTCATGCGACAACCAGATCTAATACGCCTTTCGAGTGTTCCTAATGGGCATGCACGCTTCACTTGTCCTTCCTTCGCTGAATACAAATTATATTAAGCTTCGTCTTTGTTATAACAATGACTTATTTTGCATTACTCTACAATTTATACGACGTGGGATATAGGAGATTTATTGCTTTAGCTTGGAGGTACCACCTCCTCATTAATTGATTGCCATTTGACACACTTTATATTAAATTTTATTACATTTATTCCTAACCTTAGAAAAGATATTTGTATAAGATAATCGACCTAAGACCGAAATGTGTTTTAATCAGTTCTTCCAGAGCAGATACATAGTATATAATATATACGGGGTGTTCATTAGAAAACGTCATCTAGAAAGCTATGAGTTTTTGACAGAAAAATATGGCCTATTCAAAGTAAATAGACTTATGTTCCTTCATCCTTATCTTTTGATATTTCATAGCCACCTAGATGACATTTTTAAATGAACCCTTCTATTTGCTATCGAATCAGATTGTGAAAGCTTTCGAGGAGGGTCAAAATTTATTCTAAAGTGTTTCTCTGCTTTGAAGTCATAATCCAATAGAATTTCTTCCTGTAGTTTCGTTTACACCTGCGGCGGATATCATTAAAGGCAATGAGGCAATGGCCGAGGTGATTTCCTTTGATGAAACCACTTATAATATGTTCCAGTTTTTTCTGCATCTCGTTAGCCTTGGAAATTTGACACATTTCACCCAGTATATATAACGGACACTGACAGTGATTGATCAATGGGTTTAAGGTTATGGATATTGTTTACACTTAAGCCTACATAGATGCCAAACTCTACCAATTATTCCAGGTTTTAAGGCAACTAATTTATTCACAGTTCTTAAGTCTCGCGATTCTCTATGTGGTTTTATTGGTTAATTTAATTATTGAACTTTGACGGTTATTAGCAATAAATGGATATAACAGACTTTTCTTCACTTTTCGCTACTTTTCATTCAATTCCAAAACTCTAAGCTTATTGTCATTCATCATCATATAATATATACTAAGGTATTAAAATTCGTGAGCCTATTTCTTTTTACATATATTGAGCGTTCCAAAAAGTGAAATTTTACAGTTTTACAATTTACCTTGAGGTTATAACATTATTTACATAATATAAATAATAATAATATAAATAATAAAAAATAATAAGCTATAGCTATATTATGTTTAACAGTAACATTCTGAGGAAAAAATAAAGAAACTACATTAATTTATTCTGTAATTATTGTAAGTAGTAAAACAATGATTTAATCAGCAGGTATTGTATATATATCCCATATTATATAAATCCCATAGTGACACATTTTAGTTGTCTTTATTCAGTTCTTCATAATTGTTAGTTTTCTTTTACTTCTACCAATTACTGGTGTCACATGGTCTGCTTCATCCTTGTCGAGGGCGTATTCTTATAAAGTTATAGTAGGTACTCACCTAAAAATAAAGTACATGTAATAGTATATTGAAAACTCATCTATTTAATAAATTAGATTCAATAATTTTCTTTGTTTATCTTAAACTGAAAGTGCTACTAAATATTTTTATCTTTACCAAGTAACCAGAATATGCACGATCTTTATCACATTTGGTAGAGTAGTTCTTGGTGGAGTACTCGCAGTACTCCTATACAATTTGTTATTTACAGAACTGAGGTTCTAGTAGGTATATAATAGCGCAGTGGCACTGAGTGAACATGATGATCTCTTTTGTAAACCCAAGCAAAATATGTACTCGTATATGAAAAATTAGGCTTTTACAAAATAATGAATGAGTACCTGGTAATAAGTAATTTCCTTACAGATCGTGTATGAAAGCGCTTTTTTGCACCCCCCTACACGGGGCAATTTAAATTTGAATGGCTTTTTGGTATTAGTGTTAGTAGCCTTCTATTCCAGGAAATCTTCTGGACGTGAGTCGCTTTGCAGCTAATCATCGCGGGTCAGGAGACCTTTAGCTTTTCTGGATGAGCGTTTACCGCCACTCAAAATGTCTTCTTCTATGATTTTCCTTTTCGCCTGGCGCACTTTTTGTAATGTTTGCGTCTCAAGGTTTCACGCCTGACGTTCAGCCCTTCGATAGTTGGCAGCTGAAAAGTGAATTTGTGCAAGGGCCGAGGAGCGGAGTTAACTGACATGTGAATTGTAGTACTGTCGTGTAGACGTTTTCGGGGGTCGGGGGTGCTGGTATCTACCTAGGTGATTTTGCTTTGCATATCCTGGTTAATAAAATTATTATTGTTGCATTTCTCTATCCTATATTAAGTAAAACTACAAAAAGCAATTAACTATAGTACATAATACTTTTATACTTAAACCATTAACAGCTTATGAATGAAGACATTCAGTAGCATTTCCTGTCCTCAAATAGATCCTACAGCTAACGCAAGAAAAAATTATACTTGTATGCGCACTTACCTCAAAAATATTCCAAATCTTTTTTTGGAAAGCTCTTTTTTTATAAATTCTCGAATTTTCTTGTGGATTATTTTGGGCATTTTGAATTCTGATACTCTTTAATCCACTTAAAATGTTGATACACGTATTGAAAACTGACAACGACGCAAATTCAATTTGACAAAATCTTAAAGCTTATTGGAGACAATTGCGACTAAAAATATCAAATAGTAATTAGTTTGACTGTATTGGTTAAAAAAAAACATGTCAAGCGATCTTATTGGCCAGCTTTCAAATTGCCGATTTTAATTATCACCTTCCAATTCTGTATTTACCGTATCTGCTTTGACGACAAGTAAACGACAATTGCCATCGATGTTATACAGGGTAAATTCCATGGCAATGTAAGATGCAGAAAATAATGGAATATGGTATATCTCAGTCTACTTTGCTGTACACTTTTCATATACTGCCCCCCATCCCCTAGGATACAAGATACAAGACAACGTGTTTAAGCGTTTATTTGCGTTATCTTCAGACAATTTATTTTATATATTTTTGAATAATCAGCTAATTCAACTCAAAAATTCTAGATTTCATATCAGTGAAACATATATTGGGAATATAAACACAAAATGGTTTTGGAATGTTCAAATACGTGTCTTCTACCTAATCAATACAATTTGCTTTCCTTTAATATATAATTTGGTACGGCATCCACGCCTTTTTTTTAAAGGACAAGAACGCCTTCAGCGAGATGAGTATTTACCTATAGGCAATAAAAAGTGAAGAAAATAAAAACCATAGAAGAAAATGACGTGAGTAGAAGTGAGAAAGGTTTCCCTTCCTTTCGCGAGTTCGGTGTCTCTTTCGTACTTTATTGTCTCTCGCACTTCAGTTCTCTTTCTCGCCTATTCAATTATGTTAGTGATGCCTACGTTTGTCTACAGCAGAAGCTAATAGATTTATTAAAATTTATCACAGAATCGTGAAACTCTTTGACTAGATTTTCATCATTTATGACAATTTAACAGTAACCGCTTTCTTTCAATAAGCCCAAAAAAATAGTTTAAAGAATCAGATCCGGAGATCTAGGATAGTTTCTCTTTAAGAAATTATTATTAAGCAATTGAATTTAACGAAGAAATGCCAAATTGGGACAAATCTGTGACATAATCGCGTTTAACAATGTTTGTTAATATAAACAGATATGCACGATCACAATAATTGGTGTACCAGCAAAAATACTCTACAAAAATACAGTCGACGATATCCAGTTTGAAATGCAGTGTTGCAGATTTAACGTCTAAGGAAAATAGTCAATAAAAAAATTAAGAATCAAAGAAAAATAAAGTGTCTATACCTCATTGACTTATTTTTGTCATCTGGTTACCTATAAAATCTTCATTTTTTTATACCTATCTCCTTTTATCAAAAACCAAAAATTTGAGGTTATCAATAATTATTAGTTTTTACACAAACATTTATATAAAAACATTGGTTGAAGAAAAAAAACCTGTGTGTAATTCGAGTGCAAAGTGACAATACCGATCTCGTGAGCAGCGCTCCGCTACGCGTCCCGCTTCAAACTTCGCTCTCACTCAGAGCGGCAATATATCACTTTACGCTCTTAATACACAAATAGCTATTTCCTATTTGAGTGCAGAAAATTCCGTAATAGTTATTTACGTTATAAGTCCGGTAAATATAGTTTTAAAGTGGGAGTAAGATGTTTCCGGACGAGGCGCTAGCCGAGTCTGGAATTTCGAAACGACTATTGTAACACGTTACCGAACGTATGATGGATGTACAACATTTTACTTCATACTTATTAAAAACAGGAAAAAATTAATTTTATGCGCGGCGAATATATTTTTGAGAAATCTGGTATAGTTTCATCACGATATCCTATTTAGGACACTTTTACTTACTTGATTTTAGTCCGAAAAATAGTTTTTTAGTGGGTATTGTAATGAAATTTTACGATACTGAGTACCGTTAGAGTACTGAGTATCGTAATGAAAACCGTGGTTCTGGATACCGTAATAATATTATGCCGAATTTTTCACAAATATTCGTAGCGCTTGAAATAACTAATCTTTTCCGGTACGTCATACGTCCCGTAACGTTTCACAGTACTCGTTTCGAAATTCCAGAATCGGCTGTTTTTACTCACAAGTGCGATAAACATTTTTTGCCGTATGCTTGTAACCCTTGACTTGGGTCCTGTAAAACTATGTGCGGCAAAAAATTTTACCACACGTTAATACTTAATTGAGCTTAAGAAGACACAAATTTAATATACATGCGCTAGTAAAAAGTACTTTACACGTGCTGAAGTGCCTAAACCGCCCTCAACTGCTAACTGAACACATATTGGCTGGTTGTTATCTTGGTTTCTGGTCCTTTTTTTTATTGAAATAAGTTACAGCGGGTGCTTCTAACTTCGTTGTTTATTTTGACGTTTCGAGACAAAATTGGTGCCTTCATCAGAGTACTACAACATACGGAATACTTAATTTAAAGTTATATTTGTACACTAGCAGGAAGGAATGGTATAAAGGAATAAATGAAAAAAAATAAATAAAGATTACTGCAAGTACAAAATAAAATGTGAAACATAAACGTATTGAGGGATGGTTAAAGGAAAGAATAAAGTCGGTAACTCGAAGCAAAAGAGCATCAAAAGAGCGCTTCGAGTTACCGACTTTATTCTTTACTTTAATCATCTCTCAATACGTTTATGTTTCAACATTTTATTTTGTACTTGTAGTAATCTTTATTTTTTTTTCATTTATTCCTTTATACCATTCCTTCCTGCTAGTGTAAAAATATAACTTTAAATTAAGTATTTCGTATGTTGTAGTACTCTGATGAAGGCACCAATTTTGTGTCGAAACGTCAAAATAAACAACGAAGTTAGAAGCACCCGCTGTAACTTATTTCAATAAAAAAAAAAGGACCAGAAACCAAGATAACAACCAGCCATACAACCACAAGGGTTCAAGAATCCAGAAGCCTACGTGCCAACAATTGAACACATATTGTTCCGTCAAGTGCAATAGCATGGTATTTAGGAGCAATTTTACATTTCAAGTCTAATCTTTCCAAAGGTTAAATGAAAGATTGTGACGGATAAAAAATAACTATCATTGTTCATCTGTCTCCGGATCCGTCAAGTCCAAAGTTCAAACATCATCAGGTAAAATTTAAACTTGAGATGTAAAAGAGATCCTACATGAGGGTTTTATCTCTCCATTTATATAAGTCAATAGTGTTGATTATTGGGGGTGTCAGTTGAAAACGTCATCTAGTTAGCTGTGAAAAGAAAAGGATGGAGGAACCATTGTCTTTGATTATGTCATTCTTTTCTCAAAAAATTACAGCCTTTTTTAATGAACACCCGTTATTTGTTTGGGTAAATGTGTGAAGGGTATGAGGCTATCATTCCCAAAGCATAAGCGAGCGAGTGGCGCGATTTATCCAAGGGAATGATGCGTCACATACAGCGGAACGGAGCAGAAATGTCAATAACGTCATTACACATGTCAATTCTTATTTTAGCTTTTTTCTAATTGGTTTAAAGTCAACTGTCAAATTACGCTCCGTTCCGCTTTTAATCAAATTCCGCTGTATGTGACGTCGCCCTGAGTTATCTAATTGATTATTATGTAAAAATTGTTAATTAACCCGTGGAAAAATATAATATCCAACTAGCTTATAATAGGACTATCATTACCTCAGATGAAATGGCGCCACTCGCTACGCGTGTTTTCAAACGACACCTTCGGGAATGATGGCTTTCTTTATATGCTTGTTGGATAATATATTATTCACTCCAGAGAAAATTGTTAACAAATTATGAATGGCTTTTGCTTTGCAGCCACCTTCCACAAAATATACCCCAAAGCCTTTTAAAGCCACTTTTACAAGTTCAGTTTAAACCTTAGTTTGTAGTTTTGCTCCGGATTTGACGTAACTAGTATTGCATTGTTTATCTGTCAAAATATCTCGTTTATCTTCAAAGTAAAGTTTAAACTGAACTCGTAACAATGGGCCTAAATCCCACCCACTCACTGAAATCCCGTCTTGTAAGACATGAATTTTTTGATGCCTGAATGGATACAGAACATTTTCTTTAACGCTCTATAAATTGTGACATTTGGGAAATAAATTGTGGCTGATGTCGTTCGAAGGTCTTGTTCTCAGTTCCTTCTCAACATTTCTAAGAATTTGATCTTTTTGATTTTGAACTCAGATTTTGAACTTATCACAAAATATCGAGAACTGGAAATAAATAAAATTTGATGCCCTGTAAGGCAAAATGAAGTATAGGTTTTTTTTATATATAAAGTAAGAAGGAAATACCCCTCGAAAGTCAGAATTTATTTTACACTTTGTACACTGCTTAAGTAATATTACGCTAATGTTTAATACGAGTAACTGCTGGTTATAAAGTTTACATTGTTACAATAACAATTACGTTAGTAATACATTAGTGTAATATATTGAACGACCACGTGTGACATACATCGTCGTCTAACTACTATATACACTAAATCTTTCAGTGTATGCTATTAATACTTGAAATAAGCGGCCCACGCAGCACAGGGGACCGATGAGGAGATGACGAACAAAGAAAAAAACATTAATTGGGAAATGGGGTCAAGATCGACAGTGTTTTCTTTGGGTTCGCTGCGTATAAGGATATCTGTAACACGGAGGCGTTCCATTCAGGTTCCAATTAGGTGGGCACAAGGAGGAATTTTTACTTCTCAGTCGATCCCTACTTTTGTCACATAATCGTGCAAAATAAAAAGAAAAACAGGAAACAAATGAATTTTTGGAAAAAATGTGGTGTAGAGTATGACAGAGTGTTGTTTATTTTTATAAACAATATCAGTTGTACTGAAAAAGGCGGTATGAACATGTTAAAGAGATCTTCATATAGCATAAGCATATGTTTTGGGCCCTTAATATCCTAAATGACAGAAATATTTTAAAAAAATGCTTGCTCATTGTAGGATTTCTTAGTCCGCACGGTAAGCTACAGTGATTTTGTCTGTCTGCTCTTTTATGTTTTATTAATTTCGTAAAGCAGGATTAATACAAATTTGCGACCTCACGATAAATATTTTTCTAAAATAAGTTGCTTGTTTTACTTAATTTATGCATTGTAGTAGTACATAGACGCCCATCAACGCCTTTCCTCTGTCTGCGGTTTGACTTTTGACTGATTGTAACATTTAAGAGTCTAATTGAATATTCCCCATTATCTGAATGCACCTTTAACGTCGTCGTTGCAAATCGTTCCTATATATTTATATAAATAGTGGGTCAATAACCAGCGGAATTTCAAATAAAAACGAAACTTCCATAGATGTGGGTTAGATTAGCCATGACTGCATAATTATATACAGGTACATTGTAAAACTGTAAGTGCATAGCTTTAATAACAGTTTTACGCAATATGTTATAGGTATACGTATTTATGTTCCGGATGTGCTAACAAATGGAAATTATTCCCATCGCTCACTCGACCGTTATGTTTACGTTCATATTATAGTGTTGCGAACTCGGGGTTCGATAATTCCAGTGTAACGATTTAATACGAAAACACTATTTATTTATTCCACAAATACACTCGACTACTAAATAACTCAGTACTTAACACTTTATAGCCTTCTATTATCGCTTCGTAACTTTAGCTTACTTATAGCTCGATTAAAATACGACTATCCTACTCGGGCGCTCTATGCGCCTTTTATATACAATCCTAAAATTACAGAAAAACCTAGAAAGTTCTTTATAAGAATTCTTGAATAATCTCATATATAAAAAAAAAAACGGTTGTAAACAACTGCCTTCTAGATTAAGCCAGACGAGCAATAAATCACTCGTGTCAGCCATGACGCAGCGCGGATAGGTCGCGAAGCTCCACCAACTAACACGCTCCCATGCGTTGCCCCGCCTCCCATGCCGCGTTGCTGCGATCGTAACATTGCCCTCCTCCTAAGTCTGTTCGTCCCGAACAGATAGAGTTCCATGGTATCGTGCTAATCGATCCAAATGAACGACCTTCATCTTTGACCTAGGGGTCCGCTGGATCCTATACACCACATCATTAATCTTCTTTATAATTGTATAAGGCCCTTCCCAATTTTGGCTAAGTTTGGGCGACTTCCCCACCTTTCGCCTCGGATTGTATAGCCACACCAAATCACCATCCTGGAAGCCGCGGGAGTTAGCTAGTAAGTCATATCTTGCTTTGGCTCGATCACTGGATATCCGCAGTTTATTCCTGACTTGCTCATGAACATTGTTCAGCCTCTCCTTAAACTCCTCCACAAAATTCTCAGAGCTGAGCGACTCTTTTTCTGGTGTTCCATACATCAAATCCGCAGGAAGCCTCATTTCCCTCCCGAACATCACTTTCGCCGGAGTATAGCCAGTGGCTTCATGCGTAGAGCCTCGATATGCCATCAACATGAGAGGTAGATGTTGGTCCCAATCACGCTGATGATCTGCCACCATTTTAGACAGGTAATGTTCCATGGTCCGATTAAATCTCTCTACCATCCCATCCGACTGTGGATGCAAAGGAGTTGTCCTGGTCTTGCGAATTCCGAGAAGTTCCATGACCTTCTGGAAAACAGCCGATTCAAAATTTCGGCCCTGATCAGAATGAAGTTCGAGAGGGACTCCAAATCTGCAGAACATTTCATTTACTAGCACCGTTGCCACAGTCGTTGCTTCTTGATTAGGCAGGGCGTATGCTTCAGGCCATTTAGTGAAGTAATCCATGGCGACCAAGATGTATTTATTGCCCGACTCAGTCTGAGGAAACGGTCCCGCGACATCAATTGCTACCCTCTCGAATGGAGCACCTACAGTGTACTGCACCATTCGGCCGCGTGATCTTGTTCGAGGTCCTTTTGTGGCACAACAAACTTCGCACTTGCGGCACCAAGATTCGACGTCTTCATGATAATTCACCCAGTAGAACCGCTCTTTAATTTTGGCCAAGGTTTTATTGACCCCAAAATGACCTCCACTGGTTCCGTCGTGCATTTCCTGTAGTACGTCCGATTTTCTGCCTCCAGGAACAACCAACTGACTGACTACGGTCTTGCCATCCGGACTCTCCCACGCTCTCTTCAGTAATCCATTTTCTATTTTAAGAGAGTGCCACTGGGCCCATAGCGCCTTCAGGTTTGGACTTTTACCAGCAATTTCTTGCCATTCTGGTCTCTTGTCGTCAGTCTTTGCAGAGAGGATGAGTCCAATATCTGGATCATTCATTTGTTCTTCTCGAAGGGTCTGTGTGGTCCAGCCATCGTTTATTTCTACCGACGTTCTCCTTACCAAAGGAAGTCCCTCACGCTGCTCAGTTCTTTGACAATGCCGACAATCTTCTTTACAAGGCCGTCTAGACAATGCATCGGCATTTCCGTGAGACCTTCCTGGTCGATGTTCAATTTGGAAATCGTACTGCTGCAGGCGCTCTATCCATCTGGCTATTTGACCTTCAGAGTTCTTCATCTGTAATAACCATTTCAAGGCTCCATGGTCAGTCCTAATCAGGAACCTTTTTCCATATAAGTAGCGATGGTAATGTTCGACTGCTTTAACGATGGCCAACAGTTCCTTTCTAGTGACGCAATAGTTTCTTTCTGGCTTATTTAAAGTCTTACTGTAGTATTCAATGACCTTCTCTTGCCCGTTTTGTCTTTGAGAGAGTACTGCACCTAGACCACAGTTACTTGCATCCGTGTCCAAAATAAAGAGTCCGTCCTTTATAGGGTAAGCCAAGATAGGACTAGAACAGAGGGCAGCTTTAAGCCTTGCAAACGCCTGACTGCATTCGTGGTTCCACAAGAACGGTGTTTTCTTTTCCGTTAATTTGTGCAGCGGTTTTGCGATGTCGGCAAATCCCTCTACAAATCTCCTGTAGTAAGTACATAGTCCCAAAAAGCTCCTTACTTCGTGTTTGTCTCGGGGAACTGGCCAATCTTTAATGGCAGATATTTTACTATGGCTAGTTTTAATGCCTTGTTCTGAGATAGTATGCCCCAAGTACTCGACTTGCTTCTGGAACAGGCTGCATTTCTTGTAGTTTAACTTCAGGTGAGCATTCCGTAACTTGTTGAAGATTTCTCTTAAATTCTTCAAGTGCTCGTCGAAATCACGTCCCATGACAATTATGTCATCTAAGTATACCAGGCAAGTTTTCCAAGTCAGCCCCCTCAAGACAAGTTCCATTAGTCGCTCGAAAGTTGATGGAGCATTGCACAATCCAAAAGGCATAACAGTGAATTGGTATAGTCCAGAACCAGTAGAAAATGCAGTCTTTTCTTTGTCTTCGGGAGCAATCTTTACTTGCCAGTACCCACTTTTTAAATCGAGAGTGGAAAACCACTTTGATCCCGATAAAGTTGCTAAGGTGTCGTCTATACGTGGCAATGGGTAGCTGTCTTTCTTGGTTACATCATTAAGTTTCCTGTAGTCAACACAGAACCGCGTTGAACCATCTTTCTTCTTAACAAGAACCACAGGCGACGACCATGGACTAGATGATTCTTCTATGACGCCCTCCTTTAACATTTCATTCAGCAAACTGTTAACTTCCTGTTGTTTAGCCAGAGGGACCCTTCGTGGATGTTGTCGTATTGGCTGGGCATCTCCTGTGTTGATCTTATGGACAACTAAATCGGTTTGACTGTCGTTGCTCTTGAAGTTAAACATATCAGATTCATCCATGGCAAATTTTATAGCAGACTGAAGTTGTTCCTTTGACAGGTGACTCCACTGTCGCTTAAAAGCATCAATAACTTCTGGGGAAGCTTGGTTAGAAGATATAATTTTGGATGTCTCTGCTTCGACACAATTGCATACCCATTGTACAGGCTCATAATTGGCAAGAACTGTTCCTTCTTTTAGCTTGATGGTCCTTTCTCCAATATTGGCAACTCGTACTGGCATAGTCTTCTTCGTGTCGGTCAAAGTTCGGGCTACCATGATTTCAGTCGTCAAATCCAGGTTAGGTTCTATAAGTCCTATGGACCACCCAGGATCATTTTCAGAAGTCACTGTGATAATTTGTTCTGAATTTGGAGGAATTTTTACATCTTCCACCACCAGTAGACGGATACTAGTTTCCACATTTCCATTGGTTAATGCAAACTCCTCATCTCCAAACGTGAGAATATTCTGTTTGTGATCATAGGAGAATCCATGTTTCCTGATGAGATCCATTCCCAAAATAAACTCGTCTTTGATCCTGGCAACCAACACTTTATGCCGAACTTCAAGTCTTTCTCCAATAATGATGGTGACATCGGCTTCTCCGTCTATAGGGCAAGATTCTCCAGTGACTGATTTTAACATAATAGGGTTGGGCAATGGTTGTATGGTATATCCGAAAAGTTTATCTGGCCTTACAATGGTCACATCTGCTCCTGTATCGATGGTAATCTGGATCTTCTGGCCTTTAATGCGTCCGGCCACTGTGAGACTTTTGCCACCCAAATTATTGACTTTAAAGATCCTGGGGGTCTTAGCGGCCCCGGTCAATTGCCCCCTTGCATTGACCGGAATTAGTTTTCCTGGGACCTAGGGCGGTCTTGGTCGCCGCTTGGTCTTCTAAACGACGGCGACGGACTTCTTGCCCTATTACGGCAGTTACTCTTGATGTGACCCAGTCTGCCGCAGTTAAAACATTTTATGCCTCGATTGTCTGTTGATCGAGGAGTTCTCTCTAACAGGGCTTGCATATTGACTGCCATATCCTTCATCGCTTTATGTAAACTGGCCATGGATTCAGCCATAGACGTATTCGCCTCTTCATTGCAAGTTGCCATTCTTACACGTGGAGATGAACTAGATGACACTCGTGACGCCTCGAATTCCAGGGCCCGAACTAGTGCCTCGCTGATATCCTTGGGCCTTACTAGACGTAAGTGGTATCTCATGTCACTATCGCGAACTCCCTCAATGAACCTTTCGGCGGCAAATTGCATTTGAAAAGATTCAGGGGCCGATGGATATGCCAGGTGAATAAGTCTGTCTATGTCCGCCTCAAATTCTTGTAAGGATTCACCTGACTTTTGCTGCCTCATCCTCAGCTGGGCCTGGAACACGGTCTCTTTGTGCTCATTCCCAAATCGTAGTTGCAGAGTGTGTACTAAAGCCGCATAATTACTTTGATCCGCTGCCGACAGAGATTGGAGTAACTCAGCCGCTTTTCCACGAAGTGCTACCACTAATGATGTAGCTTTCTGGGGCTCGGACCAACCATTAGCTTTTGCAGCTGCCTCAAACTGAGTTTTATAAATTTCCCAGGCCGTAGTACCGTCATAATCAGGAGGCTTAATTTTAGCGTTGGCTGTGCTAAAACTCTCTGTAGACACGGTGTCGTCCTCAAGTTGTTCCCGGAATTTCTTTTCTAGCTCGAGAACCCTCTGATTGACAGCTTCGAGTCCTTCGTTAACGCCGTTAATGGATTCGTTCACGCCGTTAACGGATTCGTTAACGCATTGCATTATTCTTTCTTCCAATTGTTGCTCCCTAGCTGCGAGATGGTTCACTAATTCTTCTTTAAACCGTTTCTGTTCTTCCTTCTGTTCTTGATAACGTCTTTCCTGCTCGTCTTTCTGTTGTTGATAACGTTGCTCCTGTACTCGATCACGTCTTTCTTGTTCTTCTTTTTGTTCGTTATAACGTCGCTCCTGTAATTGATCACGTTTTTCCAGCTCTTCCTTCTGCTCTTTATAACGTTTTTCCTGCTCTTCTTTTTGTTCTTTATAACGGCGCTCCTGAATTTGATCACGTTTTTCCTGTTCTTCCCTTTGTTGTTGCATAAGGGACAGCAGGGCGGCAAGTTGATCCTCCATCGCTTGATGCTGGCTTCTAGTCACTGGCATAAACAGGTAATGTCCGGCAATGAAGCACTCACTTACAGTAATATCACGTTCAGTAATATTGGTCCTCAAATTCCCACTGGAATCGCACTTCTGACACCAATTGTTGCGAACTCGGGGTTCGATAATTCCAGTGTAACGATTTAATACGAAAACACTATTTATTTATTCCACAAATACACTCGACTACTAAATAACTCAGTACTTAACACTTTATAGCCTTCTATTATCGCTTCGTAACTTTAGCTTACTTATAGCTCGATTAAAATACGACTATCCTACTCGGGCGCTCTATGCGCCTTTTATATACAATCCTAAAATTACAGAAAAACCTAGAAAGTTCTTTATAAGAATTCTTGAATAATCTCATATATAAAAAAAAAAAACGGTTGTAAACAACTGCCTTCTAGATTAAGCCAGACGAGCAATAAATCACTCGTGTCAGCCATGACGCAGCGCGGATAGGTCGCGAAGCTCCACCAACTAACACGCTCCCATGCGTTGCCCCGCCTCCCATGCCGCGTTGCTGCGATCGTAACAATAGTAACTCACTCTACTTGAAATATTTAAAAAAAAAAAACAAAAAATTTAACGGGATTGTCAGACGAATTATTAAGTATATAGTTTATAATAACTTTAAATTTATACGTCTCGAGAATAGGTGCTTAGCTAACTAATTGTTTAAACAGCGTTTAAGGCCAATTAGGACTTATTTTTTCCATGTTCTAGTCCATTTCACACACATCCACCTGTTCTTTGGTTCGTTGACCATGTGCTTCTTTTGTTTAATTAGAATTTTGAGTCCACGTTAAAGGCACTTCATGTGGTCATATGGTTTGCTCACATAGGTAGGCTCCAGTAAGCTTTACGAACTTTGTTAATAACATGTTCAATTGTTTGACTTTCTCATAAAGGCTAGCAATAAGACTTATACTTTACAGTGATTTTTATTAAAAATTCTATATCTGAGATATTTTGATTCTCGAATTTCTTTTATCTATTTCAAGCGCAAAGTTTTCAAAAACAAAACACATTGCATCTAGGAAACCAATGGTGCTTTCTCTAATAAATGTTTCATGTGAACAGTAATCACTATTCTGTGTTCTTAAAGGGAGATTTTCTTATTTTTTTTTAGTTTTATTTTGCTGTTACTTTCAAGGCTCAGTTAACAACATACTAAAAATTTATTTGAGTTGACTGTAAGATCACATAACGACGATACCTTTTCAACAGCAGTTCACATTTTAGATAGAATCTTTAAAAATTTAGTGACTTTTTTATTGCTAGAATAGACTGTGTTGCCGTATTACCCAATATCCTTTTTTGTCTACCTATCTCTTTAGTCTTAATACATTACGATATATACAGGGTGTCCCAATAAGAGTTGTAAGAGGTTGTTTCTACGGAACTATTCATCGTAAAACTTCAAAAGAAAAAAATTTATAGTAAATGTGGCCAAGAGAAATTGCTGGAAATTAGTTTCATCTCTCTAAGTTTGCCTCTAGATGGCGTTTCATCACCACTATTATAACTAGTTTCATATATAACTCTGAAATTTTCCTATGAAAGGTACACCATAAATATAATATCCCATTCCCTACGACTAACTTTGCCCTTTAACTTTTTGTCTTTTGAAATAATGTGATGCTAATAGGCTCTAATAATAAAAAATAAAAATCGATAATCCCAAGAAGTGGTAATAGAAGAGAATTCATTTTTGTGTCGTTTTAAAGGGCACAATTTGGACTACTACGAACGACTGAAAAAAGACCAACTTCGTTTTGAGGCTTGACAGTAGAGGGAGTTTTTTCAAAATTTTTGCTTTCTTTCGAGTTATTTCGAAAAAAATAGTCCGCACACAATCTGTTGATACGGCGGAAAAGTGCTGGTCGCTTGACGCTCGTGGCGACGATCCGGCTAATAGAAAATGGTGGGCGTGGTTGGCTGTGTTAGTACATAAGCAAGTAGCTTCGAGCTTAATGCTCAGTTTCACTTGAAAACGAGTAGAGATTCCACTGCTCGAAACGACTTGTAAAAAAAAAAGTCAATAAAGGCAATGGAAGTTCAAAATATTTCGTTTAATAGACTTCTGATAGTTGCACACATTTTATTACTAGTTGAATAAAGTTAAGATTTTCTTAAATAGAGTATTAACACTGTAAGGGTAATAATTGGTTAGCGTAGTTTTGACAACCCGCTTCTGAGCGCAAATAAAAAAAAATTGGTTTAATGGTTGTTATTCTGCAACATCTTATTGATCCCCGACTGGCAAGGCAAGGAATATCAAGGATTTAAGAAATAATGTGTTCTTAGCGTATTTTTTTGAAAAAATCAAAAAAAGTGCAGCTTTCATCTTCATGGTCGTACGAGTACTATGTAATGTTCAAGAGTGCCATACTGGTGAATGAAAATATCGATATTTCAAGGTAAGGATGAAATGAGGGGCGGGCGGGCGCCGTTTTAAAATCACGTACCTATTATCAATTGAACTTTGTAGATACAGCAAGCTCATAGCTTTCCTACAACAGTTAACTAGCGATTACAAACCAAAAAAGTTAAATATTTTAAACCCGGAAGATGTAATGAACTTTCTACAAACTGCAGCAGATGATGAGTATCTCCTTGTCAAGGTAAAACTTAGAATAATCTCTAAAATAAATGCTTAGCTCTAATTCTTCTGGCTTATAGGTTATAGCTCTAATGGGTTTACAGGGGCGTGCTGTTCGGATGAGCAGTACCGATTAGAAGTTGGAAACATTGACTATCGACAAAATGCAATGGTTGTTTCTTTTCTAGACACCAAGACCAAGAAAGACCGGTCGTTTTGCTTGCGGATAAGAAATATGGGGGCAGCATCTTCGAGATTATAAGAAAATACATCGCACTACGCCCTCCTAACGTGCCCCATAACAAATTGTTTATTGACTGTCGACAGAAGAAATGCACTATTCAACCTGTGAGGCTAAACACTATTTATAAAATTCCACAGAAGATAACCGAGTTCTTAAAGCTGTCAAATCCAGCACCGGGCATTGTTTTTGCCGTTCTGCTGCTACGATGGTAGCGAGTTCCGGAGCAAACTTAGTAACAGTAAAGCGGTTGGGTGGTTGGCAGTCTTCTTCCGTAGCAGTCATACATTGAGGAATGAATGTCCAACAAGATTGCTGTATGAGAATGTATACTTAACATCGTGGAAAACCAGACCATTTCCAACAATAAATACATCGTTATGTTTGTTGGACCAAAAGAAAAGTTATTTTCTTCCGATATATATTTCTGGGAATGTCAATTCCAATATCAAAATTTGTATTAACAGAAATACTCAGTAATAATTTAAGTTAGTTCTGTCGTTATAATTACCTACTTACAAAATAATAGTATATTGTATACCAAGGTTGTGAAGTACATTATTATGACCCGAACGTCAAGTTTAAATCCCGAAGCGCGTAGCGCTGAGGGATCACTATTTCTAGACTCGATAAATCTACAACAGAAAATTGCCTAAATTATCTAAATGCCTAAAAATTACTAAGAACAGGCGCGTCTTCAATCACTGCCACCTAGACCATAAGGCCGTGAAGCAGAAGCTGTGACGTCACAGTCGTGGTCCAAGGTCATTAGTGTGAGACCATTTGAATTGTATGGACTTCAATATTAGGACATTTCTTGCAGCCAATGCTGCATTTAGACTAACAACAAGTGCTTTAAAAGTGTTGAAAATTTCTCAAACGTGGTTGGGTGTTACGGTGCGAAATCAATGTAAACAGGTCTAGCAAATCCGTTTTTTGGTTTCAAAGGAATGAGGGTGTGAAGAAAAAATTGATGTAAGGTAATCTATATCTGAAGAAAATAGTAAGGTAAGTTAAAATAGAGTACCTACATAGATTCATAAAAAAAGTTAGGTTAACCCTCAGTGACTAATCCTGATTCCTAAATTTGAAAAAGGCCAGACTGAAGTCTACGAACTAGTACAGTAAATTTGCCAATAGAGGGTTCCATTTAACTTTTTAATATATACCTATTAAGAATGTAGCTTTTTTTCCCAAGAGTTTTTCACCCAGAGCAAAGATTCAAAAAGAGTTTCTAATCATTTATATTCTTTTATACAAAACCCTAACTCCTTTATGTAACACCCTGTTACAAATTTCAAAATTTGTTACATAAACAGATTTATTTGCTCTCAACGTATTCCTATATAGACCATGTATTACATTTACTCGTTTAGGTACACTGCATGGACCAAACATTTGGTCCAAGTATCAAATGATGTCACTAGTACTTTCTTAATGGTGTAAATACTGGGGATCAAATATTTGGTCTAGAGTAAAGGAGGTAGATCAAACAGGTCTTTTTTATGGCGAAAACCCTTTAGCCCCAAATTGGATTCTGGAATTGGATTGCAGTTTCCGAAAAGGGTATATATTAGTTATAAAAGCTTCCATTTATAACTAAAACAGCTGTTCTTTGACAAACTTTGATTCAAGTTGATTAGGTACCTACTCAATTTGTTCCTTGGTCTAATTTGGTCCACGTGGTGTAAATGTACTACATGACTAAGGGCGACTTTTACGAAGTTCCAGTAAAACTTCAGATTGAAGATAAAACACCAGACTTGATGTACATTGCATTGTTTACCTGACAGATAAACAATGCAATGTAGGTTATATCTGGAGTTTTATCTTCAATCTGAAGTTTTACTTGAACTAGTAAAAGTCACCCTAAGATCAAACTCAGTAAACTTCATATTTCTGTTAAAAGTTTAGGAATTATGTTTAGCAATTACATTATCTTTTAACTTTTACTTTTCTTAAAGGAATCAGCAAGAGATCATCATATACCTACCTACCATTTATACCAAAAACTTGATGTCCTGCATAGAAGTTCTTTAGTGAGGTCTTCACAGTCAAAATGGTAGAAACACAATAGTAGTTGGAAAGTGCCAGTGTCCAGAAAGTACCTACTTACTTCCACAAATAGAGATGTATCGAGCCTATTTCCAAGAGGATTTGAGTTCTAGAGTGTGTAGTAACAGCAAGGACTCAATTTAATAGAAACTGTATGCAGTTGAGATGCAGGAAGTGCAAAATGTTGTAATCGGCAGGGAGTTGTTTTTTTTTCTATTTATAGGTAATTGTGTAAGATTAAATTGCCAACAACTTTTCATTGTAGTAAACCCGGGCTATTCAACTTATTATTAGTCATAGTTGTAATCATTTTCCTAATTTTCATCTATTACAACCCATATAACAAGCCTTGCCATGGATATTTTGTTTACATGGGTTGTAATGGGTGAAAATTGAGAATACAATTATTATGACTACAACTAAGAAGTTGGATAAACCCACACAAATAAAACATGTTTTGATTATTAAAACATTTGGCCCTTAGCAATCAAAAATAAAACAGTTAATTCAAGAAACATACTTTTTTTATTTAGAAGGTATAGTTTATACAACAATGTATCCAAGGCAACATTAGTCACTCAATAATGCTGAGTATATTTTAAGTATACGATATTAAGTGATAGCTGCATAGCCACAGCCTAGGCAACAGCAGCTTGAGACTCTAAAAGAGTGTAAAAAAGACTTAACAAAACTATGAAGAATGTTACAGGAGACAAAAATGTTGACATAGCTTGCAAAGTCTGATCTGTTTCATCATTATAAAAAATGAACTTTTTCTGTACTTCCTTGCGAAAATGCACCTCACATACCTAAAACACCAGTTTTCTACAAAGTTCATGGAATTCATGCTTTGTTTATAAATGAAATCTGAGGGATGA
The DNA here is from genome assembly GCA_951812265.1 of Taphrorychus bicolor. Classification (NCBI taxonomy): domain Eukaryota; kingdom Metazoa; phylum Arthropoda; class Insecta; order Coleoptera; family Curculionidae; genus Taphrorychus; species Taphrorychus bicolor. The sequence continues at coordinate 39,762,681 of OX638297.1, forward strand.
TAACCTAACTTTCTCTAAAATTCTTGTATCTTATTTATGTATAAATGTACCCTACTATGTTCTCCAGGCACGAAAACTTCTCTTTTAATGGCTCTAATCCATTTTCTCTTAAATCTTCATCACTAGGAAACCAAAAAACCGATTTTTTAGGTCCATTCTTTAAGTTTGTGTTGCACCCCGACACAGAACCCGTAAGGCATTTTCACAGTTTTTAAACACTAAATTGCATAGTTCCGAATTTAGCACAAACTTTAATGCGTTTCCTAAAGTCCACTAATGTTCATAAAAACAAAATTCACATTAAAAAACCGAATAATCACAGTAAAATCACGGAAAATATACACGAAATCATTTGAAATCCATTCATTTCAAATGGTGACCTTGGACCACGACTGTGACGTCACAGACTCGGCTTCACCGCCTTATAGTCTAGGTGGCAGTGCTTCAATCCATATGCAGGCTTCGTTACCGTGGCAACTGATTAACAAAATCGCCGTATGACGATATCACGGCGTCTAATGCGCCTGACAACCGACAGCTTTATTTACCAGGGAAATAATCGGCCAGTTATTTCCTGTATGAAAATTTTATATTAATTTTTTGCTAGTTAACCATATGCTATCGACGTTTAAGTGTAGACAGCTGACAGCGCAAGCACGTCACTCTAACTACTCCGAACACGCAAACACGTACACAAAATAAAAATCACAAAGCCATGGCTTAAATCTTTGTTATAAGTGCTGGAGTTGTAACCAATTATCTTTTTTTTTTTGTGAAAAAATGTTCTTATGTTAGAGCGGAAAGTATTCTACACTCAAGGGCAAGCGAAACAATGTTAATTCACCACCGTAATAGAAAAAGTATATTTTTCTTAAATACAATATGAAATGCGAGATCAATGAATCAATCCTCGGTCGTTGCCCATCAGATCAAGGTTGGGGAACGTAGTACCCGTAGTAATAGTAGTAGTTTTCCTGTGTTATCTTGCTTTTTGGAACTTATCCCGTAAGTCCCTGATTTGGTATGATCTCAGTTACTCTACTTAATGTTAACAATCAAACAAACACATAATCAATGTAACAAATACCAATTACAAAGTTAAAACTTAAGGACATCTAACCAGACTTTAGATCTTTGGATTCTTTGGTTTCCTTTACTTACATATTAAGTCGGTTTTGATGACCACCACGTTTTAAGTCGGATAAAATTTACAACATGCCCCAAGAGCATGCCAATGTGCATGGGTCAAACTCAACGACCTTCTCAGTGCTCGTTCGGTTAACGTACTGTACTACCACGCCAAATACTACAAAACTACTATAAAAGCCGTACCAACGGTCGCTTAAGAATTTCGACTATTTCCAAGAATCTCTATAGATATTCGCGATTTGGTTACCTGAATCGATTGTACAGCTCAAGTTAAAATTCCAATTTCTTTTACAAGTCTAAGAATCATCAACAAATAATCTGTAGATACCTTACTTATGAGGAGGATTAATTCCGAGAAGTTTCCGTCGGAAACGCCCACCTAAATTGTCTTGAAGTGTTAAATTAACGAACCGACATTCAATAAATTAAAAAAAGCAACCTGTTGCAACGGAAGCCGATGGAGAGTGAACTATAACAACCTCTGATAAACCCATGCTAAAGTCTTTAATAAATTGAAACCTGTTTTCCAAAAGTTCGTTAATATTTATTAGCGATAATGCGATGAACTCGAAGGTTTTTGACATTACGCTTGAGTGTTTACAAACACACATTGAGTCTTATGAATAAGAATAACCAGATTGATTTTCTTTTCAATTTCTTTTAGCAAAAATTATCTTTTAATTGCCATACAATAAGTACAGGGTGTCCCAATAAACGGTGCACGCGGCTGTTCCTCGGAAACTATTGATTGTAGGACTACGGGAAAAAAATCTTCTTAGTAAATGTGGCCACGAGAAAATGCTGAAAATTATTTTCAGCTCTCTAAATCAGCCTCTACGGGGCGTTTCACTATCACTAAAATGAAAACATGTCAGATAACTCTGAAATTTGCAATCAGAAGCTATAGTAAAAATACCCTAAATGTAATCTCCTGTTCTCTACGAACAACTTTGCTATTTAACTTTTTTCCCTATCTCTTCAAATAAAGTGGTGGGGGTGGTGCAACCTTTGCTTTGAAACAAATGGAATATCTCAGGAACGGTGGTTCGTGGAGACTTTATCTTTGCGGCATTTTAAAGAGCATTTCCGGGCCTACAGGGTGCCCTAGCAAATAGTCCAATTTCGTTTTCACAGTCGCCGGTAGATGGCGTTTTTCCAAAATTCACGCGTTCCTCCTAGTTATTTCGAAAAAATCAAATGCAATACTATAACTTTATTTTCACTATTCTATAAAGAATTTGATGGTGTATCTTGCGGTAAAATGCAAAACTCTATCTCTTCCATAACACAAAATACTAATGAAAAACTATTTAAAAAAATGATCGCAAATTAATGAACAACATTAAAAGCCATGAACTTAATAGCAGGCTGCTATGGTTGCTATGGATAAAAAACAAATTAGGAGCATAAGTTATTTGATTAATGACAATAATTTCATTATTGTCAATTTGTTCATGTTCAGATTATTTTTTGCTCCTTTTCACCTTCCAAAATGCCTTTATCAAATTCCGAAGCTACTGGTATATGATCGCGGTTTACTCTGAGTGTTTCCAAAATGTCGCAATCGCTGAAAGAATGTACCGAATGCGATATCCTAACCGCCATCATTACGGAAGTATCCATCGACCAAGGTACCACAGACGTGGCTCCGCGAAAAATCAGGAAAACACAGTCAACGTTTTGAGATACATTCAATATAATCCTCAAGTCAGCGTAAGAACACTGTCCTTAGAACTAAGCGAGGGGCTAACCACTCTGCGAAATCGTGTCACAAAATCACGGGAAATCAGCGAAATCCTTATGGAAATCCGCGAAATCATCATGAAATTCTTGGAAATCCCTGCGAAATCGACGAAATCCTTTATAAATGCCACGAAATCACGCGCAATCCTTAAATAATTTGTGAAATCCCGCGAAATCTTTAATAACAAATGACGCAATATTGCCAGTTGACTATGAGAAATCCCTCATAAAAAGATAAGTTTTGGCAGGTTGCAACACTGCCCTGGTTTTGTGGATTGCACTTGCAGGTTGCAGGTTGCGCAAGTATCAGTGATCCATTTAGTCAATTTGAGTTGAGGTGGTTAGGCGGAGCGTTTTCTTCTCGCCCTCTCACATTTAATACACTCGGGTTCATGTGAAGTCATTGTTCTAATTGATAATTGACTTTGAACCGCCATAACTTTTAAACCACCTGATACATTTTAATGAATTTTTGTGTGTTTACTGATCATTCTTTTCTCTACAACAAATAAAGTATTTTTACTTAATTTTTTATTTCTAGTTAGATGTCCCATTTACTTTTTCAATGTTCGTTTTCCTTTTTTTTTAAGGCGACTTGTGACATCATGTATGACAGGAGAACTCTTCATGAGTTTAGAACACTTTTTTGTTTTTGAATACCTGTTATACAATTTATGAAAAAATTGCTTCTGTACTGATATGCATTTTCTCAATACGGTTTAATTAACATTTTGATGAGTTGGTCATGTCCAAACAATGTTGGGTGCCATTATTACAGGAATAGCTGCCATATGGCTACCACAGACGATTTCTTTTGTGTTTACTCTTTTTCTAAAGAACTACGGAAATTCAATTGTGACACCCTGTATAACAAAAGTATTTCGACAATTTAAAAGAGCGTCAACTCTGACAGCCATATTGCAGCTATTCCTGTAATAACGGCACCCAACATTGTTTCGCCATCAGCAACTTATCAAAATATAAAAAAAAACTGTATCGAAAATATATATCAGCACAAAAACAATGTTTTCATAAATCGTATAATAGATGTTCAAAAACAAAAATGTGGTCTAAACTCATGAAGAGTTCTCCTGTCACAGATGGTGTCTGGTGTCACAAATTTTTTCTATCATCACGAGCAACTTACACAGCCGCCGTAAAAAAAGGCAAACAAACATTGAAGAAGTAAATAAACTAGAGGCATCTAACTAAAAGTACAAAAATAAGTGAAAATAATTAATTCTCTAGAAAAAAGAATGATCAGCAAACACACAAAAATGCATTAAAATGTATCAGGTGGTTTAAGAGTTATGGCGGTTTAAAGTCGATTATCACTTATAGCGATCCACTTCAAATGAACCCGAGTGTATATTCAGGGTTCCCCTTTTCTTTTTAGAATTGTTATTTTTAGAATTAGTTTAAAACTTTTTAGAAATTTTAGAATTAGTTTAAAACTTTTAAATGACTTCGCTGGGATGGATTTTGTTATTGACCGTGATCGATTGACCGCTAGACAGGTAGGTACTGAAATAATAACCGTAGTATTAGGTAATTTCAACAGTGCTTCCAAAATACGATAATTTTTAGTAATAAACCACAACGCATGCGTATTATCAAAGTACTTACAGGCAAAATCATCTAGCAGACAAGTCACGTGATCTATTCAAATGTCAGATTATGCGATAAACAAAAGTTGTTACTACATTTTAACCTATTATAATGGTATATTTAGGCCAGATGAACATAGTACTTAATGACTTATAAAGAAATAAAAAGTCACGTATTTCGTCTCCTAACAGATTCTGACTTTAATTATGTAACCAATGAAATAAATAATAAAGTGATTCATATTTATATTCAATTCTAGAACCTTGACAAATGGGTTTTACAAACGCATTTTGCTAATGCGCATGCTATGTAGTTCTACTGACAGAATAAAACTATGAAGATGCACTTCAAGAAGTTTCTATAAGTCAATTAAATAAGACTGATAATGAAGAAATTGACCTCGATATTGATTTAGATGTGCGTTCAGAAGAACTCCCTAGTAACCAAGCGGAAGCAAACCAAGAAAACAATCTTAAAGGCTCGGTTGAAGGTGAACTCAATGAAGACGATCGTGTTGATGTTGAAAGTGAGATCGAACTATGTAAAGGTTTAAAAGAATTAAACATTCGGGACTTCACTGGGCTCAAAAACAAGATGATAGATCGCTTTTAAAAATAATAGTGAAACAATAAAGACATGTTGGTAAAGAAGTCTACTCTAAGCTGGTTATTTAGGCTTCTACGATAGGCTTCTACGATGTAAATGCATGGGAGCTACTAAAAACACAAGTAATAACGTTTATTTTCAACCACATATGTAATGATGACATTTCTGTCTTTTTAAAACCTTGGAAGTGTTTCATTACTGGTCTAGGACGGAAAGTAACTCCATTACTGGTCTAGGACGGGTAGTTACTTTCCGCCATAGACCAGTAATGCACATGCAAACAAAGCGCCGAAACTGCTTCATTACTGTCTCGAGATTTTATTTATCTCGACGCTACGCGCCTCGATAAATAGCATAATCTGTGGACAGTAAGGAAATACTTCCCATCTCGTATTGCAATATACTATTCTTGTCCTTCCAATGACGTGATTTCTGCTCAGATTTCTAGTAGAAAGCCAGTAAAGAAAGATGCAAGGAAAATTGTTGGGAAAGAAAGTTCTTCAGATGCTGAAACTTCTGTCAGTGATGTTTGCTCTCTTCAAAGTGAGTTTGAGCAAGAGACCTTTTCTGATGAAGAACTTGGTGCCAAAGGCCAACTAGATATAAAGACGTAATTATATTACGCTGTTTGTTACGAAAATTGGTATATTGGTAGAATAGTGGAAAACGTTGATAGAGAGAAGTAAAATTAAATTTCTTAAATCAGAATTAGACCCTTATGTCTGGCCTAAGATAGAAGATGTGCAGGTGGTGAAAAACAAATTCATATTTTATGGACTGATTTCCCTCTTAGGTAATGAAACATTCCATCTGAACAGAAATGACAAACAAGAGATTGGAAAAAGTTTTAAGCTAATAGAAAAACGATTTAAGGGTTATTTGTGATTTATTTGAGTGTGAGTGAACAGTGTTATATTTTATTATAATTTTATTTAAGTTATATCAACTACTTCCTATGATTTGTCTAATAAATTAAAAATAACAACGCATTAGGTTAAATTACTGAAAATTCTGGAAAAGTCTAAAGAAATCTTGCAAAATCCTTGAAAAATCGCGCGAAATGATGGGAAATTTTGCAAAACCTATTGGGAATCGCTAGAAATAATTGCAAAATCTGCGAAATCGATTAGAAATCTCGCGCAATCATGCGAAATCATTAGAAATCCCGAGCGCGATTTTCGGGAATCAAGCGAAATCAGTAGTTGATGTAGATCAATGAACGATGAGCAATCCTGTCACATTTTTTATCTAGTGGTTAGCTCCTCGGAACTAGGTTTGGCAAAGTCCTCATTGCACAGGATTTTAAAGGAATATAGATAAATTAATACACAATTCCTAGAAAATTTAAAGCGGAACATCTACAAGGAAACATTTAATGAGTGATAAAATTATTTTTAGATTACACCCTTACCGCCTGGTATTACACCAAGAGTTGAAAGAACGAAATGCTGGACTTTTGCCATTGGTTCTTGAGGATGTTAAATTCGAATCCCTAATTTAATTCACATATTTGTGGATTGATGAAACCACGTTTCGCAGCGACGGAAACGTTAACCGTCATAATCTGCACTACTGGACGGCAGAAAATCCACGTTGGATGCGACAAGTCCAGCATAAAGATCGCTGGAGTATAAACATATGGTGCGGGATATAATAGGACAAAATATTATAGGACCTTACGTTTTTGAACAAGTCCTAACGGGAAACGTGTTTCGCGAGTTCCTCGAAAATGATTTGCCTGGTTTATTGGAAGATGTGCCGCTCGCTACTAGAAGAAGTATGTTTTTGCAATTGAGTGGTTGCCCAGCACATTTTTCATTAAATGTCAGGCAATATCTTCACAACGCCTACCTAAATCGTTGGATAGGACGAGGGAGTCTGTTTCCCTGGCCATCCTAGGTCACCAGATCTGACCTTGATCTATCTCTGGGGGCGAGTGAAATCCATTGTCTATGAAACCAGACCAACGGCCAGGAATGATATGAAGGAGCGAATAACAAATGCTATCCGTGGCTTGTCTGCAGTGAAAATAGAAGCCGCTGTTGCCTCGACGCGCAGTAGGGGGAACAATGCATTGCGGGAGATGGACGCCATTTTGAACACTTGGGGAGACACTAGCACATCAACCAGTATTTTTCTTTTTAGTAGTTTTTCATTAACATTTTGTGTTATGGAGGAGATAAACTTGCAGTTGCGGTTTCACAGCAACATTAGCCATCAAATTCTTTATAGAATAATGAAAATAAAGTTATAGTATTGCATTTGATTTTTTCGAAATAACTAATAAGAAAGCGTGAATTTTGGAAAAACGCCCTCTACCGGCGACCGTGAAAAAGAAATTGGGCCTTTTTGGGCACCCTGTAGGCCAGGAAATGCTCTTTAAAATGCCACAAAGATGAAGTCTCCACGATTCACCGTTCCTGAGATATTGAATTTCTTTCAAAGCAAATTTTGTACCACCCCCACCACTTTACTTGAAGAGATAGAGAAAAAAGTGAAATAACAAACTTGTTCGTAGAGAACAGGAGATTACATTTATGGTGTTTTTACTATAGCTTCTCATTGCAAATTTCAGAGTTATGTTACATTTTTCATTTTAGCGGTAGTGAAACGCCCCCAAGCGGTTGATTTAGAGAGCTGAAAATAATGTCCAGCATTTTCTCGTGGCCACATTTACTAAGAAGATTTTTTTCTCGAAGGCCTACGATCAATAGTTTCCGAGGAAATGCCGCGTGCACCGCTTATTGAGACACCCTGTACTACATGAAATATGCTTAGATTTTTATGTTGAACCTAAAAATGCCAAAATAGTCGGGGCTTTCCATTTAAAATAATCAAGTTACGGTCAGGTTCAGGTATAACCAAAAGTGCTGCCATCATGAAAATATTTTAGGTAAGTTGCGCCCTTCAACTTTATTACAAAACCAAAATTTCAGATTTTTAGTATCAGTAGTTTTCCATAATCGATCGACGCATTTTCCCGCAAAAAAAACCCTGTGTAAAGCTAGAAAAACATGCTTCCGTAAACAAATAATAGTATATTATTCAACGAGCTTTTTATGATAGTCATTATTCCCTTAGGGGGTCAAAGTGACAAAACGTTTTTTTACTCCGCAAGTTTCACAAGTTGACATGTCTCTTTTCTGCCCTCAATTATCCATTTCGGTGCTGTATCCAGTGGAACAAAAAAAAATAATTAGGTATAGGTGTGATGTAATAAAGCTATTAACGTACTTTTATCAGTGCGAGAAGGTCGGGCTCAAGAAAGTGAATTTGCTGTGACAAAAATGTTTCCACATCATTATTCAGAATTAGATAAGCAATTGGGCGTTCAATTTATGAAAAGATAATTTGGCCGTCGCGACGCCTAAATTATATCTTCGTTGCGAGCATCTATTTTCGGCGTTCTTTGTATTCTCATTGTATATTTTCATCATTCATTCGCTTCACCTAACACGATCATTTTTAATGTTTTAAAATTAAATTCCTTCTATACCCAATCGGTTTAAGATCAAATGAATTTGTTTTAATTTTAGAAGTAACAATTACCTTGTATAAATTCATTTTTAAATTCTTCTACTTAAAATGGCTGCCTTAAGTATGCATCTATCGAGTTCAGTTTAAAGGACTACTTCTTGAAGTTTAAACTCCACGTAAAGATAAACGAAACATTGTGGCAAACGAGGTGGCAAATTAACAACGCAATAAACTTTAGATCCGGAGCTTAAACCTCAAATAGCGTTCAATCTTCAAATTAAGGGGTAATTGTAGAGATGTGAGTCGCGAATATTACCATTCGAATATATATTGGTGAATATTGCGATTATTTTCGAAATAGGAGAAAGGTAGCGGGAGAAGGACCCAAAATAAAACTTCTACGCTTCCGCAGAAATTGCCGACGTTTCGACGTTTATTTTACGTCTTTTTCAGACTAAACAATTAAAAACACAATAACGAAGACGCCATAAAAATACGCAAACACAATATGTGTATAGAGACTACTAGACTATCTGGAGCAGAAAAGCAGGATAGTCACAAAAGAAGACTCCTAATTTGCTGACCTATAGGAATTGCATTTATTATAGAAAGTTTTCCTGACCTGCTAGAAATTCTTTTTCTGCTGACCTGTAGGAAGGATGACAACTGAAACTGCACTACACAATCTTTGAAAATTTCATAAAAATCGGGCAGAAAATCACTTAGTTACAGCCCGGCAAAATCTTATAAAGTGAGATTTAAAGCTGGGTAAGACTGTTACACATTGTATGCAATTTCGTAAAACTCGGCCAATAAATCACTTACGTTCAGTCCTGCAAGTTTTTAAAAGTATTGCTGACAGGTAGGTATGCAGGGTGATAGCTGAGACCGTACTACACCCGAAAGTTGAGACCCGAAAAGTTGTCAACAAATGTGAGCGAGAATAAGTATTGTTGGGAAAAAATTCAAAAATATGTAATTATTTAACGAATATGCAGATTCAGGTAAGTAAAGTTAAAATATGCAAAAAGGGCATTTTGCATATTCCTCAAAGCTTAAGTTACGACCAAGAAAAATCTTTAAAACCAAAATTTTTTTTTTCTGACCCGTTAGGGATTATTCTTGCCGACCGGTATGCCTGATGATAGTTGAGGCTTTACTCCTCACTGCGACTCAGTGTGTAAAAATGTTGTAAACATTGGGCAGAAAATCATTTAGGTGCGACCCTGCAAATTTTCCAAAATTGAGATTTTTTTGTTGACTCATTATACAGGGTTATTACAATTCGCCGCTCATCATTAGGATCTCGTAAACCGTAAGAGATACGAATTCGATTGAATTGGGGCAAACATGGGTGCTGATCGTAATGGCATTTTAAAATTTACAAAATTTTCAAAACTTCCGAAGATATTCGAAAAAAACTGAATATTACGAAAATCGTTTTTATTTTTTCCTAAACTGGTTTGAAGCGATATTAAAAAATAATCTACACATTCTCATGGGCACTTTTTCTGCTCTACATGAAGGTGTTATTCAATCTTCAGTCCGACTTTTCGACTTTTCTGGGGCATCATCAACTTTTAATATGGCACTTAATTTTGAATGTCAAAGATTAAAAGCCATTTTCTACTTATACTTTCTATAAAAGTAAATAAATCTTAAAAATTACATAAAATGTAACGAAAATTTTAAGTGTTACATATCGTTGAATTTGTACTGAAAAGGGCTTTTAATTTTCGACATTCAATTTTAAGCGCCACATTTAAAAAAGTGGAGTTGATGATGCCCCAGAAAAGTCGAAACGTCGGACTGAAGATTGAATGACACATTCTTGTAGAACAGAAAAAGTGTGTAATATATTTTTAAATGTTGCTTGCTTCAAACGAGTTCAGGAAAACATAAAAACGATTTTCGTAAAATTCAGTTTTTTTCAAATATTCTCGACACTTTTAAAAATTTTGGAAATTTTTAAATGCCGATACGATCTGCAACCAAGTGCGCAGCTTTGCCCCAACAATGGAATTCGCATCTCTTACGGTTTACGAGACCCCAATGATGAGCGGCAAATTCCAATAAAGACTTTGTATAGATAATTGTAAAATGAAATATTATGTAGGGTGTTGAAATAGTTAGTCGCCTTGCGATTGCTAAACGCCACAAAAAACCTTAAAAAATCCACTAATATACAAATAGGACGAAATAATATTGAATAAAAGGGAGTACCTATTTAAAATGCTTCTTAGGTTTTGTTTTTGGAGTACTCCAGACTATTTTAAATTTTTGATAGAAACATTTCTTACAACTTTCATAATTATTAGTTTTGTAGTTCGATTAAAAAAATGTTGCGGTACCTACTTTAATCAATAGTTAAGTCAAATTGCACAATTTTTAAAAAATACATATTTTGTGAATACTTATGGATAATGTATGTAATACACTGATCACATACCACGTTTAAAATAATTTCGTCAAAGATGAATTAGCATTGGGTCCCAAAGTGACATTGTCCGATAGTGTCCAATAAGAATTTTATAGTTTTGATAAAAATTCCATTTTATATATGTTTTGCGTCCTTTTACAAAGTTGAAAGAGGTGGATACTAGCGAGTGTAGGAGATATCTTTACACACTTCACTTTTGTGAAATTACCAACGCTTCGACCTTTACTGAGATCTTTTGAGGAAAATAGCCCTGAGGAAAACCTCAATAAAGAACAAAACGTCGGCAATTTCACAAGCGTGACGTGTTGTTTACATCCTACACCCGCTCTCCACCTTTTACAAAAATTCGATTATTACAACCTGGTTATTTTCCAGCAATTATAGGTATGTATTTGTGGAAGTTCAATAAACTCGTCTATCTCAGTAGTGATTATACAGTGAGGACCAAAAGTCCCGCATAAATTCAATAAAAATTTAAGGAAATTTTTTTTATCAAAATACTAGAACACGTCTATTGTTGTTCTTAGTTGTGCATTTTTTGACGTGACAGACATGTATACAGGATCATCCATGTAGAAGATAAATGTAATTTTTTAATTTTTTCTTATGGAAACCCCTGTATATAAAAAGTTTTTTAAATTCTTTTGGAGTTTCTAAACATATTTCGTATTACATACACTGTCCCTAAACGCAACAGGTAATGAGAAATTTACGGTAATAATACCTACATGAAAATAACGAGTTAATTTATTAACAATTGAAAAAAATTACGATATTAACTACTGACTCTAATGAATTAAATGCTCGAACTGTTTCTCGTTAACTTCTTGACAGTGGGCAAGCCGTAATTCAAATTCGTCTAGCACGTTTCTTATCATTTCAGCGGCTATTTGTTGAGTTACGTGCGTAATTTTCGTTTTTAACTCTTCTATACTGTCGGGCTTATTTAGGTACACTTTATGTTTTAGATAACCCCATAAGAAAAAGTCCATTGGAGTGAGATCAGGTGACCTTGCAGGCCACTCTAAATGTCCCCTTCGTCCAATCCATCGACCCGGAAACACTTCGTTTAAATATTGTCGCACCTCCCTGCTAAAGTGTGGTGGCGCGCCATCTTGTTGAAACCAAATTGATTCATCTGGAATATTCGGGTTATTTGCATTTGGAAACATAATACAAAGGTCAGGAATTAGTTCATTTCTTAAAAATTGCAAATAACGGTGGCCTGTTAGAGTATCTTCAAGAAAATAAGGTCCTATGATTCTATCTCCGACAATACCGGCCCAAACATTGACAGACTGAGGATATTGGGGGTGAGATTCAATCGCCCAATTTGGATTCGTGGAGGACCAGTAGCGGTAGTTTTGTCTGTTCATCATACCGCTTAAACAGAATTTTGATTCATCAGAAAAAATTATTCTTCTAGAGAAAAAACGGTCATTGTTGGATCTGTTCATCAAAATTTCGCAAAATTCCAATCGACGATCTGGATCATCTTCGTTAAGTTCGTGGATTGATTTTATTTTGTACGGATGATATTTTTCTTTTTTGAGGATTCTTCGAACAGATGATTTTCCGATTTCATTATCCAATGCTATTTCTTGAGTTGGTTTATGGGGATTTTCTTCAATGGATAAAAGAACGTTTAATGTCTTATTCTGGGAAATCGAGGGTCTACCAGATCTGGGAAGGTCTCTTACGTGTCCCACTTCTCTAAATTTCCTTTCAATTCTGCTCACGGTAGACTGCGATATTTGACTATCCGGATATTTGGTATTGAATATTTCACAAACTTCGCTTTGAGTTCTTCTTCGATTACCGCATCCAATCATACTTAAAATTTCTGTTCTTTGAGTTTCGCTTAATTTCGCCATTTTGCCGCACAACAGTAAACAAAATTAGAAATAGGTGTTTGTCAAAATGTCACTTTTGAAAATTAAAAACTTAAAAGTCATAGGTCAATTAGGTAATTTGATTACTTACCTAGTATTTGTAGGTAATTAAATGAGTGCGCTTTGTGGTATTCAATCGAAAATTTCTCGTTAACTGTTGCATTTAGGGTTATGGTATGTGATACAAAATATGTTTAGAAACTCCAAAAGAATTTAAAAAACTTTTTATATACAGGGGGTTCCATTAGAAAAAATTAAAAAGTGACATTTATCTACTACATGGATGACCCTGTACACATGTCTGTCATGTCAAAAAATGCACAACTAAGAAAAACAATTGACGTGTTCGAGCATTTTGATAAAAAAAATTTCTTTGAATTTTTATTGAATTTATGCGGGACTTTTGATCCTCTCTGTATATTGTTCCTTGGAAATTCTACACAACGTATAGTACAGCCTCAGCTTTCACCATGCACACAGGTTGAGGTTCGCAACCTGCAATTTTTAAAGGGTCGGCAAAAAAATCTCTCTTTTAAAAATGTTCAGGCCCATAATTAAGTGATTTTTTGCACAGTTTTAACGAGGTTTTCACAGAATGTGTATTACAACCTATCACCACGCTTACAGTTACAGGAACATTTTTTTAACGAGTCACCCAAAAATCACACTTTGTTATATTTGCAAGGCAGCAACCAAGTTTCACTAACTTGGCATATACCGGGTGTTGCATGGTCGTGCGGGACATAAGAAATCCCATGCAAATTTTAAAAGGGCCTATTATTGGCTTGCCTAATTATTTTAGAGAAAAAATCTATTTAGATTTTTTGAAGAACATTAAAAACCCCAACTAAATGGACAACTTCAAACAACCCGTTTACGAAGTATTTTGTCCTTTTTATCGCCCTGTATTTACGGACACCAGTAAGACTTGGCTATCAAAAATTAAAAATTCATGAACGACAGCGTTATTTGACAGCCAACTCTTACCTTGACCGGTATCGGTGGCTACGGGGAGATAAAAAGACAAAATATTAAAAATGTTACTGGCAAATAATTCGTAAACGGGTTGATCAAAAATGCTTGCAGTTATCCTATTGGTTGCGAATTTTAGCGCTCTTTAAAAAAACTAAATACATTTTTTCACCAAAATAATTAGGTAAGCCTATTAAAATTTACATGGGATTTCCTATGTCCCGCCCGACGATGCAACACCCGATATATAATGTGTCATAAAGCCTCAACCTGCATACAGGTCAGCATGAATTTCTAAAGAAACAGCAAAATTTTCTGTAGTAAATGCATTAATTTTGGGTCAGCAAATTAGGGATACTCATCACAAAAAGGGTTCTGAGATCAAAAATTTTTAAATAAAATGAAAAGTGCTAAAAAATCTGCACCCACGCTTTATTGTTAAAGTTAAAAACTTAAAGTGTAAAATTATATACCAGGGATGTCATTCGTCTGTTCATTATTTAACCGATGATCAGCACAATATTTACAAATTACAAACTATTTTTTTCTTATTACGCTGCAAATGTAACAAAGTTATTAATAGATCCTTAGACTTCATTTAACTTCTTGCCTGCTGTTTATAAAACGTCAATAGCGCAAAATTTCCGATAAGTACCTAGGCATCCATGGAACACGAAACCGCATTGACGCAGCCTGAACTACATAATGGGCATATTATAACAGGTAGGTAGTAGGTATCATTGTATCCGGACCACATCTCGAATGCATCGCAAAGTCGTAGGTTTAGGTGCATTTCACCTGCATTGTCGCATTTAACATTTTATTTGATTTCAATATCTCATATTTTTATTGGAGTAATATTATACTTGTACGTGTTTTTGTATAATTACAACTTTTTTCGAAGTAGATACTGACACTCAACCCTTACCTTAAAGTTCGCAACACCCTCTTTCTTGCACCTGAAACCGATGGTATCCACTAGGCTCGGACCGGCTGCACCCACTATTGGCCCTAAGGCACCAAATCACTCAAACTTTCAGTGAGAAAACCTCAAAAAACGACTCTGACGCGCAAATCTTCCCTCCCGAAGATCCTCCTTATTGTATTCACCGAGCAAAACTGGATTTGAACTGACGCACGCTCGTTGGCCGGCTCGAAGGACCGTGACGAGTTACGGACCCCGCTGGGCGATGTGTCTGATACCGGGGCACGTTCAACTTTACTTTCGATACGCTCCAGTGAAGTTTTATACTCATACTTCTGTTAATAAACTATGAGACGACGCCCCGTATGCGATCTGAAACTCGAAGAATCTATAGGAACGGCACTAAACAGTCAGTCCGGTCAGAGTTAAATGTCTTGGTCCTGCGTAGTGAAGCCCCCGGAGGATATTCTTGTGGTGGAATTGCATAGGAAGTACGGACCAATGTATGCTTGACTGCATTATGGGTCACAGGGAGTTGCGGTCGCGACTCTTCGTCTTGTTTGACATTGTGGTGTCCATTATCCGGCTGCAAGAGGATGTGTGTGTGTTGTATCAAGTATCTTCGGTTTAATGGTGAAAATAGAGGTGGACTGAGGATAAATGGAGTATTGTAATAAAGCATGTTATGCGCTCTTGTCTGGGATAACTCGAATAGCCATGTTTATCTTATATGACGATATTTCAGAAAAGTTAATAGAACTTTAGAAGCGTCACTTATTACTAATATTAGCTCTAAAGATTGAGTTTCACTCACGTAACTTTATTTCAAGCAAAAAACGTTGAAAATTGCATTTTTAAACATTTTGAGACATTTCGCAAAAAAAATAAGTATTTCGTGAAGTTATAAGGCATTTTACAATGTTTTCTATCGATCTTTGCCCCAAGCATTGAATTTTACTAGAAAAGTACTAATATTGGGTTTTTAAGCATTTTAAAACATTTTAAGGCTTTTTACGAAGTTGTCTTCTGATTTTAGCTTTAAAAATTTAATCTCACGCCAAAACGTTGAATATTGCATTTTGAAGCATTTTAAGACGTTTAAAGACGTCTACTGATTTTAGCTCTAAACATTTAATTTCATGCAAAAATCAGTTTCAATTTAATTTCATACAAAATGACAGCAGCAGCTGAGTGTCAACGCAAAACCGCTGAGTATTAAAACGAGTCAGCGGATGACCAAGTCTGGTGAACGCATTGCTTTGCCAACTGACAGTACTGACACTGACAGATTTAATTTAAATTTAAATTGTTGTTATCCTAATTTATAAAAGCTTAAAAATTTAAAAGTCATGGATAATAATCCTCATATTTTAGTAGAATTACTAGATGATGATTTAAATGTTATTGCAATAAATGTCGCATTAGATAATTTGGTACAACCAATAAATGTAGTAAGACCCGAACGTGTGAAGAGAACTAGAAGTACAGCCTATTATGAAAATTTTTTACCTAACAACAGTCTGCCCAAGTAGCATTCTAAGCCATAATTTGGCGATCGTTTCGTAATCCTTGCTAAAATCGGTGGCTATTTGGTTAAAGAAGCTGCCAAAAAAGCCAATCTATTACGAAATTATTACGACACCTTGGCTAAAATGGGAAACTTTTATTTCCTCACTATTTCGTCTTTTTAGCCAATATATTTAGGCCAGTATTTTGGCCATATTTTAGCAATGAATGCTAGATTTTATAGATATAATCGCTAAAATTTGGGTGCTAAAAAATAGCTTTTATGACAAAAAATGTTGCTAGATTTTAATATTTAGAGCTAATTTCCACGTTTGCATTGCGTTCTTTTCATCAAGCCAACTGTGCATGGAGATTCAAAATGCCGACATGAAAGGACTGATTGTCTTGTGTGGATAAGTATATTATATCCTGAACAGTTTGGTTGCAGATTACATCGAATTGCCTCAAATAGTGGACTAAAATCTAAGTGCCAAGGCAAATTTACTGTGAATTTAGAGGAGATACTTAATATATTTCAAAGGGCCAAGATAATTTTCATTATTTTGCATTAATTAATATATAATAAAAAAATAAACTATATTTTACATTAATAACTTAAAACTTTTCCGAAAACACTCCCTTTGACGACTCAATGTATCAAAATGCTTTAAGTTAAAGATAAAAGTATGAAATATTCAATAGTTGCATATGTATATTTTATTACTTTACAAATAGCTGCTAAATTAGAAAATTTAACAGTCTAAAAATCATGGCTGCTGGATTGTTGCAGATATTCATCGAGGCTACAACGATCGTGAAGAGGCTAATGCAGCCGTTCCACCATAAAAACCAATTACTGGCAAAAAAATTACAATTTCGGCCATCGTTTATTTTACGCCCCCTAGTGGCACTCAACGAAGTAAAAAAAAAGAGTTAAATTGGCTACTTTATGGCTATCTTATGTCAATAATCTGTGACCTTATAAATTAGCTACTATTTGCTAATTTTGTAGTCATTTTGGCTAACACAAGTTTTGGCTATACTTCTGGTCAGAAAATCCACAAATTCACTACAATAAAGTAGATATTTTATCTAGTAAATATTCGGAAGTTTTAGCCAGGCAAGAAAATGTAATGTTTACCAAAATTTTGGCTAAGTTATTGCTATCGCGAAAAATGCTACTCTATGATCAAATCTTGGCCATAGATGCGCTCTTATGGCTAATTTTTTTGGCCAAAATCTGTCTTACATACATGGCCAAATGACTACCAAATCCTGGCTATTTTTACTACTTTATGACTAAATTTTGGCAATTAATGCTATTTGGTCATACAATGCTACTTGGGTGGTAAATTTTTATAACCAATTCCGGATGCGAAGACAAACTTTTCATATACCTAACCCAAAAACCATAGCTAAGTACTAAACATTTCAAAACATCATAATATACTTATTCGTTTCTCAATATATTTCAGATAAAATGCATATGGATGCTTTACTTTCAAAAGTCAAGCTATATTTCGACTTCAAAAGCCCTTAATAAGTTTAGTATGTACACTATTTACCTTCGTTCGTCCAAAGCAACAGGTATTGCCACTTCTCACGGTCCATCTTGATGTGGGATGTGGGACTGCGGACCCTACTTCCCAAGTGCAACAAATGAAATTATACCATTAAATTATTTTATTATTTAAGGAAAGTTTATTTCAAAATACTCTCTCCAAATGCATAGAAATAAACAAAAACGGAAAACCAACCATCACCTCAAATTCCCGAAGCAAACAAAAGCAAACGCTGAGTTGGTCAGCGCTAAATTATTGCGTTTAGTAAATCCATATAAATAATAATTGACATCTAATTATAACGTAACATTCGAAGGTTCAGCCCGAAAAAGTCCGGCTCAGTAGCAACAAAAGTGCATGCGTCGCTGCCAAGCTCCGCCCCTTAATTTTGACAAATCAACGATGCCAAGCTTTTGTTCTTTTAAAGTTTTCGGTAGGCTGCTCTGTGCGCTGCGACATTACTACCACCCTTTGTTTTCTTATTGCGAATAGAAAGATGACAATACTCCGAGAGCGCATTAGGCCATCCGGCCGAAAACGCTATTTTTTTTTGGTGGGCGTGTCCTCCGCATACGTCTCGCGCAGAAGAATGTGCGCATTAGCAAGCGGTGAGCCTAATCTTGGTTTCCACAGGTCACTAGAAGCTGCACTTTTAATCCGTAAGGAAAGATTGACGTTCTTAGTATATTATCTAGTACGAATATGAGTAAATCACCCATCCGTTGACATCAAGCGGCTGGAAAGCGTGTCGGCTGAACGCGTCCGCTTACTAAACGTCTAAGCTGCTGCTGTCGGCGGAACGTACCCATTACTAAATTAATAACAATCACAATGCGTACGTTCCGCCGACGTGACGGCAGCAGCTCAGTGTTGCCAAGTCAAGGATTTTATCCTTAGATCTAAGGATTTTTAGTAACGTTCAGGAATTTAGGAGGATTTCGTAAAATCTGTAAGAATCTGAGAATTTTTTTTTTGCAATGACGACTTATTTTGCGATGATCTTCAAATACTGGGCGGTTTGGGCGATATTCCAAAATACATTTTCTTCATTTACATATTTGGTTGCATAGGCGAAATTTCAGGCAGATTTCTTATTTCTACATTCTCTACGTCAACCTGTCCTGTCAAAAGTCAAATTATTGAAAAGTCACTTTGTCACGTCACCACCCCCTCCCCCTCCCTCGTTAGGAGAAAAGTAGTTTATGTTGGTTGCAATAAATGTGTTTGAATTTCTGAGGTAAAAATTCTTTTAATAACCAAAATCTCTGTAAGCGAGAACTACACCATTATAACTATTGTCCTCTAGACGCCGCTTTTTCTATTTTTTCTTTTACGTTGACAATTGGGTGACTTGGGCGATATTTGCGATTTCCACCGAAGATTAATGGCAACCCTGTGTTGTTACTCGTTACTGTCGTTGGTATTTCCAAAATTGAAAAGTATTTGTAAAAATTTTGCAAAAAATGGGCGTTGCAGCGTTGCAGCTAAAAGAATTTTCGCCTGTAGCGCAATTTTTTTTTCTCGTTTTCTTTTATTTTACTGAACATATTTCAATCATTCAATCTAACGAATTCTAAGGAGAAATCTTGCTTCCACTAAGGATTTTTTCACATCACATGTTGGCAACACTGCAGCAGCTTTGAAGTTTAGTCAGCGAACGCTGAAAATCGGCACCTGATTGTCCAATTTCACGGTTCGCTGACTAAACTTCTCAACAACAAACCTAGAATTCGAGAATATAGTACCCATTCATTTATTTTTTTCATCTAGTTACATTTGAAACCTTTATTCTAGCACATGTTGAGAAGATACGATAAAAATGTCAAAGTCAAATTTCCAACGCCTACTTGACGATAATAATGACTAAGGAGTGAATGGCTTATAGGCGATTTCGACTAATAGCGGTTTCGGGAGAGCGCTCTGAAAGCATCCCATCCTTTGTTTTCTCAATAAAAATGTAAGAATGGCAATACACTCAGACCGTTCTGTCTGGTGCCATCTAGTGTCATATTTAAGTATCATGGGGATTATGTAGATATTTATGCCCTGAGGGCAACGAGCTTAAGAAGCCGAAGGCCTCTGGCCCGAGGGTTCCTAAGTCGCCCGCAAAAAAGCATAAAGTTCACCTTTATGTAAGCGGAGTTTATTTGAAAACTTCATCTAATTGGATGTGAAATGTCAAAAGAAAAGGATGAAAGAAGAAAAGTCTGTTTACTTTGATTATGTCATCCTTTTCTGTCAAAAACCCTGTCGAACAACAAGAATGGATATGATGATGGCCATAAGGCAGGCGGACACAAAGCTTCGAGCACCAAGCTACTCTTTTGGGATGGCGGTTCCACCCCCATCTAGCATAGAAGAGAAAACACATTAAATTAGATCAAATGGTTGCGTAAAACTTACATATTCTCAGCAATATCAACTTTACAATCAGAAAACATAAAAACAAAAAAACAAACGAAGAAGAAGAAGAAGTTCTTGCTGAACGGTATACAGGGTGATAGCTGAGACAGTACTACAAACCATGTGTGAATTTGGTAAAAATCTGGCAGAAAATTTTAAAGAGTTTACTTTGAAAACCAGCTCTCAGGGAAGGTTGAGATGGAACATGGCGTTCTACAGGGTAGTGTGCTTGGACCATTCCTGTTTTTAATATATATTAATGATCTAGGTTCTCTGGACATTTCTGGTCGGTTCACATTGTTCGCGGACGACGTTACCATTCTCTGGCGCGGTAGGGATGAGGGCTCGCTTAGCGTTACTGTTGACAGGGATCTGCAAGTCTTGAATGACTGGTGTGGGGCAAATCACCTCTCATTGAATATTGGTAAGACTGGAGTAATGCCATTTTAGTGTGGCTTGGGTGACTACGGGGAGTGTGGACTCGGTGATTACCCAGTCGATGAAATCTCGGAGAGCAGATTCTTGGGAGTATGGATTGACCATAGGCTTAAGTTTGAAAAACATGTGGAGACTCGGCGGGGACGGATCAGCTTACTTTGCCTTGGTCGAAAGTCACTTGAGATACGGAATTTGTTTTTGGGGTGTTTGTCGGGGAGCGCTTTTTAGTGCATTGTTCATATTTCAGAAGAGAGCGGTGAGGTACGTTTATAGAGTAGGGGCGAGAGAATCGTGCCGACCGTTGTTTGTGCGATACAGGGCCCTCACGTTAACCTCTGTTTGTTTTGGACACTGCTTCATTGATCTTCAGAAAGTATCGAAGCACCCTTCATAGGTGAGATATTTCTAGAACCTGCACTGTGTTAAACGTGCGCTTGCGGATACCAACGTCCGCCCAAACTCGTAAGTCAGTAATATATAACAGCAGGAAAATATTTAACCATTTACCACTGAGCCTTAGACAAACTGCCAGGACGCTTATTCTATAGGGAAAAGTGAAAGTGAAAGTGAGAATTTTGACAACCTTGATTGGTCAAAAAATTCTGTTGACGAATTCCATTGGCCAGCAATTCTCACTTTCACTTTCACTCTTTCCTATAGAATAAAGCCTAGTTCTCAGAGGTCTGTCATGTCGCCGCGACACCCCCTTCTTCAAATTTATCAACATGTCGCTGTCGCAGATATTCTACTTGGATACTTGTCTGAATTGAACCATTTGATTTGGTTTTAAATTTATTAGGAAATTAACCCCAGTCTGGCGACATATTTCAACTTTTGTTGAATAATGCGCGACAAGTAGCTTGTAGTTGAAATAATCCAACTACAAACAGGGTGTCGCACGACACAGGGAAATTTCAAAACATGATCTCTCATTGGTCGGACCAAGTGTCGCAGCGACATGACAAAGCTCTGAGAACTAGCCTTAAGGCCCCAGTTATGAGATGTTTAGAAAACAAGTGAAGTCTTTGCTTTTGCCATTAGCCATGCATTGCCTCGCCGAATTTTGCAGCAAACGATTGTGACGGATGGTTGACATTGGTAGTAGGGAGTTACTTTGTCTGTGTGTTCAGAACTTGAAACAATCAAGTGTTTTTTGAATGATTGATTGCTGTATAGAATTGAGTTGTAATTTTCAGATGGATTCGAGTATGATTGTGTGTTAGTTTTAATTTTTACTTTTAGCTTTTTCTTGTAGTTTGGGGTACAGTTCAGTTCATGCTTTGTCAATAAAACTATGTTTCTTTAGACAATAAAGCTTATTGATTGATTGATTGAATGAAAATAACTTAGTTACAGCCCTGTAAAATCCTTAAAAGTGAGATTTTTTGCCTACCCGATAGAAATTCTTGCTGACCGGTACCAAAAAGTGATAGCTGAGACTGATTTTCACAGATTTTTGACATTTTTTTTTCTCAAACACAAACCCGTTAGAAACAAAATTTCTAACGGGTCAGCAAAAAATCACTTTTAAAGATTTTACAGGATCGCAACTAAGTTATTTTCTGCCCGATTTTCACAAAATTCCCCCACAGGTACACAGGCTGACCGATCACCCTATGTACCGTGTAAAATTTCTAACGGGTCAGCAAAGTTTTCGGTAATAAATGCATTTCTTATGGGTCAGCAAATTAGGAGTTTTCCTTACTTTAATTAAACAGACATTATTTAAAAACACTCTACACACTCAAATATGTCTTAAAATTAGAAAAAAAATCGTTTTTGCTCTTCGTGGAATAAAATGTCACTTTTTGACTTATTTCAGGAAATAAAAAGCCACTTTTCTGGAAGAAAAGACCAACTACACCTATCTAATTAATCCGTTGCTCTTTAAGCAAACGTTTAGTCCCCTTTTTGGAAACAGAGTCTATTCTCCGCCATCCATACGGTTAAGTTTGGTCTGATAGTACAAGGTCTCTGATTCGCTCATTAGTCAAGATGTAAATAAAACGTGAACTAGATAACTCATTCTCTTATTTTCGCCATCTCCTTTTGAAATCCTCTCTCACTTTTTTTATACCTATCTTCTTTCAGCACATGTTGAAAAGATATGATAAAAATGTCAAAGTCAGATTTCCAATGTCTACTTGATGTCAATAATAATTTAATGGTTTATACGAGGTGTTCATTATAAAACTTCATCTAGTTGGGTGTGAAATGTCAAAAGAAAAGGATGGAGAAACAAAATTCCATTTATTTTGATCTTTTTCTGTCAAAATTTCATAGCCTGCTAGATGAAGTTTTATAATGAACACCCAGTAGATTCAAATAAAAACGCAGATGGCTTGTACATTGCCATCTATGTGTGAGTGTCTAAACTCTCTCCCTATTCATGAAGTTTCCTTCTTCCTTGATACGGGGGTGAGTGAGGGCGAATGTCAACGTACGTCACTCGTCATTTTGTCAATGTTAAGTCAACATTATTTTTGAACCAATCAGCTGACACCACGACCAAAAATTTTGAATATCGCACGAGAATCCTAAAAATGTTCCTCATTATCATTTCTATTATTTAGTATTAAGTTATCACTCATATCTGAACTACCCCGTTAAGGCTTATAGAATTGGTCCAAAATGACTAATCCAGTATTCAGCGACATTATGGGCAACAACGTCTGGTTCAGGATCACCCCGTATTTGGTGCTCTTAGCTTTTGAATCCCTAATAGATGTCTCGGAATGTATTTCACAGGCCGAGATTGATAAACATTTGGAAATGGGTAAGGAGTACCTTTCCAGGGGCCAACTGGGGGATGCTTTGAGTCATTATCATGCAGCAGTTGAAGGAGACCCATCCAACTATCTTACCTACTTCAAACGAGGGACAGTCTACTTGGCCTTAGGCAAAGCCAAAAATGCCTTGGGAGATTTTGATAAAGTATTAGAACTCAAGCCAGATTTTACAGCTGCAAGGATTGAGAGAGGAAACATCCATCTAAAGCAGGCAAATTATGATCTTGCCCAGTTGGACTTTTATAATGTTCTCAAGACTGACCCTTATAATGTAGAAGCAAATGATCTTATACAACGTATTGATCCAGCCAAAGAGCGGAAGCGAGGAGCTGAGTATTACTATGCACGGAATGATTATGTCAGTGCCATTCATTACCTCACGGAAGCATTGGAAGTGAGTCCTTGGGCATCAGACTTTTATGAATTCAGGGCTGAAATGCACCTGGAAAATGGAGATGAGAGAGCGGCAATTACAGACTTAAAAGCAGCTACAAGATTGCAAAGTGACAACACTGATGGTTATTTGAAATTGTCTGACATGTTGTATAGAATAGGACAGGCAACAGAATCTCTTAAAGCCATAAGGGAATGTTTGAAATTAGATCCTGAGCATAAAGAATGTTTTAAGTTTTATAAGAAGGTGAAGAAAGTGGAGAAGTTCTTAGTTGATGCTGAAACTGCTTTGGAAAATAACAATTTTGCAGAAGGTAAGATGATTTACTTACTTTATTTTCAATATCAGTTGCAATGATTAAACCCAAAACAAGGATCAGATTTTAAATCAATATTGTATTTGATGCTGCATTTTCACAAAATCACGAATATCTGAAGAACGGTACGGTTTAGATGCCATAAACCTTAATAAAACTACCTTTACTTTTGTCCGTAGATACCGAAAATACATTAATATACTAGGTGTTTCATTTAAAAAAAAAAAAACTTTAATCAATTTTAAAATGTACTTCCAATAGACCCTCATCCATTCCATATACAAAACTTTTTTTAAAATCTAAAAGTTTAGCCATAATCTTCCGTGTCGAATAACGTGAATCACCCTGTATATTGGTATTCAGGTTGTTGACGAAAAGTTAAATAGGGCTCATATAGCTTCAGAGGGATAAATGGGTTAAAACTGCAGGAATAATAGCATTATTCCCGCTCGCCATTTAAGTTATATATGTTGCCTTGGCAACCAGTAGGAGTAGACAACAATGCAATATCAAATGCTGCAGAGTAAAAAATCCACTGGTGGCACCGGTTTTGCCGTCAAATGCAAGTGTCACTTTGATATTTCAATAATTTTATTTATACTACCTATAGATTTTATGATTTGTAATTATTAGACAAAGGCCATGAATAAAGTATAGTATTATACTCGCTTTTTATGGCCATTATTTATAAGGGAATAATGGCTATCATAAAAAGCTTGTTTAATAATATACTATTGTTATTGCAAATTATTAAAAACAATGCAAAAATGACGAGTAATGAAAAAGTGTTACTTATTAAGTGCAAAGTTAAATTGAAGCAGTTGGAAATCACTTGAAGTAAGAAAAACTTTGACATGCCAAGTTTCCATTTCCAAGCTGACAGAAATGTTCAAAATGCAAAATCTTGACCACATAGGAAAATATCTAGAATGAGGAACTAAGTTACCCAAGTTTGAAATAATTTAAATTTCCATATCTATAAATTTATTAAATAAAAAAATGGAACATTTCTTGCTCCAAGGACAAATACTTAAATGCAGCATACATGATAATGATTCTATTAAATAGGAAAATGTTACAGTTGGACCAAATCAGGAACTGGGTCAAGAATATCATAGAGCAAGCAGATGACAAGCTGAGGTTAAAAAGTCTTGCTCGTAAAGGGTTTTGAAATACTTTAAAAGCATTCAAAGAAAACTATTAATATTGATCTTCTCAGAGTGGTTTAAATACTAATGCAATCAATTTGATGACTAGGTGCCTCTAAAGAAATTTGGTTAGATGCAAGAAAGTGCTTTTATTTTAAAAAATTGGATAAAAGTTTGGTAGAGTTGGTATACATGGTTAAAACCATATTATTTGCCTTCTGCCATAAGAAAAGTAGAAGTTGATGATGGTTCTAAAGAACTGAAACTTTGTATTCAAATTGCACTTTACAGGTGTATTTCTCACAAAAATTAGCTCCAGAAATGTTTTCACAAATTTTGTGGGTCTTCTAAGATAAAAGGTTCAGGTACAACTGTTTTTTTATAATTGCAGCATTAAGATTTTTCCAAACGATCTCAAAATTCGGAATGGTTAGAACAATCCCATCTTTGTCATTATGTTACTAAAGCCAAGTGCAGACGATGCAACTTATTGCGGGGGCAAAGTTGCAGCAATTTTAATCCCCGCGTTTTCTTGCATTTGCGTTCAGACAGTGCAACTTTTTTTATGCAATTTTTTAGGAACTTTACTAGACTGCTACCAACTTATCAAAAAAAATCCATTCTGTCTTATTATTTTTGTAAACTATCTCTATGCCTAAAAGTTGATGGGTGAGGCCCTGGGTGTTAAAAAGAGATTTTGAGGGGGGCCTTTTGATTAATTAATGAGGAGTTTGAAAAAGCTGATGATTCAAAGTGTTCACCTAACCACACTTTTTTGTTCAACCTAAAATTTTAAGTTTTCGCTGGAAAGGCACTAGAAACGTAACCAAATCCCCGCGACAAATCGCATGGAAAATAGAACAATTTCTATTGCTATGCAATTAATTGCAGCAACTAAAATGCACCGTCTGAACGAAAAAATCCCTGCAACTTTTGTCGCAGGGATGAAATCCCTGCGAAAAATTGCATCGTCTGCACTGGGCTGAGTTGTCTAGAATTTTCCCCATTTATTTCCCCAGCACCTTTAATATTTAAACTTTCAGGGCATATTGTAGATTGTGAGGCATACCTATTGATTCTGTATTTATTAAAAAACAATAGATTTCTTTTCGTCATGGGCAATATCATTAGTTTCATTCATTCCCTCATTGTCTTCTTTTTTTTTCAGGTATTGAAGCAGCCCAGAAGGTCCTTAAAAACGAAAAGGACGTCCGTCAAATTGTATATGAGGCCAAGCGTATCCTTTGCTCCTGCTACATGCAAGAACAACAAACTGAAGAAGCAGTTCAAGTTTGCTCTGAAGCATTAGAAATCAATGAGGAGCCTGGAGTGTTCTGTGATCGAGCTGAAGCATATTTGCAATCTGAGCTGTATGATGATGCCATTAGAGACTTCAGAGCCGCTCTAGAAATAGATAAGAATCTAGATAGGGCCAAGGAGGGTCTGAATAAAGCAGAAAATAGGCAAAAACAAGCGGAAAAGCGAGACTATTATAAAATATTAGGTAAGCTACTTTTATGTTACTATACTCGAAGAGGGTTTCATACATTTTTTTAAACAGGAGTGAAAAGAACTGCCACCAAAAAGGAAATCGTAAAAGCATATAGGAAAGCGGCTCAAAAGTGGCATCCAGATAATTATCAAACTGATGAAAAAATGAAGAAGATTGCGGAAAAGAAATTCATTGACATTGCGGCTGCAAAGGAGGTCCTAACAGACGATGAGAAAAGGAAGCAGTTCGACATGGGGGAGGATCCGCTGGACCCCGAGTCCGGAAAGCAGAACTTCAATCCCAATTTCCACCACTTCCAAAGCTTCCACGGCAGCCCGTTCCAATTTAGGTTCCATTTCAACTAGCCGGGAAGTGTTGCATTTGCTTAAGGTTAAACTATTTATATGAGTGTCATTTGTGTGGTCAAGTATGGAACTAATGGGGACAAAGCCAACACAGAAGCAAACTGAAAGAGCCAGTGTATTTGTACCTTGTGTGATTTTTAGGCTTAAATGACTATTGATTTTTGTGTGTTTGTATTTAATACAAACTGTATGATTGATAAATGGACTGAACTTAAATTATTATTATTTGATTTGTACATAGAAATACTACATTAAAGTTTTTGTTTCATTTATAAAACAATTTTGGTTCTGACGTGACCATGAGTACCTATATTATACAGGGTGTCGAATATCGCATAAGTAAGTGACAATCTCTCGGCTCACTTATGCGACACTCCCGGCGGGGAGCCCCCATAGGGCAGGTCAAAATAACATAACTTTGTCATATAACTTTTCTTCTAAACGTCACTCCTAACGGAAATATCAGGCTACAAAGTCAGAATTAACGTTTTTGGCTGTAAATTTTGAGCCGCTTTGTATATTGTAATGGTTTCTTGGTGTAATGTTTAATCGAAAAATAGTCATTATCTGAAACCGAAACTAATCTTCAATTCTTAACAGAAAGGCAAGAACGAACTTAACCTATAATTTGCCTAAACTTGTGACTGATGTTGAAATTATTTTCAACCGCAACGCCATTACTGGATTCTTTTGAGATTTTGAGGTGTTTATCAAAAAAATACTCTATTTATTTCAGTAAAATGAATGGTTTTCGAGGAAAATCGATATTTGTTTAAACTGTTTATAACGCAAAATTTAAAACATTTTTTAAAAGGTTTGACGAATGACATTAGGAATTGTAGTTAGAGTTTTCCTTGCGTAAGCTCTAAAAATCTCAAAAAAATGACGTAGAAGGTGATCCAGTCACATATTCGATTTCTTACCATGCTAAGCAACGAAATTTTCAAGTGACCGATAAAAAGTCTTTCTTGGAAGGATATAAACCATATTCATTCTAAGAAGAAATCCGAAGTAGGAAGCAACCCGATTGCTTTTCCCCAGTACTGTATCCGAAATGGAACATACCGACATTCTGGGACTACTCAGATGATCCCGAAACTAAAAGTATCTGTTTTATCCGAAAATCATGACCAGCCTTCTGCCGGAAATTTGGGAATTGCGAAGACCATTGCCAAAATTAACTTTTTCTACGACTGCCTCGAAAATGAACAAATGCGCACTTCTAACTACACATTTCACACACGCTTCTGATTGTTTTGCACACGCCTTGCATATCTTTTTTAATACGACTGATCATTTATGAAGCAAAATCGTAGTCGTAGAAAAAGTATGCAACACGTACGAAAATCACTCTTCACACTCTTGTGAAATAAACCGTCACACTCTTGTGAAAAGTGCAATTTTCGACTCTAGTTGCACAATATACTATTTTCTACAATCAAGCGTAAAACAGCATTTAGCGCTGAACACAACGAAAACATGCTAAATAAATAAAACTATACCAAGCACGTGAATCTTTGAAGAGAGGAATTCTGCATTTACAAACCCTACAACCGTGAAAGTCCCACGAATCAACTGCTTTCCGTCCATCGATCTTCAAACTATATGGATTCAGTGTCATCAATCATAAATTGTCAGGTTTACTTCCAACATGCATTTGGACCACAGCGGGCGGGCGTCGCGGATGAGGGGAATGAAAAAATGGCCGCCAAGTCGGGTAATCGTTTAAAATAAGATACATGCACTTACCTGTGATACGAAAGATTTCTGCCCCACTTTTATAACTAGAAGTCTTACATATGCCACAATATTTCACCATAATGAAAAAATATTTAATAAAACACCAAAAAAAATCGCACAAAACGTTCTCAAGCACTGCCTCAACTTCAAACACAAAGAAAACACGTTTTGATAGGTATTTTGTGGTTGACATGAGTTCAATGAGGTTGACACGCACATTGAATTGACAGCACTGTTGCCAATTCGTCAATTAAAAAGATTTTCTACCTCTTTTTTGATCGTGCTGTACGGCTATATTTGGCTACACAACATATAAACATATGGGTTGTGTAGTTGGACCCTGAGAGCGGGCAACACCGCACAGAGTTGGGACAAAATTTTGTGAATAAAGAACTCTAGTTAATTCTCCCTCTGGCTTCCGTCAAACATCCCAATTACCAACAGTAGGTACTTGATGGAGATGTAGAGATTCAGGACATGACACACAATACACAGTGGAGAACAACCAGTATTATTTTGTTTTCGTTGTGGACAAGTTGAAGTCATGTCGATCCGAGAATGAAGGAGTAGGCGAAAGTAGTTTTGGTTGGTACAACGTTTAGTTCCAAGAGACAGGGGTGTGATAGAAAAGAACCTTTTCCAGACCAGAATCAAAGAATAACACTGCTTAGTGAATCAGTGATAGTTTAAGTGATTAATCAGTGTTCTATTTTTCCTAAGTAGTTTAATATTTATAACTCATTCACTTACTTTTGACACCTCGACGTTACCTTTGAAATCTTCATTTTTTTTATACCTATCTCCTTTCAGCACATGTTACGAAGATTCGATAATAATGTCAAAGTCAGATTTCCAACGCCTATTGCTCAATGAGTCAATAATAAGTGAATCGTTTATAAGCAGTGTAAGTAATACGCTTCGGAGAACGTATACCGAGAACCGAGAACATATACCATCGTCGGGCGGGACATAGGAAATCCCATGTAAGTTTTGATAGGGTCAATCATTGGCTTCCCTAATTATTTTGGTGAAAAAATGTATTTAGTTTTTTTAAAAAGCGCTAAAATTCGCAACCAATAGGATAACTTCAAGCATTTTTGATCAATCCGTTTACGAATTATTTGCCAGTAGCGTTTTTAATATTTTGTCTTTTTTATCGCCCCGTATTCACCGACACCAGTCAAGGTAAGAGTTGGCTGTCAAATAAATCTGTCAATCATGAATTTTTAGTGTTTTATAGCCAAGTCTTACTGGTGTCCGTAAATACAGGGCGATAAAGAGGACAAAATACTTAAAAAGTTATTGGAAATAACTCGCAAACGGGTTAATCAAAAACGTCTGAAGTTGTATAATTAGTTGTGGTTTTTAATGTTCTTCAAAAAATCTAAATAGTTTTTTTCTATAAAATAATTAGGGAAGCCCACTCGACGATGCAACACCCGGTATAAAAATATGAATTTCTTAATTTTCGTTACGGAGAAAACGGGGAGTATGTAATAAAGTTTTTTTTAAATTAACACAAATAGTAAATACGTACTAAGGGCGTTCCATAAGGAAGCTCATTGTCGGAGCAGTTCAAGTTTGCAAAAGGAGAAGGGTAGCGATTAATTTTGCAATGGACGTGTGCTACAAAGAGCTTTTTCTACGACTGCCTCGACAATGAGTAAATGCGCAGTATTATTACCGTTAAAAATCGCATATTGCAAACAGCGTGCGCAAGTGTGCACATTGCGCACGCTCTCATTCAGAAGGGTGTGCAAATTCCACTTTGCACACGCCTTGCATGTATTTTATAATACGAATAACCGTTTAGGAAGCAAAATCGCAGTCGTAGGAAAAGTATAGTGTGCAACACGTACGAAAACTACTCTTCACACTAGTTGCACATTATACTATTATGAACGTGTGACTTATACAATTAACCACGCCGTATAATCAGTAAAAATTTAATTTTTTTCCTTTTTAAAAGCTGCCTTGTCCAATGTTCAAAATTCAAAAGGTGCGTACGAGTTTAACACAGTTGTCACGTTGCTGACACTTCTCCATACAGGCGACCCGAGTTCCAAGAAAACCGTCGGCCAGAATCGTCTCAGAATCTCATATATAATGCTCAACAAAAACCATTTTTTGGGAACTTTGTTTCGAGGTTTTGACTTAGAGAGAAAAGAAATTCAAACTTTTATTCTACCCTTGAGAGTGCTTTGTGAGAATTACTGACAAAGATGCTAAACCGTTTGGAAACGTTTAAATACATCTGACAAGTTTGAGTAACGATCCTCACTCAGCAACAGGCCACAACTTAAGAACCCAGTCCCAACCATTTTAATAGTTAATAAAACAATTTTATGTAATAATTAAACTAAATATTGTAATTCATTTTTGATCCCATAAAATTAACAATAATCAACAGTACCGCATTAAAAAGTTTACAAAAATAGTACTATTTGTATCTTTAAGTACCTATAAACTAGTTTTCATTTTTCTAAAGATAACTTATTTAAATTTAAGCATATACGGGAAGTGTAAAGCATTTTAGAATTTACTTTTTCTTTACATAACACTTTTGTATATTTGTTTCGATAAAAAATATAAAAGTAATTGCAAAAATAAGCGACTATGTATTTAATTCGTTTGCCTCTTTACATTCAAGCTACTAAAAAAATGTGATGAACAACGTACTGGCAAGGAAATTTCTAAAACATCTCACAGCCCCTTATCCTATTATCACTAAGCACAATCACTAACGTGTTCACTAATTCCATTTCTTATAAAAAAATGGTGATGACTGGTACAAGATACAAAATAAAATCAACTTAACGATTAGTTTTCAGTTTCCATTTCAAAAACATATATGCGGCCACCCTGAGAACCACAAATATAGCCAGTAAAGCTAAAACGTCCACCATGTAACTGGAATCGATCATGTCCAGTTCCTCCAAGGTAATCAACGGTGACTTAAAGTGGCAATAACTGACAAAGCACTGCAATTTCGCCCTGTTAAACCCGTAGGTGGCCAATGCGGTGCCCTCGAAGCCATATCTAATATAAGATAAGTACGTTATCCAGCGTAGGTACACTGGAATGGCGTCGAAGGAGACGAAGAACCCGGAGAACAAGAGGAATGGTACCGACATTACTGGAGCAAGAAAAACGCCATTCTGGAAAGAAAATTTGTATTAATATTTTAGAGCCAATTGTTGACAGCTATGTAGCCGCGCTGTAACAGCAGGTTTGAAGACTCGTAAATGAAGGCCGACGTGACGTTCTGATAGTATTTTAGAACATTATCAGGGTCATCTCAAAAGCTAAATAGCTTAGCGAAAGTTACATCCATGTTTTTAATTGATACAATACATTTTGCTATTTATTGTGTTGTACAGTTTATACAAATCAAGCAGTTTATACCACTTAAAGCAAGTAGGCAGATTTATTTTTTTACTTTTTTTTTCGTTTACGATTTTATTCAGAATTCAAAGAAACTATTATTAAGTCATTAAGTATTACATGAGTACCAATCAGGAACTTCGACCAATCGATAAAAGACAAACAATCAAGAAAAATCTGAAAATATGAGATAATACTAAAATCATTGGGGAAGTCAATATATATACAGTGTTTGAAAATTAGGGTGCACCAATTGTACAGCTTATTGTAGACCAAACAAGTTGACAAAAAGTTTATATAAATTTTTCGCCTTTAATTATTTTTTTTTCATAGTTCGTCTAGTTTCGGAGTTCAAATTAAATCTGGAATTCGATCACTCATTATGCTCTACACCGGTAAGACCTACTAACTGTTTTTCACAATTTACAGAAATTAATTTGTTGGGATTTTACCACCCTAATTTTTTTTTATCATAGACCACTAGTAGTTTATTTATAATAATATAAGATTTGTGCTCCCTGTTAAATTTTGAAAAAAGTTGGCTATTTGCAATAACTTTATCCGCTGGGAAATGAACACATTTACCTGTTAAATTTTTATAATTGGCAAAAGGTAAAAATTGGTAATTTTTTAAAGCCTTCTAAAGCTGCTTTTAAATTTTTTAAAATGTCCATTAACAACAAGTTTGTTATTTATGTAAGTGAAATAACTTTTTCAGAAAACAGAAAATATGGAATTACATCCTTAAATTGAGACAAAAGTTCAGTTAACAATGTTGGGTCTACAAGTAGAATACGCTACAGAATTATTGCACGCCAACTTGTGTAGTTATTCGCATAACAACAGAGGAAACTGAAACTTTTGCTTCAGAGAACAATTTGAGGCCACACGCGAAATGGAAGGATTCAAAGTTCGAGACTGCAAAAGACACGCTTTTAAGTAGTTTAAAGTCGCACGGAAGTATCTATAAGATGTGGAACTATGATCTATATAAAACAGAAAAATTGCCGTTGCTAAAGAAATTTGTATAGCTTTTTTCTGTCACATTTTTTTGTCAAGAAAGTATCAGACACCGAATGCACGTAATAAAATTTGAGGCTGGAAGTTAGTCCAGCCCATAGAGGATTTATCAAGGTAGAGGTCTTTGGGGTGTAAGGGGAGAAATCCATATTAATATGTTTTTCCCAAATGCCAACCTCACCTGCAAGCGGTGCACCCTGCTAGAGAACCAACGAGGCAATGGCGACCGAATTTATGTCGGAATAAACAGAACCCCCCAGTATTGTCAACAGCCTCTTTGGAGGGTGGAAGAACAAACTGAGGTAAGGGCACTCTTTTGTCCGTGGGATGAGAAATCATCCCAAAAGGCAGATGAATCAGGAATGATCAATGGCATAAGGATGCAGAAAGCACCGGAAAACTACTGCATTAAAGACTCATAGGAGTTTCCCAGGAAAATCATCATGGAAAATTGTGGAGAAATGAAAGAAGTTACTGATCATGGAACTCGGATACCAAGATCCGGCAGGGGAAGAGATAGCAGGGCTCCCCAGGTCGTCATCGAGCGAAATCCCTGTAAATTGAAAAACAAGCAAGCCTTGAAGATTTGTACTTGGAATGTGAAGAGCCTTTATGAAGCTGGTAAAGCGCACAATGTAATCAAGGAGATGAGAAGACTACAGATCGACATCCTGGGTATAAGCGAGATGAGATGGCCAGGATCGGGAGAGTGTAGTATGGGAAATCACAAAATTTATTACACTGGTAACACAGGAAGGCGACACGAAAATGGAGTTGGAATAATAGTCAACAATAACATTCAATCGGCAGTTATAGGATGTATCAGACAATCAGATAGAATAATAATGCTGAAATTAAGAGGAACGTTATTCAATGTAAACTTAGTTCAGGTGTACGCTCCTACGGCAGAAAAGAGTGAGGAAGAGATTGAGGACTTCTACAGTCAGATTGGGGTAGTGATGAAGAACGTGAAAAAGAGAGATATCACTATTATCATGGGGGACTTCAATGCAAAGGTCGGTAAAGGGTCAGAAGATAAACTAGTAGGGCTCTACGGACTGGGACAAAGAAACCAAAGAGTTGACAGATTGGTTCAATTTTGCAGAGAAGAAAAACTAGTTGTTACCAACACATTTTATAAACTACCATCCAGACGGTTATATACATGGAGATCACCCGCAGACAAACCTGGCAATATAGTAAGAAATCAGATTGACTTCATACTGATTAGTGAACGATTTCGTAATAGTATGACTTCAGTCAAGACATGCCCGGGAGCCGATGTCCCCTCTGACCACAACCCTTTGGTGTGCCAGCTGAAGACAAAACTAAAAAAGACGCTGCCACAAAAAACGTCCAAGAAATATGACATCGAAAAACTCAAGAACCCTGAAATCCGAGAGAAAGTAAAGAATGCTTTGACATCTGAAATTAAGGACATACGTACATCCATTTCTGAACCAGACAAGACATGGAATACAATGGAAACAAGAATAATTGAAGTTAACAACCGTTTTCTAAAAACTGATACCGCGAGACAGAAGAAGAAAGGATGGATGACCGACGAAATTATGAATCTGATGGAAGAAAGACGGAGAGTTAAATCGAATAATACTCAAGAATATTGGGCAATTCACAGGAATATCCGAAAAAAGATCCGAGAAGCTAAAGCACAATGGATGACCGAAAAGTGCAATGAAATAGAAGATCTAAATAAGAAACATGACATATTCAATACACATAAAAAGATCAAAGAAGTTACAGGCAGGTTTAGACAAAGAGCTTCTGGAAATGTATCTGATGAGAATGGTAATATTATGTTGGAAATTAATGATATATTAACAGTATGGGAAAAATATACTGAAGGTCTGTTTGATGATCAACAACGACCCGAAAAACCCGTCTTTGATACTGTTGAAGGTCCACATATCACTATATCAGAAGTAAAGCAGGCAATTAAGCTCATGAAAAACAGAAAAGCAATGGGTCCAGATGAAATACCATCAGAAATTTTTAAAATTATGGATGAAGATACCATTGAAACACTAACTGCACTTTTTAACAAAATATATGATACTGGCATAATCCCACAAAAATGGCTTGCATCCACCTTTATTGCATTGCCCAAGAAATCCAATGCAAAATCGTGCGAAGACTTCCGCACCATTAGCCTGATGTGCCATGTACTTAAAATATTTCTCAAGATCATTCATGCGCGGATATATAAAAAATGTGAAGAGCAAAACGGAGAAACACAGTTCGGTTTCAGAGATGGACTGGGAACGCGGGAAGCTTTGTTTGCAGTCCAGGTCTTGATTCAGCGGTGCAGAGACGTGAACTGCGACGTGTATGTGTGTTTCCTGGATTACACCAAGGCTTTTGACAGATGCCAACATAAGAAAATGATAGATCTGTTAGTGGATATTGGACTGGATGGAAAAGACATCAGGATTATCGCTAACCTTTACTGGGGACAAAAAGCTACAGTTAGAGTTGAAAATCAGCAGACTGAATACATTCAAATCAAAAGAGGTGTACGGCAAGGTTGCATACTGTCGCCGCTCCTGTTCAATTGTTACTCGGACACCGTTTTCAAAGAGGCTCTAGAAAACACGGATCGAGGCATCAAAGTTAACGGCGAAATTATCAATAATATCCGCTATGCTGACGACACTGTCTTGTTTTCGGACAGTTTAGAGGGGCTACAAGAGTTATTGAACAAAGTTAATCGAACTAGTGAGAAGTACGGGCTGAGCTTAAATGTCAATAAGACCAAATATATGGTGATTAGTAAAGATCCAATTCAACCAGGTAACTTGTG
Organism: Taphrorychus bicolor; assembly: GCA_951812265.1. Taxonomy (NCBI): domain Eukaryota; kingdom Metazoa; phylum Arthropoda; class Insecta; order Coleoptera; family Curculionidae; genus Taphrorychus; species Taphrorychus bicolor. The sequence continues at coordinate 39,798,871 of OX638297.1, forward strand.
TATAGACAATAAACCAATTGAAAGGAAGTCAAAGTTCACTTATCTCGGCTGCACATTGAACGAAAACTGGGATCATTCACAGGAGATAAAACATAGAATTGAAATAGCGAGAAATACGTTTATACAAATGAAACCGCTTCTGTCATGTCGAGACCTGAGTCTGGCCCTTAAAAAGAGAATGGTCGTGTGTTATGTATACTCCACTCTTCTGTACGGTGTGGAGGCTTGGACGCTGTCAGACGCTATGGAGGGAAGGTTGCGGGCTTTTGAAATGTGGATTTTCAGAAGAATTCTTAGGATCTCTTGGATGGAAAGAATTACCAACGAAGAAGTACTCCGAAGAATGGGATGTGGGCCTGAAATCGTGCTTACTGTGAAATGTAGAAAGTTAGAGTATTTTGGCCATATCATGAGACATAGCAAGTACAGAATTCTCCAAAACATAGTTCAAGGCAAGGTTGATGGCCGACGAGGGCCTGGGAGAAGAAGAATTTCTTGGCTGGCTAACTTGCGAAAATGGTTTGGAGCAACATCTACTGAACTGTTTCGATGCGCAGCCAACAAGATCCGCATAGCTATGATGATAGCCAACGTCCGTAATCGGACAGGGCAATAGAAGAAGAAGAAGAAGAGGTCTTTATTTACATTTTTTCAATATTGGCGTGATAAACAAACCCTCCATACAGTGTGGCCAGGATTACTTTGCTAGTAAATTCGCACGTCCTTTTTTTGGACGATATGTTGCGAATCTTTACCCACGAGAGTACTATAATCCTCCTATTGCTGTCCAAATAATTTTTGAATGGTGATCAATAGAACCTTTATGACGTTAAAAGAAAAAAATACGTATGAGATGACCAACTGGTCATAATCGGCAACATTGCAGAATCCTGTGACACGCGGTTTACGTCAGTTTACAAGAATTATTTCCTGGAATTTTTTTTCTGGTTTCCTGAATGTTTTTATAGTTTTCCGTCAATTTTTTCGCTTTTAGCAATCGTTTCTGTGTTATAGTTTGTTTGTTAGCCATGGTGAGACAATGTTGTCTGTGTAAAACTTGGAATTATAAAAATAAATCTGGGAAATTATCTTTTCACCGGCAAGCTCATTTGGGTTTTGTGGTTATGTTGTTACTCGGCCCTTGGCCGATAGCCATTGGCCTCGTTTGTATTTTTATTCTATTATTTATTAATCTAAAAAAAATCAATAAATAGCTAGGTGTAGTAGGTATGTATCAAAAATCATTTAAATATAAAAATATTTGAATATTTTGTTCTGCATCCCATAATTGTAAAAATCGTATACATGTTTCCTTGAACAGCATTAGGAATAAAAAAAAATATGATACGCCTATATGTGCTTATGTCATCTGGAGATGTGTCATTGGAGATTCAAATTGCGCCATGTTGTTTTTAGCAACGTCGGCCATTTTTTGCTTCCCCTCTACCAGAACAACCCGCAATCCTCCAAGTATGGGGTTTGTATATCATGCAAGTAAACAAATGCCAATATACGGGGTGTTCATTATAAAACATCATCTAGTTGGCTGTGAAATGTCAAAAGAAAAGGATGGAGAAACAAAAGTCCATTTACTTTGATTATGTCATCCTTTTCTGTCAAAATTTCATAGCCTGCTAGATGAAATTTTATAATGAACACCTCGTATGATTAACTCCCGGCGTCTATTTATTTTCTCCATTGTCAATGGTCCAGCCTCAAATTTTTCTGGTAAGAGTTGCACTCATATAATTGAATATAATATGAACATAACATTAGAAGGAGCAGCTCGAAAAACCAGGTCGAAAAGCAACCTATGCGCATACGCCAACCGCCAATTCATTTTGAGAACCTTTTTATATTCTTATTGAGAAAACAAAGAACGGGAATAGTCTTAGTGCACTCTAGAGACGCCCTCTGAACAGGCTAACGTGTCATTTTCGTATGTCTTCCACATAAAAATGTGCGCATTAGCAAAAATTAGGCCTGGTTTTGGTTTCCACAGATCATTTGAAGCTGCACTTCAAATCTACGGCGAAAGATTGACTCTCCTAGTGTACAACTAGTAGGAATAATATCTCAAATATAAGTAAATCTGCTGCCTCAGAAATCCAGAGAAAGGTTTAAAGTGATTATACTCATTCCGAGAACTGAATGGAAGGGAAGAAGGCTAAACGTGTTACTGAAAAAGTCGATTTTGTGTATTTTGTGACGCCCCGCAAAGCTTATAAAACAGCAAATTTCTGGAGTGTATAATCAATGGTACGAAACTTCGTATTATGGAAATGTAGAAATAAAATTTCCAATATCGATAGAATTTTTTAAGAATTCCAACGCATGATATACATCAAAAAAACGGCAATTGCGAGTACCTTCAGCACCGAAGACATCAGCATGCTTTTGTCGAGAGCTCCAGATTACATCTTCAAAATTTACAGGCATTATATCTGAAGATAGGCTGACAACAAAGTTAGGCTGACAACAAAAATAAAATCTAGGTTCAATTTGTCTGTATTTTTAAATGTACAACATTTTTGCAAGTTGTTATTCTTAAAGTTCTCATTCTTAAAGGAGCAGAAGCCTATCGAGGTGACGATCCTATTAAAATGCTGAGTGAAATGAGAATAAGAAATGTTCTGGTCCAAAGTTGGCACCTCAACTGAAATAATATTTATTTTCGCAAATTGAATAATTCTAGTTTTAATTATTAAATGTTAACATTTTTAAATGGCATTAATAAAATAACGTGTTACTTAAATGAGGTAAATTAAAGGAAGGTAGAATGTATTTTTCTTCTTGGGAGAGAAAAAAAGTGGTACTTTTATCCCTCAAAGAAGGGAGAAAAATTCTGCTTTCTATAAATGTCGAATAAAAAAAACATTGTCAAGTCATCTCGCTCTATGTGCAACGCTCAAATGCAACCACAAAATGTTGACTGCAAATTTTTGATTGCAGACAAAATTTTGTTTGATCAAGATTGTGATTGTACTGTGAGTATGTTAAATAGTTTTGAAATTAATTGTCTGTAAAAGTTTTATTGAAAATTTGGAAAGTTACCGTCATATATACGTCATAATTACGTTGTGACTTATAAAACAGATTTTTTTGTTAATATGTCTGGATGATAAAAATAGTTAAGCACGTCCATTTTCTTTTTGTTTTCATTATAGACGCATAAAAATATATCTTTAAAATGAAACAGTTTTAGAAAAAGCAGCTTAAAAATCCGAGTGTTTAACTTTTAAAAAACAGGAAAACTAAACTGTTGAAGTCATAGCAAAACGGCTTGCACCTTCCGGAAGTGCGAAGTGACTTGAAAATATTTTTGTCTATCAATCGAGCGTAAAACCGCATTTTGCGCTCTCCAATGAAAACACAAAAAGGTGCTTTGCCGAGTGAGGTGTTACTTTGTCGCGCGGCGATTCGCAAAGTAGTTTTTGCGCAGTTTTTGCTTTAATACGAACTTAATGACTGGTATCTAGTTATTGAGATGTTGTTTGACTTTGACTTTTAAAATATTTAACATTGTCGCGATTTTGTCACTCTCGAGTTCTTTATTAAGTCTAACGTTTCTGATCGATCGACAAAATATCACTTTTCGTTCCGTCTCCACAAATATCTATAACGAATATCACCCAATGATTTTAGTGTGATTCCAAATCTGAAACTTTTTCTTAATTTGTAATTTTCCCATAATCGATGGATAGTTCCTGCAGGCCTGTATAATATGACACTAATTTTTTTTTACTAATTACAGTTTTGACAATGCATGAGTTCCTTAAAATCACTTTTAACACGAATATCATACAATACTCTTTCTACAACTGCATTCAAAATGATTCAATGAAATTTATGTAGTATGATTTAGTTTTAAAAACAGTGTTAAAAGTAATTTACTTTTGACACTAGTACCTTAAAACGCTCTTTTTAACCATTTATTAGCGTGTTAAAACTTAAATTTTTAATGCGTTTGTTAAAAAAAATATTTACATAAAATCAATTAATGTTACCTGGACGTTCATTGCGGCTCCCACGACTAATCCAACGCTCTGGGCAACGAATGAAACAAGCAGACAGGCAGATAAGAACATGCCGAATCGGAAGAACTCCATGGGTTGGGCTGTCATCAAGTACACGATCGTCACGTAGATTATACAGAATATTGTCTGAAAATGTAGTACAGATTGCAAAAAAGTTTTCAAATTCCTCCAACATTGCATAATGAGTGGTAACGTCCAAGATATTTTGTTTCATTGCCATAGATTTTGAGTTAGAGAGTTAAGTAAAACTGTTCAAACAGTTTAACTTCAAGCTGAAGAAACGATTTTAGCTTGATCGCACTTTTAATGACCGTAGAAAGTATGTATAAACCATTCACTTCACACGTTATTAACATCAAGTATGACTGACATTTTTATCATATCTTGTCAAAATGTGCTGAAAAGAGATGGGTATTAAAAAAATGAAGATTTCAAAGATAATTAGATGTCAAAAACAAGTGAACTTAAAGACCTTAAAAAATATTTTTGGACATCAACCAAATCAGCTAAAAAGGGCTCTCAAGCGATTCAATAATATATAGTGTGCCATTGAAAAAAAAACTAATTTTATATCTTAACTTCAAAATCGCTATAAATAAAAAATTCACAACTGCACCGCTAAATTACGCTTATTATGAAAAACCCTAACCTGAACTAAAACCCACTAAAGAAATTTCAGTAAGTAGTGGGGGTGGCAATGTATCACACAAAGAGAGACCATCTGGCTACCCAGTCTATCAGTATTGGAAGAGAATAATTTCGAGTTATAATCGGGTAGTATAATTAGTGCTAATATTGGTTAATAATGACAGACATATAGTTCATAAATACATACAAACTAAAAATTAATAAAAGGACGCAAAAGGCACCTAAGGCAAACATCGATAAAAGTCAGTTTCTGAATTTTTAATGTTTGTTGTTAAACTTATTTTAAATTAAATTTTTTGTATCTTACCTGGAAAGGCATGTCAGACACAGTAATCGCAAAGTAGTATGACCGCAGAGAGTACCACCGATTGAAATGTTCCTTTAACAGCACCGGCATCTCTAACGGGAATGACAAGATCGTGATGGTCATCGACGTGTACATGAGGAAGAGCATATTGAAGAACAGGAAGCCAAGATTAGAGAGCACTTTATTCCCGTCATTCCCGATTTGCCAGTAAAGAGCGCCGATCAGGAACCCGACCAGGATATGCGCGAACAAACGCAAGTACATCAGAGTCTACAAAACATAAAACAAAGTGTCGTTGATGATGATTATTAGAGTTCATTAACATAGTAATTTGGCAACCGAGTTATAGTAATTGCAATTTCGAATGGCAACACTAAAATTGCAATCTCTGAAAATAGCTATAAGCTATGTATGTTTTCCTGACACTTCGAACAATTTAGGCCATTTTCGAACTCTCTCGGCCTAGTCACACTCTCTCCAAGAAAAAAACAAAACACTAATTTTAAGTCTCTTCACTCATGTATCAAAATCTGCGCTTCGCTATTAAAGAATAGGTGATAGAAATTTGATAGTTTGCCCCCTGTATAATTATACCGGGTGTCCAGCAGGGCGCTGGACATAGGAGATTAACATGGGAAATCGGTTTTTATTTTTTTTGCGCCTGTACGGTTGATTTGATTGAAAAATATTTAGGAGTAAAGTTGTAGAGTTTATGGTGAGCTATCATTCTGTAATTTTTTGAATACGTCAGTTTCGGCTGTTTTTTGGAAAAACACCTCAAAAAGTGCAAAAATTATAATTAAAAGTGCAACATAATAATTTCTTATGTCAGAGTCAGAGCCGATTTTCCTTTCTTAGTTATTTTGAGGGACTATCATGTAGTAATTAACGTGATTATGCAGTGAAAATTTACCGAAAACCTGACGATAATGATAAATCATGGCGGAGGTGACGCGCCAAATTCAAATTTTTGCACTTTTCGAGGCATTTTTCCAAAAAACGGCCAAAACTGGAGTATTGAAAAAATTACAGGATGATAGCTGACCATACGCTCTACAACTTTACTCTTAAAAGTTTTTCAATCAATTCAACCGTACAGGCGCAAAAAAATGAAAACCGATTTCCCATGTTAATCTCCTATGTCCAGGGTTGTGCTGGACACCCGGTATAACAGTATTAATGCTATTGGTTGTTTTATAAAAACCCTAAAGCAAGGATTCCATAAAAAAAACGCGACATACGAATTACCCTTGGAATTACCCATTTTTGATTTGCCAAAAATGTGATTGAGAGGATTCTAACCAGTTAAAAAAAGCAGTAATTTTTGACAAAAATTTGATACTGTGTCAATCAAATTATTCTTTTCGACTTTGTATTAATAGAAAAAGTTTTAGTCAGCAATAAAATATTTTTATAAAACGCCCAAGAAAGTTTAAGGCAAAATCAAACTAGTGCACGAGTGCTTTTTTCTGATCCAAATTGCATGAATTGCATCGAAAGTTATGTATAATTTTTAATGCACGAGCTTAAGCAAGTATTCAAAGCAAAATTTCACGAACAAAACCAGAAACACTTGCGACTCCTCTGTATCTTTTTTGATTTGGCCAAATGGTATACCGATTAAGGGCGACTTTTACAAGTTCAAGAAAAACAATCAGTGTTGTTTGTCATATATGATGGCAATTGTGTATGTGTTTAACAATGTATTTAACAACTAAAACACCATTGTACCACAATGTGGTACAATGGTGTTTTAGTTGTTAAATATTACTTTACTGCAGTAACAATTGTTCTATGGAATAACAATGGAATACTGGGCAAATAATGAGAAACAGCTTGTAAATGAAATTCGCTAATAAGTTTAGGGTAAGTCGGGTCTGGAGTGGCTAATTAGTTCTAGGATTGGACAACTTATTACTCTTTTCTAATAAAACGACATAGATGATTCGTTAAAATACAACAGAGATTTTCTTCTTTACTTCAATTTTATAGTATTAGAATTACTTTTCACTAAAATGTTTTGATTGAATGTAATAGCAGACTAATTTTAAATGGTTCTTACCTTAATCTTCAGTATAAAGAAACTTTTTTAAAGTATTATGTTGTACATAGTTTCATTTATTTTCTTTGCAGTTATGTCTGGTAATTTCTGGCAACAACGTGTTTCGTAAGGATAGTATTTTCTAGCCTTTAAATTATGTAAATATAACCGATAACACTTTCCCTTTTCAAATTTTATACAGGGGCAATCTGTCAGATTTCCACGGCCTACCGCAATAATGACTAGGAATGAGTAAACGGGTAAGGTTAACAAGCTTTCCAGCAGTTTGAGGTTAGCAGATGCTGACATCAAACCGCTGGATAGCTATCCAGCGGTTTGATGTCGGTTGAACGTAACTACAACGAGTAAAAGATGCTACGTTAAATTGGAAAAGAACTTACCCAATCCCTGCGACTGAACAGAAGGGTTCTGTTCAAAATAATAAAAAACTGCTGCAACTGCGAGTTACCGTATCGCTTTGTCGGAGTTAAATCTTCAGCTTCATCGCCCAACAAGGCGGAATTCGCGGTAGGCTTGTCCGCGTCCTCCTTAGCATCTCCTTTGGCAATATCGTTTATAATCTCTTTCGGCAAGTTGTTAGTGGTGGTGCTATTGTAAACCGGCTCCGACTGCACCTTCCAGTTGTTCGTCTTTGACCCGGCCGCGGACATGGTATTCTTAATATCGTGAGCGAACTTGTCAGAATTATTCAACCCATCCGTTATTTCCAACGGGGGCAAGGGTTTTCCGTCCTGAATATCCTCTTTGCCGTTCTTGATGGCGTTTACCAGGGTCCTTGTGTGATCCCCGTACTCACCACAGGCTACCTCGATGATGTAAGAGGCTGGGTTATGGTAAGAGGGACACTGTAATCCCAGCTGGCCCAAAAACTCCACCAAGCGAGTAGTGGATCCTTGGTAAACGCATTGGCCGTCAGCCAACGTGTACAGATGATTGAACATTTCGAAGAGTCTGGCCGATGGCTGGTGGATTGTGCAGATGATAGTCCTGCCATCTAAATGAGAAATACTGATAGAAGTTCGCTTAGACAAGCAAATAATTATCATTAACAAAAGCTCATAAATAAACAGAAACTGCAGTGGATGGCGAATTCAACTAGCAATAAGGCGTCATAACGTGGCCCAAATAAGCAAAAAAATGAAAAAAATATATGTAATCAAATATTTTAGTTTACAGGAGAAAGTATAGCCAGAATAAACACAAAAATAAAAATTCTTCTTTCGATATTTATTTTCTTCTTTTTTACGTCAAAATTGAAGAAGGTCTACTCATACGGTTAACTTGCATCATCATTGCAACGAACAAAACATAGAGAAGCCATGAAGAAAGTGGGCGGCAGTGTGTGGTACCCCACGTATCATAAAGACAACAACAAAAATAAAAAAATTTTGTTCGACATTTATTCTCGGCTTTTTCAAGTCAAAATTATAGAAGTTTTAGTCACAAGGTCAACTTGTATAATTCGAACAAAACAATCACGAATGGTGAACTACATTGAAAGGAACAAAGCATAGAAGAATCATGAAAAAAGTGTGCGGCAATATGTGTTGGGAATTTTGTTATTGGTTTTTAAACTGACTGACTAGGTCCACATTTCTTTATGACACCGAGACTATTCTTGCAAGCCCATTATTCAGGCGATCAGTTACACAATGTTATAATATACAGGGTTACCCCACCCCGTTTTTCTTGCAACTGACTATATACATAGAAAATTTAGTTTTTAGAGAAAAGAAATACATATTTGAGCCGTTTCAACCCCCTAATCTGACAGGAAAATTAAAACCAAATCAAGTTACTTAAATTAAAGCATGATAAATTTGCAAATTTTCAATTTTGGCCGCAATTTTGGAATGGCTTGATCAAATAATATGAGGATTGGCAAACAAACAAACCTTGATGAGATCTTTAAAACGAGGTATCACTCGACCCCTCTTTCCATTTAAAATTTCAAAGTCAATTACCCCCATTTTGTTTGACGTTTGAAACTGCTCCAAAATCTGTCCCCCCTAAAAACTAAAGCTGTCGTATCCGAACGATTTTCGATGTATATATTCAGTTGGAAAAAAACGGGGTGGATACTTTTCGATGGGCCACCCTGTACATACATAACCAAACACAATAAAGGGCAAAATAACGAGTTTCAAGTAGTAAATTTTAGTTTATAAACGAGCAATTGAAGACTGGCACGTTAGGTAACAGTGTCAATACTATTTGTTTTCAGCATATAAGATTCAGATAATCAATAGAAAAAGTAATCGAGTTGGCAATGAATTTTTGACAATTAAAGGATGGCGTAATAACAGTATACCTATGGTTTTTTTTTTATCATCCTCCACCCTCCAACATCCCCTGCATGGGAGACTGATTAAGACATTTCATTAATCACGTTTTCGCTTTCTAGCTGCAACGCGTGCCAAAACCTTTGGTATTCATTATTGACATTATTCGTTATTAAAAAAAGTGTATGTTAACTTTTAAGTAAAAGAGCTCTTGGCTACTCGTTTTTTTTACTGTTGTATGATGCGAATTAAGACAAGAGCAAACTAGACATCTAATCCAAATTTGAATTACTTAAATTGTGGCACTAGCTATAAAGCAAAAACAAACTATTTATGAATACCAGATTTAATCAGGAGATTTCCGCCTATTGTTCACCGATGTCAAAAGTTAAGCTGTGTGTAACAATTGAGAAATGTAAAGCTTAAAAGGTGTTAAGTTTTTTATATAAGGAGATAGATTGGTAAACTAATATTTAGTTAACTTAAAACAATGAACATGAGGCGAGACCAAACAAAAACTTATTTAAATGCTATGAATTTTTCCAACTTAGTACAGCTTTTTTATTATTTTTTTTTTACTTTATTTCCTTGCCTTTATCAATTTAGCTTTAAAACAAATAGTGTATTTCAATGTCGGTAGCATTAACTCTTGAAGTAGTTGTTTCTATTTGCTTTCTTAATGCTTCAACTTTTTTGAGGATAATGAAAGCAGAAAATAAGACCATACTAGCTGAATTCTAACGAAATAGAGGTAAATGAAACAATTTGAATGTTCGTCTCCAAACAGCACGACTCCAATCATCCTTCAAATTGCTCCTACGTTACAAATTTTTATATTTACTTACTTTACTAAGTGACAGTACTATTGGAACTGGAAATTCAATTCATTTCAGTCAACTCGTTTTCCTCCTCATAATATCAACTTGACCAACACTTTTCCAGGGATATAGAAGAAGACGCAAACTGCATCAGCTGCTTATCATAACGAGCCCTCCTGTTAAAGCTGTTAGCTCCGAACACGGAAAATGTTAATAATATTTCGTCAATCCCTCCAGATAAACGAACTGTACTTTTTTTACTCACTCTAGGATTGTATAACCACACGAGATCATTTGCATAGATCATAGAGATTAGCTAGCATATCGTATCTCGTTTTAGCTCGATCACTAGTTAGACTCGGTTTGTTTCTAAATTGTTCATGCAACATGTTTAGCCTGTATTTTAAATCGTCCACAAAACTTTCCAAGTTGAGTTGTTCCATACAAATCGTCTCATGTCCTCTCTAAATAGCAGTACCCTCTGCCAGTGTTGACAGCAGCTTTGTGGACAGAGCTCTATTAAGCCTCTCTAGGAGAGGTATACTACGAGAATTACGATGCATTTTGATAGGCCCTATCTATGAAATTTTCCTTTGATTTTTTGTGATTAAATACAAATAACAAAAGCCACTTTGAAGGTTGCCATATATAAAGTTCTAATTTGCGATGTATATGTCAACCCAATGCTCTTGGAATTTGCACAATTCATCATGTTAATAGTTACGTCACCGAACACCACAGTACAACCATCAATAGGTAGAAATTCAGGCAGTACAAATCTTCAGTTTCTGTAATATTGTTTCCCGTACGATACACAGCTCCGATTGTCATTAACATTCTATTCTGTAACTTAATGCTTATTAACATATGTTCAAAACCCTCAACAGAATTTCCCACTTGTATATCTTCACAATCTAAGTGAAGATGAGAACGATGAGAACAAGACTCTTTCGAGGAGTAACGTCCAGAACCTGAACTAACCTGATGTTGATTACAGATGGTTCAATATGAAGCACTTACGTCACGTCACACACACGTCGTATATGCGTCATTCTCCGGGAGAGTTCGGGCGATTTCAAAACCCACTGGTGCATGCACCGGTTAAACCAATCTAGCAATTTGTTTCTATTTTCACCATATACTGGAAAGTGACCATTTCTAAATCAATGGATAGAGCTGTCGATTTGCTATCGGTAATCAACGGAATATACCGTATAGAGAGGTGGAATTTCGGAAAATTAATGACGAAACCAAAGCAATTTCACACTAATACGCCGAAACTTGTTTTTCGGCGTAATGTGGAAAGATGAGCCAATCACCGTATCGAACATCGAGAAACTGACACTGTAAAACCGCTGACAGTTCGCAGCTTCTCGTCTAACAAAAATGTCATCAGCTGAATCGACCCGTTCCAAAATTGAGAGTAACAAAACTTAAATTCTAGTCCATTAATCAGAAATGCCAACGATCTACCGGTACACGTAACTGGTAAATTTATTAATATCTTTAGGATTTAGTCCTATTTTGACCATACAGCAGAAAACCACCGACTCCAAATCAACCGGTGAAGTTGCTGGCTACCGGTGTTCAATTGAATATACAGCTGTATAAAGGTGCCCTATATAGTATATAAAAATTGAGCCACTGAGAGTCCACTGCAGTGTCTTTACGCTTCTTCACGACTCCCTGCCACGTTCTGCCCTAAACTAACCTGAACAAAAAACTGAACGAACATAAACGGATAATTGAACCGACCTGCCCTAACTTGAACGAATAAGTGAACGAATCTGAGATAATACTGATGAGGACTGAACTGAACGAATAACTCCACTACAGAAAAGAATATGCAACAATCAACAGATTTGTAACGACCGTACAAACTTTTTTTTTTCGATTTTTTTTCCTAATTGTTAAACAGGCAATTTTCGATTCGGGCAATTCTATAAACCTTCTTCCAATCATCCCCCCAGAGGAATGCGTTTCCTTAGAGAGAAAATGTTTGACTAAGAAAAGTGTGCCGCCGGTGGTTGCCCAAGACCTAATACTCCTCCTCTCTACGGTGCTAGATCAAGATTTTTTCCAATTTAATGAAAAGCACTAACGGCAAAAGTCCGGCCTTGCCATGGTGGGATCCTGCTTGTATCCTTTCCTTAGCGAAATGTTCATGAAAAGCTTCGAATTAAAGATAATGTCAAGTCGGTTGAAGGAAAATCTAAAATGTTGTCGAAGGTATGTAGACGACATACTTATACTTTGGGAAGGAGACAGCAGCAGCCTTCCTAGTTTTGTCAGCTTTGTGAAAGGGCTTCACCCACGCATAGATTTTACGCTGGAAGAGGAGAAGAAGAGGCAACTACCGTTCTTGGATCTCCTAATTACACGAGACCAATCAGATATAATTTTCGAAGTATACAGGAAAATTCTTTTTTATGGACGGCGTCAGCCCTTTTAACTCTAATTCTCCGTACATCCATAAGTTTGCAACTTTTAACTCGCTTTTCTATAGGCCCTTCAACCTCCTTCTCACCAAATTGGCTTTCAACAAAAAACTAGATATCAAATCAATCAATCAAATATATGGCGTCGAGTAACGTTTTTCCGATAAAAACAATCAACAAACTATATTTCAATTCCTTAACAAAAGTACAAGTCATACAACATTTTGCACAACAAGTCGATAAACCAGGAGCATAAGCTTAGGTGTCTTACTTTCTTTTTTCTCTCAGACGTCTTTATTGCTTTTAAGACAGCCAAGACAAAACACGTAGAAAAAATTAAAGACAACGTTAACAAGTTCTCAAAATCAGGGGTGTACCGTTTGAGAAGTGCTGATTGTCCAGCTGTGGACGTAGGCCAATCGGGGAGAAGGATACAAACAAGGGTTGGTGAACATAAATGATGTTATAAAAAACATAAAAACTCAAACATCGAAACTAACTCGCCAATTGCCAATCATTAGGTATCTTCTACGCATGAATTTCCGGGACCTACAGGAGTTGATAATTTGCGTGTGTGTATAATAAGGGCAAATAACTCTTCTTGAGAAAATGGAGATTGGCAGAGCAAAAAGGAAATTGAGCGATAATTTGGTTTAACGATGTTTCTAACTTTGAGCCTCTTCTCATTTTCAATAATTTAAAAGGCGCAATCAATGAAGACACCATTTTTATAAAAACTTTAACTACATTTTAATAGTACCTACCTCTACAAATAAACATTGCAGCGCTCGATTTATGACATGAAAAAGAAAATTAACATTCGTTTTTAGATGTGATCGTTTGTGACGTGGTTTTAACGTAGCCAAGTAAGTGTTAATTTTTTTTATTCATGTAAGTGTACTTGAGCAGTCGTTTTGGTTTTTCTGTAGCTGACGCCTGTTGATGCCTCAAGGCCAAAGTCGAATGTACTACTTATTAGTTGAGACTTTGATATTGACTAAAACAATCAGATTTATCTGATTCAAGTCTCTTTGAGAATGAACTAAAAAAAAACAAATTGTAGGCAACAAATAAGCTGAAGATTATAGAGACAGACTTTTAAGGTTTATATTACGGTTTTATTAATATTAATTTCCATTGATCTTAGTAATGATATTGAAAAAAGAATTGAGTTCTCAATATCTTTTATTTACTACACTTGATTGTCTTTGATTGCCTTTGAATGTACATATTTTTTTTCTCAAATAGAAGTTTTTCTAAATTAGCCCGTTTTGCAAATATGGTACATAATAATTGGAAAATAAAACTGGTGTTACATTGCTTAATTTAAAATAAGAGATATATGTTTACGTATACGATTTTTTAATAGCGGTGCCAATCCTACCAAGACCATAGTATACTTACTAGTTCTCGGCACAGAAAACCAATTAATACATGTGTTAATTTGTTTTTATTTAATAAAAGACGTGTGTAATTAAGCTATATTGTAGAATAATACGTTTAGTTTTAGAGGTGTTAACCTCCTCACATTACAAACAATATTTACTATTCACTTTTGAGTATTTCGCCTCAAAATAGTTTTTTTTTTAATACAACTTCTCTATTGCCTAGAACTACCTAAAAGAAAAACTCTAGAAATACTAAAATACAAAATTATACTTATTTAAACGCTTGTGTTTTGTGATAATGTTCGAGATCATAATCATTACGATTTATCATTAACTTTTATTTATTTATTTCCAGTAATTTTTCTATGCTTATTGCGAAACTCGTTCTTCCAAGTGTATGGAGACAAAATACCCAAAAGGAAGCAATAAAAAAATGAAAAATCCGCCTCATAAATTTAGGAGTTATATCATTACGAACCCAAGAAAGGTGGGAAATGGTATATTACCGAGTATATTGCCTAAATACCCAGACAGTGAGCCTATTATCTACTTCCTTTGGCACCCTGGAGGGAGAACAGTGTATTACAGATTATCCACTGCCCATTATTTGGTAAAAACTTTTAATAATAGTGTTTACGGTTGGAATTATAAAACCCTTGTTAGAAAGTTCTTTATTGTCTCGAGATAACCTTTAACCTCCACCAGAGCGTCTCTTCGAGCTACCAACAGCAATGAACGACTTTTTACCGCGGTATGTACTAAACTATTTTCTTGTTGTACATACCTTCTGCAAGGGTTTTAAGAAGCGAAATACACTGGAAACAGGACGAGGAATCCAAGCCACTGGTTGGCTCATCAAAGAACATTATAGGGGGATTGCTGACCAACTCCAAGGCTATAGAGAGTCTCTTTTTCTGGCCTCCGGAAAGGCCGCTCGTCATGGTTTTCCTGTGGTCCAGCAGGCCTAAGGTGTCCAATATATCTGCAATCTTCGTATAGAAATGTTCGTCAAAAATCATTCTTTTGTTTATATCATAAATAATTAACGCTACAAGTAGGGGGTATTCATTTGAAAATCTCATCTAGTAGTATCTATGAAATGTCAAAAGAAAAGGATGAAAGAGCAAAAGTCCATTTACTTTGATTATGTCATCCTTTTTTGTTAAAGATTCATAGCCCTCTAGATGATTTTTTTAAATGAACAGGGTGTATTTTAATAAGACAATAATGCAAATATTCTCAATAACGCTTAACAAATAAGCGTTATAGTTGTCATATTCTCAGTAAAAAAAAACTGTTCTTCTATGTCGGAACGTATCTATAGAATTTGCCGTATACTTAAAGTCTGTTTTATGGACATTTTGGCAACATGATATATTGTGTTATGTAATCTTCTGGTCTGGTTTTTTTATTTCACTGAAAGAACCACCAATAGTGCCAAAGCTTATGTCACTCGATAACCATTATAAGAGTGCCCCTCCAATAAAAAGAAAGAAAAAAATAACAATTGCAATCAACGCCTAGAGCTTTCGGGTAAATGAGTTGTAACAACATTAACATAGCAAAGGGCATCACTATGTAATAAAAAATCTAAAATATCAATATTCCGTTTCTTATGACTTGAATATTAAAAACTATTAATATGTAACATAATTCAAGCCATAATAATATAACTAATATTTTAGATTTTTTAACAAACTGTAATGCCTGGGTCGTACTAAAAACCTGAAGAGGGTTTTTTCTTCAATGATGGATGAAGAATTGAAAAATTAAAATTCATTTTTCGAAAAACCAGTGGTATACCATTTTTTCTTCAAATAACATGCGTCATCGTGCTTATGGCTATGGCCGCCTCTGGCGGAAATAAAAATATTAATTTTTGTACAAATGTGCGCCTTCCATGGCAGTTAACACACTACAAATTTATTGTATTTGTGCTATTATTCTCCTCGAACCCAACGACTCTAGTCATTACTAACCATGAAGAAAGACTATATAAAATTTTAACTCAAAAGTAATTTTAAAAAGTTTAAGAATTTTTACTTATGGTCTTACCATAAAGTTTTCAACTTAAACGTAGATAAACTCTAGTTTCTTAGATGCTTACAATACTCTCTCTTTGCTCAGCGGTCTTCTCCCCTATTTTAAGTTTGGCGGCCACGCTCATGGCTTCCGTGACGGTAAGATTTCCATGTAACTGATTATCCTGCCTGATATAAGCGGAAAGCTTACGAAATTTGCTTAAATTCCTCGGGCGTTCGTTCATCAAGACTTGACCTTCGGTCCCTTCCGTACTACCAAGACAAAAAAATGATTTAATCATTATCGTTCAAACGAAGTGGTGTGCATATTAAAATCATACATTCAGTAAACATAAATATTTTTGTGGGCATAAGAGAGCTAAACTAAATAATATTAATGTCAGGGTTATTTGGCGACGTCTTTGTTCCAGCACAAGGAAAACATCAGTCTTCACGTGCGTTGGACATGCCAAAGTCCACTAAGATCAAAAGTCCAAGATAAATACTCGGTGGGTGGATTACACTATGAGTCAATCCTGATATTTCTAATTTCATTATTATTATTAACTAAACATTCATCATCTAAGTAATATTATCATTTTTAATAATTCCCGATAAAGACATTACCTACGTGCATTCAGAAACTTTCTAAAGATAATACCAAACTTCTTTATAGTGTAATGTACGCAAGTGGAAAATTTCATAATACATTGTACGGACTAAAGTGTAACGTGTAGTTAAAGTTTCCAATGTGATCTTTATACTTGGAGACCTAAATGAATATGTTTTTTTATTGGAAACCAATACGATAAGATAATCTGCTATCATCGGCAAATCTACAAACAGATAATGTGTATCTAAATTTTGGAGGAACTGAACCTTGGATTCTAATTCATTATCTTGCAGTTTATAGCTTTTAGCTCTGAGCTTATAAAACCCGTTTTGCTATACGATAAAAATTACATGTAACTCATCATCATCTCGCTTTATTTTTTTATTAATTATGAAGGTAAATCCGCATGAAATAAACCTTTTGGTGGAACTCAATACATAAAATATGCAAATGGCAAATGTTTTGAACTTGAACACTTAACCTTTGGTTGAGGACGGCGGGTTTACCATAATTATGATTTTTCCATTACAGTATGTTTGTCACACTACGCGATGATACTGTAAAATATATTCGTTTTTATATGCACTGACCATCAAACATTTAATTACATTGAAATTACAGAAATCAGCCCAGCAGGTACATAATTAAAGTATCATTAACATAAGTAACGTGCAAAGTTTAATGAGTAACATTGTTTGAAATTTTACAGGAAATGCGACAGAAAACAGACAAATATAGAAAAAAGTTACAGACAAAACGGGTAACTTACATATATCCGGTAAGAATGTTAAGCAGGGTAGATTTGCCAGCGCCTGAAGGTCCCATGATGGCAGTGAGTTCTCCAGACCTGAGTCTTCCGCTGACATGTCTTAAAATGAGTTTATTGCCTAAAACAAGAAAATGCATTTAGATGAAACACAAACAGAAATCACTGAAAAATGACACATGATTATTCATACTTAAGCCTAGCTCATAAATTTCAAAAATAAATTAGTAGGTACAATTTTCCTAGCCCAAGTCAATAAAATGAAAGTATACACGCGTGATGCTCTCACTAGAGACAGGGATCTTAAAAAAACTATTCTATAAAGAAGAAAGTTTATCAAACACTGTAAAATACGATTCTTCAGCAATCAGAAGGAATTTTTAGTGCATACTTTAAATCAATTTTAATTATCGAATTAATTATATGAAAAATTCAACTTTGGCTCCTTGTAACAAATTATTGAATATTAAAAAGACTAATAGGGATTACTAGGTTTTATGTGTCTGTACTCCATATCAGACCAAAAAGGATGCTTCAGGAAAGAGAAAACGTACGAGTGTGGATAGGACTAATAGCGAAATTTCTAAATCTGCTGGAGAAAACAAAGAAAGGCTATGCTTAGCATACAAGAGACTGCACTTAGAAGATCAAATAGAAAAAACAGAAAGAACTAAAAGAAGCTTGGTAAGAAATGTAACATTTCCAAATGAGAGACTTAAACTAAATAAAACTAAAGTAGTTAAACTAAATGTATAAAAATATTAAGAGAAATTATTGTTAGTCGTGAGAAATGGATCATACGGAAACCTCCTAATGAAAATAGTAAAGTTAAGATAGATAAAAAAAACATGTGCATTCAATTCAATAATACTCAAATAACTTATGTCAAAGAAACAAACAGCTCAACTCAATTTATAATTAAATAGACCAAAACTACCAAAAATGTTTTTCCTTATTTTTCAAACGATATATCAATCACACAATTATGTCAAGCGACACCCAAAAGTGGTTTAGTTACAATTTTGATTAATGAGTAAGATAAATATAGAGTGTGTTTTTGTAAAAATAATATGAGATTTTTATTTTACCACTCGGAATCTGGTTTATCAGTTTTTGGCAAATCTTAATTTCAACACCCTGAGGAGCATCAAGCAAAGCCTCCAAAATGAAAATTAGTGATCACTCAATGAATATGTGCCATTGGCTTAGTTTTTCGTAACACCCTGTATAAAGAGAGCACACAAGTAGTTTATTCCAAATGAAAGTAAATACAAAAAAATTGTTACTAACGAATATATAAACTAATGAATAATAAAAATATAATTATAACCCTAAAATGCGCATCCAAATTAAAAAGTAGTTTATAGATAAATGTTGGCATTAACCTTAAAATCGTATGATTAAGCAAAAAAGACTGCATGTGTTTTATTTCATAACGTACGTTAATAATTTATCATGGTTTTGCAGAATCACGTGTAAAACACCATACATCATGTTATACAGATTAAATAGTTCGTACAGATTAAACATTTTGGACCCTAAATTTGAAAATCCATAATCAATAAAGGATAAAGGTACATTTATCATTTATTGGTCGGAGTCAAAAGGTGAACAATAAGTGTACTATTGTTGTCGATTGAGTACATACACTGTGACGTTATCTTGTTATTTTTATATCTGTCCTTTGTGTAATTACGTCCCAATTGTTGGTCATTTAAACTTAATTGAAGCAGCACGTATTATCTGGACATTTTTCTCGTGAGATCAATTATTTTCAATTTATTGATATTTTTCCTGAATCTATAGTTTTTTTTAAAGAATACCCCTTACAAGTAGCAATAAATTTCGCGATTAAATCTATTGCTGCGCTCAAATCTCAAGTATACCTAATATCCAATATTCTACGATGCTATTTTCTAGTTGCAAAATATAAAATCAACGACGTAATAAATAGTGTGTTGTATATCTGAAAAAGCTATAAAAATAAAAAATAACCTAGAATAATTTCAATATAAATTCTTAATATCAGTTTGGGGGCAAAGTCTGGAATTACAACAATTGAACTACCTCCTCTTGGGCTTTATAATTCATATTACTACTGTGTTGGTAGCAAACACACACATATTAGGTAAAAATTGCGTTAATAATAACAATATCAAATATATTTCACTGCACATATTTTCCGAGTGCCGGGCAATAACCGCAAATGAGGTGTATGTTTGACGAGGTGTTATCGCATTTCCTACAGATTTGTCATGCTCCAGATCGGAAATTTAACAACCGTTCTGACTAACCGATCTTGGGGTTGGGTCAGTGTAGAGTGTTGAAAAAGACCTCGAAAAAGACTCAATAAAATTGTCCGCCACCCGCAAACGTCCACCCCGATATTTTTTTTGCACATTCAGATACAACACTTTTTTTCATTTTCGAGCAGTGCTTACACGAACATTATTCCGTTGGCGATAATTCTTATATTCCGAGATCTGATTGGCAAAACCTGTTTCGTAAAAAAAGTTCCATAATTTTCATTTTAGTACGTTACACTAAGCCAAATTTCTTTTCATCGAAGAAACATTGCTTCACACTACGTAGTATGTAGTACCTATTTCATAAGTGGTATATAATTAATTATTAAATTATTTTGGAATAAGCAATGGTTTCAAACCAGTACTTTGCATGCAATGCTGCTCTCGTTGCATGAAATCCTAACATATTGGTAACACGAAAACCCAATTATTTATTAAGTGTAGTGTGTAGGAATAGGTATTTTTATTCCATTTGAATCTTTCACATCCCTTACAAAACTTCTAGGATTGCAAAAAGTATTATATTGAAATGCCATTTACTTCTGAGTTTTTAAGTTATCTTTATGCTGACTTAGGTGTAGTGTCTTCAAGATGTTAATTTCTAGATGAAAGTATCAGCTTGGACACAAAATAAAACTACCACATTTACGAAGAAACTACCAACGTTTCGACATCTATTTAGAATTTCTTCAAAGCTATTCCTGAGAAGAATAGCTGTACTACCAGAGGTTTTGTCTTGTGTCATCTTGAGACTTTTTTTAAATGCAATCTTTATACTTTTTATGCTTCTTTACTTTATATAATGTTTGTTTAAAGGTGGTAGACAATGATGTACTATTATTAAGGGAAACATCTTGGACTTCCATTGTCTTTATTGAGTTTTTTACACGACGTTTCGAGCAGTGGAATCTCTCCTCGTTTTCAAGTGAAACTGAGCATTAAGTTCGAGGCTACTTACTTATGTACTAACACAGCTAGCCACGCCCACCAAAACATTAACTTTTTACAAGCTTCGACGGTATGTGATAATCCTGCACCTTTTTGTTGCACTTGGTCAAGTGTAACTGAAATTGGTTTAAGTGTTTTCAGGAAATCTTCTGCCATTCTTTTGATGTGGACAGCGGACACTTCTCAGAAAATCACACCATCTATTTCTTCTTGATGCTCTTCACAAACTTTAAACAGCTTTGGCCACTCACTGACGTAAGACAATCCGAAAGCGTATTCCAAATTCCAACGTACATCTTGAGGTAATATCAATTTTTCTACGACCATATAAAAATAGATAATTTTTATCATATCTTGCCCTAGCTGAAAACGTAATTTTTGCTTCTAGTGAAAGAAAATCCCATAGCGTTAACTTTCGCCTCTAGTAACGAAAGTAAGTTGTTCTAATTTCGCCTGTATATACTGAATTTAGATTTCTACTTTGCAGCCTATCAGAATCAAGATTAGTGTCGCAACTTTCAACCTTCAATGTCAACTCCTTTCTCAATTCCAGTATAAGTTTTTTGTTTCTTTTGATTTGGCGAGGATAATGATGATGGTGCTCCTGTATCATTCCTTTTACTAGATCCAGCTTGAGGCAAACTTGTGATGACTATAATGTCAGAATCGGAATCTGAGCTGGAGCATCTGTTATTTTCAGTTTCCCTGGCAGTCAAACAAGTTTCTTTGGTGTTTTTTCAACTTAATTAACAGGCCTTGCATTTTTTTACCACAATCGATACAAAGTGCTTTGCAGCCAGTATGCCTGTCTCCCTTTTCTTTATAAAATGTTGCCAAACACTATCTTCTTTTCGACCCCCACTTGACATTATTTTAAATTATAGGTCTGTCAGAGCTGGAATATTCAGTACTAAAATCTACTTTAAGTATTTCACTTAAGTATTTTTAAAAAGTGGATACATATTAAAAAAATTTTCAGTATTTTTCAAACAAATACTTCTACTTATTACTTAAAAATTTGGCAATTGAAAGAAGTAATACATACCTACTTATTATTTCAAAATAATATTGCAAGCTTTTTTTATTCATTCAAGCACATTCAAGCACTAAAATTATTTAAGTGCTCTTAATAAGTGCTTATTTAGTACTGAAAATAAACCTAGATACTAAAAATAAAAATCAAAATAAGCTGAGACAAGTCAATGCCTATACTACCACGGGTTGACCCTATTTAGCCCCCAAGTGGAACAATTACCTACTTAGTTACTAACAGTAAATTAAGCAAGTAAAGCAAGTAATAAACAAATATTACATTATTTTTAGCCGTTAGCGGATGTGACAATCTAGATAGAGAACATTCGAATTGTGAGATTGTATTGTTCAGAAATTCAAGCAATCTGTTCAAAAAAACATCAGTTTAGATATGGAATCGTAAAATATACCCATCTCCAAGGCAACTGATCATGTTGATATATATTTGTTAAACCTTTTGAAAACTTGGAAGATAGAGATCCAGACTTCGACCTTCAAATGGCTTCTAAAAGGATGAAATTCTTACCAGATTATTTTGAATATAGTTCTAGTTTATTGTCAAAAAATCGTTTTTTTTTTATTATTTTTGAATTTAGAAGTACTTAAGTAATACAGATTACTTAAATATAAATGAAATAATTTTTTTTACTTAAAATACTTTACGGAAATGTTACTTATTACTTATACTTCAAATACTTTCATTTAATTACTTTACTTATTGTTTAAAAGTATTTCCGTTCAATAATTTTACTTAATACTCTTAGTAGATTTTAAATTGCAGTTACTTATTACCTACTACTTGAAATAGTTTAGTCGATTACTTATTACAGCTCTGAGGTCTGTAGGCTGTAGGTGTATAGGTGTATAGGCTCTTTAAAGACTGACATTATCGTGCAAAACAATACTACCTACTGACAAGGTAATGCTGTTCCTTTAATTTATAGCTCTACCCTTTTTGCCATTTATTTCAACTAAAAGTTTTTTCAACTAAAGACCACAATATATGGTCGAAACGTTGGCAATTGATAAAACCTGAATTGTCCTTATTTGTCCCCATCCCACTAATCCACCTACAACTTAGTTTATTGGGACGCCAAAGGGCGTTTTTATTATTTATTTCAACTTTTAACTTATATAATATATATAATAACCCCCTTGCTTTAAAAGCAGCGCGACCCAAGGGCCAATTTGCGACAAGCTTGCTCCAGTTTTCTTCTGTTAGTTTCAGCTTAATATAGGGTTTAAAATAAAAAATGTGTGGATTTAATTTATGCATAGGGTCTATTTTTCAAATCATGTTAATTATGATTCTGCATATTGATCTCCTAGATATGCGGGAATAAAAAAAAAGAACTAAAATTCACTTTTAAAAAAATCAATAAAATCCTGATTTTTAAGAAAAAAACTACCTATTGGATTTTGATTTTTTTTTTAATTATGGTTTTTCTCAACCCTGCTTGCATCACCTGCTTTTTATTTACCCTATGAAAATTCAGAAAAAGCAAAAGATATTGAATCATGAAAATATCAAAAATGACTTGGAAAACAAACAAACACATTTTTGTCTCCTTTGTTTCAATTATGAAATGATTCAAACTTGGATTTAAAATTAAATGCAAATAAAATTTTGATTATATATACAAATGATGACATAAAAAAGTAAGGTAAAACTCAAGGTAAAATGAAAGGTGAGAAGCTTTTCAAGGCTTTCTCTAAACAGCTACTTTTAGTATGTCAGTAAAAAAAACCTAATTAAAAGTGTCATATTCCTAAAGAGGGTCTCTTAGAAATCACTAAACACTTTATAAAAAGTTAGTAAAGCCCATTACTCATTAAGTCCACTACTCTTATTCCTTGATGCATCAATTTAATGCAATGACTTGCAAATCTCTATATAGTGACAATGCAATGCACTAATTGGCATCAGTCTATCAATGCATGCTTAAAAAAAAAATGTGGGGACAAAACACATCATGAATCAGAACACAAACTGAATCAACAACTAATAAGTAGCAGACAAGCTATAGGAGAGTAAGTACCTATACCTCATTCGCTTATTTTTGGCATCTCGTTACCTTTGAAACCTTCATTTTTTTATATGTACCTATCTCTTTTTGGAACATGTTGAGAAGATACGTAAAAAATTTCAAAGTCAGGTTTCCAATTCCTACTTGACGGCAATAATAACTGAATGGTTTATACTGGGGTGAGTATAAGTACCTATTGATGTAGGTACCTAGGTATACTAGGTGGCAGAAAATGGCAATTTTGCCTTAATGGTTACTTTAAATCTCCTGCACAATTAATATGAGTCTGATCCTCTCTGATAACTGACAAAGTTATTTTACATCTAAAGAAAGATCACAGGTGGAGAAAACTCAGAAAACTCAAGTATAATTAACATCATATATTAATACCTATGAAAAGAAATAAGTACTTAATAAATGAATTAGTTATGTGATGAATATATAAAATATGAGAATATGAAATATGTTATAGTGAAGGGGTGTCATTAGGAGTGAGAAGCACCTACTTACTTTTTCCTTGTTTTACTGTAAATCCTAGGTCTGAAAATGACAAGTCCACTTTCTCCCGTTTCACTACATGAGCCAGCCTCTTCTGCTGTGGGGCCACAATCTGCACTTTAACATCTGAAGACCTAGGTGATAACACAATGTTCTCCTTAATGTTTTTTGAGCTGGTACTGGCCATTGCTAGGTATAAAAATGATGATACCCTAGGGCCTAGGGGCTTCAAACAAAGAAATTTTAAACTGAATATATTTAGCTAGGTAATGAATAAAATTCACATTACTGAGTTGATCAAAGTCTGAAAACACTATATAATTATAACTAAGTGATGTTTATTAAGAATTTTTAGTAGGTTGGTAAAACTATAAACTAACACGCGATCACTACCACAGTTACATTCGGAATGAGCCAATGGAATTCGGGAAAACATTAATTTTGACTATAATCTTCGATACACAATGAGCTTACAAAGTTCAAGTTTAGAAATATGTACTGAACTGAAATAAGCACTTGGTATGTATACCAACAAGATCAAAAAAAGTGGTTTATTTGTTATTAATCACTAGTGTCAAATCTCGTATTACAACATGATCCGTCAAAAACAGCTGTCTCACAAATTAATAATCCAACTATTCACAGCCTATTTTTATCTTTGTCTAGACCACAAGAAAGTAAATAAGACAGACATGCACTGGGTTTGTTGAATGTTCTTCAACTGTCATCAAAACTTCAAACTTCAAAGCCGCCATGTTGCCTGTTTGTTTACATTCTCTTGTCTTCCCCGGTCCTGTGTTGCCAGTAGATAGAATTTATCTGAAGCAAAGCAATGTAAGTACGCAGATTTGATTGCGTGTGAATTCTTAGATTTTTCTTTCCCACAAATTTCATTAATCAAATACCAACTGTTTCTCAATTTGTAATCATTCTTTTATAGTTTTGTTGAGTTTAATTGAATATCAAAGTTCAAAGACAGAACCGCGACAAAACTTTCTGAAAAATCAAAAAGATGGCAACTTACAGCGTTTTAGAGTGGCTGATCTAGGAAGCTTTTAGAGTATTGCCATCCGTTTATTCTTGAGAAAACAAAGGATGGGAATACTCTCAGACCCCCTAGAGCCACCAACCGAAGTACTTAGGTAGTTAAACTAGATATTTGAGTTTTACCGCCTTAGGACTGATTTTCAAGCATCCGTTAGTCCGATGAAAAACGTCCGAAAAATAATTTTGACAAATTTTCTACCAATCACAAGTTTGTATTTAATCAAATTTGACACATCGGACGTTTTTCATCGGACTGACGGATGCATGAAAATCAG
The DNA here is from genome assembly GCA_951812265.1 of Taphrorychus bicolor. Lineage (NCBI taxonomy): Eukaryota > Metazoa > Arthropoda > Insecta > Coleoptera > Curculionidae > Taphrorychus > Taphrorychus bicolor. Next base: position 39,824,384 of record OX638297.1, read on the forward strand.
CCCTTGCATATATCATATATCATATATCATATATCAGTATATAGAGTAAAGTCAGTATAGAGCCGCTTTCCAGCTGTAATAAAGGATTTGAGCGTGATGCTCCCGGAGCGTAAGTCCATACGGACTTTAAAGACTCGAGCTGGAACAGCTTTTCATAGTTGTCAAAAGTACTTCAAACACCAAAATATCGGTAGGTACTCGAAGGGCAACGGGGGCGGAAGATTGGAGCGCTTCAAGTGCATGAAATACCAAGGTGCCGAAAGGCTAGAAAAACGAACTTCTCGCTTCGGAATTGCTCCGAGCTACTCCCATGGCAAGATGGAAAGCAGCTTAGACTATAGAGTCTATTTCAAATTGATAACTGAGTTCGGCAATACATACATGATTACATTACGAGCGCTGGAGACATCAGTATCTCATCACTCCGCTATGTTAATAATGATATTGGGAGATGATGTGATGTCTGGAGCGCTCGAATATGTAGGTTATTATTGAACGCGGTTTCTCATCTAGAAAGCAAAGAGAGAGCCTAGATGAATATCTATTTGAAATAAATCATATCAAAGGTTTATATCTAAACATTATACAATGTGTTTTTTAAGATGAGCCATAGGATTTTACATGTTAAAATCCATTTCAAATAAATATTCATCTAGTAAGCTGAGAAATTGACATATAAATGACACATTTACATGAATGGAATAGGAAGTATCTCTCAGTTCCTCAGCCTTCTAGATGAATATCTATTTGAAATGGATCATATCTCCATCTCTATTCTATTTCTATTAGAATTATAGAGATGCGTTAGTTCTAGTGTTAAGCTCGCTTGAGAGATTGAAGAGAGATTGAAGATTATAATCTCCTTTGACCAACTTGGATCGTATTTATTTTGTTCAAATTTGCATCTTTTCACACTCCCGTATTCACTTTTGCCGGTTAGGTGAATATGACACAGTTCGACATGACATCAGGTAAAACAGAATATGGGGGTGTAAAAAGATGCTATTTTGAACAAAATAAAAGTTTTTCTAATTTTGACTTATAAAGTGACACTTTTCAATACTGATGACAGTGATGTAACGTCCTACTTTTCGTAACTAGTTACGAAAAGTAAAATCTTTCGTAACTGGTGATGAAAAGTTCGTTTCATCACCAGTTGCAGGTTTCGTTGTTGCACACAGTTTCTACAGTTTTACGGTATTAAGTAGATACAAAGTGGTTTAAAAGTAAATATTGAAGTTTAATAATAATTACTCTCTCTCTCTCTAAGTAGGTATTTGTAGTCAAAATTAGAAAAAATCTTGTATGAAACACGTAAAGAAAAGCCATTTTTGTGTATCTCATTCAAATTGCGGAAACTCGCTGCGCTCGTTCCGCAAACATTCATTCGTTACACAAAATCGGACTTTTCGTAACTGGTTACATAAATAACTATTTTTAAGTCAAATTTGGGTCTTGGGAACCATATTAATCAAATGAGAATATGACTATTGCGAACTTAAAATTTGAACCAATGCCCATGATAAGTTTTCTTTCTAAATGTCAAACAGCCTAGAACAGGACCAAAGGCTGTGGCTGTAATTTTATTTAGCATTAAAAAAAAAACATAAATTTTGTACTTTTATAATTTATCTCCAACGCTCTGTGTCATTGTAACAAAAGAATAGTAGAAACGTTTGCTATTTCATAGACCCACTCTAAGACAGATCGTAAAATGCATCACGGTTTCTTTTTTGGTCACCATTATACCTGTGTCATTTACATATTTTTAAAGAAAAGCACATGAATATTTCACATATTACATATTTACGTTCTCTGGTTGGTTTTAAACAATTTTTATAAAGCGTATTTCCTATACCTACCTAATTTTATTGATTTTCCTATTAAACAGCCTTAAAACTTCGACATTTTTCAACTTTTTAGTGGTTGCATGGTTGAAACCTTTCAAGATAGAACAGAATGATTTGCAGTTTTATATCTTAGTGCTTCAAGTTCTCAAATGGCAATAATTTTAGTATATTCAAAAACTACAAATTTTGTATTTTTTTTTAATTAAAAATGATTTTCACTTGGTAGACCTTCAAAATCTAAGACACGAAAGTGTAAACCCGTCCATTCTATTTTAATTCTAAACTAATTCTATCTTAAACGAGACAAACCCTCAAATTTGGAAAATGTCGAACTCTTGACGCTGTTTAATAAGAAAAGAAATAAATATAGGTATATACTTAGGTATAGGAAGAAAATGGAAGATTGTGCGACATTGCATTTTGAACTTTGCTTTGAAGTTTCTAAATCAATGCTTACGTTCCGCCGACGGCAGCAGATTAGAAGCTTAGTCGGGTGAACGCAGTGTTTTGAAACGCCATATTAGAATACGAGTCAGCGCTAAATTATTGCGCTTAAAAAATCACTCATCCGCTGACGAAACTTCTCAGCTGCTGCCGTCGGCGGAACGTAAGCAATATAAATTTGAGTTTGGACATTAAAAAGTTAATTTCTTACGTAAAATGTAGAATGCGACGATATCAATGGCCTACTGCTAGGAGATACGGACAGAGTCAACAAATGCCGATATTTCCTTAAAAATGGTTTTGCTTTTTGGCCGAAACTCCGTCATTTTTAAGGTATCAATGACGCAATTTTATTGTTGGAGCATATCAATCGTTAGTTCGTGTCGGCACTTTTGATATTTCCAAAACTAAAGCGTTATGAGGGGACAAACACATGCGATGCACTGTCAAAGCATTGCCAAAACCGGGCAAAATCGATTTGGTGGTGCACCGGCCGGCGGCCGGGGTGACGGGGCAAGGGGAGGGGAATTTCATTTTTTTGACCGACTGACGCTACTGATATCATGTATTATTCCTTTTACTGTGGTTTTACCTACCTTCTGCCTACCTTTTAAATTTTACCTACAACTTTCAAAAGTTAGGTAAAAGATAAAACCTTTTAAAGTTATAGGTAAAAGGCTCGGTAAAAGGTTTTTACCCTTTACCTACCTTTTAAAGTACGAAGTGTTCATTATAAAACTTCATCTAGAAGGCTATGAAATTTTGACAGAAAAGGATGACATAATCAAAGTAAATGGATTTTTGTTTCTCGATCCTTTTCTTTTGACATTTCACAGCCAACTAGATGAAGTTTTATAATGAAATTAATTTGACACAAAGCATTGGTTTTGGGTTAATAGACAAAAATTTTTCATCACTAGTTACGAAAGATTTTACTTTTCGTAACTAGTTACGAAAAGTAGGACGTTACCTCACTGTCATCAGTATTGAAAAGTGCCACTTTATATGTCAAAATTAGAAAAACATGTTTCTGAGTACGTCATTGTGTTCTAAGTGAAAAAGTGTCTATTTTAATGCTCTATTTTTAAAATCAAGTTTGGCTTGGATTAGACACTAAAGAGTATCAAAGTTCAAAAAGCAGTGTTGCCCTCTTCAATTTAAAGACATTTGTTTAAAATCATTTCCACTGTTGTTTCTTTCTCCTTTTTTTTGGCATTTTACAGCCAACTAGATGACGTTGTCAAATGAACACCCCCTATAGAGTCAATTTCAAATAGATATTCATCTAGTAAGCTGAGAGATTGGCATATAAATTAACATTTACATGGATGGAACAGGACGATGAATCTATCAATTGCTCGGCCTGCTAGATAAATATTTATTTGAAATGGACCGTAGTAATTAGATAGCGTGTAGTCGTTACTAGCCCGTTTATTTATCAGCAAAATAAAAAATCTCAGAAAACGTAAAGTTTGTATACTGACGTACACCTAATTATTTAAACTCGCGTCACCAGAAAAAGTTAAGTTGATTCTTGGTTAACAAATTTAAAACTAATTATTAACTTATCATTATTAAAAGACAAGAAAAATATTTAAAAACCTATTAAAATATCTAGCTACTTATTGAAAATAAATCATAACTAATTTTTTATTTAAGTCGTCACATAAAGTAATAAACAATAATTGCAAAATAATGTCAATAAGATTTCTATATTATTTTAAATTTATAACGCCCAGTTTCTTTTATTTTGTTTAATTCGGTAGATAGGTCGTTGGCCAGTTAATTAATCCCAATTATAATTGTCCAAATATGTGTTGGACCGGTAGCAAAACCTGCAGAACAAGTCAAAAAAATTTAGTTGCCGAAACGAAATTTACGTAGGAAAACTATACATCATTGTAGGTACCTATATCGTTAAAGATAATGACGTAAGTAGCCTTGAGGACTGCGTCACAAAACGTGAAGACCATGGTTGAAAAAACGTACCTAAGTTAAATTTTAAATCCCAATGAGATAGCAGCCATTAGACCTGCTTCTATAAGGCATTCAAAGTTATTTCTGATAACCTTTTAGAAAAAACAGGGCAGTAGGGTATCATCATCATTAGGTACTTGTCAGATATGTCTCAGCAAACCCCTTAACAGTAACTTACCAATTATTGTTTGTTAAAAGAAAGTTCTTTTTAATATCCATTCTATGGCACTATCAAAACATCAATATCAAAAGGCAAGAGTAGGTATTTTGCTAAATTCACTCATATACTGACATACACTTCTCTGCAACTGCAACGCTAAAAGCAACTCTCTCTTTTGGCTCGCGTGAATACAAACTGTTAGGTAACCAAACTAAATACCATCACTGTTCCGTTCAGTTCTTAGATAGCTACTTTAATGCTACAAACTGCTATATATTTTATTATTGACGCAAAAGCGTTCGATACGCTTATTATTTGGCGCATCCGCGGCTTAATTCGCCGATGAACCGTGAAGGACCTCTTATTCTTGTATTTTGATAATACTCGAAGCCTAACACTATATTATATCTATATTTTGTTGAATATCCAGTTGTGTGTTGTGTCGTTTACTGCTGGTCAAACAACATTCCTAATAATAAAAGTCAAACTACAAACACATCCAGGGTAGGTGACTTTTTCATGGATTTAGACAGAGAGCAATAGTACGCTGTAGATTCGTTATTTATCACCCGATTTCCAAAAGGAAAAAAAACATAATGGGTGAGAGGGCACTAACTTCTGACAAAACATTATTTTCCTATTAGCGTGCCGCCATTCATTTGCGAGTTAAAGTTGAAAGCAACACTTTACCACACGCTTATCAAATTTGACGTACGTCCGTCATACGTCCGATAAACATTTTACAGTACTCGTTTCGAAATTCCAGGCTGAGATATCGCCCCCTCCGGAAACTGCTACTGTAAAAATATTTTTACCTGACTCATAACGTAATAGTGTATTACGTAATTAGGGTTGTAAGAAGCTTATTACGTACCAATGGAAAGTTTGCGCACGACGCCGCGCAGCGAGTGCGTATTTTCATGAATACGTACATGCTTTACAACCCGCATTTCGTACTAGACTTTATCTACGACGCTATAGGAATAGACATTTTGAAACTATTACAAATAAATGTTAACAAATCAGAAAGTTGATTAAAGTTGAATTGACAGCTAGCCGCCATTAAAATTACGAATTGGTGGCGAGTGGACTGTTGCTAGGCGACGCGTGAATGAGGCCACCTGGCTGAGGGCCTTGCACGTACGTTTGGTTCAGCGTGTGTAAGGAGCTCCTTACTAGCAAAGTAGAGCGTGTGTGTTATTTGATATTTATTTAGTAGTGGTAGATAAATAACTATTAGCACGCGCTAATATTTAATCTAACTTGTAGACACAAGTACCGAAGACCACAAAGTTAATACACATGCGCTCTTGGGAAAAATGTTCTCATGGACAACAGAACCACTCTCATCACTTGTTAAGTAAATAACTATTTTAGATCAATTTACAATCGAGATAAAGAATTCAATATTTTTTTTCAAATAGCAACTGTAATTTTTTTGTTTATTTTTTTATTATTTACTGTGTTTTTATAAATAGGCACATTCATTTTTTACTACTTATTTATTGCTGTTACACACCAATCCAATTTCTTGGTGTTTCTTTTGTTGTTGAAAACCGAACTTTGCACTTTTCCCAGTAAAATTACTGAGAATACCAATTTACCCCGAAAAGGTAATACTCAGTAGTTTTACTGAGAATAGTGCGAAATTCGGTCCACAACAACAAAAGAAACACCAAAAAGTTGGATGGGTGCGTATATAATATACCCCTAAGTAAGTAGTAAAAAATGAATAATCCGCCTCAAAGATTTAGGATTTATCTACGTAAAGTCTGAATAATCATGTTGTGGAATTTCGTCATAATTTTTCATTCTCACTAACTCATGCGTACTGAATGAAATAGCAAAATTACATCATAAACATACGTCACGTACCACCTGCCACTTAACAATGCCGAAAAAAATGTTTGACATTGATTCATTATCAGTCTGACACATTGTTTTATTATCGTTTAAAATGAAAACTCGATTTTCTAAACGGGAACAAAACTTTATTTTCAATTTGATGGATTATTTTACGAAAGAGAAAGATGCAGGAAGACCCCTTTTACCTCTGACTTATCTACAAAGACATGGATACTATCTGTTTTTAAACCGACTTGCACAAAACAACGGAGCCTGAGATCCACCAAAGCCCAGAGGGATCATTTATCAGTACCCGGAGTTTACAAGGTTCGATGGATTAGGAAATAAGGGAACACAAAAAGAACTGCAAACTGGGACAAACACAAAAGTCAGCAGTAGCAGAGCAAGCTCTTTTTCTAAAAGCACGATATTTTTTTTAACCATGTGGATATAATTTTACATTAACAGCAGCATTCCTAAAGTAATCAGAGAAGCGGTGCTTGTAAAGTTTATGTCATCTCGATTTTCAAGTTTTTTTTCATTTTTTAATTAGTAGCTTACGGTCTATAAAACAGACTGAAAGAATTTTTGGATGAGCCACTATTCACTGAGAAACAAGGAAATTCTTCTTCTTCTTAAGGTGCCGTATCCATTAATGAATGTTGGCGACTATTCTGGCATACTCGCTACGATCTTGTGCGATTCTAAAAAGTGCGTGGGCATCGAGGTTTGTCCAGTCTCTTATGTTCTTCAGCCACGAAAATTTCTTTCTCCCGATGCCTCTCCTTCCTTCGATTTTTCCCTCCATAATCAACTGTAGGAACTGGTACTTGGAATTTCTGAATATATGACCGAGGTATGCGGCCTTTCTTCTTTTTACTGTCTGCAGCAGTTTTCTTTCTATACCCATTCTGTTTAGTACTTCCTCGTTCGTTGCGTGTTCCGTCCACGGAATCTTCAACATTCTTCTCAGCACCCACATTTCAAACGCCTCTAGTCGGTTCATGACATTGGCCTTTATTGTCCATGTCTCTACTCCGTACAACAGTACAGAGTAAATGTAGCATTTTACAAAACGGTACCGTAATGCCAAATTAAGGCTGTTGTTGCTGAGAAGTGCTCTCATATTCATAAATGTTACCCTGGCTTGTTCAATTCTGCTTCGTATCTCTACGTCTGGGTCCGTCTTCAGTTAACCAGCTTCCCAGATATCTAAATTTTGATACTTGTTGGATTTTCTTACCGTTCACTGTGATGTTCAGGTTCACATTTGATGTTCTGCTAACCATCATCACCTTCGTTTTGTCTATGTTAATTCTTAGGCCGAGTCGTTCACCTCCGGTAGATATCTTTATGATGAGACGTTGTAGTGCTTCCTGGCTATCCGCTATTATAACTGTGTCGTCAGCATAGCGTAAGTTGTTAACGGCCTGTCCGTTAATCTTAATGCCGTCCTCTGTATCTGTCAAGGCTCTTTCGAAGATTGCTTCAGAGTATAGGTTAAAGAGTAGGGGGGACAGAACGCAACCCTGTCTCACCCCTCTCTCTATCGGGAATTTCTGTGTAGTTTCATTGCCCACTTTCACCGATGCTGTTTGATTTGCGTACAGGGGGTCTTTATGAAACGTGCATCGTTCTTATCTATCCTCTTGTCTTGAAGCATTTTGATTAACTCAACGTGTTTGACACAGTCGAACGCCTTTTGATAATCTATGAAACACATGAATACGTCCTTTTGCTGATCTCTGCATTTCTGAAGTAATACGGTCAAGCTGTAGAGTGCTTCTCGTGTGCCAAACCCTTGTCTGAACCCAAACTGGGTAGGACTAATATCCATTTCGCATCTGTTATAAATTCTTGTATGGACTATCTTTAGGAAAAGCTTCAAGACCTGGCTCAGTAAGCTGATCATTCGGTACTGGTCACTATGGTTTGCATTTGGCTTCTTTGGGATCGGAACAAAAATCGACTGGAGCCAGTCCTGCGGTATTTCACTCGTCTCATATATGTTGTTAAATATTTCTGTCAAGGAGTCTAGGTTTTCATCATTTAGCAGCTTTATTATCTCTATATAAACTTCGTCTGGTCCCACTGCCTTTCCTTGCTTGCTTTGTTTAATTGCCTTGAGGACTTCTGATTTTAGTATCTTTGGGGAGGGTTCACCTTCATAGTCTTCTGCGAAATTTCTTTTGTTTTTCTCCGCATATAGTTGCTGTGTGTATTCCTTCCAATGGAGAAGAAGGTCCTTGGGATCGGAGATGATTCGGTTGTCCTTCACAATATTGTTCATGTTACAAGACTTTTTTCGGCCTGTAACTTCCTTCACTAATTTATGTGTGTTAAAGTGGTCATGTCTCTCCTCCAGTTCTTCTATTTCTGAGCATTTTTCTTGCATCCATTGTTCCTTGGCTCTACGGATCTCTTTTCGTATTTCCTTGTTGATTTTCTTATACTCAGTCACGTCCCTGTTTTTAAATGGTCTTCGTTTCTCCATAAGTGCTAATATTTCCTCAGTCATTCATTTCTTCCTTTTGTTGATTGGAGGGCCTATTTCGTTGTTTGTGACAGTTACTATGGCCTTCCTAAAGCTGTTCCAGGTGTCTTCTACGCTGCCTGGGCTTTGGTTCAGTGACGAGGTTCCGGCGATTGCCTCGTTTACTTTCTGTTTAATTTTTGTTTGTACTTCAGGTTTCTTTAAGTTGCTTATGTCGATTCTCTTGGTTATTCTACTCTTAATTTTCTTTAGTTTTATTTTTAGTTTTCCCAGTACAGGGTTATGGTCAGACCCTATATCAGTCCCAGGGTCGGTTCTGACTCCATGTAGGCCATTCTTATATCTTTGACTGATCAGTATGAAGTCTATCTGGTTTCTTATAGGGTGTTCGTTCGTATGCTGAGGTGATTGCCAGGTGTAGAGTCTTCTTGGTGGCAGTTTGAACCATGTGTTTGCAATAACTAGTTTTTCTTCCTGGCAGAACTGAATTAGCATGTCTCCCCTATCATTGCGGTCTCCCAGCCCAAAGTCACCCACTATATCCTCAACACGACCTTGTCCAATCTTGGCGTTGAAGTCACCCATAATTATTAGTCCTTCGTTTTTCTTGACAACTCGCATTGACAACAAGGAAATAAAAATTGAAAATGTTTGACAAAATTGATGCAAAAACTCTCGAATCTGACAGTAGGGTTTGAAATATATTTACAGTGATGCCAAACGTCGGAGTTCATCATTAAGTGCAAGAAAATGATGTGGTCGCATCTAGAAACGAAATAAAAGAAAATTACATAATTGATATTAGGAAAATTTATGAGGTATTAATTTAACACATAACGTTTGCGAATATCACCAATGAAATTGCGGCAACGACTCGTGAGATCTTATAATTCTCTAATTTTAATATAATGAGTAGAACTGAACTAACCTTAGCTTACCTAACTTAAACGTAAAAGGTGAAACTGAACCAACCTAACCAGAAAAACTAGAACTGAACTAACCTGAGCTAACCTAACCTAAACGTCAAAAGTGTAACTGAACTAACCTAACGAGGGAGACTAGAACTGGACTAACCTGAACTAACTAGACCTTACCTGAAGTAACAGAAAGTTAACCTGTTCTAAAAATTAAAAAAATTAGTAATGTAATTTTAATATTCTCTACCACTAACATAAAGAGTAGAACTGAACTAACCTGAGCTAACCTAACCTAAACATAAATAGTGTAACTGAGCTAACCTAACCAGGGAAACTAAAATTGAACTAACCTGAGCTAATCTAACCTAAACGTCAAAAGTGTAACTGAACTAACCTAACCAGGAAAACTAGAACTGGACTAACCTGAACTAACCAGACCTTACCTGAAGTAACAGAAAGAGAACTTGTTCTAAAAATTAAAAAAATTATTAATGTAATTATATTATTCTTTACCCCTAACATAAAGAGTAGAACTGAACTAACCTAATCAGGAAAACTAGAACTGGACTAACCTGAACTGACCAGACCTAACCTGAACTAACCGAAGTTAATCTGATCAAAAAAAAATAAATTAAATTTTAAGTTGTAATAATCGAATATTCTCAAGAAAAGGACTTGGCAACCCTGCCTTTAAAAACGTCAACAAACTAGCAACTAGTACAATGCAAAATTTGTAAGTTAAATAAAAATTTGAATTTATGAGATGTTTGAAACTTAAATTATATCATAAAAATCGAAAAACGTTGAATTTTATAGATGTAATGTGTGTTGTGGTTGCAAAAGAAAATTGAGGCAACTTTCAAGTATGAGTAATGTATTTCCGTACCTTAATTTTTCAATTTTTTCTTACAAAACTCAACCATCCAAGAATGTTTTCACTTAAATCTGCTAATTTTAACATAAGCTTTCTAATGATTTTAAAATTAACGCAAAAATCTAGATGACATTTTCTTTACAATCATTGAGATATTCAAGCACGAGAACAACTTCAATAGGAAAGAGAGGAAAGAGGAATTGCGGCCCTGAATAATTGCTCACCTGGGTAGGATAGTAGAGAACTAAAGGATTGATTTTGTTCATAAGAGATAATGTAAAGCGCCCTTGACTACTGCGCATCGAAAATGACGTATCTGATTGACCCGCATTGACGCTATTGGTTGGAGAATGGATGAATGGCGAATGAAATTGCATGCTGCATTCATCAATCAAAACAAGTATTTTTTTTTACCAACAATATCCCATAACCATAACCCAAAAATAAAGTTGCAATTAAAGGTAACTCGTAGGTAAATTTTTGAATTAAAAAAAAAATCTTATTTACGACGTGCCTTCATATACAGGACAAGTCACGATTTATGACGTAATTCCACAAGATGATTATTCAGACTATAAATTCATGTACGTGTTTCTTGATTATATTCAATATTAAAAAAATACTAAATACTCATGGAATAGTATTAAATTATCAATTAATTTAAATCCACTAGTCTAGTACGTGCAAATAATGTGACATTTAAAAAATTATGAAACCAGCGTCAAACTTACATGTCCGACCACGTGAAGGACCTATTCAGACACATTTTATGAATCCCTCCAACTTGTACTGAATCTATTATGGTATATTAAAAACAAATCGTTTTTTTTTTGTTTTATATTGAAGGCAACTAGAAAAAAAATGTACATCAATGTATTCAGAAAAGTTCAGTAATTAATAAAAGAAAATTAAGAAAAATAGAGTAACTTCGAAGAAAAGAATTCTTTCAGGTCGCCGGAATTCTCGATATTATGGTGAGCAAAATACTACTATAATATCGTCGTGGATATGGCAAAAGGACGTGTACCATATTCACTTATTTTTGGCATCTCGTTACCTTTGAAACCTTCCTTATTTTTTTGATACGTATCTCTTTTCCGCACATGATGTATATATATAATAATATCATTACGTCATATGTGTTTAGAACCAATAGTTGGCTGCAGCAAAATGGCGTATGTCACTGTTTTGTTGTTGTTTGGTGAGCGTGGGTGTTTACTACTGCAGACTACGTCAATATTATTAGATCTGCTAGGGAGAAGCCCATGCCATACAATTCAGATGCCTTGGAGTACACAAACTTCTTCAAAAGTGGTAATTCGTAGTACTACTACTACTACTCCCTGAAGGGAAACATTTTAAATTAAGCTTTGAAGATGATTGGAGCGAACTACCTCACCGACCTCTACTCAACGGTAGTAAGCGGATAAAAACGCCACTTTACCAAGAATCTTCTTCCATAGAAACCTCCAAATTTATTCACTTGCAAGGGTTGAAACAGTTCATACCTTCCGATTACCGTCCGTTCTACGACAACTTAAAACATGGATGCGCCTTACAAATAGACTGCCCGCATGTGAAATAATACCCCTACTGAGTACAAAGGTCTTTGTTTTGAAATGCTTTTACATTTTGTTTAGGTATTTTAAGATTTCCTAATATTATTACCTAGGTATTGTTAATAAATATTTTGTTGAACTAAAACAAGTCAGTCTTTCTGAATTAGAGATATTAAGTTTTTAATGTTTTTAATGAAGACTTATGTCTCGAAAGACAAACAAACTTATGATGCATAATAGCGTATGTCACATGATCACAATACTGAGGTCATGTTTTAGAAAAAGTTCATTGCGCATATAATTTGGTATCTGTAATGCATCAAAAATGCATAATTGACAAAAAGCTCCTTCTCCCCAAGTAAAGTACAATTACGTTTTTTGCTCTCCTGAAAATATCAGTTTTTTGACATAAGTCCTCTTGCCATATCCACGACGATATACTAAATGTTTCAACTTCTACAACTACTCTACAAATACTTAATTGCCGATAGTCTCCTGCGTCTGCAAAGTATCCGCTATCTGCAAAAAAATGGGCTATTCAGGAAACGGGCAGAGGTGGGTTGACACTATATGACACAACCGAAAGACCGCTCCACGAAACTTTTAGCAAGCGGGCAGTAAGGGGCTTAATTGTTTTGGCACTAATTAAATATACGAATAATTAGCGCGGTGGATTTAAAACTGGATTCAAAGAGGAGAAAAAAAAAACGAATTGGCGATAATCAGAACGACGGAGCCCAGGACTGACTTTTCTCGCGGTAAAATTCGAACTTTTTCGTTAGATCGTCGTTTTTAGATCGTAACTCTACCGATCTCACCGTCTCCCTTTTTAGGATATCACTCTAGCGAGTTCAAAACGCGTCTACCCCTTTACGAAGGGTCTCGGAACCACCCTCTCGGTGCTTCTTATCCGTGAAAAGGTACTGCAGAAACAATGGATACCACCCTGGCCAGTGGCGACTATATGGTGCGGGCATAAATTTAGAAAATGAGCTTTTCTAGAAAATCTGCTGGAAAAAGGAAATTTTAAATGTGATCATTGGAGAGAGTAAATAATGCTCTTTAAAATGACACCTCACATGACTTACTTTAATTGACAATTAAAGCTTTTTATTTAAAGTGACCGTTAATTTCCTGGCCCAGTCAATTAAGACATACATTTGTCGAATTTACATTCAAAAGATGAGAAATTAAAAGCCCTATCTGATGAGAGAATAAGATTTTAATTTCAATTAACGATATTCGTAAAATCACTTTAATTACTAAATTATGTTCGGGTCACGCACAGGTCTGAAATTCTTTCAAGGGCCATAAACCATTAAGAGGGCGGCTTTGCCGGTTAAAGAAAAACGGCAATTGTAGCGTTTCATGTTTTATGGCCCGAATTCCCAAGAAATTATGAAAATGCCTGTCCAAAAACTAACAAAAGAAATGCTCTTCGACGAAAATTAAAAATATTGCAACATATGTGCATTTAGGGCCTCATGGGGCTGGTTTATTCAGAAAACCGAAAAACAGAAAAAACTTGAAATACCTATATAAGTTTAAAGCTTAAACGCTTTGAAAAATGGCTTACAGAGTTGCCATGTTGCCATATATGAACTATGAACTCATACTCATACTCATATGCAAACAGAGAGTTCAGTTTGCACAACTACAACAAAACGTTTAAATCGGCGCAAAAACATGTGTGTTAAATGATGTAAGTTGGAAAGCGGTTCTGGTTCCGGTTGACATAAAAATGACAGATCAGCTGATCTTCGTCAAAGCTGATTGGTTGAAAATCAGCTGGTCTGTCACTTTTATGTCAACCAACCGGTGCGAAACGAAAATGACCCAAGTCATTTCCCTCTGGTAGATCACTCACCTGCTTTATCCCTCAAATTTCTAGATGACTATCACATGACCTGCTTAACCGGTAGATGACCTGGTGAGTTTTGGAATTCGGCCAAACAGAGTTGTTGTTAGTTGTTATTCGATTTTCGCTTTTGTATTCAAAAGTTTTTGTGCTGTTTCTCTTCTTCAAAAGATCAAAAACTAACTCCAAACTCTACATTAATTAATTGTGATTTATTTATTTAAGTAATGATTGTATTTTTTTAGTACCTACCCTTGACTCTTTTTTATCACCTGCTTGAATAATCAAAAGAGAGTTATGAACATTCAAATCCCCATCATTCATAGTACATTGATGGTACATTGGATATTACCCCATTAAGTCCTAGGGTTATGTGAAATCTAGTTACAAATGGAAGGTAATTATAATAATATTACTTAGAGGACCCTAGAATGGTTTTCTAATTGCTTTGTTTTTTAAGAACAAATGGAAGCAGAAGTGCAGAATCAATCAGATGAAGATGAAGCCAAAGGTAATGAAGCAGACAGTAGATCACAAGACTCTGAGACACCTTCCCAATCTGCTGCTGTACCACCTCTTTTTGAAGATGATGATGGAAGTACCTGTCCAGTTTGCCTGGAATCCTGGACCAACTGTGGAGATCACAGGATATGTTGCTTGAAATGTGGCCACTTATTTGGGTAAGTTGCCATTTATACCTCAAGAAAACAAAAGTTTTCTATAACCTCACTTCGATCTAATATCAAATTTAAATAAATTGCTCACAAGATTAGATAGAGAGATAGAAGATAGTCATTCAAGTAGTCATTACTTCTAAAACTAGGACTTTCATACTAATTACTTTCTAGTAATTCATATAAATTACTAGATACAAAAAAAGTCTTGAGTTTTTATCTTGGTTTTTATTTAAAACATGTAAGAAAATATTGGAGTTATAACCTTGGTTCTAAGTGATTAAAATGTAGAAAATACATGTGAGTAGATATTTGTAGCTTTGACCAACCAACAGCACAATCCTATCTATTATAAAATTAGTGTCGGTGACCATTAATTGACGACCAAATAACTGGTATATAAATGGTATTTATCACAATGTCAATGCAAAATGGTGATGAACTTTTTTTGTTTTCTTTTGAAGGATGTAACCAGGTTAAAATTGCAATATTTACCACATTGCTTTCCTCAACATTAATTTGAAGCCAAGAAAACTAGTTTTTAACTTTTAGTATTTGTATATACCTATGTAATTAATTTTTAAAATAACCCTTACACCCTGAACATATATGACATATAGAAAGTGTGATAGAGGGTTGTCCCAGGATTTGCAGATGTTTGTTAGAATGCCTCTTGTATATTTTGACAGGCATTGTCATATATTTTATAAGACAGACATAGGTTATGGATGGATGTTTTATATATTAGACAGTTTTATGGCATGCCATTGTGTATTTGCCTGTTTATTTTAAAATTTTACTTTTTAGCATTTAATGTTAATCAAATGTGGTCCTCAAGATTACATTTATGCAGGTGCCACTAACACTATTTTGTGACGTTGCTTTGTGGTGTAAAATATCATTTTGTTGGCAATAAAGAATATTATTATTATTATTATGTATATGTGACTTTAGAGGTTATAATTTTTGTTGCCATGGTTTCCAGGATGATTTAAACTGATAAAACTCTCCAACAATATTTCGTTTTTTTTAAAAATTGAAAAAAAAGTCTTAAAAAAATTTAAGAAACACCTAAACTTACATGATGTTATCTATAGTGTATCCTATATTTTTTTTATGGGTCTATACTTTTTCTTCGACCATGTTAACAGTATGTTCTTAATGGTTTAAAATTAATTTCTATAGATTATGTCTTTAGAAAATCAAGGTGTGACATTGTCAAAATCAAAATGTCACCGAGTTCAGTTTGGTCAAATGTTCAACACTTCAATTTGCTTTTCTGACCTGGTAACCAAAATATACATATTTTTGTGTAATGTTTGTTGAATTAGTATCAAGACACCTTGTATTGTACACTAATGAAAAGTTTTGAATTGTAATGTAGGGAACTGATATGCGCAAACATTATGGATAGGTGCCTGATTAATAATTTATATGTCATTGTATAGGTATATATACAGGGTGAATTACAACTGAATGGACATAGAACAACAGCTTGTAGAGGAAATCAAAGCAAGTTGCTTTTTATAATTTTTTCTGAACAAATTTATATATTATTATTTTACTTATTTATTTTTCATTTATATTAATCATTATGTGTGGTTCCAACAAATCCGGTTTATTTATATTATTATAGTTTTCCCATGGACTTCTAACACAATATTTAAGTTGTCTCAGAAAGTGGTAGTTTCTTGAAAAATTGACAAGAGTAAAGAAAAGTGTAGAATCTAATGTGCTATTAAATGCAAAACTCTAAACACTTAATCAGTTAAAAAAAGGGTGAATATTAAGCATTGAAGACACTATGGACACAAAATAAAATATATATTTTATTCTGTGCTATGGGCATTAATGAATATAACTCCTCGGTTCCCATATATCCCTTGGGTGAAAAACCCTTAAGGTTTACACTAACTTGAACTAACTTGATGCGTTAACATCTTTCCAATTCCTAGGTACCTTAATTATTATATTATTATTATTATTGCAGTCACAAATGTATCCTACGATGGCTTGATACACAGTCCAAGAAAAGCTGCCCAACCTGCAAAAAATCTTGCAAAAGGTCCGATATTCGTTTTATATATGCCAAAAAACTGATTGCTGTAGATAATATGGAACTAGAAAATATGAGAGAACAACTTGATAACGCCATAATGCAGAAGAATAGTGCACTTCAAAATATTTCCAGATACATTAGCAGGGAACATGTCCTCCATGCAGAAATTGAGCAACTCAAAAAAAGGGTACAAGAATTGACATTAGGTTGGTGTTATGAAGGCAAAGACCATTTCCATTCGATTTCATCTTTTTTAAACAAGTGCCTCTTACTGTTGGGTAATATTTTTTTGGCCAAAAACCTTTGTATTTTTTTTGGTCCATAAATGTCAATTTAGATGTTTTAGACCTCCTGCCTATCCCTAAAGTATTAATGTTTAGGTAGTAAACCGACTGATTTTCGTGTGACCCTTCAAAGTCCGTTAAATAGGATTCGACTTTATATGGAAAAAAACGTGGAAGTTTGCAACAAAAGTGGATGTCGGGATTGTAGAGTCTTTGACATATCAGGTTTGGAATGTATATATGAAACTGAAACACCTGCTGACCTTTCTAATTTTTTAGTGGCACAGAACCTCATATTAATAGCATCTAGGTCACCTACTGATTTATTTGGAGGTTTTGGTCTCAGAAAGTTATCTTTAACTAATTATAAGGCTATTAAATTTGTACCTTTACATAAAGAACCTATAAGAGATATGACTATAGATTCTGAAGGACTTAAAGTTTTAACCGTTTCTTCTGACAAGAATATTAGGGTGAGCTATCTATCTATAATATATTATAAATCTACAATTACTACAATATATATTTTTGACACAGGTGATAGATAGTAATACTACCCAAACAATGGGTCTGACTACGTTGGATTCTCCACCTTGGGCCTGCTCGTGGAGCCCTAGATGTAGCACGGAATTCTCTGTTGGAACTCAGAATGGAACAGTGAATATTTTTGATACGCGGCATATTGGTGCGCCAGTTACTACTTTGAACATTCCAGGTAAGACTCATACTATGGTGCATATGCAGAGGTTGTAACATACTTATTCTTATTGATAGCAACATGAAAATAATTTTTTATGGAGATTTTTTCGATAACGTTTTTGATAACTTTTACTAATTGTAAGATGTTTTATTGAGCTACACCCAAGAATTTCCGAATCATTATTGGATGGGGATACAAACAGAACACTCACATCTATCAGTAGGTTTTTGTTATCTCTTATACCATGTTACACTATATTTCATTTTAAACTCTTGATTATTGATTAATAAATACTGTTATGTTCTACACTAGAAATTAAATTCTTAATTAAACCCACAATGCAGGAATCGCAAGTAGTTATATTTATCAAATTCTCTGTTAGGAGGGCTTAATAAATATATATGTAGGTGGCAACACACCTAAACAATCACAAACAAGTGTTATGCAAATACAAATATACAAATAAATATAAACAGAAATTAGTAAACCCATTTGACTTTTTGACATTGACATTTGACATTTTGATTTTGTAATTTGATCAAGAGAAAAAAGTGGGAAATCTGCATCCATTAGCATTTGCATAAGTTGTCTGTGGTTGGAAGAATAAAAATCTAAAAGGCAAAAATAAAATTATAATTGAATCCAGTAAGCTTTTTTATACCAAGTCAGTTAAAGGAATTGGATAGAGAGTAATGGAAGATATTGTGCTATTAAACAGCGTCAAAACCTTCGGCATTTTTCAACTTTCAGTTGTTCTATGGGGTCATCCATTTCATTTTCACAATATACGGCAAAAAACATACGACATTGCTATTTTCGCTTTTCAGATTAGTAAAACAGCGGCGAAGAAAAATGCCGTGTTCGGACCACGTTGGATGACCTTGTATGTCCTAAGCCGTGTATGATAAGTATAGCAAAACGTCACGCATTTTTGTTTTTTAAGTTATTTCATATAGCAGTAACTTTATATTTTTCTAAATTACAATTTTTGTTGACCAACTGGTTAGATAAATATGACATCGTTGGGTAGACCTTAAAAAATTAAGAAAGTGCAAATTGTTTAGTTAGATCTTAGACGGTTTTAAACACAACTCCTCAGAATGAAGAAAGTTTTGACGTTGTTTAGTAGGAAAAAAATGATAGAGAGATAAGTATAGAAAATGCTTTACAAAAAATATTTAGAAATATAAAAACACTTTTTATACTACGTTTTTTTCGCTTTCTGTAGGAGATTATAGTCCAGTTGTTTCGCTAGTCGGAGTTCAAGAAACCTCCAAACCGTACGTTTTATTGGCGGCCAAGTTAAATTCAGTGTGGGCTTTTGAATTTTATCCAGGTACGCATCAATAACTAAGTATTGGTAGAACTAATTTTGGACAATTATTAATTCTTACTTAGATGGCACGCATAGCAGGCATCTGTTGCCTCTAGAGGGGCCGTTTTTATCCCTCAACTACCATCAAGGAATAAAACAAATACTAGTTAGCTCCAGACCAAATACCCAAATTGGTTTTGCCAGACATACCGTGGGATATTTAGAAAAGGTGCTTTTGGCTGGATATCTAATAGCGTTTTCGATTTGTGACTTTAGAACAGAAAATTTCTCCTTTGCTTTCTTAATAAGAGTTGAGGGATAGGGGATAAGGATACCCTCCGATTCTTTTAGAGATGCAAATTTGAAACGCGTTAGATCTCTTGAATAATTATGTTTACTAATCTAAACGCATTCCGAAAAAAAACCCTTGGTATTTCTAGGTTAATAATCCCGACACAATAACCTGCAATGTAGTGCACACATTTAAAGCTGGTAATACAGCGAAGTTGCTGGCCAAAACTTCCTGTTTTGTGTCTAGTAATATGGTGGCGGGCCATCACGAATCCCGCAAAAGCATTTTGTTGTACAGCGTGAACACTGGTGAAGAGGTAATTTATTTGCATTTTACCGCCATGTACAGCGTGTCTCGTAAACATTCGACAATACTCCGCCTGATAAAAGCCCCATCCTTAACAAGTCAAAAAATGAAAAATTAGTATTAATGAAAGTATCATGGTTTCCAAGATATTTGCACTTTTTTCAAAATCGACAAAAACTGACTTCACTTAATATTTCGTACATTTACTCTTCCACACCACCATGTAGAAAAATATTTTTTTTAGTTTTAGTTTTGCGAATGGTCGTAGTACAAAAGCTAATCAACAGATTTTGGACATATGCTTTGGATTTTTAAGAAACAATTTTATTTTAACGTATTTCTTATAACTTCATTTCGGTAATGCAATTCTTGATCCCTACTGTAGCAAAAGGTGAACAGCTATGTTGATGCCCCTCAGTACAAAAAGTAGCGTCGTTGTTCTAGATTCTGAAGTGGTATAATAAGTAACTATTCCTTAATTATTAAATATCTTTATGACCGGTTAGATGCATCAGGTACAATTTTTAGCACCACATTACATTACCATTTAATCGCAATTTTCTCACCTACAAAGGTACTTCACATCGTCTTCACGGAGCTTGATTTGACTGTTTTTATTGCATTATTTCCGTAACAACAAATTTTGACATCTATCAACCTATTAAAATTAATCCACTATTTTCTGTAAATTATGTTTTGAGTAGTTTGAGTTTATCTTGTTTAATCACTAGCTCAAACTACCCGTGTGTGGGTAAAACACTAAATGACCCGTGAGAATATTGGGACTTTCAAATATTTATTCAGGGCTACCAAAAAAATTAGTTATGCAGTTGTTAAAATTGTAAATTTTAACGTTCTTTATTTTTTTTATGACATTAAACTTCAGACAAAGTTATTCATTTTTTTTTACTACATCAAAAAGATTACCACCAAGACTAAAATAAAAAAAACAAATACTGTCAAAAATGCGTCAAGATCCAACTTTTTTTGATTGCACTCTTTGGACAGATGAATCTTCATGCAAACAAGGTAGGTGGTATTTTCAACATTCACAACTTCCACAGTTGGCAAATGGAAAATCCACATGCCTTAAGGGAAAATAATTTTCAGCATCAATTTAAAATCAACGTTTGGCCAGGAATAATCAACAACAAAATTATAAGACTAGTAGAATTACCAGAAAATTTTAATGTTTAAAGTTATCTGCTATTTTTGTGGAATCAGATACCGGTGTTACTTGAAGACGTTTCTCTATTAATAAGAAGACGAATGTGGTTCCGACATGACGGCTGTCTTGCCCACTATACACTGGTTGTGAGAGAACACCTAAATAATGTTTTTCCTGACAGGTGGATTGGACGTCAAGGACCTATTTTGTGGCCACCACGTTCGCCGGATTTAAATCCTTTAGATTTTTTTTTATTGGGGTTGTCAGAAAAAGTTTTTACACGACTGGCCGACACTCGCGAAGAGCTACGACAAAATGTTTTTAGAGCAGCGCAGGAAATTAACGAGGCTCAGTATCGATCAATAAAAAGATCGTTTATAAAAAGATGCAGAGAGTGCATAGGAGCCAATGGCGGTCACTTTGAACATTTGCTTTAAGTTTATTTGCGTTAGTAGCTTTTCAATTTCTTGTCAGTAGCATAAATAAACGATATTGTATGTAATAGTAAAAATTGTACTTGTTGCATCAAACCGACCATAAAAACCTTTACTCTTTAAGGAATAGTTGCCTATTATAACCTTTTAAAATCTAGAAGAACCACGCTACTTTTTGTAGTTAAGGGCAACAAGATGTTCATCTTTTGCTACAGTAGAGATTAAAAGTTGCGTAACTGAAATGGAGTTATAAGCAATACGTTATAATAAAGTTGTTTATTAAACATCCGAAGTATACGTTCAAAATCTGTTGCTACATGATGTTATGGAACAGTAAATGTAAATATCAAGTGATAAAATTGCAAATATCTTGGAAACCATGATACTTTCATTAATATTAATTTTTAATTTTTTGACTTGTCAAGGATGGGGCTTTTATCAGGAAGAGTATTGTGGAAGGTTTACCAGACACCCTGTATATTGAGTTGAAGTACGTTGGTTTTTTTAGGTGGCATCTTGCCCAACTCATGACAATTTGGTGTTGGACATAAAAGGACTGGACACTTCACATGGGAAGTTTTTGGCATATCTTAATGAGAAAAAGATTGAGTTCTTCAGGTTCAACGATTTCTAAAAATTGAGGAGAGGGAATATGATGGTTGATTTTGAGTGTGTTATTACTATCCTGAGTGATATTTGTAATTGTGTAAGTACCTGTGATCACCTGTTCAATTTTAGTTATAATATTATTAGTTGATATTTAGTCGACAATTTTGCTACCTATTGAACAACAATATACCTATTTCTTGATCCTCGCTCCTTTAAATTTTCCTCTACTCTTACTTCACAAATTAAAATATCTGCCTTCTCTAAAAATTATGTTTTCAGTAGAATAGATTTTCATTTTTTTGGAAAGATTTTTTTTAATTTTTGGTGAGAGTTTTATTTCTTTAAAATTTTCATGGCTAATCTTTGATTAAAATGATACGTATAATACGCAATGTGTTTCAATTAAATGTTCTATTTTCTAAAGTGTGTTCTTCGACCAATGTTTTTTTTTCTAAAATAATAATTTAGTTCTAAATCGTTAGCAACACAATTCAAATACATAAGAGAGTTAGAGCAGATGATTTAAATAACTCTGGTTATTTTATTATAGTAGAAAGTCGTTTATTAAAACCTGCTCAGTATATGCGAGGTGGTGGGAGCACGGAGTATATCAGAGATTCATTAAAGAAAAATATTTTATTACTTTTGTTCGAGATTGTCATAATCTTTTTAGTTTGCTCACACAAAACTTTTACTAATTTTGAATTATCGCTCCCTAGGGCTCTGAGGATACCAATACTCTTGGAGCGTTCTAGAGACGCATCCCGAAAATGTGGGAATATTAGGAGAAAGTTTATTAGAAGGCCTCTTTGTCACTATATCAAAGATTGACTGAATTTAATAGAAAACTGGTCAACCCTCCTCCCTAGTTAGATTGGTAAGGGCTAATAATAGCTACTCCCTAGAACGCCCATACAGTGGCTTTGTTTAGACTCCAGAAAAAAGAAAACCAATGTTCGCATTGGCTTCTCACGTACTTTATATCATGCGTTTATTAAAAAAAAATCAAATAGGCCCTAGAATTAGAAGAGAAGGTCTGAGATGACTTCATAAAAAAACTGAAAGTTGAAGATGTCATAAAACCTTCCGATTTTAATTTTTTATGATCTTATCTCGGACATGAGTTTTAATTCCATGGCTTGCTACGAGGTTTTTTATGAACACCCTTTATTTTGCCTTCGATATTCTTGTCGGATTATCAGTCGCTGAACTGCCGAAATCTGTATGACTTTTTTCCCCATCTATTAAAACTGCAATGCAATCGTCACTTAATTACAGTGACAATTATTGCAGTTCTAACGAAATTACATCGTGTCGATGTATTTATTGTTGATGTCAATTGTTGCGATTGTAAGCAAATTGTCGGTTACCTCAATAATAATTGCAACTTATTATACTGTTCCAATTAAACTTCAAACTTGCACTTGAACTAAAACCATTCACTTATTATATTGACATCAAATAGGCGTTAGAAAGCTGACTTTGACATTTTTACCGTATCTTTTACTACTTACTACTTAATACGTATACTTTAACTACAAAAACGAGATGGCTAAAAGGAATGGAGATTTCAAAGGTAACCAAATACCAATAATAAGTGAATGAGATATAATATATAGCAAATTTTACAAATTTTCGCGAATCAGATACGTTGTCCTGAAACAGCTTTTATGCATTTTTATCGTTATTTTTCTAAAAAGTGACCTTTCCTTGTACCTTTTTCCTTTTCGGAGTTTAGTTGCTGCTGTGATTTACCTAGCCATGGATCTAAATAAGAAAGGAATGTGAGTTGATGCGGATGTACAGAGCGCGTCACATTTTAAACGTTCCAGTCAAATATATCGCAAATCAGAGCAGGTACAAGACAATAAAGTGTCAAATAAATAAATAAATAATTAGGCAATATCAATTTTTTTGTAGATGACGCTGCTATCGTCATATGAATTACAACTTCAAATTTTGAAATAAATCAATATACACTCTATATATACAACTTTAAACCGCCATAACTTTTAAACCACTTGATACATTTTAATGAATTTTTGTGTGTTTACTGATCATTCTTTTCTCTAGAGAATGAAGTATTTTCACTTAATTTTTGATTTCTAATTAAATGCCTGCAGTTTATTTACGTCTTCAATGTTCGTTAAACTTTTTTTTTAAGGCGGCTGTGTAAGATGCTCGGAATGATAGAAAAACTTATGACACCCTGTGTGATGAAGAACTCTTCATGAGTTTAGAACACTTTTTTGTTTTTGAATATCTGTCATACAGTTTAAGAAAAAATTGCTTTTGTACTGATCAGTACTCAGTACGATTTTATTAACATTTTGATAAGTTGGGGATGTCAAAACAATGTTAGGTGCCATTATTACAGGAATAACTGCCATATGGCTGCCACAGTTGATGTTTTTCTAAATTGTCGAGATGCCGCGATCTTTTGTGATTACTTATGGTTTCTTTTTCTAAAGAACTACGAATGTTCAATTGTGACATCCTGTATAACAGGAGGCCTTGATGAGTGTAAAACACTGTTTTTTCTTATCTACATCACAATTTAAGAAAAATTAAACTAACCATTTTAGGATTTTTTTGTTCAGTTAGCTACTGAAATTATTTTAATCATTTAATAATAACAAGGAAACATATAACAAGAACAGTAAGACATAATATGACAGAAAGTAAATTGAATAAAATATTGACAAGACTGAAAAAGATAACAATAAAGCAAACAAGTGAAAATATTAATAGCACGTGGGCCGCCAATTGCTTGGCATCGTCTTAGCCCTCTCCTAATGCAATTGTCTATAATGTTTTGTGGAATTCTGTTCCATTCTTCATAATAATATCTTCTAACTCACGAAGGTTATTGAGTGGTTCTTGGCGATTTTTTATTTGCTTGTTTAATTGGTCGCCTTATCTCTCCTCATATAAACGTCTTTTGATGGTTGATCTACAGATGACAACGTTTAGTCTTTGTAGAGATTTTTTTAATGTTGTGGTATTTTGAATAGGATTACAACGAATTCGTTCTTATCAGTCGGTCTGTTCTGGCCGTTGTTATTCTTCGTCTTCCGCCGCCATGCGTAAAATCACGGGCGTTATTATTTTGAAATCGTGTCCAGGCTCTGCCAATTACTTATTGACTAGCATCAAAATGTCACCCTTTGGGAAATACCACATTGAATCATGCCTATAATACGATTTAGTTCAGCGGTACTTAATCGCTGCATTTCGACAATTTAAAAATGCGTCAACTATGTCAGCCATGTGGCAGCTATTCCTGCAATAATGGCACCCAACATTGTTTCGCCATGGCCAACTTATACAAAAAGTAATAAAACCGTATTGAAAAATGCATATCAGTACAAAAACAATGTTTTCTTAAATTGTACGACAGATATTCAAAAACTAAAAAGTGCTCTAAACTCGTGGAGAGTTCTCCTGTCATACAGGCTGTCTCTCATACAAGTGTTAAAAAAAAGGTAAACGAACATTGAAGAAGTAAATGAACTGCAGGCATCTAACTAAAAGTAAAAAGTTAAGTAAAACTACTTAATTCTCTAGAGAAAATAACATTCATCAAAATGTATCTGGTGGTTTAAAAGTTACGATCATTTAAAAGTCGATTATCAATTAGAGCGATCCACTTAAAATGAATCCGAGTGTAATTTTTGTTCCTGAATTGGATTCAATGTTTAATTCTAAATAGAAAAAAATCTCAAGTTATCTATGGGCTAAACCAACAGAAATCGAAATATATATAAATAACTCTGATCTACCTATCAAACATATTAGTCGCAGCAAATTCAATTTTTTTTTGCCACCCATACTATGCCCATAAGGTATTTTGATTTGCCAAGTACTTGAGCGGATTCTCATGCATCCGTCCACCCGATAAAAAGCGTCCGATG
This sequence comes from Taphrorychus bicolor, assembly GCA_951812265.1. NCBI lineage: Eukaryota > Metazoa > Arthropoda > Insecta > Coleoptera > Curculionidae > Taphrorychus > Taphrorychus bicolor. Next base: position 39,850,117 of record OX638297.1, read on the forward strand.
TGTCTAAATCCGCCCTTAATCGGCGTTGTACCTAGTTTACGGTAGTCGTCCTTTCGATGAAAAAAGGGTGATGTGTCCAAATTTGACTAAATACGTACTTTTTTTATCGAACTGACATGACGTATGAAAATATGAAAATAAGTACCCACTTGGCAAACGGAAACTGCCATAAAGCCTGCAATTTTTCACAAATTTGCGCCACTTAATATTCAGCTTTATGTGGCACGTAAACGCTAGTGTTGTAACTATCGAGCACAACCTGGCAAATGGCTGCTTCACAAATAGCAAACACCTTAAACCGAATATATCTCATCGAACTTACTACTTACGACGGGGAATATTCGTTCCTTTTATGGACAGAACATGGGAACAGGACAACTAACAAGCAAATTGTGAAATTGCGCGTCGTAGAGCAGTAAGCAACCCGTCCACGCCCTTAATATTTTCACCGCCATAATTTCTTTCAAAAATTTTTGGCAATAAGTAAAATAAGGGGCAAAGTTTAAATTTTGAAGTAAAATACCATCATCTAGTTTTTTACGATGTTCACTATTCTGCCTTAACCTCTGGCGTTGTTTAATTTCAATAACAAAAACCACAGAGATTTGAGAATGAAAACTGTGAGATTATGCCTACTGCTCAAAGACGAAATTCTACAGTAAGAACTAAGTAGTATATATAAACTGTAAAGGAAACAGATGCTTCTATTATTCCACAGTTAAGTTCTAGTTGAACAAAATGGAAATAATTTCATAGCGTTTGTTTAAAGCACCCACGCGGCAAAAACGCTATTAATAAGTAAAAATGATTAATGAAATCTTGATTAATGAAATATTTATTAATGAAAATAACAAATACTTAAAAAACCAAACAGGGTAAGGCCATTTTTGCGTTAATCTTACAATAATCTCATTCGTTACGTACACCGCAAATCGACAGGTAAGTATTTTCGTTTTTCAGTTTTACCACCGGTACAAACGTGTAAACTAAAGATGTAATTTCAGCAAATGTTCTTAATATTTCCATAAGAGAAGTCACATCCTGAAATTTAAATATCGAAAAGAAAACTTTTAAATTGAAGACGCAGTCGGAATCGTTGTTCTCATGTCCCTGTTTCAGTTTCTCTATACAGTATTCCACCGCTTCTTCGAATACTGAATTTTGAAACAAACCTTCCGGCACGGTACTGTAGATGCGGCATATTATAGCCGCCGCGTTACATTCGTAGTTAATACGGCTGTATAGTAAAATTGAGTAGTCCCCTACGCATTTACCAGTCTCCTCGTCTAAAAACAATAATTAGTGGTATATTACTATGGAAACTAAAGTTAATCTCCAACTACATTCGAACTGGTTGTTGTACTTGTGCGCCCACGCGTGCCACTCTATGAGCGCCCCTCTTGGTAATCCGGTCACTACCACGTACTCCACAATAGCATTGTTGGTCTTAGCTTCCCAATGTTTTCGGGCCACTTCAATGTATGAATCATGGGTAACATAGCAAATGCCCTGGAAAATAGATATTCATACAAAGACTAATTTCTGATTATTTTACATATCATACTACACTACATAGACACTTACAACTTTGCAGATAAACGCATAAACAGGGTATTTTATAATCCTATATTCGTAACTAAACGTCAGGTAATTCAACAAATAGAACCAGTACAGTTCCCATAGAGTATACAGGTCACAAATTAAATACACTCAAAATGTGTGCATTTTTATGATTCTTTTTATAATATAAGCAAAATTACAAACAAATATTGTATAAAACACTGAGAAAAAAAATACATATATAGTGTAACTCGCATCGTCTTGCAGGGATTCGCGGTTTCCTCGTTCCGCTGAAACCTGGTGTTATACTGCAAATTTTTATTTTTTCCAACACTGAGAAAAAAAATACATATATAGTGTAACTCGCATCGTCTTGCAGGGATTCGCGGTTTCCTCGTTCCGCTGAAACCTGGTGTTATACTGCAAATTTTTATTTTTTCCAAGTGTTAACGTAAATAGCTGTTTTCTAATTTGTTAAAGTGACTCGTTTTAAAAACCTTTGAATTGTCGTAACGGTTTACTTTTTGCAACCGTCTGTGAAAAAAAACTTTTCTATATGTAATATACAGAGCACAACCGTGTTCACGTCATTCACTTATTATTGTCGTCAAGTAGGCGTTGGAAAATTTACTTTGACATTTTTATTGTAAGTGCTAAAAGGAGATGAGTATCAAAAAAAAATTATGGTTTCAAAGGTAACTAGATGACAAAAATAAGTGAATGGGGACATCCTAGTTATATAAGACGAGCGTTAATCGTTTGAAATTGCCGCCCGTAATTGGCAGGCAAAGTGACAGCAACCAATGTCACTTTACCTGCCGCTGGTTAGATCGTTTTTACAAGAGTGTAAATACCTTTACAATACAATTCAAAGGTTTGGAGAACAAAAAAGTAGTATTTTATCCGGACCTAACGTGACTTTTCTGACTCGTACATATTGCTACCTTGTATACAACTACTTTTAATGCCACCTTTTAAACATAATTTTTTTAAAAGATACAACAGCGTATTGCATACGTAGTAGAAATGACTTTTTATGTTTTAGCTGATTTTTCAAGCTTTATTTTATTCGGTTCGCAACCTACAGCTTTAGGTAAAAAAAAGTGGAGCGTTTATTCCCTATATAATACCACAATGTATTAAATTTGTAATTTTATTTAATAATTTTGTTTCGTTTGATCAGAAAAAAAAACGGCAATACCAAGATTATTTACCAGGAAAATGACCCAAACGCAGTGGCGGCTCGTCCTAAGGTTCGCAGGTTTGCGCAACACCCCAAATTTTGAGCTGCCGATGATTTTTTTTTGTCCTAATTTTTTATTTTATTTTTTATATTAACTATTAAGAATAATGAATATGTATATTGACAATGTACAAATTCATTATTATATATTGTATATGTCAGTAGAATTAGCTCGCGAAACAATAATCATGATGTACGGCGCGGAGTCCACGTCGATTTCAATAAAATCAGGCCCGGGATCATGTATAGGATGGGAAAAGCGGCAACGAGACTGCTGTTTGCACTCCGGCTGTGATCTTTTCGTTCCACTGTGGTCCGCCGTGACAATATGCCCGCCCATCCAGGACGCTCCCGTGACCCGTAAGCCCTGTGGTGCTGCAATTTGAGAGCAATCGAATCATAAACCAAACAACTGCGCGGGCGACGTTTGTACGGGCCGGACGCGGAGTTGCACAAATTTAAATTTAACCATGAATTCGGTGGAAAGTTTAATTGCAATGGACTTTCTGTTCAAATAAAAGGTACGTGATTATTTATTACTATTTAATAACCAGAATTCCATTAAAATAATAGTATATTATATACTAAGGTTGTGAAGTACATTATTATGACCCGAACGTCAAGTTTAAAGGTCTAAGACGTGAGGTTCATAAGTAGTTCACAACAGCGGTGTATATACGATTTTTTCCACTACTAGACTTGATCAATCTACAACAGAAAATTGCCTAAATTAGTAAGATAGCGCTCTGCATATTTTATTACTAAGAACAGGCGCGCCTTCAATCCATATGGAGACTTCGTTACCGGCGTGGCAACCGATAAACAAAATCGCCGTATGACGATATTGTCACAAAGAAGCAAAAAGACATAAAATTGCAACGTCCTTAGAAATGGTCGGCCGATGACCGGTTTAGTAACCAAGGAATAGTTGACCCAAATTTATAAATCATAGATCGTAAATTTGTTCAACAACTGGGTACTTCAAACCGCTGATTGACGTCATGGAAAAGAACGTTGCAATGCATTGGAAAAAAGTGCTGACGAAAAGAGAAGTAAGCTCGAGGATTTTTGGGCGAGCGATGAGGACTTGCTCGGTGGCTTGCACGTAGGCAAGACTCCAAGATTCTTTTGAAGTTCGGGTTGATCCTTTTGAGGGCGTTACGTCAGATAGACGAACGACCACCCGTCGAAGAGTAATTAAGTGTTTTCCAAAATTTGTTATCGTCCGAGTACAAGGAAGAAAGTTGCCCTAGAAGTCCTTGTTGTCCTAAGAGAAGCCACGGGTACGCATAGGAGTACCCCTGAAGTACGTTAAATTGGTTGGCACGATACGGTCCTCCTCTACACTTGACCTAGGTAAGACCCTTTTGTTATAACGGTGTTTGTTTTCATATTAATAATTTCAGTTAAGTAGTTAGGGTAATCTTAAGGCACAGAAAATAGAAGTTTACTTGAATCTCATCTTCTTATTTTAAATATAAACCCCCACGATATTTCATTTTCGTGACATGGTGGAGAGCGCAAACCGAAGGCAAATATGCTGACTTGTTATTTTATTTGTGTTTTTATTAATTTAATACGAACCAGGGTCAAGTAACTTCTATGAACTACTGCCTTATAATTTAATTAGGTCAGATTTCCTCAGGTCAACATTCTTTGTAGAAATTTTGCGAACATTTTTAAAAGTCGTAAAAGGTGGTAATTTAATTTTTTTTCTTTTGAGGCAGGCCTATTGTTTTAGTTATTGCGTAAAAACTACTAAGAACAGAGTAATCATACTCCACTTAGAATTTGGGTGTTGAACAATAACGAGTTCTAAAGAAAATTCTTGGAATCCTATTAGAGGTGTCGTCTCGCTTTAGTACTTTTTTTATATAATATAGGAGGATAGAATATTTTTATTGGTTGTAGTGCGTCAGCTAGATAACTCAGCTTTGCAAGGATAGGAATATTTTTTATTGAAAAGCGTACCAGTAATTATTATTAAAAGTTGCGCAATGTTATCAGTAGTAGGAAGGAATACCATTGTTTCGGAAAACGAATTTAGAAAGAAAATTTTAGTGTGGTAAAGAGCGCGATATTTCGATACATTTTACCATCATTTTTGCTTTTGACTTGATTTTATGTAAATGAAGTATAACTGAAAGTCTCTGTGTTTTAAACATTTTGCAAGTAAACTATTCTTTTTTTCTAAATTTTCTTGAGACTTTCAAATTAATATAAGTGTAAACTAATTTCGTTTGACACGACGAGAATTTTGATAAATTTATTTTTTTTTTGTTTTCCATTTTGAACCAAGCTAGTATACAGAGCGTTGCTTCTTAAACCACCAAGTAACTTTTGTTTAAAGCAGTGTTTGTCTTCTCGGAGCATTTTAGGGCAAAAGGTACAAATATCCAGTTGTAAATTTATGTTTTCCGTTATTCGACAGTAATTTTAAAAGGACCGAGTAATTTTGAAAGGGAACTAACCGCTAATTTACTCGCAAATTTTAAGAGTTTTACAAGAACTCGCCATTTTGATTGTTTTGTTTGTTTTCTGATGTCTTGCAAGTTGATATTTCTTTAGTACCATAACACGCTTATATATTTTTGGATTTACTATACGGATACTCACAATTAATTCAATGTCAAAAAATCTAAATTTGAAAATAAAACTAACACCGCCGAAACTAGAAGAAACCGCGTTCAAGCGAACGCCAAAATTGTCGAGAACCCCGCCGGGAGAAAACACTGAATTTTCATTTAATACAGCGACGATAAAAAATCACCTAGAGACTAGAAAAGAGTCCACCAGTACCCCAAACGTAGACACACCAAGAAGAATAACGAGATCCCTGTCAAATCAACTGGAAACAAAAGATAAACAGAACGAACAAGAGATAGAGGAGGAAAACAGAGCGAACGACCTAAGTATTCTAGAGGGAGAGAAGACAGTAGTAGAGATTGTAAAACTACCAATAGACAGCCAGTTTTGCCAACGGAGGCACATTTACTCGACACGGAGTGTGAAACGAGCGCCGAGGAAATTAGACACAGGGCATTAGCAGTACGCAATATAGCAATACAAAATATACTGGCCAAGCAAAAAGTAGACAAAAGGATTTACGACGAGAAACACACACCGTTAGAATTTAATGTAGGAGACCAAGTGAAAATCTTTATCCCTATTAGGAAAAAAGGGAGAAGCGAAAAACTTTTACTGCGTTACTTTGGGCCGTACTATATTAAACAAAAAGTCGGCGAAGTAGATTATAAAATAAGAAAAGGCAAAAGTGCCAGCGCAAAAACTGACATAGTACACATAAGCCGCAATTTGCCTTATTACGACCCCTGGACCCCAGGAGAGAGGAAATGCAGAAGATGAGGAGGCAACCCGACGCGAATCCAGACAAAGTCGTAGAAAAAGAAATGGAAATAGTACAGAGGCATGGGATCCCGATGTAACAGAGGAAAATTGTTTAGTACTAGAAGACAATGGAGAACACGAGATAATAGAAGTATGTGCAGCAAAAAGATGTACAATTAAAGAAGGCGAACCACTTGAAGTAGAATTAGCCCTAAGACGTAAAGGAAAAATAGATGAAAATAAGGTTTGTGGCGGTGAATTTGTTCCTCTAACAGATGAGGAAATGACGTATCTAGGCAATATAGGCATTTCCAGATACCCCTTTGTGAGAAGGGATAGATCGTACTTAGAGTTAAGAATAACAAAAGGTACAGACGTGGAACTGGCAAAGGGCACATGCCTGGGATGGCTCGTAAACTACAAGGATTCCAGCAATACACACGAGGAGATGGACCGAAAAATTAAAGTAGGGGACAAGGTGAGAGTCCTAATACCGTTTGAGGAAATCTTAAGCGATGGTAGTACAATGTGGCACCCACGATGGGAAGGAGAGTTCGTAGTAGTCGAACTATTAGAGGAGCATTTATATCGAGTAAGGAAAAGAAGCGAAAATAGAACTATGAGAGTCCAGAAAGAGAGACTGCTACCAGGAAACTAAAATCAAAATAGGGAAAACACGAGTGGAACCACCACAGTCAATCAAATTATGCGAGAAGTCGGTAGGAAAAATAGAAAATAGAGTTACTGCTAAAAGACGGAAATTATAGAAATATAAGTAAAATAGGATGAAAAGTTAAAAGAAAAAAAAAGAGAGAGGGGGGTGCCGATAGAATAAGAATAGAAATAGCGATCGATAGACTTAGAAATAAAACGAGAAAAACCTCGACCTGCACACAAAAGCTAAGAAAGAAGAATCTAAACTTTCATTTAACGCAGGGAAAATAAGGTATAGAGCAGGATCAAATTCAAAAACAGGTAGACTAGTGAAGGAGGAAAAGCGGGGATAGTATAGCAGTTGGGATAGTTTAAATTAGAAGACTAGCATTTAAAAAATAAAAGGGGCTCCACAGGGAGATTTACATAGAGTTAGGCAAACAAAAGGAGCTAACACTGCTCTGAGTATAGCCTCAGGCGTCTATCGTTGTAGGTTAGGCTTAGGCTTAGGACTTGATAGAAATTTAAGGAAAAAATAAGTAATCGAGAGGACAAACAATTTGCTAAGTATAAATTACAAAATCAAACCCCACCAAAAAGAGAGCGCTGAAATAGGTTAAAGATATACCCAAAACGAATTCAGAGGCGAATCAGGGATCAGAAGTTAGAAAACAGAAGAAAAAGAGGTTACATTTTTTCTTAGAAATTATAGGGACACAGAAGGAAAAAGCAAAGGGGCCACAGGAAGCACAGTTGGTGCTACAAACTGGAAGAAGGAAAAAAAGGGGAGGAGACCCTACCCCTCAAACGTTGCCACAGTTCAACTGACTAACAGACATGATGGAGCTAACCGTACATTCGTAAATGGTACTAGAACTAAACTTACCATACCCCTACCTGAACGAAACGATACTCACTACGACAACCACACATCCCCAGACACCCCCCGCTAAACAGACAAACATACAACAGACAGAACTATAAATTTTTTTTGGGAACAAAAGATGCCCGGGTTAAAGCAGAGGAAAAAAAAGGGTGGCGTACGATTTAGTATTTTTCGACGTACAGCTGAAAGCGGTACGACGAACAATACAGGTACAATAATATCGTAATAAGGAAGAAAAAGAAATCGGTTCAGCAAAGTAAATCTTATCGACACCATCAAGTTGGAGTCATAGTACGATAAATTCACATTCTAGAGCATAGTAAACCCTCTTAGAATTTAGTAAAATAACTGATGAGGCTGCATGTTTCGGGCGAGTCAAGCTAAAGAATTATTTTGCTAGGACTAAGTAGGTTAAATAACATGTTTAGTTTGCGTTAGGAAAAGGGGAGAGTAAAAATACATTGTTAGGATTTTTGTTTGTTAAAAGTAAAGGAAAATAAGTTAGATGTAAAATAGTATAAAAGATATTGAGCTAGAAACCATATACTAACACAGATCTTTTTGCATGTTCCCATGGACGCTATGATGTAAGCCACACAAACCACTGCACCAAGAGCACCAGAGCTGGAACCCAAGCCACCCCCAAGACACAAACTTGTCAGAGCTACAACGGAGAGAGCTAGCCAAAGCCGAGGTCCTGGGCAGACGAACCAAAGAGCAGGTCCCTTTACAGTCAAAAACAAAGGGATGCTGGGCTCAATGGTCAACCCATCGATCGGCAATAGCTCAACTAGGCCGCGAGGTAGCAGCCGACATACCAGAAGAAGATCGATAGTTAAAACCGGTCTTGGAAGCAGCATCAGCGATTAGGGGCAATCCAGGGATGCAGCTAGCGCAGATGGGGCAGTGTAAGTGTGAGCAAGCAATCGGATAATTGGACTAGTACTTGTGAGGGAACATGCAGGGTTATTAATTTAGATCGACAGTTTAGTAAATTTTGGTTAACACATTCTGAAAATCAAACTCTGTTAATTATTAGAGATACACTCTATTTAGTTCGATACTTCAAAATATTTTCATTATCTTATCTACATTTGGAATCGTTTTGTTTTTCGCAAAGGGTTAACGAATTTTAATTTTTTTTATAGATCTGTAGTTGAAGTTTTATGTATCTAAATAGGTATTTAGACTATATCTCATTTGATATCTTTTTTTTTGAACTTTTATTAATTTGTTTTTTACTGTTTTGAAGTTGGTAATGACGATGAACATTTTGAGTTCTGGCGATTAAAATTGTTAGCTTTTAAGTTAGTTCAGGTAACTTAACAAGGTAGAGAAGGACCATATTTCGTTTAATTCAGGGACAGAAATTTTTTGGTGGATTGATTTTGAAAACTGGGGACCAGTTTTTTCTAAAAGGGGGGGATGTCACAAAGAAGCAAAAAGACATAAAATTGCAACGTCCTTAGAAATGGTCGGCCGATGACCGGTTTAGTAACCAAGGAATAGTTGACCCAAATTTATAAATCATAGATCGTAAATTTGTTCAACAACTGGGTACTTCAAACCGCTGATTGACGTCATGGAAAAGAACGTTGCAATGCATTGGAAAAAAGTGCTGACGAAAAGAGAAGTAAGCTCGAGGATTTTTTGAGCCAGCAACGGGGACTTGCTCGGGGGCTTGCACGTAGGCAAGACCCCAAGATTTTTTGGAGTTCGGGTTGATCCTTTTGGGGGCGTCACGTCAGATAGACGAACGACCACCCGTCGAAGAGTAATTAAGTGTTTTCCAAAATTTAACAAGGAAGAAAGTTGCCCTAGAAGTCCTTGTTGTCCTAAGAGAAGCCACGGGTACGCATAGGAGTACCCCTGAAGTACGTTAAATTGGTTGGCACGATACGGTCCTCCTCTACACTTGACCTAGGTAAGACCCTTTTGTTATAACGGTGTTTGGTTTCATATTAGTCATTTCAGCTAAGTAGTTAGGGTAATTTTAAGGCACAGAAAATAGAAGTTTACTTGAATCTCCTCTTCTTATTTTAAATATAAACCCCCCATATTTTTGAAAGCCCCTATTCAGTGAGAAAATCAGCATAGGACCCTTCGGGGGAGGTAACGACGACCCGGTACCCATTTAAAGATTAGAGATTTAAAGCGTAAATTAACGCCCAGTCGAAATATAGTAATATTCTACAATTATTTGAATCCCACCTATCATTTTAAATATTAATCCCCTAGTTTCTTTTCGTGACAATATCACGGCGCCTAATGCGCCTGACAACTGACAAGAGGGATTATCCCTAGGGAGATAATCGGCCATAATTTTGTCATTATAGACCGTTTATGTTATATAATAACCTACTTTACAGTCATTCTGCTGGCCTTTAACGGTCCATATTAAAGCTAGTAGTGGAAAAATAGTTTTATTTTTATAGAAACGAGAAACCACCAGCATTTAAGGACCATACCAGTAGTTATCGACCCAAAATAAAGGTTTCTTTTTTTTTTTTTATTATGTGTTATTTGTATTTATATAGATATTTAACTATTAAATAATGTTGCCGCTTGTCGTACGCTAATTACCAAAACTGGGCGTGACACCTTAAAAAATGTTTGCAAGCGGCGCTTTTCCTTCTACGTGCACCCCCTACTTTTTATACCACGAGCCGCCACTGCCAAACGCTAGTGTTCTTATGAAATACCGCAAATATCATTACATATTTGCATACCCTCCTGTTATTTCCTTTTCAAATAAATATTACATAACCAAGTTTAAAAAAACGGGCATTTAATTAGACAATCAGGTCCGAGGAAGACGCATTACCAATCGGAAGCGCGGAAAACAAACATATAACTGAACTAATGACAAATGTTATTAGCTCAGTCCTCAGTCCTTGTCAAATTATTCATTATTCACATTAACTCTGTACTTTATTATTATCATCATTTTATTATTTAACTAAACTGTTATTAATTTAAAAGGAAAACAAAAATATCAAGTGAAACTTACTTGCACAACATCTCGGATATTGATCCCCGAATTAACGCCTTTGAGCACCCTCTCTACATGCCTAACCACCAGTCTACTCTGAGCTCTGATCCCTCCGGGAACCATCTGCATATTACCAGGAATAAGGCCTATTTGCCCCGATAAATAAATAAAATCCCTTATTCGGGTGGCTTGACTGTAGGGCCCGATGTTGCAAGGCGCCCAATGAGAGATACTCTGTACGTGCATCGTGTGCCTGATATTTCAGATCTGTTAGAGAGTGGTGTTGATATCGACTTTATTTTACTTAACCTTTCATTGTTACAGTCTCCAGAGCTGCCCCTCCATGATACCGCTTCTATAGCAACTGGACAATTCATGGGAACCTGAACGCAAGCCCTTGAAGGCGGGTTCACATGCGGGAAGTTATCAATGTAAGCTCGATTTAAATGTACGAACTGGGACATATCATTAATGTACAACGTGACTGAGCAGATATCTTTAACTGAATGATTATTAGTCTCTAAAACAGCTATAAAAAGTGCCATATCGATTAAATATCAATTAAAATGAGATCCAAAATCACTACATGCCAATTGCCAATGCATACCTACACTTTAGTTTACTTATGGCTTGCTCTAAAGCGGTTTCGGGAGAACTGCAATCGCCTTGAACACCTCCAATCCATAACCAGCCTTCTCTGCTAAGGCCATAGTTTTCTTGTTGCGTTATTTGGGATTTTAAATCTGGTTCTATGAATGTGTCCAGGGCACTGTCTCCCCCTTCCGCTTCTGTAATATCCGATAATAGCTAGGAAATTTCTCTCAAATAATGTTTTAATGGGAATTACCTGGATCTTCTGAAGACAGAAGTAAGGTTTCTTCGTCGCTATCGCTTTGACTGACATACCCATAACTGTCTTTTAAAGGTAACCCCTCTAATCTTGCTTGCAAATCGAGAGGGGGCAATTTATATTCCAAAACCAAGGAGTTAAATTTAAGGAACCCTACTGGGGCCACTGGGTCGTTTTGATGCATTTCAACCTCGGAATCTTCGCTGCAATGATTTAGTAACATTTTGTCTACCCGTCTGGCGCGAATTCGAAAAGTTATTCGCCCACAATTCTTTAATCAGAACGTCGCAGATACACAACAATTATTTATCTGGTTATTTGATTTGAGGTTACATATTTTATTGTTAATTGAACAAATGTGATGGAAGAAATGTGTTCGAAAATGATCTTAAATTTCTTTAGCGAATCTTAAAATTGCTTACACAACAATCCGGCTTTTAAATAAAGGACAATCTAGAGTTAAAGTCTCATACTCTCCACCTTCTCCACACACATTCAACCCATATTTCTCGTGCATGCTCAACAAATGGGGCTGAAGAAGACTTAAACTGCGACCTAAATGTTTTTTAGGTTCCAGCCCCAGGGTGGCCACTTTGATCACAATAGCATCCACCTCACATTTTAACATTTCGTCTAACAGCTGCTCTTGGTTTCGTTGCCACAAGTAGGCCAGCGGTGTGACTTTCAGTCTTTGACATCTAAAAAGAGCCAAGTTAGAGCCTTGAATCATTTTAATAATTATGTTGTAGTTTGTAGTTTACTTACACATTTTCTACTCTAACTCTTTGGTAATCGCTTAAAATTGCACCCACAGACACTCCCTCAAATCCGATTTGCTTCTGAATGTCTTGTAGCAAAAAGAAGAGGTCCTCAACTTCATCATTCTCACAGGGCTGGTAAGTTTTGCCTCTCTTCACTGACACACCTAAAGTTTCCTTTTTGAAAAGCGGCAGATCAATTGCTTGGGCAATTAAATCTATAGCTTCATGGCCTAAAATAACACATCATGCAATGTCAGTAAAAGATAACATTTATTAATAATAATTGTGCCCTTACCTACACTTTGATACATGTAACTATCTATTTCAGTTCTGTTATGAGGAACCAAGTTTGCTAGAGCGACTATTTCGTGCCCTGCAGCGATGCACTGCATCATATTAAAGGTGCTGTCTTTTCCACCACTAACTAAAGCTACTACTCTCATTTTGAACTATCTCTAAGTTAACTCCTAAATAAAGTAGGTGGTGATATTCGAAAACTAAAAATGGAAAATTGCTAATATAGTAAATTGGTTAACTAAAATTTCTTTTTTGATGGATCTACAGCACACTATCCTGAAAACAAGATTTTATTCTTAAAAGTTCTACAAACACTCTTACACACGCAACTTGACAAAAAAAAATTTGGATTATGTAGTCCCAGCTGGAAAAAGTAATAACTACATGCTTGAATTAATAAGTAATATACAGGGTGACTCAATACTACAGTGACAAAGAAATAAAAAATGAAGTCTCTTTTGTTTTCAAAATACAGTGTTCAAATTCTAATGGAAAATAGTAGATTTTTTCAATAGACTTGATAAAGACGTAATGGTCGTAAGCAGTTCACAATCAACAATTGCATAGAAAATAATTCCTTTAGTTTTTGTCTTCAATCATAAATCTTACATTTTCTGTAAAAAAGTAGGGGGTGTTTATTTGAACACTTCATCTAGAAAAGATAATAAAAGAGGATGAAGGAACTAAAGGCCATTTACTTTGATTATGCAATCTTTTTTGGTCAAGAATTCATAGATTCTAGATGACATTTTCTAATAAACACATTTTTTTTATCACTGATGGCCTTATCCTGATAACACTAATAGTAACCTATATTTCCTTTTTTTTTTAATTTTGCAAAGCCATTGCAAGTTCAGTGCCTCACATTTACAATCTACAGCAGCAGCAGTATCACCAACATACTCAATATTCAATACCTACTCCACATGAATTGCCAATTATATGATAGGTATCTAAATCAATTCCCACAAAAGCCAAGAATGTAATGCTCAAAGTATTCTTGGAATGTGTACATGGTCACAAACAAGGTTGCAAAGGTGATACAGGAATTGGGATTTAAATTGTTTGAGGCCACTAATTGCCTTTATTATGTTTGACAAATTATTGAAAAATGTAATGCAGGAGTAGTGGCAATTTTTCTTCATCAGCATTAGAAAGTGAATAGGGTATTTATATATTAGAAACTAGTGAGTGACTATGAAATTTTTAGTAGGGGCTAGTTTTTCACTTGAAAACATCAGTTAGTAAGCTGTGAAATATCAAAAGTAAAAGATAAAGGAACAAAAGTCCATTTACTGTGATTATGTCATCCTTTCCTGTTGTCCAAAAATTCATATCCTACATGAAGATTTCTGATGAAGAGAGGGTATAAAAAAATGAAATTTTGCAAAGGTGATGAGATCCCAAAAATAAGTAAATGAGTTATATATGAAAGATGCTAATCTTTTACAGAGTGTCCCCTTGTATTCAGTCTAAAGACACCACAGCAAAAAAAACCATCAGTATTTCACAGATGTGAAAAGAGTGCTCAAAGAGTTTCTATTTAACAAAAAAGTAGCACTGGGTTGCAAAAACCACACTCATATATTTTCAAAAAAAATTTTCCTCATTTTTAAAAACCAAGGAAAATTCACTGCAGAAGTGGCGAAAATGGGATAAAGTGTAAAATATACAGTCTTCACTACTCTTTTAGTAGTATTTAGAGGAATTTAAAGTAAATTATATGACATTTTTGGAGCTTTTTATCAAAAGAAAACTACTGGCACTACTTGGACCACTACCCTACATAAAAACTGATAAGTTTATCCAGCTATTGCTAATACAAGTTAATAAAATGTAAGATAAAATATATCTATCTTTCTTACCTTAAACCATCAACAATTTGGCAATATCTTTATTTAAGAAAACAACCAAAGCTAAAGAACACATATCCTTCTGTAAATGAAAATCATGCTGGTAGTTAGGACTCAAAATGTATGTAGGTTTTGGTGTAAGAAAGCCTGAAATCTTATACTTATTACAAAAATTGATAACAGTTTTGTTCTCCATAAATCTTGTATATTTCTGTTATTTTCATTTATTTACTTCACCATCGTTTTTCGTTATCTATCTTATCAAGTTTTCACAGAAACTAACTATAAAGATGAAATTTTAAATACGAACATAAAAAGATTGGAATATGAATATAATGATGAAGGTCAAGGTCAGTCTGGTCCGAAGACCTTCTTTTAGTAGCCAACATTATGGGGATCCAACTTGTTGCCAAAATATCAACGACGCAGTGTTGCCAACTCGAAAAATTAAATTCGCTTGCTTAATTCACCAAACAGTCCAAACACGCTCACGCTCGACGGCAGTCGCTTAGAAGTTTAGTCAGCGAAAGCTGAAAATCGGCACTTGATTGGCCAATTTCAGGGTTCGTTAACTGAATTTCTCAGCTGCTGCCGTCGGCGGAACGTACGCAATGATTCCACGAGCCGCTTTCCAGCTGGTAATAAAGGATTTGAGCGTAAAGCTCCCGGAGCGTTAATTCCCGTATTTATAAGCCGGGTTCGGTAATTCCATCCGAGCGCTCGGGACACAGACCATCTCCCAAAATCCTAACAAGCTAGAGTGAGATAGAATGATGTCCCAGCGCTCGGGATGTAATTACCGAACTCAGCTATAGTCGACACTTGAGTGACACTTTGGTCTTGAGGGTCACTTAGAACCAAATCGTGTTCTATAGTGACATTTTGCGATGACTTGAGTGCCAACCATCACTTAAGGGCAAGGAATACTCAAGTGTGGTATCTCGGGCACTCAAGTGTTCCTTACGTCAAGAAAGTAAGGTTAGAGAACATATAAAATTGTGTGTTTGTGTTGTCATTTTACATTTTATTATTATGAAGTTTTTTCGGGGGTTGTTACCAATTTTAAACCATCAGTGATGGATGAACTCCAAGACTTTATTGAATTTGTGGACTTACTTGAGGGAGAAAATGAAAACGCACTGAGATTAGAAAAACGCTATATAAGAGGATCCATTTGAATTTTATGAAAATTCGGAATTTAGTAGTAGGTTTCGTTTTAAGAAGCATATAACCCATTAACTGCCCTGAGTTTTTATGCAACAGGAAATTTTCAAGTAAGTTAATTCTACACTTTTAACTAATACTGAAAGTTAAGCATTTTTATTTTCTTTTTACAGACAGTGAATGGAGATTTACAAGGTTTTTCACAAAGTACAGTGTCACTAAGCATTACTAGATTCTCACAAATAATGGTTAGGCATCAAGGGATTTTGTGCAATTTCCAAACACAATGCAAGGCCAGCAAGAAAATATTATAAAATTTTCTGAGATTGCTGCTTTTCCTAATGTTGCGGCATGTGTTGATTGTATACATATTACAATTGCAACTCCTGGAGGTGATAACGGAGAAATCTTTAGGAATCAGAAAGGAAAGTTTTCCTAATGTCCAGGTAATTATTTAAAAAATACAATGTCTTTAATTTGCATTTTTTGTGGTATGTTTGCTATCCAGGATCTACTTGTTATAGTGTAATATTTGATCGCAGTTTTCTTCGTGTACATTTTGAAACAAACCAGATTGAAAATTAGGGCTATGACAACAGTTTACTTTGCTATTAATCATTGTTTCAACAAAAATTTTTTTGGGCTTTCAGGAATGTTGCTGGGTGACAATGGCTATGCTTGGAGACGATATGTATTAACACCTACAATCAATCCAGCTCCTGGGCCAGAGCAAAATTATAATCGTAGTCATATAAGAACTAGGAATATAATTGAAAGGGTTTTTGGAGTTTAGAAAAAGAGGTTTCCATGTCTACGACATTGTCTAGCTACAAAATTGGAAACATCTGTGGGAATTATTTGTATCATTGCCAAATTTGTATAATATTGGGCAAATCTACAAGAAGAAGAACTTGAACCAACTGGTGAAGAAGAACCTGTAGAAGAGAATATCATATTCCAAGCCGAAAATGATGTTTTTTTTTTTCATTTCGGAGGGCCTTTGTTGCTATACACTTTAATAGATAGATTTAATTTAGTATAGCTAAGTATAGAGAACTTATTTAATTAATTATTAACAAATAAGATAAAGAGGTTTTGAAATGAACACTTATTTTATTTATTTTAATAGCTCAATTTACCTTTTTCTACACTATCAACTCTCCTTATTCGCAAGTGTTTTTCTTCACCTATTGCAGAATCTATCATTTAAAATTTTTCTTTGATCCCAATAGTTTAAGAGTAGGTTTGGAATCTTACTTTAAGCTTTTTAAAAAATAAATATCAAATCAGCTAACAGCAGGAGACCAATTCACGCACACCCGCAAAGCACGGAGGCAACTCAAACAAAACAGCTTAAAATTTCAAAAATTTACAAACTACCTATCCATTTCAAATTGGCGCCAGCGATACTCCTTTCGCCAGTCATAATATTACTGGATATTGAGGCTAAATCAATAAATTTCAATGTAGCCAATATACAAGGCTGAAAAATCCCCAGAAACAGACACTTGACAGACACTTTCTGAAGTGTCCCTAAAGTCTCACTTGTCTTGCACTATAGAACAGCCATGGTAAGAAACACTCAAGTGTCACTTCTAAAAGTGTCACTTAAGTGGCTCTTTTCTAGTTGACTATAAATACGGCCATAAGTCCATACGGACTTTAAAGACTCGAGCTTTTCATAGTTGTCAAAAGTACGTCAAACACCAAAATATCGGTAGGTACTCGAAGGGCAACGGGGGCGAGAAATTGGAGCGCTTCAAGTGCATGAAGTACCAAGGTGCTGCAAAGCTAGAAAAACGAACTTCACGCTTCGGAATTGATCCGAGCTACTCCCATGGCAAGATGGAAAGCGGCTCTTGTTGACCATTCTAAAAGGACGCCATTTGTCAATATCTGTCTTAGAAAAGGTAAATGAGAGGAAGTAGGATACGACGCCGGCGTCTGTTACCAGTTTGCTCCAATCTGTCAAGTGTGAAAATGCCAGTGACGTAGCGTTGGTAATGTAGCACATAAAAAAATATTTTATTAATTATTTATACGTAATATTAATATCAAACATCGACTTACTATTAAATAAATAAAAATAATTGTGAATTAATAGTCGTTGATAACCCTGGGATTACATCTCCTGCGCCACTGGAAAAACTGTTCAAAAATTTAAATACAAAACTGTCTACAAGTTACAGGATTAGAAAAATATTTCCCAAAATAGCATTATTGACTTCACTGCGGTATATCCTAAATCATGTTTCGAAGATTTGGATGTAAAATAACTGGTTTTAGAGTTATTTGAGATAATTTAATTGTTGCTGGAAAACGCCATTATCTGTTTACCTGTGAAATGTAACTCCAGGCTCCTTTCTATAGCCGCTACTTTTACAACCGTAATCTGCACATCCCACCATTGTAAACAACACAACTATTTATATAAATTAAAGTCTTGCAAGATGCAATTGAAGGTAGAATAACACATAGCCAACGAAATGTTTGGTTTTCGCCTTAGACATGGCGTCTTATCATTTTTGGTAACAGCTGTCAATATAGCGGAGAATTGCGCGCGTGGATTCCATTAGTTTACATATTCTGAGATATCTGTCTTCCAAAGCAGTACGGCCAATCCCTATCAAAATTTACTCTGAAAATATGAAAAAAATTAAAATTTGTTTGCAGTGTTACCATATTCTCATTACCTATAATTTCATTCTTGCGACACGACAGTTTAATAATTGAAACTAGAAACAGTTCCAGCACTCCTTTCCTAAGTGCGAAATACCGACAATTTTTTGATGTAGCATTTTCAGACGGAATACGGGTGTCTTGATTCCAAAGCTAACGTGAGTGATGCCATTGTCTATGTATCAGATACGTATGAATATGAATACAATGGTGATGCCTACTGTTATGCAAACTGACCTCTCTATTTGCATATGAGTTCATGTGTGGAAACGTGGCAACTCTGTAAGCCATCTTTCGAAGCTTTTAAGCTTTAATCTTATGGAAGTTTTTTCTATTTTTCGGTTTTCGAAATAAACCAGACCAATGAGGCCCTAAATGCACATGTGTTTGCAATATTTTTTATTTTCGTCAAGAGCATTTCCTTTGTTAGTGTTGGACAGGCACTTTCACAATTTCTTGGGAATTCCGGCCATAAAATATGGTCACTACAATTGCCCTTCTTTTTTGACCGGCAAAGGCGCCCTTTTAATGATTTATGGCCCTTGAAAGAATTTCAGACCTGTACGTGACCCGAACAATAGTTTGGTAATTAAAGCGTTTTTGCAAATATCGTTAATTGAAATTAAAATCTTATTATCTCATTAGATAGAGCTTTTAATTTCTTATCTGTTGAATCTAGATTCGAGCAATTAATGTCTTAATTGACTGGGCCAGGAAATTAACGGTTAGTTTCAATAAAAAGCTTTAATTGTCAATTAAACTATGTCGTGTGAGGTGTCATTTTGAAGAGCATCATTTCTTCTGTCCAATGATCACATTTTCAATTTTCTTTTTCCAGCACATTTTCCAGAAAAGCTCATTTTCTAAATTTATACCCGTGCTATACGAAGCGCCATATAATCGCCAGTGGTCAGGGCGGTATCGATTTTTTCGGCAGTACCTTCTCGGGGATGAGACGTACCGAGGGGGTGGCGAGAGAGACGATCTTCGACACTCGAAGAAGAAAGACGCGTTTTGAACTCAATAGAGTTACGATCAAAAAGCGACGATTAACCGGGAAGACAAAAAAGTTCGAATTTTACCGCGAGAAAAGTCCTTGGCTCCGCCGTTCTGATTATCGCCAATTCGTAAATTTTTCCTCTTTGTGAATCCCGTTTTTATGTCCGCCGCGCTAATTATTTTTATCTTTAATTAGTGCCAAAACAATTACACCGCTCATTGCCCGCCTACGAAAAGTTTCGTGGAGTGTTTTTTCGGTTGTGCCACATAGTGTCAACCCACCTCTGCCCTTTTCCTGAATAGGCCATTTTCTTGCAGCTAGCGGATACTTTGCAGACGCAGGAGACTACCGGCAATTAAGTATTTGTAGAGTAGTTGTAGAAGTTGAATCATTTAGTATATTATAGTAGTGTTTTGCTCACCATAATATCGAGGATCCCAGTTACTGGCAGAATTCTGTTCTCTTCTACACTGCGTCGTTAGTTTAGTTTTCTTTGTTGTGTTTTTCCAATTTAGTAAGAACTCGTGTACCCGTCAAACACGTTTCTGGGGACCACTGAGCTTGTTTGCAAAAAGTTCACGTCCGCCGCTATTTTATTTCAGATTCTGGAGAAAACTAAAAATTGTCTTTTTTAATTTTTAATTTTATTCTTCCTTAATTACTATTCAATTAGTTTTTTTTTTTTTTTGGCTTTTTGCAGGTTTTTGTCTTAAACCATAAAACCTTGCTGGCATCTCTAAAACAATAAAATTTTACATTATTTAAATTAGCGACCTAAGGGACAATAGATCCTTTCCAAGAGTTGGGTCCCCCTTGCAGCGTGGTAAAAGAGATTCGGCGCAAGAAGATACGTTGGACTTAGAACATCCACGTAGTCGAATCTCCTCCGAAGACACGGCGGCAACACGGCGGCAGCCGCGAACACAGCCGCCCCCCACGCAACGACCACCGATTAAACGGATTAATACGGATTATCATTATTATCGGCTGGGGGGACACTGCGCGACACTACTTATCGACACTGTAGACTAGACTGCTAGCCAAGACGCTTATTCTATAGGAAAGAGTGAAAGTGAAAGTGAGAATTGCTGGCCAATGGAATTCGTCAACAGAATTTTTTAACCAATCAAGGTTGTCAAAATTCTCACTTTCACTTTCACTCTTTCCTATAGAATAAGCGTCCAGGGAGTAGAGATCTTGGATAGAGAGAACAGCGGCAGAATATTCGGCGCCAACCGACGAGTGATTGAACTTGTTAAGATATAATTGAAATTGTTAAGATATAATTCCTGTAGCACCAAAACATGTTACTAATTTAAGGCAAATAAACTCTAAAGCTATAAACATCTAAAATATATATTCGTTAATGACTTCGTGCGGTTATTTCTTTATAAAAACGAGAAATTCTGACTCTCTGTTTGCATATGAGTTCATGTGTGGAAGCATGGCAACTGTAACATGTTAGCCACTTTTCGGATCTTTTAAGGTTTAACCTTATGGAAGTTTTTTCTATTTTTCGGTTTTCTAAATAAACCAGACCCATGAGGCCCTAAATGCACATATGTTTGCAATAATTTTTATTTTCGTCAAGAGCATTTCTTTTGTTAGTGTTGGACAGGCACTTTCACAATTTCTTGGGAATTCCAGCCATAAAATATGATACCCTACAATTGCCCTTTTTCTTTACCCGGCAAAGGCGCCCTTTTAATGGTTTATGGCCCTTGAAAGAATTTCAGACCTGTACGTGACCCGAACAATAGTTTAGTAATTAAGGCGATTTTGCGAATATCGTTAATTGAAATTAAAATCTTATTCTCTCAGCAGATAGAGCTTTTAATTTCTGATCCTTTGATTGTAAATTCGAGCAATTAATGTTAGTGTTAATTGACTGAGCCAGGAAATTAACATTTAATTTCAATAAAAAGCTTTAATTGTCAATTAAACTATGTCATGTGAGGTGTCATTTTGAAGAGCATCATTTCTTCTGTCCAATGATCACATTTTCAATTTTCTTCTACTAGCAGATTTTTCAGAAATGCTCATTTACTAAATTTACGCCCGCGCTGTCCGAAGCGCCATATAATCGCCACTGGTCAGGGTGGTATTGATTTTTCTAAAGTACCCTTTCGGGGATGCGAAGTACCGACGGGGTGGCGAAAGAGAGACGATCTTCGACGCTCTAAAAAAAGGAGAAACGACGGTTTTTGAACTCGAGAGAGTGATTACCTAACCGGGAAGACGAAAAATTTCGAATTTTACCGCGAGAAAAGTCCTTGGCTCCGCCGTTCTGATTATCGCCAATTCGTAATTTTTTACCCTTTTTGAAACCCGTTTTAAGAAATCCGCGCTAATTATTTGTATTTTTAATTAGTGCCACAACAATTAATTCGGCTATTGCTCGCCTACGAAAAGTTTCGTGGAGTGTTTTTTCGGTTGTGCCATATAGTGTCAACCCACCTCTGCCCTTTTCCTGAATAGGCCATTTTCTTGCAGATAGCGGATACTTTGCAGACGCAGGAGACTACCGGCAATTAAGTATTTGTAGAGTAGTTGTAGAAGTTGAATCATTTAGTATATTATAGTAGGGTTTTGCTCACCATAATATCGAGGATCCCAGCTACTGGCAGAATTCTGTTCTCTTCTACACTGCGTCGTTAGTTTAGTTTTCTTTGTTGTAGTTTTTCCAATTTAGTAAGAAATCGTGTACCCGTCAAACTTCAAACACGTTTCTGGGGACCACTGAGCTTATCGCGAAAAGTTCACGTCCGCCGCTATTTTATTTCAGATTCTGGAGAAAACTAAAAACTGTCTTTTTAATTTTTTTTTCCTTCCTTAATTACTACTCAATTAGTTTTTTTTTTGCATTTTGCAGGTTTTGTGTTAAACAATAAAACCTTGCTGGCATCCCAAAGATATTAAATTTTACATTATTTAAATCAGCGACCTAAGGGACAATAGATCCTTTCCAAGAGTTGGGTCCCCCTTGCAGCGTGGTAAAAGAGATTTGACACACGAAGATACGTTGGACTTAGAACATCCACGTAGTCGAATCTCCGCAGACACGGTGGCAACGGCAACACGGCAGCAGCCGCGAACACAGCCGCCCCCACGCAACCACCGATTAAACGGATTATTACGGATTATCATTAGCGGGGGGGGGGGGGGGGCACTGCGCGACAATTTTCCTGAAAACGACTATATTACTTATTACTTATATTAGCGAATGGGGCATTCTCTACGCGGAATGATGAATGAATGGCGCTGTCCATACTCCATCCATGATGATTGAAACAAGCAACAAGCATACCATACATCATACATCATACATTTCTTTCTCTTTGAGCATCACGCATGCGCTGACATCAATCAATATTCAATTATTCATTGTTCATTAATAAATAAAATTACAGCTATATAAATACTTAAAATTATTACTTATTTACTTATTATTATATTATTACTTACTTTTGAATTTCAAAAATACTTAGAAGAAAAGACAAAAACGAAGCTGTTAAGTTTAAGCAAAAAAAAGTGTTGCAATTGGAACAATCTCAACAAGAAGTAAAATTAATTTTTAGTATATAATTTTTTCCATTCACTATTCATAGATGGCACGTAGTGGTTATAGGAAATACCAACAAGCAATTTCCTTTGAAAATTGTTAATTGTTTAAACAACATATTGGTAAGTACAAAATTTACGCCCTATTTTCTGACTTTTTTTACGCTTTGTTATGACTTTTTACATAAAAAGACTCTTCAGAAGGTCTGAGCTAAAAAGAATTCTTCATGGATGAAATCTTTGAATTCTCTAAGGCTAATTTTCTTGGAATAGCTAAAAGAAAATAAGTTGAGTTGATTCAGTGATGAATATCAATGCAAGGTTTTGGCACAGAATAGAGAGTACAGTAGGCCTACTCATTGGTGATCGCTTTGATCTCTTAAAAACCCTCATTTTTTACTTTTTTTCCATGACTACTTTGACAGTGGTAATTTTCAATTTCAGTACTTAAATTTATTGAGAAATAGTTGTAAAGTTCTAACTGAGTTCAGCTTAGTTTAGGTTAATTCATGTTGGTTTAATTATCTGTTTTAGTTAGTTTGAAATAATAACTCAACTATAGTTTTATTCTTACTATGCTTATCTATTCTTACTATGCTGGGGCACAGTCAATTATATCTTATAGTATTCTCTTTTGGGGATCCAGTAGAAATGCACACAACATATTTGTTACACAAAAACGCATCCTAAGATGCATACTGAAACTTCACCCTAGAGCCTCATGCAGACATCACTTTAAAGCAATGAAACTTCTTACTGTTCCATCCCTATATTTCTTGTCGCTGGTAACCTTTGTGCAAAAACACTTTCATTTGTTCACTCAAAATTCAGATATATATAATGAGTCTATGTCTACAACAACTAGAAACGCAAACAGCCTTAGGGTACCCCTGCACAACTCCTCATATTTCAAAAGAGGCCCATACTACAGGGCAATGAAAGCCTTCAATATGCTGCCAAAGACCATCAGGGATGAGGATAATCAGTCAACCTTCAAACAAACATTGACACATTTTTTGATCGATAAATGCTTTTATTCTTTTGATTTCACTCAGTAAATGAATCAAATCAAATTGTTTCCCTATTATTACACTAACACACGCGTAAATGTTATAATTATAGTTAAAATCAGATATTTCGGTATATTTATATGCTATGTATGTATGTACCCGCAAAACCACTGTCATGTTAGATGTTCAAATACTTCATGAAACAACAACTCTCTCCTCCCCTTCACCTGCTTTGCCCTCTATCCTTCTCCAGTCCTTCCCTTCTCTCTCTCTCTCTCTCTCTCTGTCAGACGTTGCTATGTTAACGATGTTAATCTTGTTGGCAATAAATATAATATTATTATTATTATTATTAGTTCGTACACTATAACTTTACTTGCACAGTAAGTTATGTAAATTTGACATCTTGCCCCCTGTATATTATGATTGTCATATGTGCTAGGCATTGTCATAGGTGTTCATTATAAAACTTCATCTAGCAGGCTATGAAATTTTGACAGACATAATCAAAATAACTGGACTTTTGTTTCTCCATCCTTTTCTTTTGACATTTCTCCAGACGACGTAGCAAGTGTCGGTTAAGCATTTTCCATTTAAGTTTATTAAGTTTAAGTTAAGCCATTAGGTCGGGGACTATTTCCAACTCCCTAACGCCTTCCAAGTCGGCCTGAGCATTGTTGGTCCCTCCATTTGAATGATTGCGGCTTTATGTGTGCCACCTGTTGCAACCGGGACGTCCCCTTCATTGCCTCTCGTTCCAAGAGTATTGGAAGCGGAAGCAAGTCAAGCATGCGCTCCATGGCTGCCATGGGCGTCGTTCACATTGCCCGCGTGATGCAGAAACTTTTTTGTCTTTGCAGAGAATACAGTTTGGCCCTAATGGAGCTCTGTCTGCTCTTCCGATCACCGATTCAGATTGTACTGAGATAGCTTCTTTTGTTTTCTCAATAAGAATATAAACATGGATGGGTGGAGCTATAAACGCATCTGTTACTTTTCAATCTGATTTTTCTAGCTGAACTTTTTAATGTTACATTTATGTTGCTCATGCCTACTGCCCATTATAAATGGCAAAAATCTAGCTAACACAAACATATTTTATAGAGCATTCATGTTGTGTATTTTAAGCAATATTAACTTACTATTGCGAGACTTGCAGTTGTGATGTTGCAATCTGTTAGGTGTGTCTGGTGTGAAATGGTGGACCAGGTAATGAATATGAATGGGGTTTTGGGAGATTGTGTGAGGGACCTGTTTATGCATACCAGTGTTTCAACACTTAGGCATGAGTGGACACTTCTAGGTAGTTACAGATTTCCTAATAGATTTAATAATTAGTAAAGACATAAAATTATAGCTGTGAGATAGTGTAACATTTGTGTTTCAACAAAGTCTAAATAAATATGATGCATACTTTAGAACTCTAATCTCTCACAATATGATATTGATTAGCTTCATGTGACAGCAAACTTATCAACCAAATCATCACTAAAAGTAATCATCATTAAAAGTATCTTGATACATTTGTCTTACATATGTAAGTATAATAGTAATGCTTGATAATGAACATGTTGGCTAATGGAATTGGACATTAATAACAATGTTTAAAATTTCAAAACTTTCTAAGTTTGCTAAAGAAGTCGATGCTATCAAGTAGTTATTTTTCAGTTCAGTCATTTTTATCAGATTTAGTAAAAAAATGGAATATGGTATATAATAAACAGAAGTTGTTGCAAGTGTCCAACTTAAAATATAGAAAAAGAATTCTTGTGGATTAAAAAAGCAAAGTTGTTCAATTTCCCCCGATTTCATAAAATATCAAAGTCACATGGTTATTCAGAGCGGGTAAGAGGTGGATTCAGTATACTTTAGCTGAATACAGTATACATGCGTTTAGAGTGGTGTCCCGTAGTATTATTCTGGGTTGTGGTCTAAAAGTTATTTTCTAGTGCACGGTTTTTGCTGTAAACTTAACAATTTCTTCATGTTTATTACAAACGAATTGTAAACTTGCCTTTTTGTCACATTCTGCTTCTCTTTACAAGTCCGAGGCTTTCATTCTTGTCAGTGCACTTCTATAAATAAATAAATGAAAGGCCGCGTAAAATCGATACTTCTATACGGGTAGCATTTAGTGGCATGTGTCAATTACACACTGTAAAAAAGAGTTTCCTCCTCATAAACAGAGTTTAGGCATACAAGCTTTTTTTAAAAAGTTAAGTGCCCAACTTGTTTGGTTTTTGGTGGGCCACCCTGTATAAATAACTCAATAAGAAGTAATGGACAATATTACACTAACTACCAACATTATATGAATTATAAGCATTCCTGAACAGCACAAATTAAATGAACTGTACACAGACTTACATTTTGGTGGATATTTGGCTTCAAAGAAACTTGATTGTTTTTGTTCTGTGCTATATTATACTTTTTATTTGTCTTAAATAATCATGAATCAGAAGTCGAAGTCATAAAAGAATTAAAGTGAAAAGCCCATTATTTTGTTTGAACTAATTATTTTATTTCAGTGCAGCAGAGGACACATACATCATCCAAGTCAAAATTTCTATCTAAGTTAAGATCAAAGCTATCAAGACGTTCAGGCCACGACAAAAGAACTTCTTAAACATGAGTGGTGTGGGGCCCACCCTGGGTGATTCCATCACCACTCTGTCTGAGGCTTTAACACTTGAAATTGGCCCATTTGAGGCGGTCCATCGCTGGAAAGCCTTGCCGGAATGTGATGAATTTGTTGGAGCTAGGTTTGTACTATCTTTGTTCATACAGTTAGTCTCTTAACTATTCTATAACTATCATTTTTTGGTGGGTTTATTTATATTGAAAGTCTCCTTTTGTATGTAATTCGAATTTTTCTAGGCGAAGCAAGCACACAATGGTAGCTTATAATGATGCAATTTACGTTTTTGGTGGTGATAATGGCAAAAGCATGCTAAATGATCTGCTTCGGTTTGATGTTAAAGAGAAAAGCTGGGGCAGGGCTTTTGCCACTGGGGCTCCTCCAGCACCCAGGTTAGTTACTTCAAGCATCATTTTTACTGACAATGATGGTGGTTTTTGTGAAGTATAAAAGTGAAAAATACAATATTCTGGCCCTCACATGTTTGGTTAGTAGATGTATTACCAAAAGTAACTTTTTTTTTTACCAACTAGTTGGTGACGTTTCTACTTCATTAAAATATTCACTAAGGTTAAATCATCTTTTGAAGAACAACAACACCGTCAGAAGTGTTGATGCACTTGTTAAACAACCTCTGCTTAAAACATCATTTTATTATTTGAAAATTGTCGCATAACAACTGTTGTGCTTCTGTGCAGAATAAGCCTTGATGAATAATATGTACTTTAGTAAAATTCAGACATTGGAAATTCTTTGTTAGAAAAAGAGGTTGGCATTCTTGGACTTTTGGCCACTAATATTTGAATTCATTATAAAATTTAATCCAAATCCTTGGTGTAAAATCTTTACCACTTATGGTTCTAGGTATCATCATTCTGCGGTTGTGTATAGCGACTCAATGTTTGTGTTTGGGGGATATACAGGGGACATTCATTCAAATTCAAATCTAACCAACAAAAACGATTTATTTGAGTACAAGTTTAAAACTGCGCAATGGACCGAGTGGAGATTTACCGGCAGAATGCCAGTACCTCGTTCCGCCCACGGAGCTGCCATTTACAATGATAAACTTTGGATATTTGCCGGATACGATGGTAACGCCAGATTGAACGACATGTGGACTATTAATTTGGGGTTTGTAAGTATAAATTATATTTTAAAACATCTTGATCATCAATTGCTGTTTCATCAATTCATTATCGAAAACTGCTTTTTCACTCAACCTTAGTTTCTTTTACTAGCTGCATAGAGCACTGCAAAAAAACTCTATTAACTTCGCCATTAATTGCGTTTAAGCAAGTTACATTAATTCGTTTGAAGGAAAGATGGGAACCGTAGTTTTTGGCTTCAGTCTATTGTCCATGAAATAAACATTGACCATGACGACCCAAACTTTCATCTCTCTTAATGTGTTGTAATTTAAATATGTCATGATGGCTAGTACTTATTTCTTAAACTTTAGTTTCTTTAATTTTCAAAAAACTATGGATATATTCGCGAAAAATCACATTCTAGAAGATAAGATAAAACAGAAAGATATTTTTTTAAACTTGATTGTTTCACCACAGCGACAAAATTATGAAAAGCAACAAACGACTTATCTTGGTTAATTAGTTAATTCCACGTTCTTCAGAAAATCATTAATTTGCAGCTGTTCTTAAAACTTTTTTGGTTTAGGTACTTTGTTTAGTAAGAAGAGAGTTGTACTTATTTTAGTACATTTTAAAAATAGGAACACCAGTCGGCGTTATCTTGAAAGAATCGAAGATCAAGAAGAATATTTCTTTGAACATTTGCGCATTTTACCATACTAAAAAAGTTTCTATTTTGCCTCCATATTTCACAGAAAATCGTTAATTTAACAGCGTTCTGAAAACATCTCCTGGTGCATTTACACATGTATTGTAGGACAATTTTAGGACATTTGTAGGTACTCATAGAAAAGCGGTCAATTTTCAGCAATTAAATGAAGCAGCTTGTAAACAAACAATTTATTTTTGTTATATATTTAATATCTGAATAAGCTTATTAGCGTACAGCAAAGGAGACAATTGTATCAATTTTAGAACTGATGATGTTTTTAATCAGTATAATCAGTCAGGGTTGTTGGTCAGGGTCATAAAAAATCATCTCTAGTTGTACTAACTTGAACTATTATACTGCAAATAAAGCAACATACCGATATTTAACATCCACCAAAAAATGTTATACTTTGGGAGATTGATATCAATATCTCAAGAAATAAGCACTTGAATATGTGGTTATCTTTTGAGGAATGTAAATTATATAATTGTAGGTAATGAAATATTCACAAAGATCATATATATTACAATTATGGCGGAGCAATTTTGATTATAGGTGCCTTTGGCTTTGCTTGCAATCAAAAATTAATTGTGATGGAGGACTTTCACTATTGGTCAGTATGCGCAATCAATTGTATACCAATAAAAATTGCTTAAACGTAATGGGTCTTAAGGTGGTAATATTTATTATAGGTCAACGCTCCTAGGCAAAACCAATAGATAAATTATTATTCTATTAGCATGGCAGGTAGTAGATTAAGTGTTATCCATCATTCATAAATTGGGTTTTAATAGGCTGTTCAGTTAGACTTTTGGAAGGCTTAAATTTTACTTTCTTTTTGTCAATAACAAATCTGTTTAAATAATAAACAATAATTAAATTGAGTTGAATTGAAAATTATGGACATTTATGTCGTATCTTTATTGCCCCTAACATGAGGATTAAAGAAAACATTTCTTATTTTTATTGAACTTTTCGCTTTTTTCAAAAGGCAACCTTGGTGTTATAGCGAAGGCTTTGATTCAAGATTGAAAAAACTGAATAATCATTCAATCAGTTTTTGATTGCTTCAAAAGCGAAGAAAAAATGTTCAAAAAATAACTAAAACTACAAAATAAAAAACGATTACAAGGCACGACAGTTTAAAACTTAAAAATTGGGAAGGAGCACTGACATTAGGTCGTTTTTTAACAGTCACATTCAAACTTCACTTCTCCAATTTTGCGACTTTACCAAATTATTTACACTCCAATTTTTTATTTTATGAACAATTTTCATCAATCACCATATGTACTTTGCGCGTTTTTATTGAATAGAAGGGTATTGAATAGCAGTTGCAGGACAAACAGCTACAATACTTTTTAAAAGTGCCAGCGTTTCGATCTTTATTGTCGAAAACACAGCTTTTTCAATCAGAGAAGCATGTGAGAACATCATCCATGATGGTTCTACAAATGTGCATCCACCACAAATAATTAGACTATGACAACACAAACCAATAGGCCACAAAGCGAATGAACCAGCAGGTGTTTGTGTTGCCATGATGTAATATTTTGTGGAGGTGGTTATATTTGTGTGACCACAATGGCTGCTATTGCTTTCACGTGTTTCTCTAGTTGAAAATGTCTTGATGAAGATGTCAGTTAAAGTCGAAATTTGTTTCGTGGATAACGACATATAGAGTTGTAGTTTTTGTCTTTGCTTTGGAGGTTGCTGCTAATATTTAATGTTTAATTGGCTCTGAAGAAGTTAATCTTTCAAAGAAGGTTTCATTCTAGAAATAAATAAAGGAATTAATTCTTTTAAAGTTCTTTGATGTGTTGTCGTAGTGTAATTTTGCATCGGGCCTTGATTTGATAGACAAAGATTGAAGCCTAACTCGTTTTTTTTCTTTCACGTTGGTTTTAAAATCAGTCTCTAGAATAGTACAATTGCAACTAGGGTGAGCGCGTATGGGATGAAATCATTCAAAAAGGAGAATGCCCTCCCACGTGCTGCAATTTTCCCGTGGCAGTAGCTAGAGAGTCGATGTTTGTCTTTAGCGGTCAGAGCGGGGCGAAAATGACCAACTCGCTATTTCAGTTTAACTTCAGGGAGAAAACGTAATATACCCACTTTTTTTTGCCTTCACTAAAAACTAAAAAGTTATGTACATTTATAAAATATAGTTGGACGAGGATTTCTACTGAAAGAATCCTGCGGGGAGCTCCGCCTCCACCTGCTAGGCGTTATGGTCACACGATGGTAGCCTTTGACAGGCATTTGTACGTATTTGGAGGGGCAGCCGATGCCACTTTGTCAAACGATCTCCATTGCTTCGATTTGGATTCCCAGTCTTGGAGTGTAATATTTAATTTAAATTTTTAGAGCCACATATATAAAGAATCGTTCCTCCGCAGGTTGTCCTGCCAGATCTGGAGTCTTACTCTCCTACAGGCAGACTATTTCACGCGGCAGCAGTTGTCAACGATGCGATGTTTATTTTTGGAGGTACAGTGGACAACAATGTACGCAGCGGAGAGATGTTTAGGTGTGTATTTGATCTCTATTAATGTTCTTGCACTTTATTACCATTACCAAGTGGGTTCTTACAGATTTCAGTTCGCAAGCTATCCAAAATGTACGTTGCACGAGGATTATGGTGGTTTATTGACAAAAGACGAGTGTCAGAGGTATTACGACATACGATTTCTGGTAGGAGAAGACGAGGAGAAAATATGCGCTCATGTTCCAATAGTCGCTGCTAGATCTTCGTATTTAAGGGAGAAAATTAAGTTGGCACGTATCGCTATGGAGAAGCACGTGGAGAAACTATTTAAGGATAATAATAAAAGTTTAACTGTCGCTCGTAGTTGTCGCAGACTGTAAAGCAATTTTAATTTCAGTTAACGACATTCACGTAACGGATTATTTGGAAGTAAAGCTGCCCAAGGCGAATTGTGACGCTTTTCGTATGGTCCTAGATTATGTCTATACTGATCGAATCGATCCTGCTAAGTATATCACTAAAGATGAACCAGATCAAGAAAAAATTATTCTCATAAGGTATGTGCAGTAAGCTTTAAGTTTTCTTGAAGGCAGTTTAGGCATTTAAAAGTTGTTTTTAATCGCGATGACATTTGATTATTTCTGTTTTCTCTTAAAGGATTATGGATGTTTACCAGTTAGCCGAAGAGTTTGAAATGTCGCGATTGGAGCATTTGTGTGTCCAATTCCTGAACACGACAATCTGCCTCAACAACATTGTCGAAGCTCTCAAAAACGCCGATAAACTGAAATTGGATTTTATTAAAGAGCAATGTCTGAGGTTCATAGTCAAGGAAACGAACTTTAACCACATCATTATGAGCGCGGAATTTGAAACCTTGGACAGTAGATTGATGGTGCAGATTATACGGAGAAAGCAGATGCCGCCTCCAAAAGTGAGCAGTTTTTTTATAATCAAATTTGTCGTTTACACCCTGGGAGTTATGACAATAAAAATTTTACGTTAATGCAAGTTTACCACATTACTTTTTTTTAGGCGGCTCATGAAACCACATTTGACTTGGCCAAGCATTCCCTGGAATACGATATGAGGAGCTTCTTGCTTAATACCGGAAAAGAGTTTTGTGACGTTGATCTTATCTTGGAGGACCACGTGATTCCTGCCCATAAGGCTATTCTGGTTGCAAGGTCTGGTTATTTTGAAGCACGATTCAGGTCGTGCATGCCAAGCGAGACAGACAAAAGAGTTAACGTAAGTACATTATAATAAATTGATGAAATTTCTTGGGCTTCCAATGTTTTTTTTTAATTTTTTGCACAAGGTTTCCAACAAAGATATCCGCTCGTTTTTAAGTGAAACAGTTTAGATATAAGTCACAACCGGTATTTTATTTGTGGAACTATATAGGTATCGATCCACTGTGTTCATGCTTTGGTGGTGTATATTTTTGTGTGGGAAGGAATCCGTTTTTCACTATGTATTTATCTCTCACACATAGTAGAAGAAACCAAAGTTCATTCTCAGTCAGGCGCAGGAACCAGACCCGTTTCCTAACTTCAGCTCATCAGTATGGTACCAAACCTGACACATTTTTTCTGGGCGCAACGACGGGTACCCGACGAGATTCTGCGTTCTCGGGAATTTCGGGCCCTTGTCTATAAACCTCGGTCTGCTACCGGCAATCTTCTCTGGGACTCGCTCTTGCCTGTTTTTAACATCTCATAGCCTTTGCCACTGGAGATTAGCTCGAATTTCTTCGTTAGCTATGAACATTGAGGTATTTACCGTCGTGCGGAGGGAAATGTTTTCAACAGCTTCTATTCTTGAGAGGTGGGTTCTCGCGGCACACACACGGTTGACCGATTTATATGTTAGCATGTAGCTGTCTTTCCGCTAAAATAGGATCTATCTCGTAGTAAGTACGCCTGGCTTGCTAGTTCCGGAGTCCTGGGGGTCCTCGAGCCGTTTTTGGTCTGACTTGTTTCCCTCTGACAACTGTGCCGTTTTTTTAGTATGCACGCACGCACTGCGTTGGTCCGCAGGTTTTGCGAGTATGCACTCACGACCCTCCGTGATTCCCCGCACACTTGACACACCGCTCCTGGTGATGGCACAGAGACTGCCCGTGGCAGTATCGCTGGTTGGGATAGCAATGAGTCAGCACATTGTTTTTCTTTTGTTGCTTTACCCTAACCTGGAAGTTAAGCAGTTTGTCAACTTTTAAAATGTGAATATCTTCACGTTTTGTTAGCACCAGCGCTAGCTGTTGCTTGCCTTTCTTCCCCGTGGGAAAAGAAATCAATGCGAAAGAGATCCGCATTTATTCGGGCAGGCCTCGTGTTACCCATATACCTATTAAAATATACGGAGAACATCAATCGTTCACAATATATCGAAAATGTAACTCTCCAGTTGGCTATGAAAATCTCGGAAACGGGGCTTCTTTACCGTGTCTTGTAGTGTAGAGGGGTGCGAATCAACGCATTTTTTTCAGATTCTGTTTTTAGAAAAGCTTCTATCAAAATGTAGCTGCAGTGCTATATCCTTAACGCTAATAAGCACTTCAGCCTTGTCACTCTCGAACATACTGAAACGACTGCCCGACTACTTACTCGACTGATCGCCGCCGGTGCCCGCACTGTAGTGAATTAAACTGACACAGATATCGAATTTTTATTTAATACTTGATATTCTTGGATTCTGGGTTCTTGCTGCTAGAGCTGTGGGAACAAGGGCATACAAAACTTTGTATGCAAATGAACCAAACAGTTTTCCACTATGAATTTGTCTAGTCTACTATTCTATACTGAAATACATCGAAACCGGGCTATAGTTCCTCTGCTACCAGAAAATGAAAATTGATTACTTCTTCTTATGGGCGAAATCCAAAATTCACCGGGTCATTTACCGGTTGGATGGTTGGATCTACCAATGGATCAAGCAAGTGACTGATCTACCCGGTAGATGATCTGGTGAGTTTTGGAATTCGCCCTATCTAACGGTGTAGGTCGAAATCTCGATCACCAGTCTAGTGTGCAATTTTCGACAGTAATTTCCCAAAAAGCTATTATAAGTTTGTTCTTAATAACCGAACCTACCTAAAACTTCTAAACTGTCTTTGTAGAACATTGTTTAAAGTTGGAGTTCCATGCATCCGTCTGTCGATGAAAAAAGTCCAAAAAATTATTTTGACAATTGCAAGTTTGCATTTAGTCAAATTTGTAGACATTTTACGAAGACGTTTTTCGACGGACCACGAGACTCCACCATTATGTCTTTTTTTGTGTTCATTTCAGATTGTACCTATATGAAAATGTGTCAAGTGATTTTTTTTTAATAATTTCTTTTTTTTTTATTTGAAAAATGTATATTGATAATCCCAGAAATCGTATAATTTAAGAATTAGAATAAATTTTGTCAATTTTATTTAACCTTAAAAAAGTAACTTTTGTGTGTGCCATTGATAAAAGAGAGGCTAAAACTGTAAAACACTAGGGTCTCTCTATATACAGAGCGAATTTTATTTTATGTTTATTAAAGAGATCTTCAAATGGGGAAAGAATTGCAGTTTTAGGAGACCAATTCAAAACCATTCCACCTTTTTGAAAAATTTCATGACTCGTTAGACAATTGGCACAGACCAAATTTTGACGATTTATTTAAATCATTCTTGCCAAATCATTATCGGTTCTGGCAAAATTACGTAAATTTGAGAGTTGTAGGTGATTTTACACTGAACAAGTTTTTTTTGTAGTAATTTTACCCTAATCTGAAGTCAAATTTGTCATTTTTTAGTTGCTAACAGTATTGATAATAGGGTTTCCGTGGTAACCGAGCAACATAATGCTTACGTTCCGCCGACGGCAGCAGCTTAGAAGCTTAGTCAGCTGTCGGGTGAAGGCAGTGTTTTGATACGCCATATTAGATTATGGTCAGCGCTTAGAAAACTACTTTACGCATTAGAAAATCACTTATCCGCTGACTAAACTTCTCAGCTGCTGCCGTCGGCGGAACGTAACCATTATCAGTCACTGCTCTCCATTTTCAACTGAACAAGAAATGTATCTTGCCAAGTCATATGCACATCCATATAACAAATCAATCCAATGTCCGTAGTGCTCTCAAGGTTAGTGACAATTTCCTAAATTATGCTTTAAACTGTGTTGTAGATAAAGATCGGCGAACTCACCCCTTCAAAGAAGTCCTTCGACACGCTGCTGCGCTACATCTACTACGGCGACACGAAGATGCCCCCCGAGGACTCGCTGTACCTTTTTGCGTCCGCGTCATTTTTCAATTTCTCGAATATACGTTTGCAAACTTTCTGCAAGCAGAATTTGGAAAGAAACGTCACACACGAGACTGTCATCGAAGTACTTGAAGCCGCGGATAGGATTCAAGCTACTGATATGAAGAAATATGCTTTGGATTTGATTGCTCTGAATTTCACCAAGGTAAGACTTCATTTCATCAAGTCGAATAACTGTAAGATACGCAATTATTTTTTGCGCTTTTGAAACCAGTCACGGGCATACCATTTTTCTTTGATTGAAAGTGTATCTTTTGAATTTTTACTGAGTATTCTAGAGCCATCGACGTTTTTATTTGTCGTTTTATGTTAGTTTTTGAATATAGGTATTATTGGTAAGAGTCGATTTTTTTTTCTTACAGGTAGTGAAGCAACCCCGTTTCAAAATGTTGGACAAGGCGCTGATACTGGATATATTAGATATATTGGCCGATTGTATGGGTAGCAATTTGATAATCGATCCATGACGAATGAGAAATCACTTTTGCTGCGACTTGTGGCTGGATGATGGCAGGAGGCAGCCAGTGAGCAGTGGCTTGTGGGCCTTTAATCGAAGGTTCATCTACGTCAAGGGTATCAAGATCAAGAAAGAGTACCTGCCGTGTATCCCATATGCGCAGGACAACAACAATCTGTTGTGTTTCTTTAAGACGTAGGGGGTAAGTTACCGGCCTACGACGAGAATATAATCAGATGTTTGATGTTTGTAATTACGTTAATAGTTATTTACGTTTTAAGTCCGGTAAATATAGTTTATTTTCAACCACATATTATAAAATGAAAACATTTCTGTCTTTTTAAAATCTTGGAAGTGTCTCATTACTGGTCTAGGACGGGAAGTAGTTCCTTCTCGTCCTAGACCAGTAAAGCACATGCAAACAAAGCGTGGAAACTTTAGGGAATTACAGAAACTCTGATTGTTGGTTTTGCTCTATTCCATAGCCACCTTCAAAATTCCGCCTCCTGATTGAAGATTTGAGCCAGAATATTATATGAATAAATAATATTCAAGAACATTCTTTGATGTTAAGCAGAAAGTGTGGTTGAAAATAAAATAGTATATATACGGGGTGTACATTATAAAACTTCATCTAGTTGGCTGTGAAATGTCAAAAGAAAAGGATGGAGAAACAAAAGTCCATTTATTTTGATTATGTCATCCTTTTCTGTCAAAATTTCATAGCCTACTAAATGAAGTTTTATAATGAACACCCCGCATACTATTTACAGTAGGAGTAAGACGTTTCTGGACGAGACGATAGCCGAGTCTGGAATTTCGAAACGAGTACTGTAACACGTTACCGGACGTATGACGTACAACATTTTACTTCATACTTATTAAAAACAGGAAAAGATTAATTTTATGCGCCGCGAATATATTTTTGAGAAATCCGGTATATATGAAATTTCATTATGGTACTCAATCTTGTAAAATTTCTTTACGGTATCTAGTCCAGTAATAGTTATTTACGTTATAAGTCCGGTAAATATAGTTTTACAGTAGGAGTAAGATGTTTCCGGACGAGGCGCTAGCCAAGTCTGGAATTTCGACACGACTACTGTAACACGTTACCGGACGTATGATGTACAACATTTTACTTCATACTTATTAAAAACAGGAAAAAATTAATTTTATGGGCGGCGAATATATTTTTGAGAAATCCGGAATAGTTTCATTACGCTACCCTGTACCGGTCCTGTACAGGACACCATGGATACAATTGATTTATTGAATACCGCCACAGGATGTGCCGGTATTCAATACTGTAAAATTTCTTTACGATATCCAATCCTGTAAAAAGTTATTTACCGGATTAAAATCAAGTACGTAAAAGTGTCCAAAATGAAACAGTATGAAGTAAAAAGCTATTTACCGGACTAAAATCAAGTACGTATAAGTGTCCTAAATGATACAGTATGAAGTAAATAAGTGTTCTTTCGTCTATTGCATTCAAAGATATTTCAGATATAATATATTGATGTTTTAATTGTTAAATTAAAAAAATCCTATCGTTTAAATCGAAATGTTTATAAAGAGCAAACGCGCCGACATCGATAAGGACTTTCTAGTAACTATCCAACATTTCTCATCGAGCCGCAAAATATCACTTTTCGCTTTTAATACACAATTATTTTTCCTACAAATTAAAGCAAAAATTGAACAGAAACTCCTACGAAAAAAATACTACATGCGCTCTTTTTACAGCAAGTACCAACAATCAATCGTATATCAATAAATATAACTTTACATGCTATTTTACGCTTAATTGTTTAATACACAATTATTTTTCCTACAAATTAAAGCAAAAATTGAACAGAAACTCCTACGAAAAAAATACTACATGCGCTCTTTTTACAGCAAGTACCAACAATCAATCGTATATCAATAAATATAACTTTACTTTAACCATTTTTTGAAATCACTGCTAATGTTTTAGCTAACATAGACTAAAATTTAAATATGAAGCTTAACACCTTGATATAGGGTTAAGTAGCGACACATTTGTAGGTCTTTTTTAAACAATTAAGCGTAAAATAGCATTTTGCGCTTCCCAATAAAAGCACAAAAAGTTATAAGGCAAGAGCAACAAAATTTCTGTCAAAAAATACAAAATAGACGACTCGCTAACATTTCTAGCTATTGAACCGCAAATATTAGATTTCTAAAAATGACATCAATTTTATGCCCCTGCCCTTAGAACTATCCTCAAATGAACATTTTATTGTTCTAAATATAAAAATAAAGGGGGTAAGAATGAACAATGCTTTATTCAGCAAAGTCTAATGTTCCAATTTGAAAAATATAAACTTTCGGATGTCGATTGAGCGCATTTGTTCTTCAAATATATTTGTGTCACTTATTTAACGAAGATAAATGTAACAATGTTGAAATAAAAGATCTGTACTACTGTGAAACTTATTTCTTTTTAATCGGAAACAATTATACGTAAATACGCATTACAATTAATACATAATAGAAATAAAAATGGTTTTATTATTTGTTAGACTAAAATGAAAGAGCCCAGTCACGATATGACCTATTCCGAAGGTCCGCTATCAAACATTTGTTTATTTGTTCATTCTATTTAGGAATAATACTGATCAAACGCCATAGGGTTTGAATTCAGATTTGAATACGTGACTAATATTTACAATCTGACCTATTGGTAATACTCCATAATAATTATAATATTTCTATCTTATATACAAAAGTAAAAATAACAATAAATAATCAACACTATCATCGTATATGACTTCGGATAAAATATAAACTTTTATATACAATCTATGTTGTGGGAACCGTCATTAAAACGCCTCTTAAGA
The DNA here is from genome assembly GCA_951812265.1 of Taphrorychus bicolor. Lineage (NCBI taxonomy): Eukaryota > Metazoa > Arthropoda > Insecta > Coleoptera > Curculionidae > Taphrorychus > Taphrorychus bicolor. The sequence goes on from OX638297.1 coordinate 39,888,537, forward strand.
TTGTTTGAGCCAGACGTTTTTGTGAGTGTTCTTTTTATTTGCTAAAATCTATTATAAAATGACTTAAAATTCAGTATAATCTAATATTATAAACGAATCAACAACAGTTTGTATAGTACCGGCCTGCAACTGCAGCTACTCTCCTACACTACGAACTTCTTGCAATTAACTAGAAGTTAACTAAAACCGTTATTTAGGTTTCGTTTCAACAGAGTGTCAAACTAATCCCAGTCCCTCAGAAATGTGCACAGTAACCAGTCCAAACACCTTGTGCATATCTTGGACTATTTTCTGACGATTCCGGATTGATTTGATCCTTTGTTGGAACAGGCCTTTAGTTTGGCACTTAAAGAGAGTGCTGGCTCATCGCTATTCAAAACACTTAGATAAATTTCAGTCTAGGTTACGAAACTAAATTTCTAAATTGAACAACACCTTGTAAAAATCTCTCTCGTGTTAGGAAATCTTTATCATCGTCTCAGTTGAGGATATGGAACATTTTGTGCAACATACCGTGTATTTTTTATAATAAAACGTCCGTATTTCGTGTTTCTGCCCTAGTCATAATTTTAGACTTATCAAACCTACCAAGGATGAGCGTGAAAGAGTTAGAATCTACGACAATCCTAACTCTTTAGTATTCCCTACGTAGACTTGATCCACGCGGCGGGCACCCATTGCGGTTCACGTTCCAAGCTGTTGATTTCGCACAATAAGTCGTGGTACGCCCTCTCGGTGTCGTTATTGATGATGATCATGTCGAAGTAGTGGCCGTACTTGTTCTCCATCTCTCGGGCTTTGTCAATTATATCTACTAAGTCTTCCTCCTGAAATTTAAATATAGTAATTAAGATAAAGTTATAAAAATAATTTTTGTATTTTTTATACGGCATCAAGATCATTTTATTTCCAAAATCACAGTGTGCTTCATTTGATGGATGTCAGTGAATAGTAGTAAAATACAGTAGTGAACAATTGAAACGGCAAAATTTTAGGTAACATTCAAATTCAAATATCTCGTGAATTCCTGCGTTGATTTCACTGCTTTTTGAAGGGTTGGAGTGGGCAGAGATTTCTCTTCATGACTGGCTTCATAATTGGCCGCTAATAACGATTTACGCTTTTAAATACAGGGTGTGAAGTAAAACACTGCAAAATTTTTAAATTTATACTCTTTTGCCTTTTCTAGAAAAAAAAATATCTCTATGCCATTTTGGGTTTTTTTCGAAATTTTTAGTATTAACCGAACTAAGACTGTTTTTCGGAATTTAGGTTACTTCTTAAGTCGCAAATCCTCATAATCCATGTGCATGGCGATAAGTCTATTTTGTTAACTTTGTACTAAAGCGAGAGATGCTAGGTTTGATAAAACATATACGAGGTTAGTTAAAATTACGGCCCTAATGAATAAGCTTTACTTAGTCACCAATTTGTAAAAGCACTTATAGTGTACTGTTCTAGCTAATGTAGTTACTGCTGTTGTAGTGTTGCTGTTGTGTAATAATGTTTATCCTCGCATCGTCTCTAGACGGTTTAGGATTTCCTTTATTATTTTTGATACAAACGCCGCTATACTAAGCCTCATTTGAACCGTTTAAAATGAATTTTAGAACTAATGGCTAGAAGTGCCATTTTGTAATGCTTCAAAAAATGTCTTCTTAAGACAAACATTTACCGGGACTAGAAATGTAATATGATTTTCAAGTAAATAAGTTTCTACAAAGTGCTACAAAACTATGCGATCATATTCTGAATACCCTGAACGTTCAAATGTGAATCCACTCAAGTCCAACAAGATTTCAAGTAATGTTTTGCTGCTTATTTAATTACAACATATACAGGATGTCAAAACACTGTATTCCAAGTTCGACAATATTTCCTTTTCCATGAAATCCTGCTTATTGGCTCTAAGATGACTCGTTTCTTCAAAGTAAATTATCCAAATCAATGTGTATTCAAGATGTTAGTCAAAAGTCAAAATCTTCTCTGTGAGCCCGGAATATCCGAATTTTCTTGGTGCATACACCACTATATTGAAGCCTATGCAACATTAAATTAGTATGCCCTCTCTGATGCATCAAAAAGCTAATCAAACCCTTAATGAATTCTTGGGGAATAGCGCTGGAAGTTTCTCCAACACAGCATTCCTTACGTATATGTAATTATTATTATTACCACGGTAACCATGGAAATATTTTGACTGTTTATAAGTATAACTTTGACAATGCGTAGGTTCCGCCGACGGGAGCAGCTGAGAAGTTTAGTCAGCGAACGCTCAAAATCGGCACCTGATTGGCCAATTTCAGGGTTCGTTGACTAAACTTCTCAGCTGCTGCCGTCGGCGGAACGTACGCATTGTCACAAATAAAAGTGCTGTAGCAGTGATTTTTAAAAATATGCCCGGATTGTCGAATAGCGACTTGCGCTCAATAATTCGTCTAAGAGAAAGCGGATCTTAAATAGAGGAATTGGCGGAAATTTTGAATGTGTCGGCATCTACGATCCGTCGTACGTTACAATAAAAGAGGCTTGGTGAACTATAGACATGGTGGGGGGTCGAATAAGGAAGAATTTACCAGCCCAGGACCGGTTATAAGACTTTCAGCTCAAAGAGTGCCAACCAATAACGCCCAAGAGCTGCCACGAGAGTGCAGATTTCGAGTGAAACCATTAGGAGATAACATGAAGCGGGTTTGATAGCAAGGCGTCGTGAAGTTTGCCCTTTGCTCCAGATTCAACATCGTGCTGCCAGACGCATATGGGCGATTGATGTTACCAGATTAGAGGCGAAATAACTTGGTTTCCAAATATCGACCACATATTGAGTATTTCTGGTCGATTGATATTTCCGGGAAATATTGGCCTGGGAATGTGGCCGATTGATATTTCCGTTTATGTAGAGGACATTCTTAATAATAATTCATTTATTATTCACTCTCAAGTAAGTTATAAATTTGCCAAAGTCAGCAGAATAGATTGAAGCACACCTGATTACAAACAAAATTTACTTTTCAATTTATAGCGGTCATGGTGTAGAAAATGATTGGTTGTCTGCATGGGCAAAGTGTCGGTCAAATTGTGTCGATCTATACAAGCTGTTCACAAGACTATCTTCAAAATAGATGCGTTAAATATCGATTATAGACAAAAAAAGTCAAATGACAACATTAGGGGACCTCATTTTTGTTTTTCTTGGGTACGCTTATTATTTTTTTATGCGGTACTTGTTGTACACTCCTTAGATAAGTGAGAAAAAGCAGTGTCTCAAACTCTCAATCACTTGAAATGTTTCGATGTTAGATCGGCATTTTCATCATTATCTACTAGACAGTACGTTATTATGGGCTCGTAAGCGTTGTTTTAACTCAACGTTGATCTTAATAAAATTCTAAAGTTTCGAACTCAGAACTTCACAATCCCATATTTCACAGAAAATAACTAATTTTTGTGTAAATCAGAATAATTGAATATTGATGCTCGTTTGGGCCACCCAGTTTTTATGAAATTAAAGTCAATCTATATGAAATTAAAGAAATCAATGGGATCAGCTCAGACGTATGTCCGAGCTGATTTTGCACTTATTGCAACCAATGACCTAGGAGATATGGACAGAGCCAACAAATGCCGATATTTTCCAGAAAACGGTTCCGTTTGTTGGCCGAAAAAAGAAAATGAATTCAATATTCAACTCAATATAATTAAGTCAATTTCAAAAAAAAAAACTATGGAATGGTATTTACTCTAAAAATTGGTTTATGACCCCACGGTGGGTAATGTTAGTTTTCGCTTTTCCGTAAGTGAAAATCCTCTCGATCTCTTGTCGATAAATTAGGCAGCGTTACCAAGAAAAACAAAACTTTCTGTACAAAATGATGAATGTAGCTAACATGAGAGTACGACTCTACCTTTCCGCGATTCAAACTTGTGGTTACTCTAAACTTTTATGGACAACCTTGGCAATAACCAATAATCTTTAAACAAACTTACCTTATAAGATTCCCCAAGTCGATCCTTCTTAATTTTTAAGTTTTCCAAATTGGGGGGCGCCACAAACACGACGTAGGGCTTCAGATCGGACGTTCTGAGAATTTTTAGGCTCTGCGGGTGCAGATTCAGCACGCAAATCTTTCCTGAATTCACCACCGACCTTATTGCATCTATCGACGTTCCGTAATACGCCTTTTCGTATTCCCCGTGCTCTACAAATTTTCTGGACAAAATGTCCGCTTCAAACTGCGCCCTGGTGATGAAGTGGTAGTCCTGACCGTCGATTTCATTGTCCTTTCTCGCCCTTGAAGTGTCTAAAAAAACACAAGAAACATGGATATCTAAATAAGTGTGTAGATCCAAAGGATTTCTTACGAGGTATGGCTGCAGCGAAGCGTTCGGAGTTTTCCATCAGCCGCTGCCTAAGTTCATGGCGACCAATATCCGGAGGTCCTATCAGAACTACTGGTCGTTTTTTGTCCGATCTAGGATAAAATAATGCTACTTCCTCATAGGTGAGGATTTCCTCTGGATCATAATCATCATTGGTATACATGGGATATCCGCCTGTCACAAAAAAAAACTTAGCATTTTGATCCTAATTTAGCTGTTTGGTTTGCACCTTCGTCGTATGCACCTCTTTTTTTCTTTTTCTTTGACGCAGTACCACATAAAAGCGTAGACGTATTCGACTTCTTTGCAGGCTTTGAAATCCGTTCGGCCGCGGCCAGGCGCATGGTTTCTCTTTGGTGTTGGAACGAAAGCGAGGGAATTAACCCGGCTAAGGTCTGGTCCTCCTCTCCTTCTCTATAAGCTTGCCACCTAAAACATGCGCTTAATAAGTAAGCTATTAGGTGGTGACTTCTGCTGACAATGTACCAATTAGGGTCCTCCTGACTGATGACGTGTAGGACGTCTCCTTTCCTAAAACTAATGCCGAGTTCCCGACAAGGTATATACATATCATCTTCAGGATCGTAATCGAAAAGAGCCCTCACGTGAAGCACCAAATCCCTGGACATGTGACTTCTACAAACGAACCCAAAGTTAATATTTAACGATACTATATAAAAGAGTGGTTCAAGCTCACCTCGCTTGAGATGCGGGAATAACCAAAATGGTCAACGACCCCTCCATATCTTTCAAAATATCACAGACTGCATTGACGCTTTTGCCGCGCATTTCGACCCCGTTCACTTCGAGGATCTCGTCACCCTCATGAAGCAAACCGCTCTTCTCCGCCGCTCCGCCTCGCACAATTCTCCCTGAACATCCAACTTTAAATAACTAGCTCACATTAATCCTAAATTTCTTACCAATAACCACGGCATCTCCCTCGTTCCTCACCGTTGCCCCCAAAGGCTCAGTAGTCTTTTCGATCCGAATAATTTTAATATTGTCATCGGTCCCGTATCGGGTATTAGCCAAAGGGGTGGACGTTATGTCGCCTTGGGGCGGCGGCGACGTTGAATCCGGCGGCAGTTCCGTGGCCACCCCATCGTGGGCCACCATTAAAGCTTCGAATTCATACCCTGTTAATATTGTGGCCAGTTCAACCGCGTAAGCGCTCTGAGAGGTAGCCAGGGCATCGAGCACGTCCCTGAGAGCGTTTTGAGCCGACGGCCGCGGCCTTGAGCTGACCTTCTGACGTACAGTCTGAATTTTGTTGTGAATGGCGAGGGCTCTACCGAACTGTGGCGACAAGAGAAGCGATTGCACTGCCGCTATCCGGCCCTCCAAGCCCGAGATTCCGGAACCGGCTGAGGTTTTCTTCAGTTGCATTTGAAGCCGTTGGACGGCGGCTACAAGGTCCCCATAAGCTGTAAACAAAAGGAAAATGGTTTATGCATAAAGCTATGAAGTACAGCATTGGTTGCAACCAGGACAAAGCTGCTATTATGTTCACATTGAAAAGCGATAGCCTTAAAGCGGCTGTTTTCAAACTGCAGTTACTACTGACTCACTACTATTTATCTTTTTCAAACAACCTTAATGAGAATCCAGGAATTGTTCCCAAAGATGTAACATACAAAGTGATTGAAAATTCGATACAAATATTTTAAGGCCGTATTTTTGAGGTCAAAATAAGACCTTTTTTTCTATAAATATGTGTCCTAAAATAGACCCCCGATGAGCCACGAGCAACACCCATCCTAAATTCCGCAAGAAATATCAATTATGACTACAGTATGTAAAATTTCAAACAGATCTTAATTTTTTTAAATTTTAAATAAGAAAATAAATAAAAACAAAATATGCATGCGCTGTCCAATATGTTTTGTTTGTTTAATATTTGGATAATACTTCTCTTTCGCTGACCACAGCTTACAAAAATTTAGATTTCTTTAAGAAAGATGATGTTGGTGAATTTAGAGAATCTCGGGGGAAACATAAACAGTCATTTGAGAAAAGTATATACCCTCTCTAACCTCCTCTTAAAAGTAGGTCCCATTATTATAATTTTTGAAAGAATAGAGCCTTTAAAAAACAATATTCTGCCAATTTACAGAAGATTTGATCCATAACTATAGTCACGAATTAACAATCGATTTTTTTCTTGAGCAAATTACGACGGGCACAGCGCGGAGGGTTTGGATGGATGCATTTTAAGACACATGTCTATAGAACTAAAAAGTCTTATTTTGACCCTAAAAATACACCGTTAAAAATATGTGTATTAAATTTTGCAATTGAAAAAAGTGCAACGCATAGTACCATGCGATAGAGAAAATTAAATTAATTAAAAAAAAAATCGTATACACTTTTGACGAAATCCTTGTCGTTTTCGAAATAAAGGGTGTTTCGAAATATATGAAAAAATTACACATTTGTTAATTTCTCCTGGATGACTTAAGTTGTTAAAATGAAATTTCACTGATTATAACAACTTCTATCGGTACATTTTTGCAATAAAAATGTTTTTGTTCCTAACAGTGGTATGCGTCTGGACATTCCTTTTTTTACTTATTGTAAAAGAAAAAATAGCGCGCCACTGTTTTTTGAAAAACAAAAATCAGTTTTGATTTTTTCACCTAATTAGAAACCAAAAAACTCTCTTTAGTTTTTTGTAAGGTGCATTGTTTCCGAGTAAAAAAAAAACATTTGTATGCACAGCATTGAAATAAGGACAGTAATATCAAGTTTGTTATACAGCCAAATTTCGTTTTTATATATTTAGTCACCCCGGAGAAATTAAAAAATGTGTATTTTTCATCACCCTGTATTTTGAAAACGAAAAGGATTTCGACAAAAATGTATACGAACTTTTTTATTATTTTGATTTCCTGCAATGCATTGCACTTTTTTTCCGACTTGTATACCTTGTTTCCACCCTGTATATTTTGAGTGAAATTGTGATCGTATGTCATTTTTCTGTTAGTTATGCGATTTTTTTATTATTTTTTACACATAAGGAACATTTTTTGAGATTAATATACTTCATGCTACACAGTGTTCTCCAAATTGGCCTTTCATTAATTGGGATTACGAGAACTATAGCAGCTATAGTTGTTCAACGAAAAGTAGCCACCCACAATATCTTTCAAAGGTATCTTTTGTTTGAAAATTGCCAATACATGTCAACAAAGATAGCAAAAGGGACATATTTTCACAGAAAATCTGAGTTGCTGTCATCAACCCCTTAGCCATCACAGCCACAAACGTCACCATGTGTGGCAAAGGTAATTTCATAAGGAATGCATTCTACTATTAATTTTGTGTAGGTATTCATGAAATTGAGACATAAAACATTTAAAAATTCTAAATCTTTATTTTAGTTATTAACTGGTTATAACTTTTAACAATTACTTAAATTACTTAAGCAATTACTGTTAAAGTAATTGTTCAAAGTGACTTCCGCTAACTTCCATACAATCATATAGTCGACTTTGAAAGAGAGCACGAACATTTGCGAAAACTTTCGGAGTCAATTTTGGACATTCTTCTATTATAAGTGATGTTTATGGCTTCAGCGGACAGAACAATAATAATTTAAATTAAAGAAAAAGAAGGCCTTCAGCCGATTTGAACCAGCGACCTTCTGTAAACCGGGCAGATGCCCCACAATCTTACTAGCTCAGTTGGCAGAGCATAAGTCCCGTTTACAGAAGGTCGCTGGTTCAAATCCGGCTGAAGGCCTACTTTTTCTTTAATTTAAATTATTATTCTTCTGTCCGCTAAAACCACAAACATCACTTGTAAATTCCTACGGACGCAATTGTATTATCTATCTATATCTACTGGCTGTGTATAACAGAGATCAGAGGTTCTGTTCTCCGATTGTGTGCAACTCAGATTTTCTGTGAAAAGATGTCCCCTTTGCTATCTTTGTTGGGACGTATTGGCAAATTTCAGAAAAAAAGATAGTTTTGAAAAAAGATATAAAGTTGGCCACTTTTTGCTGAACAACCCGGTAAGTTGTTTAAATGGGGAAAGTTCTAGACAATTCAGTTACTAACCCTATAAGGGGGTGCTCTAAACATTCAGGTTTTTGACAAATTTTGGAACTACAATGGTGTATTTATAGAAAAAGACGATATATATATTTTTTATTTTAGAAGATAATCGAATTTGTGAAAAGACAAATTTTTTAAAGGAATATACCTATAAAGGTGAATCATTCATTAATTTATATTTTTTATCGGCCATATTGGATTTTTTCATTACATATAGCTAGAGCAACAAATGCGTTTCCAACATGTTATTGGATATTTTTGAAATTAAGTTGAAGCAATTGGAGATTATTTAAAGTGAGGAAAACTTTCACATGCTGGAATTCCATCTCCAAGAAAACAGAGACGCTCAAAATGCAAAAACTATATGTATGAAGGAAAAGATTTGGAATGAGAAAGACGTCAGCTTTGTTTTGAAACGATTTAAATCTTTAAATCTAAAAATTTATCAAATAAAAAAATGAGACTTTTTTCCCCTGAGGACAAGAAAATAAGACATGTTACAGTTGTACCAAGAATATCCGATATAGCAATTGAACGACAAACTGAGGTTCAGAAATATTTTTTTCAAAGGATTTTAAAAATGATATAAAAGATATTCGAAGAAGACTACGAAAATCGATTCTTTGAGGGTGGTTTGCGTGATGGTGTTGCGACCAATTTGAACAATCTTTAGGTAGCTCTAAAGTAATTTGGTTAGATGGAAGCTATTACTGAATTAGTGAGAAGTGAAACTTATGGCCTACTAAACAACAATATATATTTTTAAGTTTTAAAAAATTAGATACAAGTTTGGAGTTGTTATACATGGTTAAAACGCATTTTTTACCTTTTCACCCTACAATAATGTAAAAAAAAAACAATATGGTCGTCATAGGAAAAATTGAAGTTAATGAAGGTTTCACAAAACCGAAACGTTGTCTAATTTCATCTTTACAGGTGTATTCATTTCAAACAGTTGTCCCAAAGATTTTGTCACAAATTCGTTTTTTTACTATTGCTCTTTTGTTTCACAGAAACGTTATCTTGGAATTTTAAGTTATTCATCATGTAAGCCGAAAATAATCCGTTTTCGGTTGCACCTTGTACATAATTAATGAGAAAAGTGACTACCTACATTCCAAAATTCAGTCAGAATTATATATATTATATAAAGTAAAAGAAATCAAATAGAAGATGGTACGAGTGGTTCAATGTTCAGCAAAATGTTGCAAGAGCATTAGAATAGCAAAACATATTAAAAGTAAACGTTTTACTGCAGTTTCAGATTTTTATTTCTCTTGCATTTTTCAAATTTTAATAATATTTAATTTAATGTCCACATTTACACGTTGCGTCGTTTAAATTTTCTGATTACATTTTAACAAGCATTTCGATGATCGTTGACATTTTCATCAATAAATTGTACTTTAAAACTTCAAATTCGTACTTTTAAGCTAGAAAAAAAAACACATAAAAAAGGTGAAATTATTACAAAAGTTGACAGTAGAATGTGCTGCGAAACTAAGGAAAGTAAGAACAAAATGGATATTATACACATATGTATATGTGAATCTATTACTTCTGAATGGCCATACCACAAAACAATAACCATTGTAATAACAAACTTCCTAAATTTTTAGCCGGTTTTATGCAGGGTAATTCAAGTGGAGAACAAAATTGAAACCCTGCTTTTTACGAGCTTTAGAGTGATATAAAGCTTCTTTCTACTAAACAAAGTTAAAAAGATACAGGGCGTGAAAGATGAATTTTAAAAACGCAAATTTTATGATTTCTCAAAAAAAGACATTATTTTAATGACATTTGCTACATGATTTTCAACAATTTATTACCAAATCAAAATGTGAATTAACCCATTTTAGTAGATAAATAGTAGTTTATTTCTTTCAGCAAATAATTTTTATTGCAAAATATATGCCTTACTTTGTAAAATTTGTGCCAGTGCTTTTTACGAAATCATACAATTTGCGTTTTTAAAACTTTAAACGCTCTGTATCTTTTAAGACAGGCATCGCAGAAATTTTTTTATTTAAAAATGTTTCATCTAAAAGTGTTCGTAGAATGTAAGGTTCTATTTTTGGTCACCACTTATGCATCGCCCTGTATACACAAACCATATTCCGGACAAAACTTACCGTATGCTACGTGTACCCTTTCCTTCTCCTCAACGGGGCTATCTGTACGCGACGCCTCCACCAGCTCATCCTCAAAAGCGTCGTTGATGGAGCCCTGTGGCTTGCTCTCCAAAGCTTGCAGCTTCCGGGAACCCCGCAACGATCGGTTGAGGAACTCATTTTGAGCGGCAATCCGGTCTTCTTCTTCCTTGCGCTTGCGAATTTGATCCTACAAGAATGTTTTTGTTTGTATTCAAATGCATTCTTTAGTGAACCTTGTACAGTTCCTGCGTTTGAACGACGCGAAGGAATCCTTGAAAAACTTGCTCGTTAATTGAATAATTTAATATTACGACCGACTGTTAATAAATAAATGTTAAGGTTTGTTTTTTGATTGGCTGGATGATGACTTCGCAATGGCAAAAAGGTGTTGCGACAATAACAATTTTAACCGCAGTTTTCGAAACTCTGACTACGTTTATTGAATAAATTGTAAAATTTCACCCCTTAGATATTTATGTAAGTATACTATGAAGCAAAACGCATTAATTAGTTATTATATAAGTTATAAAAAAATTCTGAAATGAAACCCACCTGAATATAGTACGTATTATTATTCAAGTTCTTAGTGCCCGAAACCATTCTAGCATAACACCCCAAAACTGCACAAAACACTCGACCATTTATTGAAAAAAAATACGACGACCGCCAAGAAAAGTTACTACCATACCATCACAAGTCGCCAGTTAAAACCCATTTCACACACAAAATATTAAATAATAAGAAAATTAGCAGGTGGGAGTGAGGCAGCAGTACTGCTACGCACGATCTAGAAAAGGAGAAGGTGCGGTCCGATTGCTTAGTCGCACATACAAACATACACACAGGTAGCGCGGTGTGAAATTACTCCCACCTGTCTATGTTTACAAAGTGGGTTCAATACTGTAAAGTGGAAGGTGGAACTGGGCATTGTATTGAATTCTATAATGCGTGATGACACATAGTTGATACAGGGTGTTCGGTATTGTTCAATGGGTTTTGTAACTGAATATACCGGACGACCGGATTTAGCAGGAAAGGTGCTTGTAAAAGTAAAACAAAGCTACGAACTTAAATATTGTATTTTGATGTTTAAATTAATGGGCGTTCTGGTTGAGTGCCTGCTAACAAGATACGTTTACCCCGATTTGCTTCGACTTTTGTTATGAGACCAATAAGGAAAACAACTCTTATAGTATCGTTTCTGCTTGCACCGAAAAGGTATAGAGAAAATATTACCACAGTATGGAACATCGAAATGAAATAAATGCAAAAACAGCATGTTTCGATGAAATATGTCAAAAATATACCAACATACGTCAATTTTTGTCGATTCAACTCCCGAATTTTTATATTAGAACATGGGTTTGTGATATCTCATTTAAAAGGGTCATCCTTCTCTATCCCACATTGTTATAGTTTTAAACTTTTTTCCAAATAATATTAATAAAAAGTTAATTATTCATGTAATTTATGTTATTATATATTAGTAATGCAATTACTAATTTCGTTTCGTTTTTGATAGTCAGAAAGCAAATGATAGATATTTACTTTATCAAGAGTATAAAATGCAAGTTTAACGTATCAAAGTCTAGCGAGGCGAACTAATCCATACGATTAGCATGGAGTAACTTAAACTCCTACTGAAACACATTACACGGTGTTTTAGAAAGGTGCTGACAAACTTTAGGGGGTTATAGAGGATGCCAAGCCATCCAACTTTTGCTTATAAAACCCTATCCTCAAACGCACTGTTTGTGAGACACAGGGTGACACAGACACACACAACTGATAAAAAAAATATGAATTTTTTTAGTTATATTTCAAGAACTAATAGAGATAGACAACTGAATTAATTAGGTATATGAGTGTTAGAGCGCCCTTTTCCCCTTTTTCATGTGTCAGTGGCGTAGATTATTAGCGTGGAATTGTTTTGCCTCTGACGTCTATGCCACTTGAGAAGATTGCAATTTGGAAGAACATTATGAAAGGCCAATGTTTTGTACACAAAAAAGGCATTCTTAGTCAAAAGCGCCAATGTGTGCCATTTTTTGAGTTAAATAGTATTTTATGATAAAAAGCATGGGTAAAACCGCTAAAAATTATTTTATATAATTTTTATTTATTATAAAAACGTTATTTTATATAATTTTTATTTATTATCGCAAACGCATTTCTTAATAATCGTAGACGTAAAAATTACTTTTTTTACCTGCATGACTGTTTTTGATGTTTTCAATGAAAAGTCACGTGCAGTTTGTTATTATTGTGAAAAAATAGTACATTTTTCATTTGAAGGACTGACGAATATTCACCTTATTTTCGGAGAGGCAAAATGTAACAGAAGAGAAGCCACACGTCTATACAGAGCGTTTTCCTAATCGTCGACATCCTTGTCAGTCAACGTTTTCAACAACCCAGTGTCGATTAAAAGACAAATGCAACTTGAATCCAGATGGAGGAGCCCGACAAACAAGAACTGCACGAACAGCCTTAGAGGAAGAAGCTTTACAGCGATTTGATGAACCACCGTCAACCAGCATGCGAGCAGTTGCACCTGAATTGACTACTTTTCCTTCAACTGTATATCATGTTCTTCAGGGACAACTTTTGCATCCTTATAACCTTCAAGGAGTATCAACCAAGACAACATTTTGTCGATGGTTTCTTCAAAGTCGTGTCGTCATTATGTTTTCAGGTGTCAGGTCACTAGAGACGGGTTCACCACTGACTGGACATATGACACTATCATAATCCTCATGCGTCTTAGATTTGAGGAAATCAGTATCAATTTGTTTTTGCGTCTGCTTCGATTAAATGGCAACAGTTACCTCGACTTTTTCGTTAATTGCTGGAAAATGTTCCTTTGGATATTCGGCGTAGAATGTGGTTTCAACGTCACGGTGCTCCGGCATATTTTACCCAATCCGTGTAGGACCAATTAAATCAGATGTTTCCTGGTAGATAGATCGGGCCAGTACGAAGTCCATACTTAACACCGTTGCATTTCTTTTTGTGGGGTTATTTTAAGTCATTGTTTTATGAAACCCTTGTTGACAACCAAGAGAAATTGCTAGGAAGAGTGATGACAGCATGTTTTTCTATTCAAGAAACACCATACATCGTCCAACACTCCATGATCCGACGGTAACACTGAGATTGGTGGTTGTACTAGTTGTACAAAAAAAACAAAAATTTTATTTGGATTTTTTTGTTTTACCCTAGGTTTTACTCATGTATCACAAGATACCATTTAACTCAACAAACGATGGATATTAGCGCTTTTGACTAAGAATACCTGTTTTGTGTAGAAAATATTGGCTTTTCACAATGTGCTTCCAAATCGAAATTGTTTCCAGTAGCGTAGGCGTTAGGAAAAAAAATCCAGGCCACCCCAAAATCTACACCACTGGCACATCAAAAAGCGCGCTCTAACACTCATAAAGTACGCCTAAATAATGATAAAACGTGTAGAAAAGTTCAATTATCTATCTCAATTAGTTCCTGTCATATAAATCATAAAAATATTTATTTAATGCATCAGATAAATATTTTTATTCTCGGTATCTCACTCGATTTATTATCTTTTATAATTTGTTTAATCTTATCGTTATCCTCTGCATCTCAAAAAAGGGGGTTTGTAAGCAAAAGTTGGACTTGACGTCTTACCACCGAAAGTTTGTCAGCACTTTGTTGGAATACCCTATATTTTATTTTGAAACAATTTATGCCGGATTTTCTAGTTATATATTAAAGCATCTTCTTCAGGGACAATCTCTGTGTAGTGAGAGTATGACCTACTGCAATATGACCCAAAACAGCAACTTCTGTTCTATGTTTATGATGCGATTTTCAATATTCGTTTTTTCATTGTTGAATAATCACGTTTCATTACAGTTTACCTCAAATCAAGTACATGTTTAGAAGTGTGATTAAAGTCAATTTGCACTTTACAAGATGTAGTGAAAGCTTAGTAAATAAGAAGTGGTTTTCTACAAATAAAACGACGAAATAGGAAGAATAATTGAAACAAATAAAATTCGAGGAACACAAAGAAAAACATGAGGTGGTAAGTTTTCGATGGGCTACCTTGAATATTAATGTTTCGTGATATTTTACTAAGAATTTTGTTGAAGAAGGACGCAGGATACTTATTAATTGTTAATACATCGGAAATATACTTAAGGTTATTAGCATATTATACTTTTCAGATGACAGCATCAATTTGAGGTCGTTAATGACTTTAATTCTTTGACGTGAGGAGTTTTCTGAATAAAAAAAAATCAGGATAATGACATAATTCATACAGCTAGCAATAACACTGTAAATAACTGAAGATTAACGTACTGCAAATTACTTTGAATAATAGGTCTCTGAAACTCTCAAGGGATATTTTTATCATTGCATTACGCAAAATAACTAAAAATTGAATAATTAATTAACTATTCCTTAAGCAAATAGTTTATTATCTAACAAGCATATAATGCAAGTCATCATTCCCGAAGCTCGCTACGCTCGTAGGCGCAATTCACCTTTTATCGTGAGAGAATGATGTCTATTATATTCAAGTTAGATACTCTACTTTGTTCATGGCTTAATTTCCAATTTTTTCCAAATCAATTAGGTAACTTGGTCATCAACACGCTTTTTGTTTTCATTGTCAAAGTCGAAATTTCTACGATTCTATCTACATGATTACTGTATAAATTCGAAATTAGGCAAAACCCAAGCACACGCGCATAGTGCACCGAGTACAGCTTCCCATTTTTTGACATCAAGACCAACAAGGAATAGGTATAGTATCTTATAGAAGTACGTTGGCAATCACGGTTATGTCATCGGCAGCTATTGGTCAACACCATTCACGATGCGCGCCATCTAGTAGGGAGGATTTGTACTAACCGAACATTGATTGATTCTATTGTTGAAGGGATGCCACTAAACCTATATCAAACAAATATTAAAATCTAATGATAGCAAAATTACTATCATTATTGTGCCACCACGGATACGGATACTGAACCTATCTGAAAGACCACGAATGGCACGAAGACCGGACGCGGACGTCACACTCGCCGCTCTCCGCATATTTATATTTTATTATTAGCTACGGCAATGCATTGTTTGTTAAAATATCGAATAGGTATGTCTGTTTAGTGAAAGTCGAAATTCCACGCTATATAGGAACTTACAAAACTTGAAACACACTCGTGTTAATTACGCCGGTTATAAAAACTATACAAACAGAGGTATCGCATCTACCTCCGGTTCGTGTCTTTAAAACTATTTAACTTCCACATTCCTGCACCAGAAAACCTCCTAAGTAGGTAAACAAATAATAATTAGACATGGGCGTACCAAAACCAATTAAAAAGAGATAATAAAGGAAACTGACCTGGTACTTCTTAATGCTATCCAACTGCTCTCGAGTGGGTTCGGTAATGATCGACGTCTTATTAGGGGTGATATTGTTATTGATAGTTCTTGCCGGTAACTGGGGCGCGGGCGCCTTATTCACCAATCTACCATCCGACTCGATTTTCAAGTGATCCCTAGGGGGCGGCACTGGTTTTGGGGGAACTTGAGGAATGGCTTGCGAGGAGGTAAGGTGGTTATGATGGGAGAGGGCTGCTGAACCGTTTAGGGCGGGCTAAATGAAACAAAAACAAAAAAACGTAAAAATTTACATAAAGCTAAAAGCAGGCCGAAAAAAATATCCAATAATGTAGGGCATGTAGGTTAGCTACGCATCCCAATGTTCATTACGAAGTTAACAGTGTTAGATTGCTGCTGGTTAGTACTATGGTCTACTAGGGCCAATCCGCCTACTGATAAAGTGATCCTACTGTATTTTACCTCGATCTTATGTTTATTAGGCGTGGCAATGATTTTAGGGGGTGTGGCTTTGCGATCTATATAATTATCTGGGACATCGATGGCTCGTTCTTGCGTTTCGCCCCCAAAATTAACTCCCGAAAATCGATTGTACCCCACCTAAATGAATTTTTTTTTATGAAATATGTATGTCTCCCTTACAGACAACCACCAACTGAGTTTGTATTCTTAACACAAACGATAAACAATGGTTGTTGCGCAACTGATCATTGTTGTATTAATTAAACTTACCGTTAGAGTTGGTTTGGGAGGAGGATACCTCGGTGGCGTTTTGTTTCTGGCCACGAAGCTTTCGGGGACGTCCACCGCCATCTCGCGATGGGGTTGGCCATCGTCTGCGCCGTGGGACACCACCATCACCATCTCCAGAGAGTCATCCAGATCGTCAGGCGGTTTCTTCACGGGCTCTTGAAGCTCAGATTCCAACACCACCAGGCTACTGCCTGAACGTTTGCGGGACCTGAAATAAATCAGAAATCGTATATTTACATACAAATAAAATTGGAGACAATATTAAACGATGCCGTAAATTTTTGAGACACGAATACGAAATTGCATTGGAAGCCTACTTCACTTTGAAGAAAGAATTTTTTTAATGTATTGTTAGGGTGAGCGGCGGCTGTGGAGGCGGAACGATATTGGAGGTTGGACCTTCGCGGCTTTCGGTCTATCTGGGCGCTGCGGCGATGTGACCGTGGGGACTGTCACGGGTGATTTATTGCTCTATTTATTTAAAACGCAGTTATTTACGACCTTTTTTTTTTGTGTCTCTTATCAATTATTTTTCTTCTAAGAATGTTCGAGGCTTTTCTGTATTTCTAGGATTTTGTATAAAAGCGAATAGCGCCGCCGTTAGAAGTAGTCTTATTTAATCGAGCTATAGGTAAGCTAAAGTACCAAACAATAATAGAAGGCTATAAAGTGTTCATAAGTAGTGAGTTATTTAGTAGTCGAATTGTACTTGTATTTGTGGGATAAATAAATAGTATTTTCATGTTAAAACGCTACACTGGAATTATTGAACCTTGAGTTCGCAACAGTATTAAGTAAGGGATTGCAGTGCGCAATTATCAATTAGGCAGTGTTCAAAATATCAGAAATACAAAACTTCAAATATTCATTTGAAATAGGGACAATAAGAAAAATAAAAAACGACTGGAAAATTGTTTTGCAACACTCGATTTTTGCACCAAATTTGAGAACGCATAGATCTGAAATGGACCATCGGATTTCTTTGATCGAAGCGAATTTGAGTAGCCCTGTCCTTGTACTAATTTACGTAGAATATTTAGGTGTATAATTAGGGTGAAGTTATACAGGGTTGAAAATAAGGTCAAGTCATTTTGCTTACATTTACACACTTTTCAGAAAAAAATCCAAGCTGATTTTTTAATACACTATTATGAAGAAAGATATATAACACCTCGGGCCATGATCGTTTTTTTTTTTTGATCGATGTTTATTCATGATCGATGCAGGAAAATCACGAGAACTCTTTAATGCGCTAAAAGTGGCATCCACATCCGTTAGATATACCACGAGAAAGAAAAATGTTAAACTTGCACCACATTTTCCGATCTGATAAAATATACACCCACGATCTACATTATTTATAAAGGTTTTTCTCGTTTTTGAAATTGGCGGATGAAAGTTGTTAAAACAAGTCTTTACTCGAGGCCTTTTTTGTTTTCTCCGATATCTTGTTATACCTAAGAAGTGTAACGATTTTTTTAAATAAGTTCAATATTCAACAATAACTGGAAATGCACTTCTGTAGCATGATGTACTAAATGTTTCCTGGTAACTACTACCAAATTCCTCTACTTAGTAATAGATAGTTAGGAGATTGTTCAGAAATGACACAAAACAATTTTAAAAGCAATAAAAACTTTCATAAAAGTCGAATGTAACAGATAAAAAATTTTTATACAACTTTAACATTCTTCATTCCACTAATATCCGATAAAGACGTCGTAGTTCGGATCCCCAAGTAACCCAAAAACGCCATCTGTATTTCGAAAATATGGTCTATCGGCCATATGGCCTATCTGGCCTATCGAACTAGGCAATATATCGAAAAAATACTCGAACAATCTTTATAGTCCTGTATCAAAAAATCAGTTTTGATTTATTTTCTAAAAGTTGTGCAAACGAAAAGTGCAATCAAAAATTTAAGAACTGGCATGACGCATATGTTTTATTCTTGCTTTCTGTAAGTATTCTAAGAAGGATAGCATAATATTACATCCGTAGATTCTCATATTTCTTTTTGTCTTATTTTAATTTTTCTGAATAATACTCAGAAAACTAGACTGCCTCCGACAAACAGTCCTTTCTTCTTCTTTATGTGCCATGTCCGGTCTCCCGAACGTTACCGATTACTATAGAGAGTGCGTCTCTATCTTCTGCAATCCTGAACAGGTCAACGGCGCTCCGGATGCCTGTCCGCTCCCTGATGTTCCTGAGTCAAGAGATTTGCCTCCGTCCGACACGCCACTTGCCTTCTATTTTTCCTTTCATGATCAACTGGAGAAAATTATACTTCTCTCCGCGCAAGATGTGACCAAGGTAAGCAATCTTGCGACATTTCACTGTGACCAATATTTGTCTCCCCACCCCTGCTCGTCTCAATACTTCCTGACTTGGTCCAGGGGGCACGCAGCATTCTACGATGGATCCACATTTCAAATGCTTCCAGCCGATTTATTAAACTAGTCTTTAAGGCCCAGGATTCCACTCCATACATTCGTTGAAAGGTTGTTCTTGTCATTTCGATGCGACATCTTATCTCAAGCTCGGGGTCTAAGGTATCCGTTAATATACTTACCAGATATTTAAACTGGCTCACACATTCTATTACCTTTCTCTCGAGATTTAGCTGTTCGTTCTCGTAGCTGTTTCGACTGAAAATCATAAGCTTGGTTTTTTTTTTACATTTATTTTAACATTAACTCTTGGCCAGATACACTGATTCTGTCCAACAGTTGCTGCAAGCCATCCATGGTATCACTCAAGACAACAGTGGCATCCGCATATCTAATGGTATTCAGCAGAACGCCGTTTATTTTGATTCTGCACCCTGCCTCTTTCAAGGCTTCTTTAAAGATTTTACCGGAGTAAAGGTTAAACAAGAGTGGTGAGAGAATACAGCCCTGGCGCACACCCCTTCGAAACTCCACACCAGGTGTGGGGAGCACACCGACTCGTGCCTCAGCCGTTTGACCCCAATATAAATTCTCGATTACGCGGATGTCCCTATCATCCAGTTGGATGTCCCGCAGCTACTCATCAATTCACAATGACGCACCCTGTCAAAGGTCCTTTCATAGTCTTGCAAATACATCCTTGCGCTGGTCTCGGCACTTCTGTCCTTTATGGAACCACTGTTATACTCAATAGCTCATACAGTGAAAGCAGAAAATTAATCAAACCTACGACCTGCGAAGAATTTGAGCCCCCGCGAGAAGAGAGCTATAGATATTCCAAGAAAGTTATGTATATTCCAAGAATTTGTGGGAAGTCGCCCCCTTTTTCGTTTTTATTTATTTTTTTTTACTTTTATTATTACTATACATACACCTTCATTCAGATTTTGGTCTCACGGACTGTTCTACTCATAATTAAAATATTTGCAGCAATTACTGATGAAGATGCCATAGGACATCGAAACGTTTAAGATAATAGTTTAAGGAAAAAACATTGTGTTTTTATCTCATCCCATAAGCTGCATTCCAAGAACTTTGACTATCTATAGCAATGAAATCAATAACTTTTTCTCATCAAATAATTTTATTTTGAAACAAAGAACGCCGCAGTATCTAATTTATCATGTGCTTACGGGACACCCTTTATAAAACATTCATTCCTGCTATGATGATACGAAATGATTAAAAATTAATTCATGTTAAAAGTATTAGATTGAATTAAAAAATTGAACAAACTAAATTTATTATAGAAATTTTATCTCCACCTTTAACCTAAAGAAAATAAAAGCCAGGAAATCCAAGAAAATGAAAATATATATTAAAAAATAATATAATCGAATGTCAACTTTATGGCCTACATGTTAAACCTAAAACGACATGTAAAAAGTTGCTCATTTATTTTGTGAAAACTTTTAGAGGTAAAGATATAAATTCACATCATTCGAATCAGCTACAAGAGAGCAATCAATAATATAGGGTGTCCTGAAAGGTTATGCCGTAAATAACAGGACGCATAGAGGAGGTGAAAATAATGTGTGGACTTCATATATAAAAAAATCTTATCTCTTTTGCCTACGGATATACAGGGCGTCAAAGTTACCATTTAAAAAAAAAGAAATTTAATCATAATAACCAAATTGCTATGATGCCAACAATGAAATTTGGGGATGGAGGTAACCAATGTAAAGGCAACTTTTAATAATTGAAATAGCCTAAACTGCTTTTTATTATACAGGTATAGTCAAAAATAACTTTTAAACTCATAGAGCTTTAACCCGGATGACCATTTTCACGCTGAATTACTAAGTCTTATTCATTTACTATTTTGCTACAAAAAAAAGGTATACCGTACTCTAATGAATAACTTTGATAGATTTTGAGTAAAACAGTATTCAATTAATACATGTAATATCAAACACCTTGACAAAAGGTGTGTTGAAATACCATCCAGGCGAAGTAATTTTCTATGTAACTTGGTTGTTGTGGTTATTGTCTGCAGTTCTGTCAGTTTGCAGTATTGCAGTTCTGTCAAAATCATTTTCAATTTGCTTTATAAATCACATCATGGCAAAGTACAGTTTTGGAGAATTTGCGGATATGCAAATGAGGTATTGTCTTGCAGATGGTAATGCTACTGAAGCAGTGCGTTTGTATGAGAATCGCTTTCCAAATTGAAGACTTCCCAATAGGAGGACATTTATCCGCGTTGACTGAAGTTTGCGCCAAACTGGTAGACATTATTTTTGATTCAATGCGTTTTAATGTATCAAGTTCCGACATTTTTCATTTAAGGATCATTTGAGCCGAAACGTAGGTGAGTTGGGCTGCCCCGAATTGTAAGAACCCAAGGAGGAGAAGAAAATGTTTTATGGATGGTAAATGAAGATGGATGCACAAGTATTCGACAACTATCAAGGGCGACTAATATTTCAAAATCAGTGGTACCTACATAACATTTTGCAACAACAATTGCTATAGCAGATTAGCCTCTTTTTTTGCAGGCTATTTTTACAAAAACAAAGATATGCCTGGATTCGTACGTGAAGTATTTTTTTCAGATGAGTCGGGGTTTACCCGAAACGGAATAATTAATTCACATAACGTACCCATGTGGTGTGAGGAAAAACCGCACGCTATCATACAAACCAAGCATCAACAAAAGTTTATTGTGAACGTATGGGTGGGCATAATTGGAGATAATTTAATTGGTCCATATTTTATTGATGGAACTTTGACTGGACAGAAATATTTAAATTTTTTACAAGAACATTTAGGTAAATACACTATTAGAAGAGGTACCCGTAAATATTCGGAACAATCACGTGGCTAATGCATGACGGTCCACCTCCACATTTCAGCAGAGAAGTAAGAAACTACTTGGATCATGCATTTCGAAATAAAAGGATTGGCAGAGGCGGCCCTTTTCCATGGCCGGCTAGATCGCTTGAACTCCATCCTTTAAATTCATTTTCATTCATTCTTCTTTCTGTGGGGCCATATTAAAAGTTGTTCTTTCCATCGGTTACCTCCATCCCCAAAATTTCATTGTTAGCATCATAGCAGTTTAGTTATTATGATTAATAGCTATTTATGTAACCAGTTACGAAAAGTCCGATTTTGTGTAACGAATGAATGTTGAATGAATTTGAATGAGATACACAAAAAAGGCTTTTCGTCACGTGTTTCATACAAATTTTTTTCTAATTTTGGCTACAAATACCTACTTAGAGAGAGAGTTATTATTATTAAACTTCAATATTTACTTTTAAACCACTTTGTATCTACTTAATACCGTAAAACTGTAGCAACGGTGTGCCACAACCGAAACCTGCAACTGGTGGTGAAACGAACTTTTCATCACCAGTTACGAAAGATTTTACTTTTCGTAACTAGTTACGAAAAGTAGAACGTTACGTCACTGTCATCAGTATTGAAAAGTGCCACTTTATATGTCAAAATTAGAAAAATTAATTTTTTGAAATGGTAACTTTGACGCCCCCTAATATCGGTAACCAAGCGAGGTAGGAATTTTTTTTATATGAATTCACACATTATTTATATATATAGTTCCACATGTGGTAAACCATTAAAAAAAAATAACTTTTTCTAATTTTGACATATAAAGCGACACTTTTCAATACTGATGACAGTGACGTAACGTCCTACTTTTCGTAACTAGTTACGAAAAGTAAAATCTTTCGTAACTGGTGATGAAAGGTTCGTTTCACCCCCAGTTGCAGGTTTCGATTGTGGCACACCGTTGCTATGTTGCTATAGTTTTACGGTACTAAGTAGATACAAAGTGGTTTAAAAGTAAATATTGAAGTTTAATAATAACTCTCTCTCTCTCTAAGTAGGCATTTGTAGTCAAAATTAGAAAAAATCTTGTATGAAACACGTGACGAAAAGGCTTTTTTGTGTATCTCATTCAAATTGCGGGACGAGCGCAGCGAGTTCCCGCAAACATTCATTCGTTACACAAATTCGGACTTTTCGTAACTGGTTACATAAATAGCTATTTTATCATAACTTGAAAATCGCTATCAATAAAAAATTCAAAACTATTTGAATTAGTTAGCCCAGATACAGTGCTTTGTCAAAATCGCAGGTTTTATTTTCAAAAACGTCCTGTATAGAGAAGATGAAATGAAACATTTATCTTGAAATTCGGAACCCATTTCCCCATAAATCCACCCAAGAGCCCATAAGTCTATTCGTCAATTAAACGTTGAACTTCTTGGGACCTACAATGGAATTTTCTCGGGAATTTTTTTGTCCTAAACTTGCCAACTACCACATTTATAGGAAAATAAACCATATCTTGTCAAGTTATTTTTACTATAGAAAAAATTAGAGAAAACTTTCAAAACTTGTTTGTGTAAATACCGGCAGCCATAGAAATTTAATTTGTTGTGCTCAATAAAATAAATAATCAAGAGGACTATGAGTAGTTGTTCTATCACGTCATCTTTTTCCATCAAAATATCCACCATAAGCGAGACTCTTGACGAGGCCATATGGTAATATCAGATTTCTAATATCCTTGACACTTTTTCTTTAAATCTGTCATTCCTCCACTAGTTGAACTTTCTCAGAAGTCCACAGGTACTTCCACTCCCCGAAACACTGAACCGCTTTTAAAACCCTGCGTCTGTACATCATCGAAAATTGATGTGGCACCACTTTAAATTACTGTCTAGACGTTTTTAAGGTGGTAACCAATAATAGCACTTGACCGTACGTATCCGATAACACAGAAAAGTCAGGGTTGATAGAATTACAACTTACCGCCAGAACGCTACATTGAAACACCACACTTAGGAACCGATTTCTGTCTGAACCATTAATGACGAAATTAATTAATTGCTGTTTCCCCTTAGTACCTGTTACACCCAGTCACATCTCATTATAAAATTGTTAAACCTTGAAGGTTATGCTCGGTCTCATTATGCAAAAATTCGCTCATGTATATGCGGCAACACGGTGCCCATCTAGGATGGGAATTTTATTACATTCATATTTTAGCAGAGAAATATACTGACGGTGAAATGAGTCGGCCAGGTAGGAATACCTTTCTTTGCGCAATTATTTGTTGATTTATGGTTAATAATTATTAGGAATTTGTATGTTACATTATAGGTTACACCACATCAAGTACATTGCGCTTCCTCTTAATTTTTCTTTACCTACCAGTAATACTTGAGTATCCCCATCTTGCTGCCGAATGATACCTCCAAAACCATGATAATATGTCTCTTGTTTTACTAATCAACCACCGAAACACGCAAAACCAAACAACTCAAAACAAACAACACTATCACCAAAAACTAAACCGCATTCCACGTACATTAGCAACGGGGCATTCCACTGTGGTGGTACCACTAGAAGAACTGATTCTTAAGGCCCAAAGCGCGGTGCATTTCCAGCGCCAAGACAAGTGGGTGTAACGGACAGGTACTTGGGAAAACAGTTTTGATTGTTCGATAGCGGAGCGGTACCGAAGAACTACTTGGACGGCAGTCGATATTTACCTCCAGTGGGTCAGCGAGTACCTTTGGGGTGCCACAGGTAAGCGAGGAGTTTGTTTGCCCGATACGACCAGGTAAAGGTATGAAAGACATTTTTACGATTCTTTGGTTGCTGGAGCGTGGCTCGGCCATGCTACAGGGCCGGATTTTTTTCCGAGAAAGGCTGAGGGATATTCAGCTGAAGAGCACGTAGTTTATTTACCATCAAGAAGGTAAGTACAGTTTTCGTTGATTTATGTTGTGCCAGAGTCAGTTTTATTGAGATCATAGAGTGGTGAGAAGATACGATAAAAATAAGTCAGATTTTTAACGCCCAAATAACATTATTCCGTCTTCCGACTAAATGTGCACCGGAATCCGACGTCGAAACAAATCATGCTTGTCCAATGTCTTTTTAAACAATGTCGTGGTTAGAGGACCAGACGACGTTAATCCAACGTCCGTCGTTAATAGTCGGGAATTAGTCGGAGTTAAGGAAAGTTTGTTGATGCTTTGTCTGCGCGACGTTGCGGCAAAGAGTTTTTAAAAGTTTCAGTCACATATTTGGTTAGATTTGTTATAGCAGAGGTTGGAAGGAACATTTTTTCCAAATAATTATACCAACACAATATACAAAGTGCAAATTATTGGTAACGAAGTGGAGATTTGTGCCCCCCTAGTCATTATTGGTTTATGCAATGGTCATATAGCAACGACGCCATTTCTTAATACTAAAACAGAGTGCTAAAAACATATCAATATTTCCCACTTTTTTGCTCAAACAATTTTTATATGGATATATTTATTCACATCCTCATAGGAAACAGCCAGTTATAACGTGATTTGTTATAAATCCATTTTTGAGTGACACATTTTTTGTTTTAAATTCTCAGAATTGTTGAAGATTTTTGCTATTTTTGGAAGTAATTTAGGGATATTTGTCAGCCATTTGTAACTCTTGTTAAGTAGGTATTACGTTTTATTAAAACTTAAATGCAAATTATTTTAATATACCCTATAATATTTAATAATAATAATTAAAACACATAATAAACCACATTGAACGAAGAACAAACATATCACAGAGAAACCTGCAAGGGACGTTGCTGCTGAATAATAATCAATTCTTCAATTTTATTGTAGGTAAAAGTAAAAATATTTGCACCTAAAATATTGCTCCGTCAGAAAGACTCCAAAAATTCGACCAAAGCAACGACGTCAAAAGTGTAACTATTAAGGACCTATTCCGAGACCTATTCTGTTATAAAACGTAGTTAGAATCTGACGTTGGCCCGACTGGAAATTGAATTCCACATTTAGGTTTAGAAGAGGGTCGTTACGTGGTCGCGGCAACGTTGTCTTCTTTTCGACGTCAAAATATTATTTAGACGCCTACTTGATGTCAATAATAAGTGAATGGTTTATACGATTTAAAAGGTGTAAGCTCCTGTGTCTGAAAAAAAATGACGTGATTCTGATACGTTAGTAACTCATAAAAAGCTAAAATTACACCAAGAAATAAATAACGAAAATGAGTCCCATACAGACCTGACATCCTGCCTTTTGTACTTTTTTCGTTGGGCGAATATCTGATTACTGTATAGAGACGGTGGCGGTTAAACGTCTGGCCTAGGGAAAAAAAGTTATGTGCAAGAACATCAGGTAAACAAATAACATGATATTGCAAAAGTGTTTTAAATCGTCATAACTGTACCAGCATTCAGAGTGAACAGT
This sequence comes from Taphrorychus bicolor, assembly GCA_951812265.1. NCBI lineage: Eukaryota > Metazoa > Arthropoda > Insecta > Coleoptera > Curculionidae > Taphrorychus > Taphrorychus bicolor. The sequence goes on from OX638297.1 coordinate 39,914,969, forward strand.
CCCAGATATGTATTTACGATTCGCATTAGTACTCAGACCAGACCCAACCCAGCCACTTTCCGGTTTGTGTATCTGCAAACAATACCAGATATTTTTACCCAGATTCTGAATGAACGTATTTAATTATGGTTCAGAACTTGGTTGTATAATTAATTGTGAAGCGAAATTCGTGGAGATCCATCTATTGGCATACATTTTACTGTTCAAAACTAAAATTGCACTCTCAGCAATACAAGCATGTTTATTTATCAGTACATGTATGGAAGTTGTTTGTAATAACAAAGTGTTTTGAATTGTTATGTGAGCCGTGTTATTATTTATCAAACTTACGATTGCAAACGTGATTTATAATCATGTAAATTCTTAAGCGAGACTACTCATCGATAAAAACCACTTATGCAATTTCTATTAAGTTAGAGCCACACCACCATCTCCTCCAATTCTAGCGTGGGAACCAATTTCGTTCGGCAAACATGGTTCAATAGGCCGTGATTTTGGCCTGATTCAAATAGTCAATAAATCCCGAATTCCTCTCTGTCTTTTATGTAACCGCTTCTTACCTGTCTGTGACTTGTAAAAATTCTTTAACACAACTTTGTGAGAGCATCCGTTTTTAGTACCAATATCTAACGGTTCTTATAGACAAATTTATATTCAAGAATCTAGGATTTTACTATTTCTTCGTTATTATAAGTAGGTCGTTAGATAGGTTCAGTGTGGCAATAAAGCTTCCTACAAGTCAGATTAAAATTCCAAATAGGAAAGGAGACCCCCTGATTATTATTATATATAAGTAACTTCTTTTTGTATTTTTAAATAAAAAGAACATTTTGAGGATGAACTTGAATTGTGTGCTTCTTCATTGACGACACCATCTCCTCTCGTCAAAAAAATTAAATTATATTTGTTTGGTGTAGAAAGTATTGCGGGTATAGGACTTGAAAAATGCACTTCACACTTTCGAAATTACAAACGTTCCGATCCTTTATTGGATTTTTATCAAGGCTTTTTCAGTGAGTGAAGATAGTCGAGTTGTAAGGTTTAAAAAAAAATTTATCCATTAAAACACGCGTAAAGTCTATGGCTGGTTTAAGAGCATGTGGCATTCAAGTAATCAAGAAACGAAAATCGAATCAAGAAACGAAAACCAAATCAAAATTCAAGAAACGTTGGTAGTTTCGAAAGTGTGAAGTGCATTTTTCAAGTCCTACACCCGCAATAGTTTCTACACCTATATCTATAAGGATGCGAAGTATCATGATATATTCCAAGTGTTTAGCGTCCCAATAGCAATGGTATGAAGGTAGGTTGGGGACGAAAGAACAACTTCATTCAATTTTCAAATCGCCGACGTTTCGACCGTATATTGCGGTCTTTCTTTTTAAGATTTTAGATTAAGAGCCTTGATAAAGACCGCAATATACGGTCGAAACGTCGGCGATTTGAAAATTGAATGAAGTTGTTATTTCGTCCCCAACCTGCTAATCCAACTTCATATCATGATATATTTGTATGGTTTGGTGTTTGGTGTCGATCAAAACTACTTTTGTATCTGGGTAAACTACAGGGTGAGTTTTTTATGGTTAGTGATGAAATCTCAGAAACGAGCAGAGTTACAAAGTTTTGAAGGATCATTTCAAAACCACATTTTTGAAAAATTGCACTGATTCACCAAATAATTGAGAGAAAACAAATGTGGACGATTTCTTTAAATTAAACTATCTGGCTCATTATTGGTTCTAGCACAATGAGGTAAGAACGAAAGTTGGAGGTAATGTATCCTAAACAATCTGGGCTTGCCAAATTATTTCTGACAGCTGTCATTTTTAAGTTATGCTATAAACCGTATTTACTTTTTAATAAAAAGTTTAAAAAAAGTAAGTTATTTAAAAAGGTCTTTTTGTTAGCTCTAAATTCGTGCCAATAAGTAAACAATTTTCAAGATGGCGGATACAGCCATTTTTCTCTCTAAGTTATATCATAATTCAAAAATGGAAAATGACAGCTATCAGAAAAAAATGTGAATGATGTGTATATAAACCCGTATCTATAATCCATTCAGTTATTTCTGTCGTCAAGTAGGCGTTGGAAACCTGACATATTTCACCCAGTACAACATGACTGACAGTGACAGTGATTAATAATCAGTTTGAGGTTAAGGTTATTGTTTACTGTTTTACTCACATAGTTGCCAGATGGCTTCATTAGTTCAAACTTCTAATAATATTGATTAATGATCACTAACCTAGAATCTAGTAAAAAATGGGCCGGGGCCGTACGTTAGCAAAAATATTATACTTTATTGATGCATTTAAAAATGAATCTTTTTCAACGATAATAATTGAGGTTAATAAGTTTATAGGGTGAATGTGGTTGTGATGATAATATGTATAAAAAGTTTGCTTTTTGGACTAAAATAAAGGCGGAATACAAATAGGGAAGAACAGGAAAAATTATATGTCTCTGTCAGCGGCAATTGAAAGCAAGAAGAGTTAATGCTTACCCCAAAAATAATGGAAACTTTAGCCAAGGTTATAGTGGGCGATTCTTGGGGGAGGTCTCTTCTAAATTGGAGGTAGCATTTTTTTAATGCAAATTAGCATTTTTGCGCTAATGACCTTGGGCATTTATTCTTAAGAAATATTTTTTTAATAACAAAATGTTTGAGGATTTTTGATAGCTGAAGAGAAAAAGATTGGTTGAGTAGAAGAAATGTTATACTCTTATATTGTGCTTTAATATTTTATTTATTGCCCAAAGTGTGCTGAAGAATTGGCAAAATTTCAAAATAGTCTCCTTCATTCTTACATTGTTTGCAATTTTTTGATGCTACACCTCTACCAAAAGTATCAGATATTTTCAACCTCAACATGCACACGTATATTTCTATGAAAGAAACGTAAAGTTTTTCCTAAACTCTACTCATACGACATAAAGTGTCTAAAGTAATTTTTTTTTTATTATCATTAATTAGCGGAAACCGGATAATGGATATTTAAGATATTCAACTGAGTGAAAACATGAAAACATACAAACAAAGCAGCAACTTCATCAAAGTTTGAACAAACATGTTTTATATTATTTTGGATAGTGTTGGAATAATGGAGGTAGGACTAGAGATAGCAAAGAATTGTCGGCTTTTTCTTAAAATTTTTCCAGATCTTTTTTGGCCGAAAGTCTATCATTTTTGAGTGATCCATGAGGTAATGTCAACGTCAGAGCACGTCAACTGGCAAATCGCAATTTCGAATAAGTTGGCGTAAGAGTAAAGTAACGTCACTTCCTGTCGATTTGGCCTCCATTTTCGTGTGACCCACTGCTGTAAAAGATATCTGTTTCGCCATATGTAATAAAGTACGAGGTGTTCATTATAAAACTTCATCTAGTTGGTTGTGAAATGTCAAAAGAAAAGGATGGAGAAACAAAAGTCCATTTATTTTGATTATGTCATCTTTTTCTGTCAAAATTTCATAGCCTGCTAGATGAAATTTTATAATGAACACCCCGTAGATTGTTAATTGGAACTCGAGATTTAGTGTAAATGAGAACATACCGAGAAAGATGGAACGGTTGGAGACAAAATTTGGTAAAATAAGAAATTTAAATTGGATCAAGTCATGCAGTGGCCACTGAATGAAACAAGCTTTAAAAAAGTTTTGTCAGCATGCTATGAATTTTAAGGACTTTGCCTTTTTTAGCAGGCAAAGTGAGTTATAAGAATTAAACGAGAGTAGAGAGCTGTAAAAAATAAATTTTATTGGCAAATTGGATTTGGTGGATTATGAGTAGACGAATTGTTATTGTGGGTATTTATGAAATTAAATAAGTAATGTATTAATTTAAATCAGCAACACTGGACTTGGGAGAAGCCCGAGTTTGTAACAATATACAGGATGCCCCATTTTAAATGTTCCAGCCGAATATCTCGCAAAGCAGAGCTAGTACAAAAAAGTTTGTTAAATAAATATTATGTATCATTAAGGTGGACAACCGAAGGCAATAACAAATTTTTGATAGATGGCGCTTGTAGCGTCAGATGGATGACAACTTTAAATTTTTAAATGAATCAATATATTTTTTATTCCTGAATTGGATTCATTGCTTAATTTTAAATAGAAAAGTGTCAAGTTATTTATGGGCTAAAAGCAATATAATTCAAAATATTTACAAATACCTTACTGATTTCTACTTATATAATGCATTGATGTCTTAGCAAATATTCAAAAACGTTTCCCCTAACAGCAATGCAATGTATCATTCTTTTTTGCAAAATTGTGTACCCTAGGCAATAAGTGTTCTTCTACTTCTTGGAGATCTGTCGATCTTTTTATTCTGAAGCTGCCTCTGCATTTTTTCCTGAAAGGTGGATTGCCAACTACCTTTCCATCTTTTAGGTGGCCTTCCGGCAGGTCTTGAGCCGGGCGGGGTGTTTTCTAGGACTATTTTCGGAAGTCTGTTCTCGACCATCCGTCTTGCATGGTTGTACCACTGCCTCTTATGTTGTCTTCCCCATCTCAAAATATCTTGTATTCCGCATTGTTCTCTGATCTCTGTGTTTCTTCCTCTGTCGTTTCTTGCTTTCCCCACTATTGTTCTCAGTGTTTTCATTTAGGCCACCCTTAGCATGTGTTTCGTCTTGTTGGTGTCTTAGTCTTGTAGATTCGAATTTTGCTATCTTTGCGCATGTACGGGTTTAACCAGACAATATCTCGTAGACATCCTGATAGTGCGGATGCTTTGGTAATCTGACTCCTCAGGCTTTTAACTGGGTCTTGAGTGCTTCATATGCCCAAATATCTGAATTGCATCACCTGTTCTATGGGATTGTCTTCCACCACTAGCTTACATCTGAGCGGACCTTTCACGATTGTCATGCATTTGGTTTCGTTGATAGAAATGTTCATATTGTGTTGGCGGTTTAGTTGGAAGAACTGGAAGAGTTGTTTCTGCAGATCGTTTTCTGATTCGCCAATAATTGCTGCATCATCGGCGTAACACACCATACCAATTCTTTTGTTGCCCAGTCTGTATCCGAGGTTAAGATCTGTTACTTTATTTATAATTTTATCCATGACAAGATTAAACAAAAAGGGACTTAGGCTGTCACCCTGTCTAATTCTTCCTGGTGTTGGGATGTTTTCCGTGAATTGATCTCCTGCTTAACCTTTGTTACGTTATTGTTATTTAGGTTATGGATTATCTTAGTTTTGTTCGCCGACGCCTTATTCTCTATCAATATATGTAGAATGTCTCTCAAACGAACCCTGTCAGACTCCTTTGTTAGGTCAATGAAGCAAATATACCGTCCCGTCAGACCGTCCCTTTGTGAAGCCCTGTTCTTCTTCCTCATTCTTAATTTGCGTTTCCAGTTTGTCCTTATTAATATCACAATAAGTCAAAAAAGCTTTAATAATTCCTTACCCCGTATCTTCGATTGTTGTTGACTCTTTCTCGTATGTACACAATATTTTTCAAATATTTTCATAAGTAGAAATCGGGAATAGCTAGATCGGGTGATCTCGGAAGCCTCAATACTGGACCATTGCGACCAATCCAACGCTTTGGATAACGCACATTTAAATAATCCTGACACTTAACTGACAGCCTAAGTCAAAATACTCAAGAACTTCAACTGATAAAGTGTCACGTATGCAGGTAAAGAGTGAACTCGTTCGATAAGAAAATAAAAATTTTATGCGAATAGCCAAAAAAGAAAAAACAAAAAACAAAATAAACTTTAGCGAAAAATATACCTGATACTTTTTTATTCAAAATTAAGCACTGAATCCAATTCAGGAACAAAAAATATATTAATTCATTTAAACAATTGCAGTTTTCATCATTCTGACGTTAGCAGACGCAGGCATGGCGACACAACTTGTTGTAAATAGAGCATCAACGTATTTATATGATCCATTTCAAATATTTAGGTATTCATCTACCAGGCTGAGGGATTGACAGATTCGTCCTATTTCTTCCATGTAAATATGTCATTTATATGTCAATTCCTCAGCTTACTAGATGAATATCTATTTGGAATGGACTCTATAAGCCTGTCTCTTTCGTCGTAACAAAACTACCAAAATATACGAAGTTAAAAATTGACTATTCCCATCCTTTAGTTTCTTAATAAGAATGTAAGGATAGCAATACTCCCAGAGCGGTCTCCCGAAAACGTTATTTATTATAATAAAGAAAAATCAGAAAATTAGGAAACGTCATGCATACGTGGGTGCTTGGATCGTTGTTTCGACAATAAAGGGTGCCACAAGAGAGATAAGCTTAACGCAGATACCGTAATGTAGAAAGAGATGATCAGAAAAAAGAATGTTAGAAGTCTTGGAAACAGCGTGTATTTCGGCGAGGTATAGCCATACTTCTGCCCATAATAGGTCTAGTAGTACAAAGTCACTGGATATTACCTTCGCTTGCCCCCCTTAAAGTTACACAATATTTATTTGAAAAATTTTCTTGTACTGGCTCTGATTTGCAAGATATTCGACTGGAACGTTTAAAATGGGACACCCTCTACAGGAAATTTGATGAAAAGTGAATAAGTTAAACATTATCAGGTATGAGCTATTTACTTATTATTGACATTAAGTAGGAGTTAGAAATCTGACTTTGACATTTTTATCTATCTTCTCAACATGTGCTGAAAGGAGATAAGCATATAAAACCAAAGATTTCAAAGGTAACGAGATGTCAAAAATAAGTGAATGAGTTATATATAACTAAAGTGCTGCCATCTGGAAAATATTTTAGATGAGTATAACAACTACAGAACAATACAAAGTTTTCAGATTCTCAGAATGAGTAGAATATCAATGTTGTATATGCTTTTTCGTATACTCTGAGTGTATAAAGTTGAAAAGTCGAAAAATGTTTCGAATTTTAGCCGAAGATTAACCGTGATCCTCCTATAAAGTATAAAAAAATTGAATTTAATATCGGAATTGTCTTGGAAAAAATGGTCCCATGTCGACGAAGAAACAACCCTTGCTGGTATCATATACAAAATTTAATAATCTTGCTGAAGAATGACCGAAGACATGAACTTACACGTGTGTCATTAAGAGGTAGACGTCGTCAGACAGTCGAAAGTACGGCTCCATAAATACAAACTGGGTGCGCCCTGACATGTAAAACGACCATTGTATAAGTGCACATGAACACGCTTTTCACCGGTATTATCGGCCAACTAAAATTTCCAACTATAGAAATCTTTGAACGTTCATTATTGTTACGCCTACCAGAGATTATTATTGTTCGAATGCATGCGGCCATAAGCCAGCTTTAATCATAATCTGCAGTGGTGTATATCTGGTATTTGGTTTGTTTCACTCTAGTATGGGATCATGTTACAGGCTAATACATTATCAATAAGGTACTTTTATCAATTCTATTTCGTTCGCTTAGAAGTTCATTATTACACGGTATAATTTTATGCGTAAAGGTGAGCTGCAAGGAGAACGCTTTATAAGCAACAATATGAACAAAAAGATGCTAAAAGTCGCATGGCGACAGGATGTGAAACCTCGATTGTAGGTATTACTTATTTCAGTGCGGATTTTGATAATTGTGGGAATCCTGCGGCAACAAAAGGACTTTATTGGTATAATTTGCATCATTAAATGTCCTAATGACATGATTATTCTCAATTAGGTATTTACCATCCGATTTGTCGGAGAACCATACCACCTGTCAAACTTTAAATTTCTTATAAAAGTGAGCAAACTTACCTTTGCGGCAATTCGTTTTCGATATTAAGCTTGTTGTTGTTGTTTTCGACTGGTGTTTTCAATTTGTTATTGTCTTCTCCGATGAGCAATTCGGTACGACCGTTCGCGTACGGCGACGACGATCTGCGGAGACCGATGCCGCCGAGCTGGGGTGGGCTTTCAAGGCCTTCCCTAAAAGATCCAAAGATATAAGTACAATTGGCAAAGTAAACATATAATAAATGATGTTTTTTTATTTTATAAACCAGTATTTCAAATTTGTCTGAATTTTGATTCATAGATTTTTAATATCAGTTGCCTAAAGAAATTCAAACCACGGGCGCAGCTCCTATTAAGTTTTTGACATGGCATGACTGCCTTTGTTGCCATTTTTCTCACAAATTATTAATGCCACAAATTTTTATAATAATGACTTTTCACGTAAAATTAACCGACAAATTTTAAAAGGTAATTTGAATTTCTTTACCCCGCTGACATACCAAACATTTACTGAATTAAAAGTAGTTGATGCACCAAAATTGTATGCCCGTTTTTGACACAAAAAATAAAAACTAGACGCCACCTTTGAATAGCTCTAGTGCATTATAAAGACATTTTCGGGCACGTGTCTATATGAAAATTTTTATTTTATTTTTTAATGTAAAATCATACTATGAAATTTGGCGTATAGAAATTTCCGTACACCCTGTATGTTGGTTGTATAATAGTTCTAAACTCCTCGTTAAAAAAAATAAGACTAGACCTACAATTTTGCCTTTCTTTAAACGGCTGTTTAAAAAATTTCGGTCATTTTCTTCACTTCTTATACAAAGAATGTGAACGAAGTAAAAGAAAGAAAATACAGTTTTTTACAGTTCTCACTGTTTCGACTTTACAAAGTGGAACTGAGGTGTACTCTACTTGCGCAAAAAATTTTTGCCCTCCAAAACCATCTTAGTCAAATCTTGTGATCAGTATCTCTTAGACCTTTTCGGCACTTTAGAGATTAATGTCCGGCTTCAAAATGTATAGCAAATTGCAAAAAATAAGATTATTTTTTTTAATAGTTTCGTTATTCTTCGATTCATTTCAATCAAAAGCACTATTTTATAAACTACACTTCGATATTCTTATTTCAAAACAAAAATGTTATTTTTTTCAAAATTTAAAATAGGTACCTAACCAGTATGTTTTTAAACAAAATAACTGTTTATAATAACGCATAAGTATCTTAATGATACAGTCAATATCTGTAGACGTGTTTGTCAGTTTGATAACTGATTTTCTTTTACTACAGTTATAGCAAAATTGCAATAGTATATTACATACCGGGGTGGAAAGTCATTCATTACTGTCGAGAGATTTGATAGTTTGTCGAGCGAAACGCGCAGCGTCGAGATAAACTATAAAATCTCGAGACGGTAAGGAAACTTCCTACCGAGGTGTGTATACTATTTTATTTACAACCTACATAAGATGAATTTATATTTTTCGTATAAGATATTTATAATATTTTTAACTATCTTTTTGAAAAAAAAAATACCAGTTAACTACCTTATCTAGTTGGATGCTACTAGGGACACCTTTTTAATTCTATAAAGATATTAAATTTTAGGGGCCAAGAAATAAGCATGGAAAATGAGGGTTCAAAGAGATGTAGGTCATAAGCCATTACCGCCCTTGGGTGGTAATGAATACCCATTACCTACGCCTAATTTAGGGGTAGGTAATAGGTAATTTCCCACCCTTCTATGACGTTTGTAATGATAGCATGACATATATGGTTGTAAATAAAAATAATTTTTGTTTTTTGTGTTAGATGCTTTATTTTTTTTTTAACTGAACCGTTGTTAGATGAAATTGCACATCGATGTTACATTTCAAGTGAAATGTAATAGATTGATTATTACAGGGTGATAAGCAAATAAATAAGGCAAGAATCTTATTTTAACGATACCCACAGTCAAGACCCCTAGACGCTTTTGCCAAATTCAAAGAAATTTATAAGATAATTGCAAGTAATAGAGTTAAGTGCAATTTATCGACTGCATTTCAAAGTACCTATTCTACTGTTTTATTAACTATTTAACTAATATTCATATCTGTTCTATTTAATTAATTCGTTTTATTATTTTAACCCGTGTCCCTCGCCATAAACCTCCCAAGTGCAATCTATGAAACTCTGTCTAAATGTATAGAACGAAAAGTAAAATTTACCCTAATTTTTGCAATTTTGCCATAGATTTTGTAAACCGCAACTGTCTCTCTTGAAAAATAAGGGAGATACCCTGCAAACGTGCCGAAAATGTGATATTCTGTAGTTGGAGGTAGGAGTCGGAGATACCAAACAAATGTATAATTTCTCTATAATTAATTGGTCACCCAACTTGTGTAATCTATGACGTAATTTCATCGTCAGAGCACATCAATTGCGATTTCGAAACATTTGACGTAAGACGTCAAGTGACGTCATTTTTTGCCGATTTATACGCCATTTTTGTGACTCACTGCTAAAAAACAGTAGAGGAGGAAAAACTATAAACCACGAGTCTCTCCTTATATAATATCATTGTATTTAAATCTAATAGTAGATCAATGGCACTTATGATGGTGTTCACTAGATGTCACTGGAGCCTAGTGACATCATCATTTTAGACAAATATTTCAAGGCCGTTTAATTTCCGGCGTTGTTGCAATTGTAATTTACGTAATACTGACTTCACGTCAGCTAGATAAAGATCTCCGAAATGCTCCTTGCTCTCTTGCCTGCAGTCATATTTGTCATGGTATGTCACATTTTATTTTTTTATTTACAATTCATAATTTCTACATTTTTATGGATATTGGAGCTAGACAAGCTCGATATTTGGCTAATTAATGAAGCAGCCGATAAATAACTCTATAAGTACCAAAATGCCTTCGCCTGCTGCCGTTACTTAAAACAGTGTGAACAGAGAAGTGAGTGAATCTAATGGCGCGAAAACCCAGGGAATCTTATGGATATTGGAGCAAAAAAACTGGATATTTCGGCTAGTTAATGAGGCAGCCGATAAATAACTAAAAAAGCTGCTGCCGTTACTTAGAACAATGGTGAACAGTGAACTGAGTGAACCTAATGGCGCGAAAACCAAATTAATCATATGTGACAAGTTTCAGGATGTCCCTTAATTCTTACAAAGCAGGGAGTTTAATACAAGCAAATCAACACAAAATTAAGATATTATAATGTTAAAGACTAGTAAGACAAATCCTTGTAATTCCAGTTATTATAGGCTAAATTCATGATAGTATGAAACAAAAGCAATCACTGGTTTTCCAGATGGTTTCACCTGTACCTATATGATACTAGGCAACTAGACCTATGGAGGTTTGGAGGATCAGTGGACAACCATTGTTTATATTAGCGTTAGGGTGGTAGGTACTCTTAAAATTGACCTTACAATTACATTGTCACACATACTTTCAAGCTAAACACCAATAACTTTCTGTTATTTATTAAAACCCAGAATACAAGATGTAACACTGCAGCAAAGTCTTTCATACAGGAATTTCCATGATTGAAACAAAAAGAGAGACTTTTGAGAGGAATAAAATTGGGCAAACTATATATCTGTATTATGTGTATTATTAATAATTCATACTGTATTATGGATATTATAAAGATTAGATATTATTTACTAACATGATATTATTAACAAGAGTATTAAAGAATTCTACCAATATTGTAACTTTTTTTAATGTTCTTTTTAGAAAATCAACACTTTTTCTTTATTTAAATCTTAACTTATTATAAAACTAATGCATTTTAACCATAAGCAACCTACCTAATATTATAATTTTACCTATAAAAACACTTTGAATATAAAATGGAGATATTGAGTTCACATAGTTCATAAATTTGAAAAGATTTTGTTTTTGTACAGGTTGTAACAAATTCAGGGGTGACCTGGAGGGTGACCGTTGTACTTTAGGAAACTCTAAGACATACAGGGTCCTCTTTATTACCTGATACATATACAAGGTGTACCTAGGTGACAATCTTTCGGGAGCCTATAGGGCTATCCAGCATCCCATATGACACACGCTTCATACTACTACAGTTATTAGACAAAGGTAGTACCTTCCTTCAGGTGGTTCGCACTTGGACTTGCATGCCCTGTGAGCTGAGCAATGACGGGGTGCATATCCAGAATCCATATTATACACACGTTGTTGTGAGACATATATTGATATAGCTCCGGTACCAAGGAGTGTATCACATTCATACTATCAAAGATTTTAGGCAAGGGTAGTACTTTCCTCCAGTTGGTTCGCACTTGGACTTGCATGCCCTGTGAGCTGAGCAATGATGGTGCATATCCAGCATCCCATATTGCACACGTAGTGCTAAGATTACTTACTGACACTGATAGCTCCGGTACCAAGGAGTGCATCGCATTCGTACTACTATACAATCTCAATATTCACTGGCTGCCCCATTGTAACTACGGCTCTGGATATAGGATAACTTAAATGGATGCGGCGACAGTACATAATAAAGGTCATCCTTTCTCATTTTTCTTTGTAGCCGGCATTTGCCAAAAAAAGAAAGTAAAATAACATAATATCACAAATACTTATACCTACACTATATAACCAAAATTTAATAAATAATAATGACAGACGAATTGGCATATCTTTTTATCTACGTCTGCAAAATTACTAGTTTTTATAATGACTTTATATTTATAGAATATATCCATCCTTGTTCACCCAATGCAGTAGAGAAGTAGAAATTTTGTTTTTAATTGTATAGAATATACAGCTGTGGTTATTTTTACTTTTGCCGTGACATTTCCACCGTTGCCAAGTTTATGGTCCCCCATGAAGTTGACAAGATTGACAGCGTCCCCCATGGCCCTCTGGCAGAGAGAGACCGAACTATCCATTCATTGATTTACTTGTGATTCTTATACAATGATAATATATAAGCCATCCACTTATTATTGTCGTCAGCAGGCATTGGAAAATTGACTTTGACTTTGAGTTCATTTTCAAAGATAACTAGGTGACAAAAATAAGTGAATGGGTAATACTTAGGTACTAAGCTTGTTGCAACAGTATCTTCTAGTTTTATTCCTCCTCCCTTAGAAATTCCTAGCCAACTTGATGACTTTTTGAACACCTTATAGTTTTGCTATTGCACCAATTTCCAAAGAGTGTTGTTTCCACGTGATACGTATAACGCTTTATGCATGAATAATATTTCTTTGTCCACGGCTGTGCAATAATATGGTATCATTTTTCAGGTTGTAAACCCATAATTCGGTGTGTTATAAGCTTTGGGCTGGAACAGCGTGAATAGTAATCATTATTCTCGTTGCGTCATTTGTGTTTTCATTATACACTCCATAAGAATTGCATGGTACACCGCCATGTTGGAAACTACAAACAAATCAAATGAAGGTTCCAACTATAATGGCCGCCCTGATGCGGCCGCCATAATGATTTTAACATCACTTTGACTTTGACAATCAAAACAAAATGCATTTTGACCGAGTTATCTAATTAATTATTGTATAAAAATTGAAAATTAAGCCTTGGACAAAATACAGTATCCAACTTGCATATAATAGCCATCATTATATGCTTGTTAGATAATATACTATTAACCTACTGCATACAGGCAGATGAAATTTAATAAAACATTCATCACCTCCATTTTCACATTTTTGATTAGTTGGCCTCCACTGAAAAAAATGTCCGAGATAAGGGGGATTTCAAAAACGGTAAGAATAGGAGTTGGCTTAAATGAGAGCGAAGTTTGACTTTCTAGAGTAAAATGACATTTTAAAACTTGCTAAACGTTAAGCCGTTTCGTAGTTATGCGAAAAAAAAGCCAATTTTAACAATTTTGTTTTTAACAAATAGTCACTTTATGATTAATGTTAAATAAAAAGTAAGAGCTTCTTATACAGGTACTTTCCAATGTTCTTTCACATGTAATGCAACAAATTGAAATCCGACGTTTCGTTTTCGAGTAACCATCATCAACTTTGGTTGAACTTTATGTTTTATAGCAGCGAAAGTGACATTTATTCTTAGGAAAGAATATACTCTTTTCGCTACTTATTATAGGTTACCGTGTTTAGGAGCCCAATATTTCATTTTTACACAATTCACAAATGGTGTAGAGAAACATTATTTTTTATATAAAAGTATAGCTAATTACCGCGACATGCCTAAAGGGCGAATCTAATTATGTTATTTTATAGGCGATGAAACAATTGAATTGCGAAAATCAACTTTATTTTTCAATATTCTTTTCAAAGAAAAAAATGTAGATTTTTATATTTTTAAAAACTGACGGAGTATACTTTCAAACCCCATCTCATATAGTATCAAAACGTTCAAATTTGCTGCAATTCATTGAATTCGTTTGAAATCCTAAATAAGTAGAAAAAACTGAAGCTTTCAATGTTTGTAAGTTTTGTTTTCATTTCGTTTTTGTCTATTAACAGTTTTATCTGACTTAATATAAAATTAGTAGATGCTCTCACCTATTTTGAGGTCCGATGTGGTTGGCGAGAAGCGCCGCGGCGCTAATCTGCTCAGGAGGCTGCGCGGTGGCCCGTACGTCGTTGGCCAACACTGGTGAAGGGCGGTACTTATCACCCCCTGCGCTCCTGTGCACTGCAACCACCGAAGTGGTGGACCCAAGGGCGCCGCCGGATCTTAAACGATTTGGTAAAAATAATGTGTCTTGACAAAAAAGTGATCATATATAAACAGTTTACTTATTATTCACATTAAGTAAGAGTTGGAAATCTGACTTTGACATTTTTAATTTTTATCGTATCTTCTCAAACTGTACTGAAAGGAGGTAGGTATAGGAAAATGAAGATTTCAAAGGCAACGAGATGGACAAAATAAGTGAATGAGTTATAGGAGAATCTTGACCTATTCTTTGTTTGCGTTCAATTAAAATAACCAACATTAAGTATGCAAGGAGCTATCAAAAATGTATCGCAATGCGTAACTCCCAGAGAAAAATGCGTTTTCAAACTCTCTTTTCACCTCTAACAAACAGAACGAACCCTCAACTTAACAACCCCCCAACGTAGATTTTAAAATAAAACAGATTCGTTCTAGCTTTTCGGTGATAAACTGACTTTATTCTAAACAAAACTTGACGAGTTTCGGGCTTTTTCAGAAAAGTTTATTATCTTTATTTTTATATATAATTATATATAGTATATAGTAAAGTTATATCATTATATTTTATTTTGTTTTTATTTCGTGTTTATACCATTGTGCAAGCTTTCCTTGTGCTCAATTCTGCAAGGTAATTTTTCTCTGTGGTACCGATTTCGTCCAATTCTTTTCCAAATATACCAAAATTGAAATTTTTTAACAAATATTTGATTATTTACAAATGTATCAAAAATTGAACCTAATTAACCCAAAACGATAAAAAAACAATTTCAGATTTCCAAGAAAACTTTTAGACTAATCGAAGCGCAGCATGTTGGAATCAAAGCGAACATTTTCGCCACTAAAATGACTTTGGATAGAGAGAGATGACTCAGAAGAAATTAAATTTCACTTATTATTGCTATTTTATTCTATTGCATATTTATTCTTCCGCAAACATTTTATTTCTTTATTTCTGCACTGTAAAGTTTTAGGATAACAAGAAGTTAAAACAAAGTTTTAATTTCACTTCTCACATATACAATGAATTAATTTCAATTTTTACTATACCAATTTATGGAAATTCTGAGAGCAAATTGACTTACCTGTTTCCTGTGGAATTGTTGTTTAAATTTTCGGTGGCCGTCAAAGAAGTGACGTAGATGGGCGAGTTGTTGATGAAACCGTTCAATTCCTCGGAGGTAACCGCGGTTTGTTGACTTAGCTGAAAAAAAAGGCAATTGGTCATTTTCTTAGGTTAAGATAAAAACATAAAATTCAAGGCTAACGTAGAAACAGGGTATATTGTCAAGCTAGAAATATAAGTGAGATTTTACTATTTGGAAACTGGGAACGTTTCGATCTTTTCTTAAATATTCCTCAAAATTGCAAAATTACAAAAAAAAAACGTACAATATGTACAAATGTCAACCATGTAAAGCAACCTGAGCAATTATCATTTTTTTTTCAAATAAGTAAGTTAAAAAGGCGCGTGGATTAATGGATACATTATGTTTATGAGTTAAACGATATTGACAATTTTCACTAACGGAAAAAGGTATATACAATTAACATCATGTGAAGAGTGTACATGATACACTATTCAAGTAGTGAAAGTCTAACAAAATAACAACTGGAAGTTAGCAGAACTAATAAATATAAAATATAGAGGTTTTTAATTTTTTTAATTAAAAAAAGTCATTAAGATTGCTGTAACATCTCAACAAAAAAGAATGAAGTAACAAAAGTTTATTTACTTAATCATGTCATCGTTTTCTGTCAAAAATTCATTGCCAACATTTGCTAATGAACACCCCGCATATATTTGTTAGAAAATACACTCTCAGGCATACATAGTGGTTCCATAAAAATGCCATACCTATTAGACTTCTAACGGTTTAATTCTTCTTAAAATCACATATCTTTTAGCCATTAAGAAGGCCTCAGCTAGAGATAAAAACTCAACTTCATCAGGAATAATGCCGACCACGCTTCACAACTTTAAATATAATTGTAAATAATAATCGTCCAACAAATGATCCGAGAATGTCTTAAGAATAAAAAAATATAGAAAACACATAACAAAACAAATATATGAAAAAGCCTTTTTTCCAAGTCAGTCGACATTTCGAAATGGTTTTATTGCATGTTCAGGACCATTTGGAGTAGACTTTGTAACGAAGTTACTCCAATTTCTTGCGAAATGGGAACGCGGTCCTAAAGTTATAAAAGTCAAGTTCAATTAGTTAGGGTTAATCGAGGGATTAACAGATGTAAGTTAACTTACGGCATGTTTGCCAGCTTTTAAATTTGTGTATTTCCTTCAAATTCTGGTGAGCGACTGGCAATCTTTAGGTAAAACCAGCCCTCGGATATTTTGTTTTCATTGTTGCTTCCATATAAAAGAGCTGAAGAGTAAAATTTCGGGGAGTCGATCGCCAGCCGTTGAAGTGTAAACATCGCCATACCCAGAAGTAGAACCGTATAGAAACAGACCGAAGCCCCTATTCTTGTAAGCCCCATTTTCACACTCACACACATACAGGCCATAGCGATTATTGGGCCCCATTTTCACACACCCACCTACACGGGACATAGCGATCGTTGGACCCCCTCATTCACATAAAATACATAGGGCTTAGCGTTTGTTGAGCCCCACTCATTCAAAACACACGGGTCAAAGCGATTGTTGGGCCCCATTTACACACACAAACACACACACACCCAGACCAGAGCCTTTGTTGGGCCCCACACATATACATTTCACCGTCAACTTACTGAATTAGTTAAATTCCCGTACCCGTTCCCATTCAAGGAAAGCTGTATTCAGAACCGTATATTTTCCTTTAAATCACCGACCGTTAGTTCAGGTTAGAGTGCCTCTTGCTATAATCCATAAAAGCCCTAAACTGATAAACTTTTGTAACCTTGTTGACATTGCATCTTGACAATATAATTT
This sequence comes from Taphrorychus bicolor, assembly GCA_951812265.1. NCBI lineage: Eukaryota > Metazoa > Arthropoda > Insecta > Coleoptera > Curculionidae > Taphrorychus > Taphrorychus bicolor. The sequence goes on from OX638297.1 coordinate 39,932,321, forward strand.
TACTGTATTGATTCTACTGCGTATCTTTCTCTCAAATCGCAACTAAAGACAGAACGCGTGGACAACTTTCTCCACTGTTTAAAAGCTCCCCGATAGGCATCCTGTGGACCCTATACCCCGTAAAACCCATAGGGGGTGGCGCCCGATATAATTTACTACCAGCTTGGACGTCAAACGGTCATCGCCAACAGGCCCCCCCCCCCTTTAATAATCGTTACAACTTTCACGTCACGTAAAAACATGTACCCCGTGTTCATTGACAACGTCATCTAGAAGGCTATGAATCTTTGACAGAAAAGGATGACATAATCAAAGTAAATGGTCTTTTGTTCCTTCATCCTTTTCTTTTGACATTGGACACTCTCTACCTAAAAACCAAAACAGAAGATATTAAAATGATGACAACACAACAAAAAGAGAGGCAATCAAGAAAAACAACAGTCTCGCTCTTGTAAGGTGTACGCGGCGAACTGATTCAGTTCTGTACCATTCACCCCCAGTTCCATTCAGCCCTGTGCTCAGCATGGGTTCACTTATAGTATTTCTGTCTGAAACGTCGATTGACTAGAATACTTTCATTTCTACCCTTCAAACCCATTAAGAAAATTAAAGCATGAATTGAATGCAAAACCAAAAGAGCCATAAAAGTCCTAGGGAAAAGTCAATAACCAAAAAAAATATACGAAATTATTTGAAGAATGAGAGAACATGTAAAACCTATAGGTATGTAAACCTCAAAACAAAACAAAACCCCAACATCAAAATTAATAAAAAAACTCATTATCAAAGTTTTCGCTAAAGTAGCTAAAAGATGGTATCACCAGTCAAATCGTCTTAACATTCAAACCAATTTAGTTAAAAATAAAAAAAACAGAAAAAAGCAGAAACTAATTAAAAAAAAATTGAACTAAATGACCAAAAGTTAAAACTTCACACAGTCAAAAAAGGTCTAAAAACTAAAGGTCTTTGCGAGGTTTTAAAGAGAAAAAACGATAGGTATTACCCATTCACTTATTTTCGTTATCTAGTTACCTTTGAAACCTTCATTTTTTTATACGTCTCCTTTTAGCACAAGTGCTAAAAGGCTTATATCTGATACCAAAAATTTGAAGTAAAATTTAAAAAAATTAATAAAATTTAATGTTGGCACATTAAAAGCATTTACATTAGGAACATTTTGCCAAAAAAGTACCGCGAAACAAGTTTTAGTCAAAACATGAACAGAAATGAGACATAAAATACTTACATTTCAAATGTTATGGCGGAGTTATTGGGGAAGTTAAAATTTCGAGATCATATATTTATTTGTCCACGACCACCTAATTATATATTGATATTTAACTTGTTGACAAAAGTTAAATAGGGCTCATATAGCCTCAGAGGTATGTACCGGGTGTCCAGCAGAACCCTGGACATAGGAGATTAACATGGGAAATCGGTTTTTATTTTTTTGCGCCTATACGGTTGATTTGATTGAAAAATTTTTAAGAGTAAAGTTTTAGAGCTTATGGTCAGCTATAATCCTGTAATTTTTTCAATACCTCAGTTTTGGCTGTTTTTTAGAAAAACGCCTCGAAAAGTGCAAGAATTTGAATTTGGCGCGTCACCCCCGCCATGCATGTGCAGTGTCGCCAACATAATAATTTCTTAGGTCAGAGTCAGAGTCGATTTTCCTTTCTTATTTAGTTTGAGGGACTATCATGTAGTAATTAACGTAATTATGCACTGAAAATATGTTGGTGACACTGCACATGCAAGGCGGGGGTGACACGCCCAATTCAAATTTTTGCACTTTTCGAGGCGTTTTTCCACAAAACGGCCAAAACTAGGGTATCGAAAAAATTACAGGATGATAGCTGACCATACGCTCTACAACTTTACGCTTAAAAGTTTTTCCATCAATTCAACCGTACAGGCGCAAAAAAATAAAAACCGATTTCTCATGTTAATCTCCTATATCCAGGGTTCTGCTGGACACCCGGTATGAGTTGAAACTGCGGGAATAACATCATTATTCCCGCTCGCCATTATACCGTCTTTATAAAGTTCTAAGGCTAATATTTCAAAAATGGTTAAAGATAGACTCATAGTGTCTTATACAAAAAATACTTGTAATACTACATAGAATCAAAAGCAATAAAAATATACAGGGCGTTCCATTGAAAAAAATATAACTTTTTCGAATTGCTACTTTTTGACGCACCCTGTATAAAACATTTTACCGCATTTATTTAGCTTTCCTGATACTTAACAACTTTCGTCTGAACAATATTTTTGTACTCAATGGTTTCCAGGTTATGGCCTGGTCAAATAAGTCTTGGACACCCTGTAGGCTTGATCTTTTGGTTGCGAACTTGCGCCTTCATCACTATATTACAAATATGATAAAATATTCGATATAACGTATAAAAATAATTTTACTCTGCATAACAGAACAACAAAGGGACGTAAAAAAATGTACGAAACAAACAAATCATTAAAAAAAGGACCAACTCGGCCATTAAACTGGAAAAAAAATAGCTGAAGGTAACAGTCAATAAATAAAAGAGAGAGAAAGAGAAAGAGAGAGAAGAGAGAGAGAGAGAGAGAGAGAGAGAGAGAAAGAGAGAAAGAAAGAGAGAGACATATGCAAGACCTTGAACCTTGTACCATGATATCATTTGATATCATACTATGGTGGATTACGATGCTCGCATAACGTATGTCCCATAAGTTTGATGCAAAAAAAAATAATAAAATATTTTTAGAAGAGCAAACATGAAAGAACGTAATTTATTTATTTCATAATATGTAGCTGTCCGTAATTTTCTGTGAGACCCAGTTTTGTTCGAACACCTCTCATAAGGTTCTGGACAACCTCAATGTCAATTTCCCTGATTTTCCTGAGGATTCTGTGGCGCAATTGGTCTCCATTTTCTGCTGTCCATCCTCCGTCATACACCGTCCGACTCAATAGCGCCCAAAAATCTTCAATGGGTCGTGCTATTGGTAAGTTTGGTGGGTTATCATTTTTTGGTACATAAGGTATGTCATGTTGTGTAAGCCAATTTCGGGTTTGTTTGCATAATGGCAAGAAGCCAAGTTTGGCCAAAACAGTATTTGTCAAACAAGATCAACAAGTTTAGTAAGGTAGTTGTCAATATAACGTCTGCTGTCCAATGCCTGTCCCCGTACATGACCCACATAAGGCCTCGCTATATCCCTTGAAAAAATGGCACACCAATCTAGAATTTTGTCAGCAAATTTTGCTTTTTCTGTGAACCTTATATTGTCTGATCATTGCTCTATGTTATCTGTATAAAACCCGTCATTGCTTTTCAATTCTGAATTCCCCAGAGTAATAGTTGATTATGTCACTAGGGGTAAAAGGGAAGCTGAGGCATGCAACTGGGCGAAGCAAGGGGTAAAATAATGTCACTAAGCATGTGCCAATTGATTAGTTGAACCCGTGAGTAATGAATAATAAAAACTAATAAGTAATGGGCATATTATTAAACAACTGTAGAAAAAAATTACTTATTATACATAAAGTTGTTAGATGTTACGTAAAAACACAAAGTTACGGTGTTTTCTTCTTCGATTTTTAAATATTCCCTTATTTATATCGGAGGGCTTTGCTTGCACTTGAATAGACCAGCTGTATGTTTGATCTATTTAGTAACATATGGTGTAGAAGACCGATTAAAAATTCATAATGGGCTGAAAGTGGGTATCCAATTTCATTAAGATTTCGCCGTTGGTTAAAAGTTTTTATAAAAAAAGAACTTTAGATAAAGGTAATGAAGAATCTCGCACTGAAGAGTTTTAAATTATGCATTTCCACTTAAAGACAAAATGTATACGCAGCTGGCTTATTTCACACAATTACACTAATACAAGCTCCATTACGAATGTAACTTATAAGGGCTATTAAGGTGATGACATTAATAATTTTACTAGTTACGAAGGTGCTGGATAGCGGGTGTAGTACAAATAGCTACTTTACTGTTCAGAAGTTGCCAACGTTTCGACTTTTATCGAGTCACAATAACAACTATCTCAGTTATAAACTAATTATTTGTGTATTTAGAGCCCAAAGTGATATTTTGTCGCTCGATAGGAAAGGTTATAGACGCCCGACACAAAGCGAATAGTTACTCGAGTGCGACAAAATATCACTTTGAGCTTGTAATATAAAAAATTTAGGGTTCTACAATATCTGAAAAATTTTAGGGTTCTATTATACGATTCTACATTAAAAATAAGAAAAAACTTTCATATAAACTTGTGTCCGGAAATATCTCTATAAAGCGCTAGAGTTTTTTAAAGATGACGCCGAAAAAAGTAACTTTTATTTATTATCTTAAAAACTGGTTTATGACATTGTTTCAGTTTTAGTACATCAACTACTATTATTCAGGGGTTACCTTGTGTCTGTTAACGGCATACAGAATTTCAAATCAGGGGCCTGGCTATGTGGGCACCTATTAATACTTATTCATTTTTTTTTATGTTGCACAATTTTCGTATAATTTTTACTTTTTTTCGATTTTATCGGTTAATTCTACGTAAAAAAGGTACTCTTCAAAAAATTTTTAGCATTACTAGTTTGTGAGAAGAACGCCGATAGAGGTGGTCTTGTCATAGACCATTTCTAGACGGCAGAAGAGAAAACGGTACATTTGTTTCAGATAGACGCAACTGTGGTAGTCAGCGGACGACCCGAAATCTTGGTGTATCAAGAAAAGTGGTGGGACGAGGTGGTCCAGTGGCTTGGCCTCTGCGATCACCCGACCTGAACCCACTGGATTACTTTCTTTGGGGACATTTAAAATCTCTAGTCTATTCTGTTCCAATAGAAAATGAAGCGCATCTTCAGCGAAGAGTAACAGCAATGCGAAGTAATTCGAAACACTCCAAGCACATTTGAACGCGTAAGATTATCTATGCGGAACCGGTTGACGAGCTGTATTGAAATGAATTGTGGTCAGTTTGAATATTTGTATAAATCATAGTTTTCTTTTTTTTTTGGCATTTTAATAAAATTATGTTTAAGAAATGTCCTATGACACGACTACCTCTATCGCCGTTTTTCTCACAAACTAGTAATGCTACACATTTTTTGAATAATATGTACCTTTTTTACGTTTAATTAATCGACAAAATTGAAAAATTAACTAAAATTTATACAAAAATCTGTGCAACTTAAAAAAAATGAAGAAATATTAATAGGTGCTCCCACAGAAGTTTCTTGAATCCAGAAACTTCCAATGTTTAAACTTTTATTTAAGTCTTAAGCAGTAAAGTTACTGAAGCGTGTCACAAATGTTTCCTATACCCGCTATCTAATGCCTTTTTATTCAAAAAAGATGCAAATTACTTAATAATATGAAAGTTTCATATAAAACAAGACGGTATTTTGCATACCTGTTCGGATAGTTTGGTTATGTCGATGGGGGTGATTTTGCGTAGCGCCGAGAGACGCTCCAGGCGTTCGCGGGCTTGCTGTTCCACGGCGATGACGAACGCATCCTGCACGTTGTCCTGACTTAAATCCAAGTCTACCGCTGTAAAAAATATATTTATTTTAATAACCATTTTATAAGTCTTGCTTTATACAATTCTTTTACAAGATTACTACAATGGATGGAAATATTGTCAAGAGCGTTTCAGAAAAATGGCATGAATTTTTAACTTGAATTTTACTAATAATTTTAAAGAGAGCTTAAGTGTTGCCATGAATGTGTGATTTTTTTAACAAATCTTGTTATATTCAAAACAACTTTCGGTTTAAGCGCCCCTATTAAACATTAAACACATAATTAAACAATCGATGCACATAGGAAGTGCAATTATTTCTTTCTTTCCTTCTTAATGACATGATGTGTCGCATTTTTTTGGCAAATACTGTAGGTGTACAAACAAAAGTTGTAAATGAAATGATTAATAAAACCTAAGTTGAAGGGTTTGCCGCAAGAAGGGCGCAGTTCCATCTTTTGGTAATTTTTGGGTTGAAATATACGTTATTTGCAAAATAATTTGGCGAATCAACTGGTTCAAAAACGATGCAGATCCGATAATAAATATAGAAATTATACGTATATGTATATGTTTCTGCCTCCTCAGTTGTTTGGTGCCAGAGGGGTGCACCTCCGGATCTGCATCCATTTTGCACCAAACGATCGTCAGTGTTCTATTATCATTTTACTAGTTTATATTTTTACTAGTTGATAAGCCATTCGTTTGATATTTGAAACTTAATAATAGGATTTATATTAAAAATTTGTTTTTTTGTCTCAAGGAGATAAATACTCGTTTCCTCACGTGCTTGGTGTAAAAAAAATGCAGCTCCAACTTTTGTGAAAGTTTTTTCTAATTTTCTCAAAAATTATTTTGTTTATAATAGTCTCAAATATTGCTCAAATATCTTTATTATCAATTAGCATTCCTTTTTTTAACTTCAAATAAAACATTTTTTTTTACTTTTTTTTTCAATTTTCTAATAATTATCAAAAAAATGGAGCTGCACCCTTCTTGAAGCAAACTCCTCAATTAGTCTCCCCGCTTTCATATGTAGTTCAGACAATAACTCGCATTTCAGAAATCATAATTTGAAATTCAGAATTACAAACGAGGTTTCTAAAATACCAGTGACATCGTTTGAACTACATATGAAAATGTTCTATAGGGTGAACGTTTTTTGAGTTTAACAATAGGGATCTCGGTTATTGGAAGAGACTCGAAGAAGGTTAAGTTAGGAAAAGTTAAAGATCTATTAAAAAATACTTTTTCAAATTTTGAAAATTCGGACTGGTTCCGCAAACATTCGCAAAAAATCGAAATTTTGAAAAAAATTTATTTTTTCTAGTCTTAATTTAAAGAGATAATTAAAAATAATTGACACTTCTTTATCAGACACTTTTTGCTCTCTTCAACGTGGTATTTTAAAATTTTAAATCCGATTTTTCGTTTTGATGCCAATCAAGGTTATCAACAACTTCTTTTCTTTCGATAAGGTCCTGGATTCTGAATCTTCTTGCAATTCTGCATTCGGTGATATGCGATAATTAATAGATCTATTAACTTTTAGGGGGAAGATTTTGCTGATTTTGTCATGTAATCGTTAAATTTTCGTTGATAAAGTCGGGTAACAATCTTTTTGACCCCCATGGTGTGTCTGCGTACACACCACCAATAAAACAATTTAATTTTCGAAGTGTGTGAAGATTCAGCCCAATTCGATTAAACTATTGGCCGATGAAAATATTTGAAGTCTGTGGGAGCTAAAAGGATCATGACTGGCTTTATCAACCAAAAGTTAACAATCACATCACAATATCAGCAAAATCTAACCTTTTAATGGAAAACTCTACATTATATTTTACTTTCAACTTTGGTTCTAGAATAAAAAAAAAACAGACATTTTGAATTTATTTGAGTTGTGACCTGTATACCCTATTTCTGTGGGCCCTATTTGTCGAGTGATTTAACAATGATCTTCAAAATGAAAGTTATGAAAATCACATTATTAATAATAATAGTTTGCTTTAAGAGAGACCACGCTTTAAGAGAGGGTACGCCCCTTATTTTTAAAAATTTGGCGCTGATATCGGTCCACATTAAAAAATGTTATTAAATCTTGCACGCAAGACGTGCGCAGAGATTATTTTCTAGGAAAAGACACGATTAATTAGAAACGAAATAAAATAATTCACCACTTAAATAAAATTCAGATTGAATTATTTCTGATGCAATAGAGAAACTAAGAAGGGCTATAGATAATGTGTGTGATTTGATGAGGAAAAGTGATTTGCAACATTTGCCCGTATTCCTTATTTGACAAGTTGGGTCCTTGCTGTAGAGTCCTTCAGATAAATAAAGGAACAAAGGAAAATGATGTTTTTCAATCTCTTCAATATTTTGATTTTAGCATCTTTTTCAATAAGTCACATACAAACACTCTCATAAATACAACAAAAGATTATATGACATGTTTTTTCTTTGTAATGAATTTAATATAATGTAATACATAATATTTAAATATTTTAATTTTAGTTATAAGTAACGTCTCAAAAATGTTCTGTTGTTATTGATGGTCAAAGCTCTTGGAAAAAGTTGTGATTTTTGTAATACCCGAAGAACGTTACCATGAATGTTATTAAAATTTGTTGTGAACTTGTTTCTAAGTAAGATTCATGTTTTGATGGAGAAAGGGCCTCCACCTGCCTTGGGCAAGTGGTAAGTTCTTCATGTGTCTTGTTATCGTTTCCTTGTTGTCGAAATCGATTAATTTTTTTTGTTTGACACCTCGGTGTTTTTTCGAAATTTTATTACTCTTACTAAAAACGTATTTCTGTACCTTTGCCATTTTTAATAATGTTACACTGCTAAAATCATAGTCGTGTGCACAATTTACATTTTTATATTTTTTGTCATTTATGTCAAGTTCTACCGTTCACAGATTTTTATTGACATTAGTCTTAATTTGAAATTAGAATAAAAAATTGTAAACTAATGTATCTTCCCATTGAATCTATGACATTGTTAAATAGTAAAAGTACAGAAAAATGTTTGAAGAGTATTAAATTTTGGAAAAGCAGTAACGTTTAAGATTTTTAAAAAATTAACATGACACTCAAGAACTTAGCACTTGACTAAGGCAGATGGAATTCGTTTCACTATCAAAACATGAATCTTATTTAGAAACAAGTCCTCAGTAAATGTCATTAAAATACATCGTCACAACCTCTGGAAATAAAAAAAAAATCAAGAAATTTAACCATTAATATCAACAAAAACAGAAACTTTTTCTTAATTAAAGTTTAATCAAAGCAACTTTTTTTGAACCAGAGAATGTCGCAGTAACCTTTTATCATGCGCTTACGGGACACCCTGTATTTTACAGTACACAGCATGTTTTTGTTCAAAGGCATGTATTTATTTTAAAACTTTTTAAAAGTTATAAAAAATGCAAGTTCCAGGTCTAACCAGCAGTAAACCACTATTATTAGTTATTTTTGTACTTATTATGAATGTTTCGTTGTTAGGACGCAAAGTTAACTGAATTATCAGATTGCTTTCTAATTGCTATTTTATTGGATGGGTTTGCGATGTAGTACAGCGGTCGAGAATGTGACACTTTTCGTTTGTCAATTAGAAACTATAAATGTATCTTGTTGGACGTTTGTAGATAATAGCTATTTATAATGTAAGTCTTAAAAGTGCAACTTTAAAACACGCATGTGAAAGTTTTCGCTTGAGTTCCTTAAGAGCACTTTTAACACGAATGCTAATATATAATTTTTTCTACAAACGCAATAAAAATGATTCTATTAATAAAATAAAAGTCATACTTTTAACACGGTTGTTAAAAGTAAATAATAGTATTTTTTACTACTTACTTTTGGGTGAAGCCTCATCCACTTTTTTGCCCGATTCATGAGGCTTCACCCAAAAGTAAGAAGTCAAAAATGAACTATCCGCCTCAAAGATTTAGGAGTTATCTAAATAATAGTACTTAGATTTTAGTAGAATCATTTTTAAGATAGTGGAAGAAAGTGTTGAAACACTAGTACCTTAAACCGCTATTTTTATTTATCAATTAGCGTGTTAAAAGTTGAATTTTTAATGCATTTGTGGAAAAAATTTGTTTGCTAGCCGACCAAAAAAACGAAACATCGTTTATTTTGGATTGCCACTTTATCATTTGCAAAATTTGGCACATAATCTTTATTAAGATTCATTCTCGCACACATCTCGGAAGAAGCATTTTATTTACAGAATATTTGCCAATCGTTCATGATGTGATTGGAAATAGCAATTTTGTAATTTTATTGAATTATGGAATAGTAGATCAATCGTAAACATTGATCATATATGAATTTACGGGTATTATTTAAACAGGTAACTTTTTTAAACGTTTGACTTTATAAATGTGTCGAGACCGTGGAAATAACTGGAGGCAGCTAGAAATGCCATAAAACTGGTTCCATTTCTTGGCCGGAAGTCAGCCATGTTTGTATATCTCATGACTCCATGACGCAATATAAAGTCAGTCAGAACCTCAGAACCTCAGCATATGTAAACTAATGGAATCCACGCGCGCAATTCTCCGCTATATTGACAGCTGTTACCAAAAATGATGAGACGCCATGTCTAAGGCAAAAACCAAACATTTCGTTGGCTATATGTTTTTCTGCAATAAATTGCATTTTGCAAGAGTTTAATATTATAAATAATTGTGTTGTTTACAATGGTGAGATGTACAGATTACGGTGGTAAAAGCAGCGGCTATAGAAAGGAGCCTGGAGTTTCGTTTCACAGGTAAACAGATAATGGCGTTTTTCAGCAACAATTAAATTATTTCAAATAACTCTAAAACCAGTTATTTTACATCGGAGTCTTCGAAATATGATTTAGTATATACCGCAGTAACGTCAATAATACTATTTCGGGAAATATTTTTCTAATCCTGTAACTTGTAGACAGTCTTTTTATTTAACTTTTTGAGCAGTTTTTCCAGTGGCGCAGGAGATGTAATTCCAGGGCTATCAACGACTATTAATTCAAAATTATTTTTATTTATTTAATAGTAAGTCGATGTTTGCTAATAATATTACGTATAATATTACTAATGTTACAAATAGTAATTTAGTTCCATTACTATTTTTAATAAAATATTTTCTTATGTGCTACATTACCAATGCTACGTCACTGGCATTTGCACACTTGACAGATTGGAGCAAACTGGTAACAGACGCCTGCGTCGTATCCTGCCTCCTCTGGTTTACCTTTTCTAAGCTCAGAACTCATCAATTGACCATTCCAGAATTATGCCATTTGACAGGTCTGTCCTCCAAGGCGATATGGCGGACCAACCTATTTAAATATCAGACGGAACTTAAAACTTGAACTTGTCATCAAGTTTCATGTTTGTTATGAGATATATTTACAATATATTCCTAAATTGTCTCTTTTAGGAAAAAGCTCTAAGGCAGAGTTTATTGACGTATCTGAAGAAAATCCTAAAACATCAAAACAAATATTCTCTTCACAACTAATAAACTGGCTGCGGTGTCGCCGTTCTTCCTGTTTTTTTATATTTTTATTTATTTATATATGATTACCAGTTATGCAATTGTAAAGACAATATTAATGAAAAATGCAAATAACAACAAAAAAATATTGTTTTAATAAAAATATATCATCCTAAAAGAATAAACAACATTGAATGGTTGATTCTTATTCCCCATTTCCATACATAAACACAGAAAATTCAGTATGTTTGAGTACACTGATTGTATGCCCCTCAAAAAAGTTTGTCAAAATCAGCTGTTCTGGAAGGGTCAATTGATGATTCGGTATTTTTATTCGTCTGTCCTCACTTCCTGTCAGTTTCCACAATATGTTTATGTATTTTTGCTAAAAAGGAAAGACGAGTCTATCCATATATACCAGATCGTTGATCTAAACCATAGAGGATTTATCAAGGTAGAGGTCTTTATTTACATTTTTCAGTATTGGCGTGATAAACAAACCCTCCATACAGTGTTGCCAGGATTACTTTGCTAGTATATTGGCGCGTCCTTTTTTTGGATGATATCTTGCGAATCTTTATACCACGAGAGTACTATAAAATCTATTGGTGTGCAAATAATTTTTGAATGGTGATTAATAGAACACTTAGGACGATAAAAGAAAAAAGAACACGCTTGAGATTGCCAACTGGACACAATCGGCAACATTGCAGAATCCTGTGACACTCGGTTTTATGTCAGTTTAGGAGAATTATTTCCTGGATCTTTTTTCTGGTTTCCTGAATGTTTTTACTTTTCCGCCGACTTTTTCGCTTTTAGCAATCGTTTCTGTGTTTTAATTTGTTTATTAGCCATGATGTGAGACCATGTTTTGTGTGTAAAACTTGGAATTATAAAAATTAATCTGGGAAATTACGTCTTCACCGGTAAACTCATTTGTGTTTTGTGGTTATGTTGTTACTCCTTGGCCGTTAGCCATTGGCGTCTTTTGTATTTTTATTCTATTATTTAAAAAAAAATCAATAAATAGGTATAGTAGGTATGTATCAAAAATCATTTAAATATAAAAATATTTGAACGTTTTGGTCTGCATCTCATAATCGTAAAAATCGTATATTTGTTTGCTTCAACAGCAGGAATCAAAAAAAAATATATGACACGCATATGTGTGCTTGTCATCTGGAGATGTGTCCTTGAAGATTCAAATTGCGCCATGTTGTTTTTAGCAATGTCGGCCATTTTCAGCTTTTCCTCTACCCGAACAACCCGCAAGCCCCCAAGTATGCGGTTTGTATATCATGCCAAGTAAACAAATACCAATTATTTATGATTAACTCCCGGAGTCTATTTATTTACTTCATTGTCAGTGATCTAACCCAACTTTCAGGCATGTGACCCTTATTTGCACAGTTATTTTTCAAGCCAGACTTAATTTCGGCTTTGTTTCAAATCTAATTTGATCTGATATTTCGGCAAAAAAACAAACAAGGGTCAACAACTAATATGTTCCTCATCAATAGAAATTAATGGAACAAGACTGAAAAAAAAAACAGTGCACACCCTTATGAACCTTAACAGATTTCTATTCAAGACTCTGAGAAGGAAGAAAACTGGGAATGACCAGGAGGAAAATCAAATGGAAATAGACTTCGTGGGTACCGATGGAAAACCGCCTGCAGAAGGGGCCACAGAATATTCCACGTTTGCTTAATGTAGTACTCTTCTAGATCCCAGTAACTTGCATTATAGTAGTAGGATGACGTCGGCTGCCCTACAGAACTATATACATAGATTTTTGTTCTAATAGAGGAACGTTGGATTAATAAGGGGCAAATTAAAGGATTTCGGATAGGCCGAGTTGGGACTTGTTAAGTCCATTTCAGGCATTTTGGCAAAGTTGGAAAGACCATTTCAGAACTTACATTTTGGCAAGAAAAAACTCCAATTCTACCGTTAGGAAACTTCAAGCGCCGGACCTAATGGTCGGGATGGAATGCCTCAACACAGGACAAAGAGGGACTTAATCATGGGATCAGGAATACCTACTATATCACCAACCAGGATCTTTGCGCACTCTTAGAATTCCTCATTAGTAATAACTTACAAATAAGTAATCGAGGTAATGAACCGACCCTTGCTATTGACTATAGACATATCGAAGAAATCACCTTCTAGTGGCAAAACCACAATGTTAATACTAGCTTTTAATAACACTTCTTTGTCCCAATTGTTAGAAAGTTTGAAAGAGCTAGAGGATGTCCGCAAGGGTGGGGAGGGGGGGGGGGGGGTTGGTAATATCACCTCTTTGGTTGCATATAAACATTTTACAGAACTGGACAATAGTGGAGTATACCAGGGTATGCGAATGACATAACCTTGCCCGTAAGAGGTAAATTCGAGAATGTGTTGTGTAAGATGACGAGACGTACTCTCCTAATAGTGCAACTATGATGTACAGGAGAGAGATGCAGAACTGAACTTTGTAGGGGCACGAAATACCAATGAGTGATGAGCTGAAGTTCTTGGAACTAACCTTAGTTACCAAACCCACCTACCGAATACATGTGGGCAGCCGAAAGCAACCAGACGGCTATGGGCCTGCTGGAGTATGATCGGCAAACGTTGAAGATTGAGGCCCTTAATGGTACAATGGACTTATACCAGGGTAATACTGATTATCACCACCTACGGATCTTTACTATATGGTGGCCTAAAGTCTACAAAGGGAAATCCAGAAGAAAACTAGATAAACGACGAAGAATGGTTTCCCCATCCAAAACAGTTATGGGAGAAATAAAGGCTCTACTAAGGAAATAACACGACTCATGATGAGGCGGACTCCTTGGCATACCTGAATCTTCATCTTCATGAGAGATAAACCCAGAGTGAAGGCTAGTAAACTCTTGAATTTGGGAGAGGGATCTGATCACAGAAGACAATTGACTGAGGAAACATCTACACCAGATGAGGATAGAACAATATCCATAATGCAGGATGTATGGAGAAATGGAAGAAACGCCTCTCCATCTGATAAGGAGTCAGACAACGCGCCTTTGCATCATATGTTGGGGAGTAAGAAGATATATAGTAGGGATGTTCAGCAGGACGATTCTTGATTTCTTTAAGAAGACAATGACTGATGTGTTGAAACGAACGGGATGGTACAATAAGCGTCAGCTTCAGTGTTACCAAAAAATGAATCGCGAGAAAAGAAAACTCACATAATAAATACTAAATACTGTCAATGCTAATGAGGGCTAGTTTATTCGTCATTAACTTAATCAGAAGAGGACGGAACTGCAAAGTTTAAATATCACGTGGTATGCAAAATTTATTTCATGAAAAATTAGATTGATATATGCCAAAAAGTTGTCAGCTGCTTGAATACCTTCTACTATCTTTTCAATGCATGCAATGAACGTCGTAATTGAAATTGCTTCTAGTTTAGCCGCCCTCCAAATAAAAATATATAAAACTAACGTATCTTGATTTTTTTTGAAAAAGATCAAATTTTTAAAATCTTAAATCAAATGGCCTATCACCGACTTGATATAAAGTGAACGAGGACAACGAGGACATCCGGGATTAAAAGCAGGGTCCTCCATCAATTCCCGAGGATATATTGCGGCGGGTTTTTCTTGTAATCTAATAGGACCACAGGCTCGATATTGCGGGGCGCCGGGTGGCAGCCAGCTTTAATGGAATTCCAATGGAAAATAGGAACAGTGTGGCCATATTAAAAATAAACCAGGCGGCCAACTCCTTCGAGACGCAAAATAAGAAGAATTGACACAACAATGGTTAATTCCTGAGAAACCGTAAGAGTAGGCGCTAACTAGTCTCGGTATGGATGTGCAATGTTGTCAGAAATTTTAAAGGAAATTCTCTTCACTTGACGATACAAATAAAAGTAGACAAGGACAATATTTTGCGCTTCCTCGTTAGAGTTCCCACGGATAGACCCATTTCTGGAAGACTGGGCAAGCCGTGAACTCGAGTGCACGCTAAGCAAGCTCCTAATGCATATTTTATAAGAAACATGAGTTGAGCACTGATTATTACATGAGTAAATCATCAAGACGACTTTTAAATGGGATAACTGGTTTCTGTTTTACTTGACCGTTGTCGTCTTTTAACACGAGACCACTAAAATTTAGGTAAACAGTATAGTTCTACTACTGTGGTGGTAGGTTCTTTTAAAGTTGGTGTGTACGTGTAAGGCATTTTTTAAAGAACCCAATAGGCTTGGCAACATGGTCGTTATAGCCTAAAGGCGGTTAGCCTTGACTCGAGAGGTTGAGATTCTGAAGAGATGACGATGGTAATGCCTTACTAAGAAATGGGCGTATCAGTTATTTCAGATATGGCAAACGTTGCCCGTACTTTTGGGTCACGGCATTCCACGACTCAAAATAACACCTCTTACTGCTAAAAAAAGCTCAGTTTATACTAGGTTACACACGGTAAGTTAAAATTTTGCGTGTTGGTCGACAAATTGGTCGATTTAACTTCAGGAGGAGTTTAAACTGCGGGATTGAACGTTTAAAGTTTATAATAATCAGTAGCCGTTTTCATTCAGTTTATTCCTCGGTCTAATTTAAGCCTCTTAGCTATACCGTTTTTTGTTGCATTTACAACAAATAACGGTAAACGTTGCTTGTCAATCTGTGTCTTCATAAAGCCTTCAACGGTACACTTACTCTCTTGTTAGGTACTAATTATACATCGAATCTAATTGGTGTAAGTGCACGTGTATTGATCTTTCATTAGTTCATGGTCAAGAAGCCATAAAGATTGTTGGAGAAAAATGGAGAGCTTTCCAATCTAGCGCCAATTAAGAAAACTTGCGTCCCAGCTTAACGACAGTTTTACGTAAATTAACCAGTCTATTATTCAAGTTTTTAAGATCAGCAAAGTTAAAATCGCTAAAATAATGTTTATTCAATTCGGACGCTCAATTAAAAATCGTTCTCTTATACCATGATGGGTTCAGTTAATAATTATTAAATAATGAAACACGTATTACCGCAACCAGTCACGTCTAAATGAGAAAATATTATTAATCACCAAGCAAACATTCCCAGTATTGTTTTCAAACAATTAAGGCTTAGGTATGATAACTAGTTTTTTTGTTTTCGTGTTGTGGGCTTCCGACTAGGCAAACCTTCAAATTGTATCTATTTAAGTTCACCTACTTCAAAGCTGTTTTAAGAACATCACAAATTAACTATATCATAAAGGAAACCCACACTTATTTTTTTACATAATATACAATACATGTATACATGTAAGTTACGAATAGTCCAAGTTTTCTTTCATCACCCTGTGATCTCTATAAAAATATACCATTGAGTTATTGAGTAAATTTAATGGCAAGACGGTACAAGTCTGCATTTCGATTAATCGATGCTTTCTTTGGTTTCACATTTGTGGTACACAATATTTTAATTAGAAAGTATTATTTTATGTACTGGGCGATCCAACAATGTATCAAAGTCTCGATCAAAGTTCAGTGTCTCATTTGCAACAAAAACGAGAATGAAAGGTTGGAAGAAAAAAATGGGGTTGAAAAATGCAATTTTTAGTGTTAACTTTAAAGTGCTGCATAATTAACAAATTATTGAATTAAATTACCGGTTTTGATACGCTTTTCTCCAACCAATAATAAGCGTTTTCTATATCTTATCTCTAGCATTTTGATATGTTCTGATATGGATAAATTAATTATGTCCATATTTAGTCAATTATAGCATATGCAGGGTGTCTCCGTTTTTTTGATCAGGACTTGAGGAGTAAATAGTAAAGCTTCTTCTATATATCTCTACGACCGTCAGCCCACAGAGATTCGGGCCGAAGCGGCAACGCCGAGCGCCGACCGCGACCCCGGGAGCCCATCTAGAATAAACGAGAAGCGGGAACAGTCGCCTCCGTTCTCGAAAGTACGAGAGTGCAGAGTAGTAAATAAGCGAAATAAGCGGACAAGCGAACAGTGCGAATTGTTGGTAAAGAGTAATTGTGTTTTAATCGTGTTATAATAGTTAAAAGTAAATAAAAGTGTGTAGTTAATTGACGATAAATTATTGGAACCCGTATCCCGTACCAACTGGTGTCAGAAGTGCTGCAGACATCATGCCTACATTTTCGACCACTGGAAAGTGCAATTACAACACAATTGCCGCGGTGTTAGAGCGGAGGTTTAGTAATGCTCATCGCGAAATAATGTACCACATAGAACTACGGATGAGGCAGCAGAAGCCAGGCGAAAACCTACAGGAATTTGGAGCGGACATTAAGCGTTCCTTGACCAGCTATCAGTCCAGCAGTTTATCGAAGGAGTTCGCGACAGTGAAATGTAATGCCATTTGAGGTTGACTCGTCCTTCCAGTGCAAATGAGGCATTAATTCGGGCATAGGAGTATGAGGCGTCGAGAATAAACACGGGCCACAGAGTTAGAATAAATGACATACAAGAGCCGCAGCCAAACTCAACCTTAAAGCAATTGTTGGACGAGCAGCGTGAATTCAGGACGCAAATTACTTCATATTTCAACCAATCAAAGAGCAGGGCACAAGACATTGGTTACAGAAGAAATATGGACCGAAATGCGACCTACAGAAACCCGGATCTTGTTTCAACTGCGGTAGAATGGGGCATTTCAAAAGGTACTGTCGCGTTCGACGGGAAAGGAACCAGACTCCGCCACGACGACAATCTGGCGGACTGACACATCAGCCGGAAAACTAAGACCAGTCAGTGTAAAGGGGCGAACGCTGACTGGACCCACGGAAGCCCCCGGGATTATTAGGATGGGACAGCTTGGAAGAAGCCTCACCATCCCTGGCAAAATTGAACATCGTCCAGATCTCATAGTAACGCAGATGCATTATCACGCCTTGTAAAGGGGAATGTCGACACTGCCAACGAGTAGAACAACAAGAAGGACTAAGCATTCTTAGGATAACCAGGATTGACGTCGACGAACATTGGACCACTGAACAAATGAAGGTCGAACAAACAACCGATAATGCTGTGGGGTTAATACGTCAATGGAAATTGGAAAATCAAAGACCTGATTGGAAAGGCATAGCAGATAAGAATCCGGAAGTAAACGGTATGTGGGCGGGAAAAGTGCCACGCTTCGTATCAGAAAGTAGACGGAAAGATGACTTGCGAGAATTGCACAATAGAGTGTCTGGAGGGCAATTTGGAGTGAATAAGACCCTGGATAAAATTCGGAAAAGGTACTACTGGGTGAATGACGTCGAAGAGTGGTGCAGAAATTGTGATACCTGCTGCTCTGTAAAAGGACCCTAAAAAAAGACTAGCGGGCAAATGAAGCAATGCAATGTTGGCGCCCCATTTGAAAGAATTGCGATCGATGTGGCAGGTCCTTTTCCAGAAACGGACGATGGTAACAAATACATCTTAGTTCGAGATCTAACTTCGAGAAAGATTAAAGGAAATCCATCGAAACGTGAGGATAAAGATAAAGAATGCCAGTGATCAGATGAAAGCCAACTATGATCTAAGGGCGAATTCTGCAGGATCTAAAGCAGGTGACTTGGTTTGGCTGTATAATCCACAGAGGAAGAAAGGAAAGTCTCCCAAGTTGTCTTCAAGTTGGGAGGGTGCATATACAGTCATCAAATAGATCAACGACGTGGTATACAGGATCCAACGTACCCCTAGAGCAAAGATGAAACTGGTTCATCGTGAACGATTAAAGACTTACAGTCGTGGAGATTTGTCAGATCGGGACGATCAGAGCTAAGAGGCAGGGCAATGTTACGCCCGACCGTCGGTCCTCAGAGATTCGGGCCGAAGCGGCAACGCCGAGCGTTGACTGCGGCTCCGATCTAGAATAAACGAGAACCGGGAACAGACGCCCCCGTTCTCGAAAGTACGAGTGTGTGTTCAGGCCGGGTATATAAAGTAGCGAGCCGCGCGAGATGGGATGGAATGGATAGTGCAGTGTAGTAAATAAGCGAAATAAGCGGACAAGCGAGCGAACAGTGCGAATTGTAAGTAGAGAGTAATTGTGTTTTAATCGTGTTGTAATAGTTAAAAGTAAATAAAAGTGTATAGTTAATTGACGATAAATTATTGGAACCCGTATCCCGTAACAATATCTCTATTTCATATATGTAAACATAGGTCGTATTTTTTTTCGATTTTGAAGTTCAGACTAAATTTTAACAAATACAAACAGTTTTTTAATATTTGCGAAAGCGACTTCATTTTCAAATTTCACGAATGGATACATGGGTATTGCGTTGGGTTAAATTTATAAAAATATATTAAAAAAAAGAAAAGGCTTATTGAAAAAAAAAATAATAAATCATTGATATGTGCGAATTTTTATAAGTGAAAAAAATGCTTTTTTGTCGTTTTTCAGTGCTTATTAACGCCAGTCTTTGAGAAATTTTTTTTAGATACCTTCAATAATAAACGAAATGGTAACTGACACCAAAAAAATACAAGACATTTTTTATCGAAAAATCAACGCTTTAATCAGCAACAATATCCTTTTTTCGATGACTTTACATCAATTTAGCAATATTCTACCCATATCTGTGGCATTGCTGTAGATATATATTTACTAGATATTAAGCAATTTTATAACAAATCATTAAAAAGTATTTTGTATCTTCTGTAAGTTCTGATCATAAAAAGAAAGTGCCTTACAGTGATTAATCATCATCATCAATCATAATGAAATACAGGTTTTTTTTAATGAATGGTAAAAAATTGAATTAGTGAATTCTGAGCCTTATTTAAGAGGAAAAGTTCATATACAGAGTGACCGTTTTTCGAGTTTAACCATGTAAACGGTTATTTGATATATAGATATTTAGTTTTGAAACGCGAATAGTTTTTATTTTTTTTAATCCCTTAGACGGTGAAGCACTATATGAAGTGTGTACTAAAATATTTCTCAAAAAAATGTGTATATATATTTGAAAAATCTAAAGTTATTGCCAATTAAAATACCTTTGAAAATTAAGGTCATCCACAATTTTTTTTCGGTTGAGCGAATTTCTCTGGTTTACAGACATATGCTTCAAATATCGCGCTTCGGGTATTATCAATGACCTAGAAGATATGGACAGAGCTAGCAAATACCGATATTTCCCTAAAAGTTTTCCCCCTTTTTGATCGGAAGTCCGTCGCTTCAATGGTTCCCTTGACGTAATTTTGTTGTCAGCATACGCCATACAAGCATCAAGCATCACAGTAACTTAAAGCCGGACCGGAAATTGAGTGGATTGTTTTTGGTTTTTGTTAGGTTAGAAGTTAAGTTTTAGAATTCCCTAGAGCTAGGTCAGCTAAGGAGCTCTAGCGCTATAGCTATGAGATGGATATAAGTTCGATATTCGATTGGATTAGAAATAAGAAATAATTGAAGTAATGCCACTGACAACTGTTTTCCAATATTTTGAAGTAAGACACCATGACGTGACTTCCGCCGGAAGTCGTCATCAGTTCAAAGGTTCCCACTGCTAAAGGGGGGGGGGCAAAACTGTAAAACAGGAGGGGTCTCCAGATAGCTCGATGGGTGGTTATACACGGGAAATGTTTCATTAAATATCACTCGTCTAATATAATAAAAAATCAAAATAACCATATAATTTCCACACTCCGGTGTGTTTTCTTAAAAAATGCAATCGGTTAGAGTGATGATTTTGTCGATCACCAGATTAATGTGGTTTAGATGATCAATCAAATAGTATATATTTTTAGAAAGAGAGTTGTCAGAAAGACAGCTGTGTCACCAATTAGTTGACACAAAAGGGTTAGAAAACAATAATCTATACTCTTATGTACAAAATCCCGAAAAGTGAAATGGTCTTCAAATAGTTAGATCTGTTCTCAGAATGAAAGATGTGACACCAATTGCAACATTGCCAAATGTAATGTAAATTAAAAAAAAAAACGAAGTACCTAATAACTGAACTAACCTGACCTGCCATAACCTAAAGAAATAACTGAACTGATCTGTTCTCACCCAACTTGACCTAACCTGACCTGATCTTACCTGAACGAAAAACTACACTTTGCCACGTTATTGCCAATTTGGCAGCAATGTTTTAAGTGGTGGTAGTATGTTTGGTGACAGGTCTACTATTTTGAGAACAAAGTTAAGCTCTGAATCTAATGCAGATTAATTTGTCATACGTTACGGGGTTCATTCGTTTATCAGGATGTCATATTACATATGTTTTGAGACACTTACTGATCAATCTGACGTAAAAAATATTTTTATTCAAGTGTTAAAAGAAGTTATTAAGGTATTGAAGGGAATGTATTAAGAAAGGATATCGTTTGGTGACCCATGACTAGTATTAAATAAAATTATTTCTTTCGGGAATTTTCATATTTAACTCAAAAAGCTCTTCACATTCATTGTCGGGTTCTTTTGCAAAGTATATAAAAACCGATGCTTTTTTTAAAAAACACGTGTTTATACAAAATTGTACGATAATTTTGATACACTAGAGCTATTATCGCCGATGGTAGCCTCTTAAAATTGAAGTATAATTTTTGAAACATCCTGCATAAAATCAATGAGTACAGCTAGTGCTCGAGCTAGTGCTAAAAGTGTTAGTATGTCAATGGCAAGAAAAAGTCCCCTACAGCTATAAGCAATAGAATCGTTTTGAGTTTAAATATTGATAACAACCATTATCAGCTACTTAAAACCTTCATTACAACAATCATTAATGAAATTGCCCGAAAACGCCTAAGGAATAACACGGACTTATCGCGTAGAAGTAATAAATGGAATTTGAATGGGTTTAGTAACCATACTAGTGACTCACTTAAACATGGCTGTGACATTTGAAAAATCATTATAAACGCATCATAACTACTATTGAAAACTTTTAAATACCATCGGAACGCACCTTTGACACAAAATAAGAGATAAACTCCTTTCTTCTCACAGCGGCTAAATACTCCAAGTGACCTGAATGCGACCGCTGATGTTAATCCAAGTAGGTACCGCTAATAGTCACAGAATTCTGTTTAAAAACCGGAAGCTCACAGGCACACGGAAATTCCGCAAAAAAAATAATTAGCACCAACTTTTAATCAAAATACCGTCACATATTTTATGTGCCACGAAACACTCTCTAGCGCAATTTAGATTCGATGTTGCGCTCGAAGTACCCGAAGAACAATTGTTGATCGCGGGTACCACCGCTGGTCACCAGGTTTCACGGCGTATAAATGTCCGCGAAGGCGGCCGTGCGCTTCTCGGGCTTCATTTTATTTCACCTCTTTAATTTTCCCGTGTACAACAGAGAGATTGCGAAATGAACCGACTATATCCGACTATTTTAGTATCGATACTACGATCCGTAAAAGGGGAGGGTATTGTGCAATTTGCATAATTGGTTCATTTTGATTAAGGGTCAAGCGGTACTTATATTAATTTTTTACGTGTTAATGGGCAAACAAGTGAACTTACCTAAACGGGCCCCACTTCTCCGCTTTACTCGAAGGCATATTGTCCTAGATCTAATACACTGTAAATAAAAGATGTATAGAGTTCGAGGGCTGCATGCTATATATCGTGTATTGAACTGACCTGATGAATATGATTAATAACTTCCGTGTGGTTAGCGTCCTCTAAAGTTTTCCCATTTACTTCTAAAATCTCATCGCCAACTTCAAGATTATCATTGTCGGCCGGTGAACCTATAACAATAAAATAATATTTAGAGTTAAGTGATTATAAAATTGCATATTTAGAAATAAATGACTAAATCAGCGGATATATTCTTGTCCTTAGTGAGTATCGCACGCCCAGCAGGCATTTTAACTTCCTCTTAACAATGCAATGCCAAAGTGACCTTAATCTGACGTCAATATTAAATAGTTGTCAAAATAGCTTCAAGCGTTTCAGAATTACCTCGTGTTCATTAGAAAACGTCATCTAGAAAGCTATGAATTTGTAACAGAAAAGGATGACTTAATGAAAGTTAACGGACTTTTGTTCTTTCATCCTTGTCTTTTGACATGTCTCAGCCAATTTGATGACGTTTTCAAATGAACACCCCCTATTTTCTTGATTGAATATAGAAAAACATTCTGAAAAAGAACATATTCACAGGGTGTCCGCCGGCGATCGATGATTCGTTAAATGTTTGGAAAAAAACAATACGCAGGATCATTCTGAAAATCCATAAAAATACACTTACTTTTGACACCTCTTTTATACCTATCTCTTTTCGGCACATATTTGACATGCTTGATGTCAATAATAAGTGAAAAGCAGTCGGTCTTGCTCTATCGATCTAATTCAGAGTATTTTTCAATTATTCTGTAATTTATTTTTTTTTTCAGTCTGAGATTAGGTTATAATACCTAAGTAGTTTATAACTTACTTTTGCGTTTTTTGCCTCGACACACTTTATTTGGGTGTTTTTTTTTGTGTGGAAAACAAATTTCGCAAAACACTACGTTTATTTGGGCCAGGTTCGATCGGCTTGTTCAATCAGCTCGAGCAAACTGCGGCAAAAATGGCGAGATAAACGTTGTGGATTAACGATTAGGATTGACTATAGTCAATCCTGAAATAAAACCAGATTGAAATGCTGGATCCGATTAAAACTTAAATGAGAAACGAGATAAACGGGATCGAGATTTTAAATTGACTGATTGGCATTTAAAAATTAGCGTTTAACAGCTATTTGGGTCATTGATAAACTAATTTGCGATTTAAGCTAACAAACATTTTTTTGAGGATAAATTTTGTTGTAAATACATAAATGAAAATATTAACTAGTAAAAGAAATTGTAGTAAATTTAAAAATTCTACAAACACATTGACCGATGACATCACGAAACATCGTATTTTTTTTTTTATTTGTATTCTCTGTCTCTTTTGCATCTTTTCGAATCGTCAAGCCCGATTCGTCGACCCAAATAAAATATTTACCATAAAAACCCGATTCAGTACTTGGCTCTTTAATCCGATTGAAAAAGCGGATTCAATCTGCCCGAGATAAACGTAGTCATATTCACAGTATAAATACTAGGAATACTAATTTACATTGCAAGGGGCTAAAGAGCTGTGACGAAAATACCTAGTAGACGTTTTGCCAATTTATCTATTGCTTTCTTTAGAACCATAGAGCTAATCTGGAGACCCCCTCCTGTTTTACAGTTTTGGCCCCCCCTTTTTTTGCAGTGGGAACCTTTAAACAGATGACGATCTCGCCGAAAGTGACGTCTCAATAACGTCATGACGTGTTACGTCAAATTCAGGGCTGTTATCTATAATCGGAGCAATGGTCCAATCAAGTACGTGGGTCCAATAGCTTTGTTAGTTAAGGCCCACTCACGAGATGGCACATCAAGAGACGTTTCAAGGTAAGTTTTGGCCCCACTCACGAGAAGACGCATCAAGGTAAGTAAACTTCAAAATACTTGGGCTAGGGACCTTTGTAGTATTAAGCGTCATTTCATGCATTTTTATCTATTAGCAGTTGTATCTAAGTTAATTGTGGTCGCAGAGTAAATATTTATATGTGCTTTGTGTAATTTTTAATGCAATGGAACTGTAGATAGCGGATGTAGGACAAAAGCCGCCAGGAACAAAATAAACGATGGAATAATTTATTTTGTTCCAGGCGGCTGGTGTTTCGTTTGTCTTTAACTCATGTGGTAGTCTGTTTGAGGATTCATTGTTTTTATTTTTAAGTTATGTCCGATAGAAGACATACATATAGCTTAGATGACATACTTCTCAAACTGAATTAAGCCCTGAAGGAGATCTAAATAAAGATCGAAACGTTGGCGTATTCGCAACTGTGAAGTAGCTTCTTATTTGTCCTACACCCGCTATCTACAGTTGCAGTAAATCTTTAGTTTTGTATTCTTAAGACATTTCCTAAAATATCTCTTTGCAAAATTTGAGATTATTTTATACCTATCTAACCTACCCTAGAAGCTTTTGATGGGCAGACCTGAATTTTTTGCATTTTTTTTAATTGTTGCCAAGACGGACCGTTTAAAACCTCACAAAACGCATATTATACATAAAGAACTGTAAGCTACATATAACTTCTAATAGTTATAGCAGGGCGTACCTCGAAAGATTGTTTTAAGAAATCTCTTAAGATAGTGTCGTAATGCTAAATTCTTTTTCTCAATTTTGGGTTCTAATAAGATGAACAGTGAACCAAATATATGGATTTAAAAACACTTCTTTTTCAAAATGTTTTCCCAATGTCTGTTCTAAATCTTGATTTTGCTCTCACTCAAAAATTTAGAAAGCGACCTGTTTAGATTTGCACTATACAGTTGTATTCCAATTTCGTTGTATCAATGTAATCATTTATGGAAATCATGTACAATATTGTTTTAGCTCCATAAGGTTCGGATAGCGAAAATCTGAAGACCGGTCTTGGAAAATATGCCAATTGAACTCCTTTAGAATTAATATAGGATTTGTACTCTCCATTTCTCAGTGAACAGTACCTAATTACCTTGGCAACAGAAATAAGGCTTTAATTAAAAAAAAGATGCTGTTCCCAGTTTATTGTCACCATTTGTTTCAATAAAGCAAGTAAGTATAGGGTGTCCCGTTATAAAAGCTACCCATTTTAGATAACTTTCTTATGTTTGATTTTAGAAAAAAGTCGTTGAAAGAAAAAGTAGAGTGCTTTTGGGCATGGGCGATCTTATGATGTAAAAATGATATTTTTTTTCAAGCGGACTAAAAGTACGTCTTTTGTTTTCTCCATACGCACACTTAAAGTGGGCTTTCCAATCCTGAGTTTGAAATTGAAAAATTGCGACTTAAAATAAAAATATGCAATATGTGGCAGTATTTAACAAGTGATTTTTTATTTCAGGAAATCAGCTCATAGGACTGTTTCTATACGACTACAATTTAAACGGAGATAGATATTTAAATCTATTAAGAAATCAAATTTTGCCTTCTCTTCGAGAAGTTTTAACTCAAGATGAATTTAAGAGAACTTGGTTTCAACAAGATGGCTGCCCGGCACACAATACGATTGCAGTTAGACTTTTTTTACGAGAAAACTTTGGAGAAAGAGTTATTTCGAGTCACGGTCCCATTCTATGGCCCGCTAGGTCGCCTGAACTAACGCCCTTAGATTTCTACCTATGGGGCCACTTAAAAAATTAAATTTACGAATTCGATCCTCTCCAAAACGTAAATAGTCTGAGAGAAAGAAAGGCTTGATGAAGGTTGATATTTACATTACATATACAATCTATGACGCTTGTATGATATGCGCTGATGACAACATTACGTCATGGGAGCCTTAAGAGTGCCGGACTTGCGGTGAAAAAAATGGGACCATTTTTAGGAAAATATCGGCATATGTTGGATCTGTCCATATTTTCTAGGTCATTGTTGAGAACTAACTAAAATTAAAAAAAACTCTAGGAATGCTGAAATACAAAATGTTACCTATTTAAGGACTTAAGTTATGAATAATAATAGTTTTCTACAAGAGAGCGAAAAGTACCTACAAATTTGAGCTTTTTCGAGGAGCGAGCGTTTTTTTACTTTTGCCGCTCGCTGAGCGACAAAGTTACCAAAACGCTCTCTTAGTTACCATGGAAATTATAATAAACAAACATTTAATATTTCTGAGACATTTAACACAAAAGTATGAGTTGAGGAGTATTTGACACATGTTGAACAATTTTGTGGCCAGCGAGTGACTTTAAGATCGTTCTTGACCAAAAAATTTGAGGTTATCAATAATTATTAATTTTTACCAAACATTTATATAAAAACATCGGTTGTAGAAAAAATAGTGTGTAATTCAAATGCGCTCTTAATACACAAACAGCTATTTGAGATTCAGAAAATCGTTAAGCTTTTCTGAATATGTGTGAAGTATATCAAATGACATATGTTATTTGATATTCAGATTCTCAAACATTATTTCTCATAACTCAAGCCCTTAAATAGGTAATATTTTGTATTTCGGTTTTTTATTTCAGGTGGCTCTAAATAAGGCAATAGATAAGTTGCCGAAAAGTCAATTAGGTATTTTCGTCCGAGCTCTTTTCACGTTAAATTAGTATGCTCCAGTAATTTTATTGTAAACAGTGTGAAATTCGTTGTTTAACATCAAACAAAACCCCCAATAAAAAATGTGTATTGAGGCAAAAATATTCAAAAGTGAGTGTTAAAAACTAAATAATCCGCCTCTAAAATTTAGAAGTTATCTTTTTACGAAGTATATGGAGATTCGTAATCAGATTGTGCGATTGCGAAAAATTGGATTATTGAAAAAATCGTCCTGAAATAACTTTAAGTTGAGTACGACAACTTGGAAATGTCTAATTTATTGACCAGAAAAAAGCCGATTGACTGGGTATTTATTCTAATCAGATTTACACCAAACTTGGCACAAATAATACTACTGGCCTGGGGCATACAGTTAAAATTTCGGATTCGGATGTCCATTCTAAAGGACACTACCCTCTAGAAAAATTCGATACAAGCCGATTGACTGGGTATTTATTCTGATTAGATTTACATCAAACTTGGCTCAAACGATGCTTTTGAACCGGAGCATATAGTGTTAAAATTTCAGAATCGGATGCCCATTCTAAAGGACATTACCCTCTATAAAATTTGATAAGAACAGATTGACTGATGGGTATTTATTGTGATCAGATTTACACCAAACTTGGCACAAATAATGCTACTGAACCGGAGCATACAATTTAAAAATTTCAAATTGCGATGTCCATTCTAAAGGACACTACCCTCTAGAAAAAATTGATAAAAACCAATTGACTGGGTATTTATTATAATCAAATTTACACTAAACTTGGTACAAATGATGCTTCTCACTCGGAGCATACACCGTTAAAATTTAAGATTCGGATGTCCATTCTAAAGGACACTACCCTCAAGAAAAATTTGATAAAATCCGATTGACTGGGTATTTATTCTAATCAGATTTACACTAAACTTGGAACAAATAATGCTCCTGAACCGGAGCACACACTTTTAAAATTTCAGATACGGTCCATTCTAAAGGACACTACCGTCTAGAAAACTTTGATAAAAACCGGTTGACTGGGTATTTATTCTGATTTACACTACTACACAGATTTTCACCAAACTTGGTACAAATGATGCCTCTGATCCGGGGCATACACTGCTAAAATTTCAAATTCGGATGTCCATTCTAGAGGACACTACCCTCTAGAAAAATTTGTCTATTTTTAAAAATAAAGAGAATGTCCTGCAAAATTGCCGAAAATGGGATACCCTTTACAATCAGATTCGTCTATCTATGTATTACCGTTTTCTCAATACCTCACAAATCCATCGAAAAGGCTCCACCCTGTACAATTGTAACTTTAGGACAAGTAATTAAACAAAAATGACAAGGTTCATTGGCATTTATCTGGTACTGTATTTAAAACCATGACAGAAATATTGTTGTTGCAAATTAAATATTGAGACAATTTTGATTTACTAAAGGAATACCTACGTTGGTAGTTCTGGTAATGGACATTTTAGTGCTTTGAGAATAAAAGTTTGAATTATTTTTCTGTATATTGTTGACTTATTATCTTGGAGAATAGAGAGAACATCTTGTTTGCCTGATATCAAACATTCAGCAAATTCCGCAAAAAGGCAGCAATAAGCCCCACAATCAAATGAATTACTCTGTGTATGCCCCGGATCAGAAGCATCATTTGTACCAAGTTTGGTATGTAAATCTGATTAGACTAAATACCCAGTCAATCGATTTTTATCAAATTTTTCTAGAGGGTAGTGTCCTTTAGAGTGGACATCCGAATTTGAAATTTTAACAGTGTGTGCTCCGGTTCAGTAGCATTATTTGTGCCAAGTTTGGTGTAAATCTGATCAGAATAAATACCCAGTCAATCGGTTTTTATAAAATTTTTCTAGAGGGTAGTGTCTTTTAGAATGGACATCCGAATCTGAAATTTTAACAATGTATGGTCCGGTCCAGTAGCATTATTTGTTCCAAGTTTAATGTAAATCTGATTAGAATAATTACCCAGTCAATCAGTTTTTATTAATTTTTTCTAGACGGTAGTGTTCTTTAGAATGGACATCCGAATCTGAAATTTAACAGTGTATGCTCCGAGTGAGAAGCATCATTTGTATCAAGTTTAGTGTAAATTTAATTATAATAAATACCCAGTCAATCGGTTTTTATCAAATTTTTCTAGAGGGTAGTGTCCTTTAGACAGTGTATGCTCCGGTTCAGGAGCATTATTTGTGACAAGTTTGGTGTAAATCTGACGAGAATAAATACCCTGTCAATCGGTTTATTTATAGTCAATAAATTAGACACTTCCCGACAACTTTTGTATTTAATATTCAATTCAAATTCAACGTCAGTAGTTGATGGGATAAAGATAGGGCGAAATGTAATCAATCGCCATGTACTAAGTCACTGGTATTCTATAACAAAACTATCCTTTCGCCATTCCATCCACATCCACTATATTTCTTTTGCCGATGTTAAACTATTTTTTTCCTTTAGTTTTAATATGACAGTTATTTTGCCCTAACATGACGTCAAAACAGTATCGAAATGAAGATCTTTTCGTCATCCGATTTGGTTTTTGCCTTGTTATTTTGGTAGCGGTGACTTATCAAATGTCCTCTTTAATAGAGATTTAAAATAAGATTATATTGATATGGTAATCGTAAAACGCAATATTCACAGCATTCTTAATGCAGTGCTTTGCAATTCTAAACGAGTGCAACTGAGTTCTTGGTCCATAATTTTATTTTGATATGAAAATTATTGATAATGCAAGTGATGTTTGTGGCTTCAGCGGACAGAAAATTATTATTCTTCTGTCAGCTGAAGCCACAAACATCACTTGTAAATTCATATGGACGCAATTGTACTACCTTATTATTGATAATTATTCATGTCAAAATATGATGTTTAATTTAAACGAAAAGGCGGCAATGAGGATGTTTGTCATGCATACCAACCTATACTTTATTTAATTAAGAAGTTAAAAAAGTATATATTAGAGAAAGTTTAATTTATATTTATTGAAAATATAAAATATTTTCTTCAATAAAAAAATAGTATAATAAGATACAAGTTTTAAAAGGGAACTCAAGTTTGCAAAAAGAGGAGCGTAGCGCCAAACCTTGCAATGGACGTGTGCGACAAAAAGTATCGAAATGAACATCTTTTCCATACCCGTTTTGATTTTTGCCTAGTAATGTTGGTAGAGGTGACCAATCAAATAACAATTTTTAATAGAGATTTAAAATGAAACAAATATTGAATTATTCCGATTGAGATATCACGAAATGCAAAATTCAAAGCATTTAATGCAATGATTTGCAATTCTTGATGAGTACAACTCATTTCTTGGTTCATATTTTTTTTAGTTCGTGTTGATAATGAAAGTTATTGATAATCCATGTCAAAATCTGTTAAAACGTGCGCACGCCACTGGCGAAAATAAAAATAATTTTGTTGTTGCAAAACGTGCGTCTTCCATAGCAGTCAAAACATACAAAGTTTTATTAAAATATCTTTTACGTTTTTGGAATAATCACGACATATGATTTGGAAATTCTAACTTCAACATCCTGTAACTTTTTAACGAAGCTGGATAGGTAACACAATTGCATGACAAACCCCTCCTTAAAATTGACCATAGGACAAAAAGGTTTCATTTTCGACCAACCGTTATGACTATGTATGAAGTGTCGTTGAAATCAGAGTGAAAATTTCTAAATAAATCTTAAATAACACACAGGGTGTTTTATTAAAAGAAAAACGTAAGTTAAAAAGTTATTACTATTTAAATTTTAATAGAAGGAAACATTTTTACTGCCTTTGTAGAAAAAATATGTAAATTGCAGAACTCGCCTTGTTCGTCCTGCAAATAGCAAACTTTCACATACGTGCGTTAAAATTGCAGTTTTAACACATACATCGGTACTGTACTATTAATAAATACATTTTTTTACTTACCATAAAGCTTTATCTTTTTGTCCTTAGTTTCTACCAGAATAATTACATAGCCTCCTAAATCCACCATGATTCGAATGACAGGTAATCTAGAAAGAAAAAGAGTAAAGGTTTAGTTTAGAACACAACAAGATTTAGTCCAAATTCTCTATCTCTTTGATAAATGCCAATCAGCCAATTTTATTATGGCAAAAATGGTAGTTTCTCCACTAAAAGAGTCCCACCTTTGATACAAAGTAGTGATTTTTTAATTACCTAATATTCGTATTTTGAAATATTTAAGTAGGTATGCTGTATTTTGCATACATGGCGAAGACTTCGCCATTGCCAAGCTACTTGACTTGACTTTATTTCAAGTCAAGCTCAAGTCAAGATTTTGGGAGTAAATATTAAGGCAAGTCCAGCAGTTTGTCTTTCAAACTTGAACAGGTAGTTTGAAAAATACTTGAGCACGGCACTATTGTTTTCATTAGTTGATCTTGAAACTACTTGGCATCAAGTCGTTCTCAACTGGAAAAAAATCGATCAAGACTAGTACGTACCGAATTGTCCAGTATTTAGTTTTTTAAGTCAAGTTTCTTAAAATCGTCGAGCTACTTGACTTAATGAATCCCTAGTTGATACCAAGTGTTTTATTATTTACCAAATGTTTCATTATATACGGGACACCCAATATCCTGTAACTTTTTTTATTTAGCTACTTGCTCTAAATCTGACTTTTCGTTTAAATAATGACTAGCCAAGAAAATTTGGGGTACTTAAGAGGATCTACTACGACCCTAGTTTACTATATAATCTCTAGTAAAAAAATGATTCGTTAAGGAAAGATGGGTTGAAGTTCCCAAAAGAAAATTTCGAAAGCTTAAAAAAAATGAAAATCTGTGATTATAGGTAGGTATTTAGCTATTAGTTGCTAATTATTATTATTTTAGATATGAATCGCTGCATTACTAAGATCACTGAGACTATTGTAGAATGGTATATCATCTACCAACTTTTGAATGACTAAACCAAAATTATAATATAACAACTGGAACTGTAAGCGGCTTTAAGGGTTAGGACTATTAAATAAAAACTTAAACTCTGTCCTTTGTATTATGGAATGGAAGACTGAAAATCGAAGATTATTCGGAGATTAAGTGTGAAGATATTAATGAGTTAGGTAGAAGGTTGAGTACAAAAATCCACTCATGTTCTATCGACGAACGTCAACGTTTCGGCTACTTATCATCTAGCTTAGAACACAGATTTTCTAATTAAAAAAATGTTGAGATTTAATTGCACGTTGTAGAACAAAAAACACGATTTAAACGTCTTTTGAAATGCAAACAAGGCCTTACGTTTTTAATCCCTGCCCCCTTATACTAGTATTGTGCAATGTTTCTAGGACGCCCGGTATAGGTAGGGGTGCAAATTACAAATAGCTGTTTTGGCGGTTGGCACAATACAAGGTGACCTATCGAAAGGATCCACCCGGTTTTTCTTCCAATTGAGTATATACATATAAAATCGCTCAAACACGTCTATTTTAATTTTTAGGGGAAACAAGATTTTGAGTAATTTCAATCTCCTATCCCAAAAAAAAGAGTCGTGTGATACTTCGTTTTGATGGTTTCATCAAGGGTCTATTCATTTTATGCCATTTGGTTCAACCATCCGAAATGGCGGTCAGATAAATTTTTAAACTTAGAAATTTAACAGTCTAAGGGCCGGTATTTTTAATCCCGATTAACTCGCACTTGATCAAGGAATCATCGATCAAACGTTATAGTGCGATTAAACCGCACGTACTATGGATCGGCGATTAAAAGGATAAATCAGTGTTCAAATAATTTAATCGGAATTCAAAATACCGGACCTAATAGTAATAATAATAGTAATAGTATATAATTTAATAGTGTAGTGCTATCAGGTTAGGACGTTGAAACTGCTCAAAAATGTATTTCTTCCCCTAAAAACTTAAGTTTTCGAACAATTTTCGATGTTATCTACCTACTTAATTAAACGAAAAACGAGGTGGATTCTTTTCGGTGGGCCACCCCGTATATACATAATATATAATTTGTGATGGCTTTCGCTATTGGAAATTTATCCACAGTGTCCACGGATAGGTAAAGCGACTTTTGTAAAAAGTAACAAAATAACAGTTTAAAACTTTATTTTTTGGGTTTCAGCCCTGCTTGGTCAAAGATTTGTAAGTTTTGAATTTGAAGTAAATTTGAAATTTGGCAGAAAACGTCTTTCTTAATAGAGTAAAATTTTCTTCGTTTGAGACATACAACAGAAAATCATTAAGAAAAGTTGCTTAGAATCATTAGCTAAGCCTCTGTACCAAGCTTCAAAATGATCGGCTGAATATCACTTTTTAATTAAGCATATTGAAATAAATTCACGCTTTGCTGATGGCAGATTCTATAAAGTAATTTTTGATAACAAAATCTTGATAAACGTGGATTGGTTTTTATCCAAGGAATAGCCAAGTAAATGTTAAAAAATGGTTTTTAGCTAATTTTAGAGGTAACATTTTCAAATAAAATTTTGCCTTGAAAGTCTAGTAAAATTAAAGTTGAAAGATTGCAACATGTTTAGAAATATTTTCTTTAATAAGCTTTTGATTTTTCATATTCTTTTTGAAACTTAATAATTTTTGTGCTGATTAAAACTATTTTTTTGGCATATTATCAAACTTAAATAAACCTTTTTTCTTAATTTTAGATAAAGTAATTTCAAATAAATTTCTTGCTCAAGTCATTCTTTTTTCAAGTCAGTTTTAATAGGTTAATAATTGTTAATATTTACTTGGTCTGTCAAAATAAAACTTGAAAGCTCGCAACATTTAAGAGAAATTTTTGTTTCGAAACATCTACAGTAGGTGTATGACTTGACGTACGAACGACTGTTTGTAACCGGAGATTATACAAAATAAAGTTACATAAGAAGGATAACTTTAAATTTCCTTAGTTAATATACCTACCCAATATTTTCAATTAAAGGTACAACTACAAACAAAAATTCGTTCAACGTTTATTCAAATTAGAGGATTCCAAGGGTTGTGCCACTATGTAGCCTAATTTTAACCTTCTCTTACTTACTTTGAGAGCCAAACTAGTATCACACTCCGAAATGAGCGTGAAACTTTAAAACCTCGCAAAACGTTTCACTTGCTTTCATTATTCCTCCTCAAATTCAAATTTGTGCGTTGCAATAGGCAGTAGAACGAAAACAACCGTCGAAAGGGCTCTTAATGAAGTCCCCGGGACGTGGCCAAGCCGCGGGGGCCGTCCATCCGAATTCCGGGAGCCCCATCGGCGAAGGTAGTTTTGACCATCTCAATCATCAGAATATAATTGTTGGAATTGTTTGATGGGGCCTTCGGCGGCGGCACCGACGGCACTCCGGATCGACGGGTGTGGATGCAAATGGGACTGTCGACGGTCTGAGTGGGGATCGATACCGCGCACGAGAGGTCCATTCGCACAGCATCCCGTTTCGTACGGGCGTGTGAACGGAATCCTGCTGGACAAAGACTGAAATTCAAACTCCTCAGAAAATGTTTTGTCCGAATCACCGGCCCACTTGAACCATTCTTGGGATGCGTCGTTCCGAAAGAATAGCGCGCATATTCCCTCGTAGGGAAAATTGAGAATTTGAAGCCAATTTACTGGATGTAGGGCGGCATTGTAGGTCAGGTTCAAAAAACGACATGTGTTCCCGGCCAGCGGCACACTGTTGGCATCCTAATTGCTGCCAAAAACTATCGTATTCCGGGTCGTTTTATTATCAACAAGTTTGACTCAAAAAGCGATAGGATCTCGTGCTAGCTGCTAAAATTGCGGCTATGCAAAAGTGTCATTTATGGTTAATTAGAAACAATATTATAAAATGTGTTTTTATAATAATGTTTTTTTTTTCAAGCAGACTAAAATTACGTCATTTGTTTTCTCCGTACGCACACCTAAAGTGGGCTTTCTAATTCTGAGACCAAAAAAGTAGCAAAAAAGTCCAAGGCAGTAAAAGTAAAGTCAAAAGTCACCGCTACTGTCATGGTGG
This sequence comes from Taphrorychus bicolor, assembly GCA_951812265.1. Lineage (NCBI taxonomy): Eukaryota > Metazoa > Arthropoda > Insecta > Coleoptera > Curculionidae > Taphrorychus > Taphrorychus bicolor. The sequence goes on from OX638297.1 coordinate 39,967,384, forward strand.
CGCATATATAAACCATTTTATTTTCAACCACATATGTAATGATGACATTTCTGTCTTTTTAAAATCTTGGAACGCAAACATGCACATGCAAATAAAGCGCAGAAACTTCAGGGAATTACAGAAACCCTGATTGTTGGTTTTGCTCTATACCCTGGCAACCATCAAAATTCCGCCTCCTGATTGAAGATTTGAGCCAGAATATTATATGAATTAATATTATTCAAGCACATTTTTTCATGTGATGCAGAAAGTGTGGTTGAAAATAAAATAGTACCTATACATATACTCGAGATTTTATTTATCTCTGGACAGTAATGAAGGACTTCCCATCCCGTATTGTAATATACTATTCATTCACTAAAATTATTCGAACACTAGATGGCACCAGATAGACCGATCTGAGTGTATTGCCATCTTTACATTCTTATTGAAAAAACAAAGGATATAGGAATACTCTTAGAACGCTCGAGAGCACCACCCGAAACCGTTATTAGTCGAAATCGCATAGATTCTCGAATCTAAGTTCGTCTGTTAAATATCATGCGCGTCATCATATTTATCTGTCAATGTGATTTTTATTAATTTAGTATTGATAATAATGTTACAAATTTTTACTCAACCATAATTTACCTAAACCTAAACCACCTAAACCATTGGTTATGATTTAATACCATTAAAACCATTGAACATTGAAAACCACCGTTCTAACACATTCTATTTATTTTACAAACCATTAATGGGATACACCACTAATTGGCCCTGACACCACTAACTTCGCCCAGTTAGTCAATCTTTGGGCTCAGCACGAAGAGACCCACTTTTACTCCTAGTGACATAATCTACTAATATGTTACTCGGAGTAAAAGGTCTTTTTGTGCTTCGCCCAGTTGCAGGCTTCAGGTTCGCTTCGGCCGTCAATCTCTGATGGGCTCAGCACGAAAAGACCCACTTTTACTCCTAGTGACATAATCTACTAATTTTTTCAAGCGGACTAAAAGTACGTCATTTGTTTTCTCCATACGCACACCTAAAGTGGGCTTTCTAATCCTGAGACAAAAAAAGTCCTAGGCAGTAAAAGTAAAGTCAAAAGTCACCGCTACTGTCATGGTGGCGCATATATATAAACGATTTTCATTCACTAAAATTATTTGAACACTAGATGACACCAGATAGACCGATCTTAGTGTATTTCCAATCTTACATTTTTATTGAAAAAACAAAGGATAGGAATACTCTCAGTGCGCTCGAGAGCACCACCCGAAACCGTTATTAGTCGAAATCGCATAGGTTCTCGAATTCTGAGTTCTTCTGTTGAACGTCATGCGCGTCATTATATTTATCTGTCAATGTGATTTTTATTAATTTAGTATTGCAGTTGCCTGAACGACGCGAAGCGGAGTTCGGGTAGCAGTCATGGGCGCGAAAGACACTTTGCGCAACAATTAGGAACAACATTTTTTCTACAACCGTATAAAAGTCCACCTTCCACTAATATGGGACATCTTTAACAATTTTATAAATGATTAAACTTCACAGCTCTTTTCTGGTACCCCTGTATTGAAGGCGTGCGCGAAAGACTTTTTTTAACGTGTCCTATGGCAACGAGTAATTTTTTTTTACGCTGCTATGGGCGACCTGCGAGAAAGATACCTGTGAAAATATGTGTCAGTTTGCATACTGTCAGTAATGCGCGAACCGTGTCATATTTTGACGGTTGTAGAAAATTAGTTATTTTCCTAACAAATGCGCAAAGTAACACTTTCGCGCACGCGACAGCCGTTGCAGCCAAGTGCGCGAAAGACACTTTGCGGAAGAATTAGGAACAACATTTTTTCTACAACGGTATAAAAGTCCAGCTGCCACTAACATGGAACATCTTTAACGATTTTATAAATGATTAAGCTTCACAGATCTTTTCTGTTACCCCTGTATTGACGGCGTGCGCGAAAGACTTTGTCGCACGTGTCTTATGGCAACCAGTAACTTTTTTTTACGCTGCTATGGACTACTGTCAGTAATGCGCGAACCGTGTCATACTTTGACGGTTGTAGAAAAAGATCTTTTTGTGCTTCGCCCAGTTGCAGGCCTCAGCTTCGCTTCGGCCGTCATCGCTTCGGCCGTCAATCTCTGGGCTCAACACGAAAAGACCCACTTTTACTCCTAGTGACATAATCTACTATTTTCTGTTGATATTCCATTTTATTAACATTATCTTTACTTTTATGTAATTTATAGTCACACATAAATAAATTAAAATATAAAAAAATTGTAAAAACGGCAACACCACAGCCAGCAGTTTATTAATTAAGAGGTCAACGTCACATAAGCGGAATTTGGTTAAAATCGGAACGGAGCGTAATTTGACAGTTGAATTTAAACCAATCAGATAAAAGCTAAAATATGAATTGACATGTGTAATGACTTTATTGACAGTTCTGCTCCGTTTCGTTCCCCTGTATGAGACGGCGGCCTGAGGAGCATATTTGTTCTGATGATTTAGGAATTTATTTTGTTTAATTGTAATTACTTAGGCCAGATTGTACAAGTCACCCTCAAAGTCTAGTTTAGCTAAACTCGACTGGTACTTGAACCCGCCCATAAGAATCACATTGCTGTCAAATTATTTTCATTTGTGACACTTGCTGACAGCAATGCTTTTCTTATGGGCGAGTTCAAGTACCAGTCGAGTTTAGCTGAACCCGACTTTGAGGGTGACTTGTACCATCGAGCCTTACTGGTTATGATGATATGTCACACAACACATCCATGTATTAGGTTGATTTTGCTTCCGTTAAAAGAAGCAAATGCAAACTCAAGCATTTCCATTTCCATATTTCCCATAATAATGGGACATTTTCAGCAAGAATAACAAGCAACACTGTAACTGAACATTAGGCCAATTATAGGGACTTTAGGAGATAACTTGGAGATAAATATATCTCACGATTCTTCAATGAAACATGAAACATGATGATCAAGATCAAGTTTTAAGTTATGTCTGATAAATTAGTCAGTTTAGCTGAACCCGATTAAAGTCGGGTCCAGCTATACTCGACTGGTACTTGAACTCGCCCATAAGAAAAGCATTGCTGACAGCAAGTGTCACAAATGAAATTAATTTGACATCAATGCGATTTTTATAGGCGGGTTCAAGTACTAGTCGAGTTTAGCTGAACCCGATTTTGAGGCTGACTTGTATAATCTGGCCTAATAAGGTTGGTTAGTCATATTATCTTGAGGAGCACTCTTCAGTCAAATGATGTAATTCTGGAATGGTCAATAGGCGAATTAATGTGATCTACCAAAAGTAAACAATTCGAATTGGTTCTTACCCCGTCGTTAAAGCGACTTTCAATTAGTTTTGGTTATTCTATAAAATCAGCTGTTGCCAAACTTGTCACCAAAGCTTTTGGTTTTAAGTTTGCTCTCTAGCTGTTTTATTTGCGCGGTTATATGCGCGCAGGAGAAGAGAAGGAACGGAGAGAAAATGGCGTTATTTGAAGGTTTTTATTTCACATTCAAGGTTCAATTCAATAAAATGTAATTAAAAAAAAGGAAGAACAAATTGTTAAATAATTGTTATCAATAAGTTAAGTCGCGAAGGAAACGACTACCAGGTCGAAGTGGAGGACCTGGAAACAGCAAATTTTGCTTACAAATGGTAATTATCTTGTGTGTAGGCGCGCAATAAGAAAAGTACACAAAATTTGAAAAGCCCGGTAAATACCATTACCTAAACCTAAAAGCGAAAATTTGTTCTGCCATCTCACGCTGCTTGTCCTTGTCGACCTAGATCGAATCCGGTTTGAACCACGATATATCCGAGGTAATTACCAAATTATTTTTGGTAGATCGCATTAATTCGATTAACGCTTAATTTATAGTCATTTTCGTTTCACAACGGTTCTGGTTCTGGTTGACATAAAAATTACAGTCCAGCTGATTTTTGGCAAAGATTATTGGTTGAAAATCAGCTGGTCTGTCGTTTTTATGCCAACCAGAACCAGAACCGGTGCGAAACGAAAATGACTCAAGTGCTTTGATTAATGATCTAAGAGATATGGACAGAGTCGACAAATTACCCTATTTCCTTAAAAATGGTCCCGTTTTTTAACCCGAAGTACTAATGACGTAATCTCTTTGTCAGAGCACATCAATTGGCGAATCACAACTTCAAGTAACGTCAATTCAAGCGAATATCCCTTGAAATTAAAGTACCCACTATTCCCACTAAAAAGTGGAGCCAAAACTTTAATAAGGGTCTCTCCAGATGTAATATTTTTGGTCGTTGGCTTTAATGATGAAATTACGTCATGGGCATGGGTACTTTAAAAATGGTTGACTTCCGGCGAAAAAATGGGACCATTTTTAGGGAAATATAAGCATTTGGTGGCTTGGTCTATATCCCTAGCCCTAGGTCCTTGCGTAAGTTCCGCCCAAGATCTGTCAACTTTAGCAGGGTTCGCTAATTACATCCGAGCATTCCGGACACAGGCCATCTCCCAAAATCTTAACAAGCTAGAGTGAGATAGAATGATGCCCGAGCGCTCGGGATGTAATTACCGAACTCAACTTTTATAGGTTACCTCATTTCCCAGAAAAATAAAGAAAGAGCTATTGTGACGTCGTGAGAATTCACGACTGACAATTTTATAATAAGGATATTTCCTCGATCTAGACCACTAGAGTGGTTAAGTTAAGTTAGTGACGTCAAGGGTTAACCTAATGACCTCACGGTAATCTTTTATAACGTCAACGAGTCAACATCACTCCTGACTCCAATCGGTTTTCCGTTCAAATTTAAGATATTTGTCAATCCACTCTTCGTGGAATCCTGGCATTTTTATGTGTTTTTTGTCAAAAAGTGGCCAGATCATACTGGTTACGAAACCACAATTCCTAGATTCAGCCCTCAAAAAGAAATCAAATCGAAGAAAGTGAAGGAATTATTAGGGGTTAATAATTCATCAAGCATCACACTCCACAAAAGTTTTTTCATATTTATCTTCTTTTTATCTTCGAGATTTTTTTTATTTACCAAGAGATTCCGAGAAAAAAAAACTCGCACTGACGTGGTCGAGAACTTTGCCACTTTTTCTTTTGAACAAATAGTAGATTATGTCACTAGGAGTAAAAGTGAGTCTTTTCGTGCTGAGCCCAGAGATTGACGGCCGAAGCGAAGCTGAGGCCTGCAACTGGGCGAAGCACAAAAAGACCTTTTACTCCGAGTAACATATACTATTTTTTTTTCAAGCATGCAATAAATAAGAAATCTATTTAAAAGTGGTTCAGTTTTGCAATTTTCTCTCATCCTCTTTAAGCGGGTCTAGGTACTTACCCAATTGTGTATATTATTTGTAAAATACATAGAATATGTTAGAATGGTGGTTTTCAATGTTCAATGGTTTTAATGTATTAAATAATAACCAATGATTATGGTAAACTAAGAATTTGTAGCATTATTTTCAATACTAAATTAATAAATGTCACATTGACAGATAAATATGATGACGCGCATGACATTTAACAGATGAATTCAGAATTCGAGAACCTATGCGATTTCGACTAATAACGGTTTCGGATGGTGCTCTTGAGTGCTCTGAGAGTATTTCTGTCCTTTGTTTTTTCAACAATAATGTAAAGATGGCAATACACTCAGATCGGTTTATCTGGTGTCATCTATTATTAAAATAATTTTGGTGAATGAAAATCGTTTATATATGCGCCACCATGACACTAGCGGTGACTTTTGACTTTACTTTTACTGCCTAGGACTTTTTTGCTACTTTTTTGGTTTCAGGATTTGAAAGCCCACTTTAGGTGTGCGTATGGAGAAAACAAATGACGGACTTTTAGTCCGCTTGAAAAAAAAGTCTATTTATTTTGATTATGTCATCCTTTTCTGTGAAAATTTCATAGCCTGCTAGATGAAGTTTTATAATGAACACCCCGTACATGGTAACAGGGAAACCATCCCCGGTGGTAGGTTAATTTGTCTAGTTAAGTTTGACGTCACGGTTTGGACCACGGATCAAGGAAATTTGAATTGTTAACTTTTTGTTAACCTGGTTTGCGTAGTTTGGTCGAGGAAATATCCTTAATGATTTAAATGAGTGATTTGTCAGAGATGCCTTATTTTTTGAAAATTTAATCTTTTCAATGTTAATGTTCGGCAAGAATACTTATTTATTATATATTTGGGGTTTATTTAGACTTATTTTACACCATGCAAAATAATAGTTTCATTCAGTATAATTCTTAAATATCAGAAATAAACTTCACAAAACGACTAAGAAAATAGGGTTAGAACATATTATATGATATAGTTCGGCAGTTCGGTATTTCCATCCGAGCGCTCCGGACACAGACCATTTTCCAAAATCTTAACAAGCTAGAGTGAGATAGACTGATATCCGGATCGCTCGGGATGTAATTACCAAACTCAACTAGGGTACAGAGAAAATTTATAGAAATGGACTTCACTCTGTAATGTAGTAATAATGTAGGAAATAACTTCTTGGTTTCAGCACACAAAATTACCAAAAACCTTAACAAAACTCAATTTTAATAAAAAAAATTAACCCACGCCTTATAAAAGCATAGGGGGAATGACGGAAATGAAGTCTTGTATTGTGACGTTGGCTGACGTATACAGGTGGTTCTCTCTCTAAAAAATGAGGTAACCTGTAAAGTAAACTGATCACTGATCTTCAGTTCCGCCGACGGCAGCACTGCAGACGGCTGAGAAGTTTGTCAGCGAACCCTGAAATTGGCCAATCTGGTGCCGAATTTCAGCGTTCGCTGAGTAACATTGTAAGCTGCTGCCGTCGGCGGAACATAAGCATTGCCAAAAACAAAAGCTAGTTGTGGATACGTATTTTTCAGGATTTTCATATATTTTTTCAAAATTTTCAGTAATTTTGTGTCACTGGCTTCTAATTTTTTTTTTATTTTTAGTGTCGTGTTTATAATTTTTTTAACAAAGTTGAGAAATACATGTTTTCTTCTACCATTTTCTTCATTACTAAACTGTTGAAATCACTTGTGTGAAGTTAGCGCCCAGGGCGCCAGCGCTTCCTAGCGCTCATTCAATTCCCCTCCCCCCCACCACCGTGTTTAAAACACATGACATTCGTTCAATGTTGCCAAGTTATTAGTTTGGAAGGTTTACCGCAGATTTGTGTTATATAGGTATTAAAATTTTATCAATATTAATAATAATAGTTATTGAAGGGCATAACTTTAATTTCACTAATACGGGTGTTCATTAGGGAAAGTCATCAAGTTGGGTATGATTTTTTTGCAGAAAGGGTCTTTTGTCATTTTATGTTTTGCTTTCATATTTCACAGCCAACCTAATGACTATTTTTTATTAAATCTCATATAAAAACACAAAACATATTGTTGTTACCTACAATTCCTTATATACCTTTAGACACTTTTCCACTGTTTGAACCAAACTACTCTCTGTTCAGCGAGGGTTCAATATGACGTCACATTCCTCATCTCATTTCATTTGAAAAAGATGGCCAAAAACCAAGCTTACTATTAGTTCTTATTAATAATAAAACCACCAGTTAAAGTCAGTTTGACGCTTAATGTCAAAATGTCGTCAAAATTTAGAAATTCTATAGTTGAGTTCGGTAATTACATCCCGAGCGCTCGGGATATCGTCTATCTCTCTCTAGCTTGTTAAGATTTTGAGAGACGGTCTGTGACCGGAGCGCTCAGATGGAATTACCGAACGCGGCTTATATTAATCGTCGTCATCGGCAAAAGAGTGTAAAATTTTGTGAAATGGTTACAAAATGCCTTGGCGCTACGGTGAAAAGGAACAAATTTTGAAATTAAGACCCATTGACTACTTTCAGCGAGAAAAAGTGGCACGAAAAACCAGTAGATGCAGTGTTCAAGGTAAATTTCTATTTGATGAATTTTTGAAGACTAAATACCATATTTTTTACCAGTTCAACTGACATTTTATCAGAGACAGACGTCTTTTTTTGTATGACGTTACAATTTATGACGTAATATTTAACCCTCGCTGAACAGAGTATAGATCTTGTGACACAATGAAAGTTTAGAGGTTAGATAGAAGAGGCGATACCAAATACAGGAGTTCAATCAAAATTTTCAGAAAATATGGAGGGAGGCCCAAAACAACCCCAAACCTTAAAAATTGTTTGTTACCACTGCGAGAAAACTAGATTTTGTGACACAACGAAAGTATAAGGATTAGATAGAAGAGGCGATTCCAAATATAGGAGTTCAATCAAAATTTTCAGAAAATATGAAGGGAGGCCTAAAACAACCCCAACCCTTAAAAACTATTTTTTACCACTGCAAGAACACTGGATCTTGTGACACAACGAAAGTTTAGAGGTTAGATAGAAGAGGCGATACCAAATACAGGAGTTCAATCAAAATTTTCAGAAAATATGGAGGGAGGCCCAAAACAACCCCAACCCTTAAAAACTATTTTTTACCACTGCAAGAACACTGGATCTTGTGACACAACGAAAGTTTAGAGGTTAGATAGAAGACGCGATTTCAAATACAGGAGTTCAATCAAAAGTTTCAGAAAATATGGAGGGAGACCCAAAACAACCCCAAAACTTAAAAACTATTTTTTACCACTGGGAGGAAACTAGATCTTGTGACACAACGAAAGATTAGAGGTTAAATAGAAGAGGTAACTCCAAATTCAAGAGTTCAGTTGAAATTTATTTCACTTTTAACTTTGGATATCGCATAAGCCACTAATAATCTACGTCCTACTGCATTTACTGCAATTCTGATTGAACTCCTGTATTTGGAATCGCCTCTTCTATCTAACCTCTAAACTTTCGTTGTGTCACAAGATCTAGTTTTCTCGCAGTGGTAAAAAATAGTTTTTAAGGGTTGGGGTTGTTTTGGGCCTCCCTCCATATTTTCTGAAAATTTTGATTGAACTCCTGTATTTGGAATCGCCTCTTCTATCTAACCTCTAAACTTTCGTTGTGTCACAAGATCTAGTTTTCTCGCAGTGGTAAAAAATAGTTTTTAAGGGTTGGGGTTGTTTTGGGCCTCCCTCCATATTTTCTGAAAATTTTGATTGAACTCCTGTATTTGGAATCGCCTCTTCTATCTAAACTCTAAATTTTCGTTGTGTCACAAAATCTAGTTTTCTCGCAGTGGTAAAAAATAGTTTTTAAGGGTTGGGGGTGTTTTGGGCCTCCCTCCATATTTTCTGAAAATTTTGATTGAACTCCTGTATTTGGTATCGCCTCTTCTATCTAAACTCTAAACTTTCGTTGTGTCACAAGATCTAGTTTTCTCGCAATGGTAAAAAATAGTTTTTAAGGGTTGGGGTTGTTTTGGGCCTCCCTCCATATTTTCTGAAAATTTTGATTGAACTCCTGTATTTGGAATCGCCTCTTCTATCTAACCTCTAAACTTTCGTTGTGTCACAAGATCTAGTTTTCTCCCAATGGTAAAAAATAGTTTTTAAGGGTTGGGGGTGTTTTGGGCCTCCCTCCATATTTTCTGAAAATTTTGATTGAACTCCTGTATTTGGTATCGCCTCTTCTATCTAACCTCTAAACTTTCGTTGTGTCACAAGATCTAGTTTTCTCGCAGTGGTAAAAAATAGTTTTTAAGGGTTGGGGTTGTTTGGGGCCTCCCTCCATATTTTCTGAAAATTTTGATTGAACTCCTGTATTTGGAATCGCCTCTTCTATCTAAACTCTAAACTTTCGTTGTGTCACAAGATCTAGTTTTCTCGCAATGGTAAAAAATAGTTTTTAAGGGTTGGGGTTGTTTTGGGCCTCCCTCCATATTTTCTGAAAATTTTGATTGAACTCCTGTATTTGGAATCGCCTCTTCTATCTAACCTCTAAACTTTCGTTGTGTCACAAGATCTAGTTTTCTCGCAATGGTAAAAAATAGTTTTTAAGGGTTGGGGGTGTTTTGGGCCTCCCTCCATATTTTCTCAAAATTTTGATTGAACTCCTGTATTTGGAATCGCCTCTTCTATCTAACCTCTAAACTTTCGTTGTGTCACAAGATCTAGTTTTCTCGCAATGGTAAAAAATAGTTTTTAAGGGTTGGGGGTGTTTTGGGCCTCCCTCCATATTTTCTCAAAATTTTGATTGAACTCCTGTATTTGGAATCGCCTCTTCTATCTAACATCTAAACTTTCGTTGTGTCACAAGATCTAGTTTTCTCGCAATGGTAAAAAATAGTTTTTAAGGGTTGGGGTTGTTTTGGGCCTCCCTCCATATTTTCTGAAAATTTTGATTGAACTCCTGTATTTGGAATCGCCTCTTCTATCCAATCCTTATACTTTAGTTGTGTCACAAAATCTAGTTTTCTCGCAGTGGTAAAAAATAGTTTTTAAGGGTTGGGGGTGTTTTGGGCCTCCCTCCATATTTTCTGAAAATTTTGATTGAACTCCTGTATTTGGAATCGCCTCTTCTATCTAACCTCTAAACTTTCGTTGTGTCACAAGATCTAGTTTTCTCCCAATGGTAAAAAATAGTTTTTAAGGGTTGGGGTTGTTTTGGGCCTCCCTCCATATTTTCTGAAAATTTTGATTGAACTCCTGTATTTGGAATCGCCTCTTCTATCTAACCTCTAAACTTTCGTTGTGTCACAAGATCTAGTTTTCTCGCAATGGTAAAAAATAGTTTTTAAGGGTTGGGGGTGTTTTGGGCCTCCCTCCATATTTTCTCAAAATTTTGATTGAACTCCTGTATTTGGAATCGCCTCTTCTATCTAACCTCTAAACTTTCGTTGTGTCACAAGATCTAGTTTTCTCGCAATGGTAAAAAATAGTTTTTAAGGGTTGGGGGTGTTTTGGGCCTCCCTCCATATTTTCTGAAAATTTTGATTGAACTCCTGTATTTGGTATCGCCTCTTCTATCTAACCTCTAAACTTTCGTTGTGTCACAAGATCTAGTTTTCTCGCAGTGGTAAAAAATAGTTTTTAAGGGTTGGGGGTGTTTTGGGCCTCCCTCCATATTTTCTCAAAATTTTGATTGAACTCCTGTATTTGGTATCGCCTCTTCTATCTAAACTCTAAACTTTCGTTGTGTCACAAGATCTAGTTTTCTCGCAATGGTACAAAATAGTTTTTAAGGGTTGGGGGTGTTTTGGGCCTCTCTCCATATTTTCTGAAAATTTTGATTGAACTCCTGTATTTGGTATCGCCTCTTCTATCTAACCTCTAAACTTTCGTTGTGTCACAAGATCTAGTTTTCTCGCAGTGGTAAAAAATAGTTTTTAAGGGTTGGGGTTGTTTTGGGCCTCCCTCCATATTTTCTGAAAATTTTGATTGAACTCCTGTATTTGGTATCGCCTCTTCTATCTAACCTCTAAACTTTCGTTGTGTCACAAAATCTAGTTTTCTCGCAGTGGTAAAAAATAGTTTTTAAGGGTTGGGGGTGTTTTGGGCCTCCCTCCATATTTTCTGAAAATTTTGATTGAACTCCTGTATTTGGTATCGCCTCTTCTATCTAACCTCTAAACTTTCGTTGTGTCACAAGATCTAGTTTTCTCGCAGTGGTAAAAAATAGTTTTTAAGGGTTGGGGTTGTTTTGGGCCTCCCTCCATATTTTCTGAAAATTTTGATTGAACTCCTGTATTTGGTATCGCCTCTTCTATCTAACCTCTAAACTTTCGTTGTGTCACAAGATCTAGTTTTCTCGCAGTGGTAAAAAATAGTTTTTAAGGGTTGGGGGTGTTTTGGGCCTCCCTCCATATTTTCTCAAAATTTTGATTGAACTCCTGTATTTGGTATCGCCTCTTCTATCTAACCTCTAAACTTTCGTTGTGTCACAAGATCTAGTTTTCTCGCAGTGGTAAAAAATAGTTTTTAAGGGTTGGGGTTGTTTTGGGCCTCCCTCCATATTTTCTGAAAATTTTGATTGAACTCCTGTATTTGGAATCGCCTCTTCTATCTAACCTCTAAACTTTCGTTGTGTCACAAGATCTAGTTTTCTCGCAATGGTAAAAAATAGTTTTTAAGGGTTGGGGGTGTTTTGGGCCTCCCTCCATATTTTCTCAAAATTTTGATTGAACTCCTGTATTTGGAATCGCCTCTTCTATCTAACCTCTAAACTTTCGTTGTGTCACAAGATCTAGTTTTCTCGCAATGGTACAAAATAGTTTTTAAGGGTTGGGGGTGTTTTGGGCCTCTCTCCATATTTTCTGAAAATTTTGATTGAACTCCTGTATTTGGTATCGCCTCTTCTATCTAACCTCTAAACTTTCGTTGTGTCACAAGATCTAGTTTTCTCGCAGTGGTAAAAAATAGTTTTTAAGGGTTGGGGTTGTTTTGGGCCTCCCTCCATATTTTCTGAAAATTTTGATTGAACTCCTGTATTTGGTATCGCCTCTTCTATCTAACCTCTAAACTTTCGTTGTGTCACAAAATCTAGTTTTCTCGCAGTGGTAAAAAATAGTTTTTAAGGGTTGGGGGTGTTTTGGGCCTCCCTCCATATTTTCTGAAAATTTTGATTGAACTCCTGTATTTGGTATCGCCTCTTCTATCTAACCTCTAAACTTTCGTTGTGTCACAAGATCTAGTTTTCTCGCAGTGGTAAAAAATAGTTTTTAAGGGTTGGGGTTGTTTTGGGCCTCCCTCCATATTTTCTGAAAATTTTGATTGAACTCCTGTATTTGGAATCGCCTCTTCTATCTAAACTCTAAACTTTCGTTGTGTCACAAGATCTAGTTTTCTCCCAATGGTAAAAAATAGTTTTTAAGGGTTGGGGTTGTTTTGGGCCTCCCTCCATATTTTCTGAAAATTTTGATTGAACTCCTGTATTTGGTATCGCCTCTTCTATCTAACCTCTAAACTTTCGTTGTGTCACAAGATCTAGTTTTCTCGCAGTGGTAAAAAATAGTTTTTAAGGGTTGGGGGTGTTTTGGGCCTCCCTCCATATTTTCTGAAAATTTTGATTGAACTCCTGTATTTGGAATCGCCTCTTCTATCCAATCCTTATACTTTAGTTGTGTCACAAAATCTAGTTTTCTCGCAGTGGTAAAAAATAGTTTTTAAGGGTTGGGGGTGTTTTGGGCCTCCCTCCATATTTTCTGAAAATTTTGATTGAACTCCTGTATTTGGTATCGCCTCTTCTATCTAACCTCTAAACTTTCGTTGTGTCACAAGATCTAGTTTTCTCCCAATGGTAAAAAATAGTTTTTAAGGGTTGGGGTTGTTTTGGGCCTCCCTCCATATTTTCTGAAAATTTTGATTAAAAACCTGTATTTGGTATCGCCTCTTCTATCTAACCTCTAAACTTTCGTTGTGTCACAAGATCTAGTTTTCTCGCAGTGGTAAAAAATAGTTTTTAAGGGTTGGGGGTGTTTTGGGCCTCCCTCCATATTTTCTGAAAATTTTGATTGAACTCCTGTATTTGGAATCGCCTCTTCTATCCAATCCTTATACTTTAGTTGTGTCACAAAATCTAGTTTTCTCGCAGTGGTAAAAAATAGTTTTTAAGGGTTGGGGGTGTTTTGGGCCTCCCTCCATATTTTCTGAAAATTTTGATTGAACTCCTGTATTTGGTATCGCCTCTTCTATCTAACCTCTAAACTTTCGTTGTGTCACAAGATCTAGTTTTCTCGCAGTGGTAAAAAATAGTTTTTAAGGGTTGGGGGTGTTTTGGGCCTCCCTCCATATTTTCTCAAAATTTTGATTGAACTCCTGTATTTGGTATCGCCTCTTCTATCTAAACTCTAACCTTTCGTTGTGTCACAAGATCTAGTTTGGTTCAAACAGTGGAAAAGTGTCTAAAGGTATATAAGGAATTGTAGGTAACAACAATATGTTTTGTGTTTTTATATGAGATTTAATAAAAAATAGTCATTAGGTTGGCTGTGAAATATGAAAGCAAAACATAAAATGACAAAAGACCCTTTCTGCAAAAAAATCATAGCCAACTTGATGACTTTCTCTAATGAACACCCGTATTATTGAAATTAAAGTTATGCCCTTCAATAACTATTATTATTAATATTGATAAAATTTTAATACCTATATAACACAAATCTGCGGTAAACCTTCCAAACTAATAACTTGGCAACATTGAACGAATGTCATGTGTTTTAAACACGGTGGTGCGGGGGATGAGCGCTAGGAAGCGCTGGCGCCCTGGACGCTAACTTCACACAAGTGTTGAAATCCTCTATAACCGAACAAACACTTTTAAGCGGTTTAAATCCCTTTGTTTATTCAGTAAAATCCGTTAACTTCTAATAATATCACGCAAATGATGTCGTGGGTAAGTGATAACCTTTTGCTTGGCCCAATATTTAATACTTATTTCAACTTGTTATTGCACACACATATTGCTTAATAGTAAAAGTCCTGTGTACTGTAAGAAATATTATTTTTCTTTCCAGAAGCTGCCAAACTTCTCAAACAGATAGTGTTTAAAGCTTTAACTGCAAAGTATTCCTTCCTAATCATTATTTAAGTTATGGTTACAAAATGACTGTGAATAGCTCAATATTACGGTTCTACAAGAGCCCAGGAAACACTGTAGCAAAAACTAAAGAAATTCTACTTCAGCTTCAACAAATTTGTAATGATGTTGAGGAGTTAACAACAGAGTTGTGTTTTTATGTGGAAATTGTTAATCCATCATTAACTGCAGTTCAGCTGAAGACTCTTAGGTGGATACTACAAGACTCACTATTGCCATCAAGCCTTTCACAAACTGAGTTCCTTAAGGCAGCAGCCAGGCAGATTTTAATTGAGGTTGGGCCCAGATTTAATTTCTCTACTGCCAGCTCTACTAATGCGGTGTCCATATGCAAAAACCTGGGTCTTTTTCAAGTTCTTCGCCTAGAGACATCTCGAAGGTATTTAATAACATTTAAGTCTGCTTCAAAATTATCCCCAGAGCTTGAAACTCGACTAGCTAGTTCACTCTATGATCAGATGACAGAATGCCGTTACACAGTAGAGAACATTCCCAAGTGTAGCTTTAATGAGAAATTGGAGAAAAAGGAAAACATAAAAGAGGTGAATATTTTGCAAAAAGGGGTAGATGCATTGAAGGAAATTGATAAGGAATTGGGATTGGCATTTGATGAAGCTGATCTGGCCTATTACACAAATTTGTTTAAAAATGTCTTAAAAAGAAATCCCACAAATATAGAGTGCTTCGACCTAGCACAGTCAAATAGTGAGCATAGTCGCCATTGGTTTTTTAAAGGAAAGTTGATAGTGGATGGAAAGGAGCTGGAAGAATCTTTGATCGATATGATCATCTCCACACAAAAGAGCTCAAATCCTAATAATGTGATTAAATTTAGTGATAATAGCAGGTGAGTGTACATTCAAATCAAAACATTTTATTATCTTTAAAGCTGTGAAGCAATGACAACCTTAAAATACAAGAAGTTTCACAGTATTCAACACATTATTAACCGCAGTTTAACATTATTAATTTTTCTATGACCATGTAAGAATAGATAAGTAACTTTCATAGATAACTTTCGTCATATCTTGCTAAAAGCCAAAAAAAAAGCTAGCCAAAAACATAATTATATATTTAAAATTATTTAATTTATATTAAGAAATATTTGTTATTTAAACTGTTTGTCTATAAGTTTTTTTTTCTTGTCTTTTTTTTTATAGTCTTGCTGTTTTTAGAGCTTGCAAAATGATGGTGAGGATGTTTTTTTCTCTTGTTTTGAGAGGTTGCAAATTTCATTATCAAAAAGTTTTTACATGTCACTTTGAGAGTATGTCAGAACTGCAGTTTTAAAGTTCAACTGGGTTCAGGACAGAAAACAATGAAGTCCTAGAAAATCTAATTTAATTTAATTGAGAACTGCAAAACCCCACATTTCTCATGTGTTCTCTCTTTTGCATCTTAATTGTCTCTACTCTTTTGGCTTTCTTTCACAATTCTTTAACCAACTTTAGACAAAAAAAAAATATCACCAATTTTAAGTGTGGGCCTCTCATAATGATTGTTATTACATACTGCCTGCCATGTGTATTTTGAGCTATCCAAATTTACTTGAAGACTGAGTGGGTAAGCATGTAATGATCGAATTGCCTTTTATTGTTTTTGCACGGCTTTGTGTTAGTTCATTCCAGAATTTCTGTTAGTCTCTCTGATTTAGTCAAAAATATAGAATTGTAGAGAAAACCACAATAGAATTGTCTTTTTATACAGATATCAAACCTGTTAATTTTAACTAGACCTAGGGCTAGGTATTATTACAACTTCTGGCTAAAATCTAAAAACTCTTGTTGCAAGATGATGTTTATGATATACCTAACCAAAAAATATGCTTTGATAAAGATTTTGTAATAATAAATATATATAATTTGATAAAAGGACCCCCAGCAGTAGAAATTTAGAAACACTGGCATTCAGTGTTATCTTAATGTTTTTCAGTATGAAATAACCTTTAGTAAATATGCTTTCCCAAGAACGGTTGTTTGTTGTTGATTGTTTAAAAATTGTCGATAATGTATTGTCTGTGTATGACCATGATTATGACTTGAAAAGCCTTTTTGTTCTATTTAAGCAATACCATTGCATCTTTTGGACACATCAGTAACTTAAAAACGGACACATTTTGTATCATTTATTTCGTTTTAACATTATGTTTAAGCTCTTGCTTAGTCTTGCATTTAAAGCAAAAGGTAGCACCTTCTATACCTATCTTTATTTGTTTTCTTGACGAGTGGCATCAAAGCTTCTACATTTTTGAACTTCAAGGGGCTGCATTTCCAAAACTAAGCATATCCTGCAACTTAGTATTTAGCTATTGCCTGTTAATCTATCACTAAGTAAGATTTTGTTGACACCATGTTGGGCATCTTTGTATATGTTGAGTAATTTAATTCAATTTGAATATTGAAAACATTTTCAAATGTTATGTTTTTCTAACATTTTTTAGCGCTATTCGCGGATACATTCACCGAAGTCTAAGGCCGGCGGCAGCAGGATCAGTGAGCGAGCTTCGCCAAGTACCATCTGAATCTCACTTGATTTTCACTGCAGAGACCCACAATTTTCCCACTGGAGTAGCGCCTTTCAGCGGGGCTACCACGGGTACAGGGGGGAGAATCAGGGATGTACAAAGTGTGGGCAGGGGAGGCTACTGCATTGCTGGTACTGCTGGGTATTCCGTAGGTAAGTGTCTATTTTTGTTTTAATCATGTTTTTCCCAGTCAGTCATATTTATTTTATGCGATTTTGCGTTTCTTCCAATTTCGTGTTTTTTTATTGGCCACTAAATGTCAACATTTCTGCTGAATCATTTAAATTTGAAGGTATTTCTTATTATCTAAAAACTGATGGAAGAGGTCTTTTTTTATGCAGGCGTATAGTGAGGGATGTTTGAAAGTATTAAAAAAATAATAATTTGTTTGAAGCCCCTCAAATTATAAACATAGTAAATTGTTTAAAATTGAAGCAGCAACTTACTGCTTATTTTAAAAGCTACTGAGGCATTTTTTATATCGGGTCGGGTAAATTAGATTCTGGACATATTCCGGAGTAGTGTACCAATTTGCCACCATTTAAATTAGGGAGTTATGGCAAATTGATTGAAATTGAGGCCAAAGCTTAAGCTTCGCTTTTTCTAGCGACCGAATGTCCGATGAAAGATTTCCACATTTGTTATATTTCACTATAAGAATAATTTTTACTGATTTAACATTTCTCAACAACTTCTATTCGACGTCTTTCATTGGATATTCGGGGCAATATAGAACAAGGTGTTCACCGTAACGTTAAGATTTGGCAGCTTAGTAACACTCCAAAGCAGTCTCACTAGCGTAAAACTGATTAAATAAGCCGATCAATGAGTTGTGCTTTTACCGGGATTTAGAAATTATGAAGAAAAAAGCGCCTCCTTATGTTACCTGTTTTGGTATAGATTATTTGATACATGAATATCCCGCTTAACGGTGCACGCTTTTTAAGGAAACCTTCATATACCTGATTACAAACTGTCCTGGGAAGATGAACTTTTCCAGTACCCTTCAAACTTTGCACCACCTTTGGAGGTTCTGGTCGAAGCTAGTAATGGGGCCTCTGATTATGGAAACAAATTTGGCGAACCGTTAATTAGCGGATTTGTGCGTTCTTTTGGGCTGGATGATGGAAATGAAAGAAGGTGAGTTTTCTTTGTGATGCTTTACTATAAACTCATTATACACGGTGATTCATGGTGAGTGAGGTGATAAAACTCCAAAAATAATGGAAAAGTCATATATATATTTATCTTTTAAAAATTTTCTGCTGACATACAGGATGCTAATAAATTTTCAGAACTTAGATCTTTTAATTCACAATTTTTCTGAGATTATTGAGATATTATGGTGAGATTTATGCACAGATTTACCAATTCAAACTATTATTATCAATTAAGTAATTAATAGCTATTTACGTAACCAGTTGCGAAAAGTTCGATTTTGTGTAACGAATGAATGTTTGCGGGACGAGCAAACCCGCAATTTGAATGAAATACACAAAAAAGGCTTTTTGTCACGTGTTTCGTACAAGATTTTTTCTAATTTTGACAACAAATACCTACTTAGAGAGAAAGAGAGTTATTATTATTAAACTTCAATATTTACTTTTAAACCACTTTGTATCTACTTAATACCGTAAAATTGTAGCAACGTTGTGCTACAACCGAACTTGCAACTGGTGATGAAACGAACTTTTCATAACCAGTTACAAAAGATTTTACTTTTCGTAACTAGTTACGAAAAGTAGGACGTTACGTCACTGTCATTCATCAGTATTGAAAAGTGCCACTTTATATGTCAAAATTAGAAAAAAAACTTTTTTGATTTTATTGATCAAATTATTTAAATTTATTGATACTTTTGCTAATAGCGGAAAGACCAATAAGGTTCTACATGGAAAAAAATCAATACTTAGACCAGTAAAAATAAGTGGCGCACCACATACACATTTTTAGAAACTTTTAACGCCCGAAAAAGTAGCACTCTGCAGATTTTGACAGTTATTTGTTGAAGCAAATCGTGTTGGAGTAGAAGAGTAAGTGTCTACCCACACTGCAACTTATCCCAAAATCTGAGAAATCATTGAAATTAAAAATCTGAAATTACTCACTATAACTTACTAGAGAGGCTTTAAACATAACAAGTTGTGTATATTTTATCAGATTAGAAAATGTGGTGCAAGTTTAACATTTTTTTTTACCCTTGGTATATCTAACCATTTTTAGCGCGTGAATAAGTTCCTGTGATCTTACTGCATTGATCATGAATGGAGCATTGAATAAAAACATCAAGTGGAATCCATTTCACGCTAAAATGTTCAAGTAAATGGACTTTTTTGAAAACATGGTATATTGTCGAACTAGCAATATATCGAAAAAAAAGCCGAACGTCCTGACGTGTTACATCATTCTTCATAATCCTATACCAAAAAATCAATTTTGATTTTTTTCTTGAAAGTTGTGCACACGACCAGTATACTCAAAATTACATCACCTTATTTTCAACTTGTATAATTTTGCATGAGTAATTTACCTTCTTTGAACATACCACGTAAATTAGTACAAGGACGGGTCTAAATTCGTTTCGACCGAAGAAATCCATTGATCAATTTTAGATTTCGAGTGTTGCAAAGCAGTTGTCCAGCGGTTTATTTGATTCATCAACATAGAAGTTTCTAAAAAAGGTGTATATCTTATAGATTATTGGTTAAAAATGTATTGATGGGCATGTGTATGCTTGAATAGCGTACTTTAATTTTTATTTTTAGTTATTTTAAGGAAGATTTACTTTATATATATATTAGGTTAGAAAAATCCCATTGCGTACTTAATACCTACCCACTTGCCAATAAAAACTTTTTTTAAGGGAATGGATAAAACCCATAATGTTCAGCGGGGGTATCGGCAGCATGGAAGCAAACATGACTGAAAAATTGCCTCCTCAAGTAGGACATCAAATTATAAAAATCGGCGGCCCAGTGTATCGAATAGGAGTGGGGGGAGGTGCGGCAAGTTCCGTGGAAGTACAAGGCGACAATAAGGAAGAACTAGATTTTAATGCCGTTCAAAGAGGTGATTTTATTTTTTGCTTATTAGAATAAGTGGTCTATAATAGGGACGGTTGTAGGTGATCCTGAAATGGAAAATAAACTGAATAGGGTAGTCCGGGCTTGCTTGGAATTGGGCAAGAAGAATCCCATCGTAAGTATTCACGATCAAGGGGCAGGGGGCAATGGTAATGTGCTAAAAGAGCTGGTGGAACCTCAAGGAGGCATTATTTACGCCAATAGATTTGAGTTAGGCGATCCTACAATTAATTTATTGGAGCTATGGGGAGCGGAATATCAGGAAAATAACGCTCTGTTATGTACGAAAGAAGAATTACCTGTACTTAAAACGATCTGTTCTAGAGAACGGTAATTTGACCATTGAGCATAGGGAATTTTTATTAATATGCGCGAATGACCAATAGGTGTCCAATAAATGTCGTGGGAGAAGTCACCGGAAGCGGTTCGGTAGAACTGGCCGTTGACGAATCAAAATCCCAAGTGCCTTTCAATCTTAAGTTGGAGCACGTTTTGGGAAAAATGCCCTGCAAGGTTTACAAGCTGGACAGGCAACAACCTGTATTACAAAAGCTCACGCTACCACCTGCAATATCGATATTCCAGTGCCTTGAGAGGGTATTGAGACTGCCTTCAGTTGCCAGCAAGAGATATCTTACTAATAAGGTTGACCGGTGAGTAAAAATACTGTTGTTATTGTCTTGTTTTCCGGTACATTAAGGACGACTTTTACAACTCTCAGTAAAACTTCAGTTTGAAGTTTAAACTCCAGATTTGACGTGTAATGTATTATTTATCTGTCAAAATCCTTCGTTTACTTTAAAACAAAAGTTTAAACTGAACTTGGAAACGTTAATTATGGGTTGGAAAAGTTTAAAGAATGTGTATTCATATTTAAGATTAAGCGTGGCGCAAGTAGTGGCGCAATTCATCTGAGGTAATGATGCCTATTACATGCGAGTTGCATACTATACTTTGTCCACGATTAATTTTTACAATTTTTACCTAATACTCAATTAGATAGTCGTCAACATGCGTTTTGTTTGGATTGTCAAAGTCGAAGTGACGCTAAAAACCTTTATGGCGGGTTAAATCAGGGCGACCATTAACGAGCTAGTAGCTACATCTGGAGATCCCTCCAGTTTGACAGTTTTAGCCCCCCTTTTTAGTAGTGGGAACCTTAAAAATGGGGGCTATATCCACCGGAAACGACGTTATGACGTCTTACGTCAAATTATTGCAAAACAGTTATCACTGTCATTATTTTTATTACTTTTTATTTCCAATTCAATTGAATATTGAACTTATATCCATCTCCTTGCTAGAGCGCTAGAGCTCCTAGCCGTTAGATGACCTAGCTCCAAGGTTTTCTAAAACTCATCGAGCTAATCTGAAGACCCTTTTCCGGTTTTACAGTTTTGGTCCCCCTTTTTAGCAGTGGGAATCTTTAAACTGGTAATATATACGCTGGAACTGACGTGTCGGTGACGTCATGACGTCCTACGTCAAATTATTGCAAAACATCGTTATGCAAGTCATTATTTTTATTATTTCTTATTTCCAATCCAATTGAATATCAAACTTATATCCATCTCCTAGCTAGAGCCCTAGAGCTCCTAGCCCTTAGCTGATGTAGTTCAAAGGTTTTCTAAAACTTAACGTCCAACGTAATAACAAACAATCGACACAGTCAATATCAGGTCCGGCTTTAAGTTGCGATGACTATGACGCTTGATTGACGTGCACTGACGAGTGCCGGACTTCCGGCCAAAAAAAAAAAAAAATGACAATTTTTGAGGGAAACATCTGCAATTGTTGGCTCTGTCCATATCTTCTCGGACATTGCTAAAACTTAACTTCTAACCTAACAAAAACCAAAAACAATTTGAATGACGTGCGCTGACGACAACATTATTTCATGGAAACTTTTAAAATGCGGACTTCCGGCCAAAAGACGGGACCATATTTAGGAAAACATCGGCATTTTTTAGTTCGGTCCGTATCTCCTAAGTCGTTAGACGACAATAATATTGTCGTCGGAACCTTCATTTGTTTTGTTTGTAATTTCCAATATGGTGGTGTCTGCATGCAATTCTTATGGAGTGTATAATGAAAAAAACAAAAAAACCCAGCGTGAATAATAAATATTACTCACGGTGTTCCACTCCAACAGAGACATTGATATGTTTTTTTCAAGACCAATTCCTGTTTTTTTACAATGAAAAACCAGTCAAACACTGCGGTTGTGTAATGTAGCCCCGATGATGGCAGAAAAAGGACTGCCGAAACGTTGGTGAATATTACAATTACATCAGCATTAAAAGAGATTGTCCAATTGCTCGCGTTTTCTTCGCAATTAAAACTAACACTGGACGTGACTCTATCTTGAAAAACTATACGAATTTTGTTTATGTCAACTTTATTGTCTATTTTGTCTCAGGTGTGTAACCGGATTAATTGCGCAGCAGCAGTGTGTGGGGCCTCTACATACCCCCCTAGCCGATGTAGCTGTAACGGCAATAAGTCATTTCGGATACGTAAGTTGTTTTTTTCAGTTTTTTATTTAAACTTTATGTCTCTTATTTAATTCAGGAGGGTATAGCCTCCTCTATCGGAGAACAACCGATAAAAGGTCTAGTGAATGTTAAAGCGGGAGCTCGAATGTCTGTCGTTGAGGCAATTAGGTAAATAAGTTGTGCAGCATTAGGAGTTTTGACGATATTAACTTGCCGGTTTAATCACAGTAATTTAGTGTTTGCCGGCATAAGCGACCTGAAGGATGTCAAATGCAGCGGTAACTGGATGTGGGCAGCAAAGCTGCCGGGAGAAGGTGCAGCATTGTACGATGCCTGTAAGGCCATGTGCAGTTTGATGACTGAATTAGGTGCGAATAAAAAATGTATTTTTTTCGTAAGTCTTACTTAAGCAATCAATAAGCTATATTCGTTTAATTACGTAAGTTATTACGCTATAACGTCCGTTAATTGCGTAAGGCGAATGTAAGCTTTATGAAATCAGATTGTAGTTTGACAGAGGTGTTTTGCAGCATGGCGTACACGATTTTTTTTTTTCAAACGGCATGTACTTATTTAAAAACTTCTAGTTTCTTTAAGAAAAAAAAAACAAATTGCACACCTAATCACCAGTATTGTCTGTGCTTGTTCAATTCTTGCATTCTGTTGCTGACTATATGCTATGTTACATACCTTATTACGCATTATTATCCTTTATAAACGATAAAAGTTAGGAGAGCAGTATATTAAAATTTATATAGTATAATTACATTTAGAACATAATGCATTTCTGAATGAATTCAAGAGACAGTCACGTATATGTGTCATGACAAGCAATATTTTATCGACAAAGTTTCTGGCGTATTCTAACGGCCAAACGAAATCTAAGAGTAATAAACTTCAACGTATTAGGCATCGCTGTGGATGGAGGCAAGGACTCTCTCAGTATGGCGGCCAGAGTAGGCAAGAATACCGTTAAGGCTCCTGGAACTTTGGTGGTGTCTGCTTATGCTCCTTGTCCAGATATACGCAAGGTAAACCGCCAAATTTAGCAGCAATGTTTGTAGCGGGTGTACCGTAAATAAAAATTAAGTTAAAAAAAAATTTAGTTAAGACAAAATGCTGGAAATATTTTTTGTTTTCGAAATTTTACCAATCATAGAGCTCATCAAGTTCTTAAATTAGAAAGTTGTTTTTTTTTTCAACAATAGTTATACAGAACAAGCAACTGTATTCATCAATATTAATTGATCCTTATTTTATGCCTGTCTTTATTATTTGTTGACATATTCAATGTGACTCGAGCCGGGATTCACAATGCCTTGAACTGTTGATCTTTTCGAATTTCGGGTCTGACGACGGCCTGAGAGCCGAAATTGGTGCAACTTAAAAGAAGTTTTAAATGTCTGCACGAAGCATACCATCAATTATTTTTCGACTACCTGTTGGTCTACATGCACAAGACAGCAAACGCTTATTAGAAAATTCTACTCGACGTTTCTTGCCACTTGAGATATTTCATGTATGTCATTGTTGAATGTTTTTTGTCAGGTCGTCACCCCCGATTTTAAAGCACCTTCAATGGGTAAGCAAGGCGTTTTGCTTTTCGTCGACTTGTCACACGACGCCAACCGTTTGGGCGGATCGGCGCTGGCTCAATGTTTTAAACAACTAGGCAGCGACGCCCCAGACCTGCACTCAGCGACTGACTTGAGAAACGCATTTGCTGCGACTCAAGAGCTTATCAAAGACTGCGCTGTGCTGGCGGGACATGACGTCAGTGATGGTGGTTTGATTGGTGAGTAACTTGCTTATACATTTTTGCTAAAATTCAGCACCAACCAAACAGAGCATTCAGTATCTTTTCTTAAAAGAATGATCCATCGTTTCGAAATTCATTCACACAATTCAATCACACAAAAAAAAACGTAAAATGCTAACCCAAAAAAAGGCACGGCAAATTGTGTACTTGTTTAACTTTTAAGAAAATTATCATTTTAAGGAAATATTTCAAAACCAAACATTAGATTTACTTACGCACCACTTTATAAACCGTTTGTGTTTTTCTTTAAACAGTAATAAAGTCTTGTTTCCGATTTTCTTTCTAAGTTTTGGAAAACCACCGGGAATTCAATGGCATGCTGATCTAATTTGTCATTTAAGGTCTGATGTAATTAATGATTAACACCTGAAAAGTAGGTTCTGTTTTATAAAGAACTGATTTAATATGTCCCCAAAGAAAAAAACTAACGGAGTTAAATCCGGTGGTCTTCGAGGCTTTTTAATTGGTCTTTTTCACTCAATCTGTCTCCTTCGAATCTCCCTTTTAACCGTGTGTTTTAACGTGTTGGACGGGAAGAAAATTATGAGGTGAAGCACCGTCTTGCTGGAAATGTTAACAGATCCTGAAGCAGAAGTAAATTACATTCTGCAACTGTTTCTAGCTCGTGAGATGTAGGAGGTTCAACAGTTTCTTCAAGTATGTCAAGATATAGATTGCTTCAATAAACAAAGTACCAATAACAAGAGCATCATCAAAAATTTAACTGTTTGTGGGTTTTGTGTATGTCCTTTTTAATAAATAACGACAATTTCATTTGTTAGCATTACTCTTAGTAGGCATTAATTACCGAGGAGTTGATTAGCGTCATTTTCAAGAGTAGATGGCAAGTGGTATAGCGGGGAGAAAACAGTAATTAAAAAGCTTCTACTTTCTGCAGAAATTAAGCGAGGTTTTTGACGTCTTTTTCAAGGCTATAATAGAAAAGACGTGCTTAGCGGTGTAAATTTAAAATATACAATACAAAATTCATTTCTAAAATAAATATAAATAAAATTTACAATACTACGATTATAATAAAACACATTACAATTTAAGATTATCGGAAATAGGACAAATAAAAAATTTGCACCAAGTGAGCAGAAACTGCCGACGTTTCAACAGTAAATAGACGTGGAAATCGCACGCATCATGCATGTGTGCATCATCGCCTACTGCTCGTTTTTGGAACTAGTGTGGTCGCTGAGTACCTGTACGTTAGCGTTTCTTTTTGCTGGTGCTGATGGCCTTAACTGCAGTTTTAAAAAAATGACAAGATTTCCATTTCAGTGATAGAATAGCGTTGAGAAAGACCTCAGTAAACGTCGAAACGTCGGCATTTCTGCTTACTTAGTGGACATTTTTTATTAACCGTAACATTTCTACTAAAAAGGAGAGTGGGTACAATATTTTTTCTTTAATTGAAAACCATGCATCATGAAGTAGGCAAATTACTCCAGTAACTTTAAACGCAATTTTTCAGAAACTGTTTATAGATGTTTATAAAAAAATAGCATAGAGTTTTTTCATACTCAAGGAACGACTATGAATGCAGAAGTTTGTTTTTTTTTCAACTTTAAACTTTTATTAACTTTTAACCGAGATTAAATTGAAACGGCAAATCTATAGGGTATCCTGAAAGGACATGTCATAAATGTAGAGCGTAATTGTAAAGCTAATAAACACTGTTGGTGATTCATACAAAAGAAATCCTATCTTGATTAAGATATTTAATTTTAATCATTAAATCTAAAGGTTTTTTTTTCAACAACGATTAAATCTTGGTAGCCGAAGCAACTAATAGAGATTATTTTCAATAGTTAATTTTTAATTGATTTGTTTTATTATACAGGTGCAGTTAAATCTTTTAATTCACATAACTGTAACGGCGCTTTCAAATTTATGCACACAATGAGATATGCGTTTTTCGTTGTGAGGTCCTTTATTTTTGTACTTTTTATTACGTAAACTATTACCTAATTCGGATTAAGGTGCATATTTTAAAAAAGAATTTCAATTAGTGACGTTGCTGGAGATGTGCTTTGCCGGTCTGAGTGGAATGGACGTGCACCTCAAGCACAGGCAAGGCAGAGCGATTCCAATTTTATTCTCTGAGGAGGTTGGATGGGTCTTAGAGGTATTGGAAAAGGATGTTGGACATTGCATGTCTGTCTTCCAGGTAAGATTTATAATTGACTCTTAACAATTGTATGAAAAGATGTGAACTATACTGCTCGCCAAAATCCTGTTGTGGCAAATTATTGTGTCCATTGAATTTGTTGACAAGGAAAGATTTAACTCGCCATTTTGGAGGCACAATGTTTTTGACGCCTATTTGAAATAATTTTGACCTTTACTAAGATCTTCCAGGACTAGACCCGATCAAAAAAAGATTATCTCCAAAACTCGAACAATAATACACTGTAGAGCGGCACGTACATAGTTCCGGAAATAAAACACACTCTGTACTCATCATCATCAGTACTTTATTTGCGGAACTATGTATATGCAGTACGAACAATACACCGTGTGTTATTGTTCGTGTTTTCGGGATATTATGTTTGTAATCGTGAGTATGCCTGGACAATAAATAATAGCTTTGTGAAAAATCTCATTAGATAAGGAGACGAAATCTACTACCTTCTTCTTCTTCTTCTTATTGTGCCCTGTCAGGTCCCCCTGACGTTGGCAATCACGATGGCGAGCTGATCCCTGTCTTCAGCCACTCTAAACAATTGTTCGAGGCTATGTATGCCTGTCCATTCCCGGATGTTCGTTAACCAGGAAATTTGTTTTCTTCCTACGCCCTTCATTATAAGCTGTAGGATCTATGGATGTAAAAGCTACCCATGGGATTCCTAGCATCCGTCTATGTAACCACATTTCAAAAGTTTCTAGACGGTTGATTGTGGCAGGTTTCAGTGACCAGACTTCAGCTCCGTACAACAGCACAGACCAAATGTAACACTTAATCATTCTTTGTCTCAGCTTTAGATTCAGGTTGTCATTACAAAACAGTGATCTCATCTTCCGGAACGTAGTACGGTCTGTTTCAATCCTACATCTAATTTCCCTATCCGGGTCGAGTTGCTCGGTGATGTAGCATCCGAGATATTTAAAATTGGACCCTCTCTCAACGTTCTGTCCAGTTATCTGTAGTGACACGTTGAGGTATGGCTGACGGCTAAAGACCATAAACTTTGTCTTAGCAACATTTATATTCAGTCCCATTTCCTGTCCCACTGCACTAACAGAATTTATGAGACTTTGGAGACCCTGAAGATCATCACATAAAATAGCCGTATCGTCAGCACAGTGAATAGTGGTAATCAGTTCGCCGTTGATTTTGACTCTTTGATTATTTTTCATATAAAGATTCCTTGAAGACTTTGTCAGAATATTGAACAACAGTGGAAACAGGACACATCCCTATCGAACGCCTCGTTGGATTTGATGGTCATCTGTAAATCTTCCATTGACTCGAACCACTGCCTTCTGTTGCCAGTACACAAGTATCTCATCAACACCAGTATCTCTCAATATATTTATGAGCTTTTCGTGTTGCACTCCGTCGAAGGCCTTTTCATAATCAATAAAACACACGAAAACATCCTTACATTGGTCTCGACATTTTTGGAGAAGAACATTCAGAGCAAACATTGCTTCTCTGGTCTACTACCATATTATGAAATTATCTTTTACAGGGTTACCATGTGCCGGTATTTGAAATAGGCAAAAGTGTAGGCTCCGGCGTCCAGTCGAAAGTCACCATTGCCGTAAACAATGCCTCGCTAGAAAGCACTGTCTTGCCTTTGGTGCGCATGTGGGAAGAGACCAGTTATCGGCTGGAACTACGTCAGACCATCAAAGAGTGCGCAGATTCCGAATTCCTCTCATTACCGACGAGGACCGGCCCGCAGTACAAACTCACTTTCGACCCTGACTTCGAAAACGTGCTCAAAGAGGAGAAAATACCGGTCGCTGTTATTCGAGAAGAAGGTTCGTATACAACTTTGCTGCAATTTCAGTGTTATCATATTTGTTGTAAAAGCGCCAAAAAATTAGGACTATAAAAAAAACAAAAAATGAAAACTCAGAATTTTTAGCAAAACTTATAACAAAAGAATAGTGAAATTCTTATTATTCTACGTCTTCTGACAACGGTCCAGTGTCAGCAACATCGTCAGCAGTTAATTCAGTCAGCGAAAAACTGATGTTGAATAGGAGGTATCCATTGCAGAAGTTCTATCATATCTTTCTTTTTTGCCACAGTAACTGGCCTGGGAACATCGTACAATAGTTGCTTCATGGCATTTGCTAGTGAAATCCGGGTCCTGCCCTTTCTTGATTTTTTTAAATCCAAGGTACTAAAATCCATGAGATTATTATCCAATGACTCCGTATAACAAATTTCGTTAGGAGTACTATAGTCGCATGGGTTCTTAACTGGCGGGTCCGACGATTCATCAACGACAAACTTTGAAATATTTTGTTTCTTTTCATGGCATTTATTTGTACCGACCAAAAACAAGCCGTATGATAAAAATAACAGATATATACAACTTCAGACAAGAAAAAATAGGATAAACTTGTACTTGTCTCTGGTTTAAAGTGGTCACCAAAATGTGTATTTTTTTTTCCGTCATTTTGATTTATAAATGTCACTCTGACAGTCTAATTAGGCAAAATTAATAACTCTAAGCAATTTTCGGGTTTTTGCATTTTTTATCGAAGCAAATAGTGTTAAATTTATTATACCATTTCGGGAATGAAAGAAAAAGTGGAAATTTGCCAACCAATATCCAGGAAACTGTATCGAGGACACTGGGAATCATTTAAGGAGTATGCAGAGAGGAAGTGCTTAGAAACCAAGTACAAAATAATACCGAAGAACATTACAAGAAGAGAACAAAGACTCTTGATTTACCGAAAGCAGTGAAATTGGATGTGAAAAATGACTGATCGGAACTTTTGTCAGTGGCCAGAGCGCTAAAACAAAGATCTGCGCCGCAGGTCAATGATTATGCGAACATGGAGATGATGGTTTTCCCACTTTACCGCAATAGAATTGGTATGGACTGGAGCAAAAGGGTATTACCACAAGCATATAGATGATGAGCTTAAATCAGAGCATGTATAGCAAAGATTGGAAACACAAAAAGTGCTAAATTGTGAAGTAGCGCCAGTAATTCATTTCTACAGCCTACAAAGATCATTTCTACAGAACATGACTTCAGAATCTAAAAATGCATATTAGCTAGAGACTATATCTCAATATAACCAACCTATCTAGAAATAGTAAACAGTTGCTTTATTGTTATTATGATGCTTCGTTCTTCGTTGGGAATTCACAGCCTGATGTTTAGTTGGCAGTTTAAACTGATTACATGTATTATTTCATTGCAAATATGTTTGAAGAGGTGTACAAGTTCTTCTTGTGTGTTCAAGAGGGTTGCATACTATAGTTTCTCTTTCAGAAAACCCCTCACAAAATGTCTTGAAAAAGTGCATTGAAAGTAATAGTTCCCATTTTGAATTTTTTTTATAACTGTTTTTGTTAACCTTTTTATTTATTTCACTTCACACAAAAATGTATCTTTAGTTAATTGCTATAAAGCAATTGGCTTGTGCAACATCTATTCTTGTACCTGATAATTATAGAGCATCTTTATCATTTATTCCCAATCTAAAATTTAATAAATTTAGCCGAGTTTCAGATTTGTTTTAAGTCTGAAATAAAGGAAATTCCAGAATTACTGTGGTACTCTACGAATTCTGCTCTGGATTTTTCAGCTTTTCGCAAATGAAGCCGGTGTTGAGTTTCAAGCACATCTTTTTCAGTACCGTTTGGTAAAACACAAACACACCTTGAACACGTATCCTTCGTAGGACTGTGGAAAGACAAATTGAATTCTTTGTTGAACACGTCTCTGTAGATATGCTCTTTTACCACGTTTTCTGGAGCCACATCCTTGCCTTTACAGAATGTCAGGTACAAATTGTACAGTTTTCTGATATTGAGATCAGGATTCAAGTACTTTCTGTTTGGATTACGAGCCCTGATGTAATGACTATCATATCTCAGAAATGATTCGATGTGTTTCTAACAACATGGAGCGCATCATCAGATGTTTTTTAGGACACTTCTTTTTTTCCTTCTTCTTCACTTGCCTCCCAGCCTTCTTTGATGACTTTGTTCACATGCTCAACATGTTTTTTCCATTTGCCCCTGTAACTTGTCCTATAACATTGCTCTACGTAACCAGCACTTCCTCTACGTCCCTCTTGAAAGTTCAATCCTTTTATATTGTGACCATACCATTTCTATAGCGTTATACTGACAATGGTAAGGTGGTAAACGTAGTATTTTACATACAAAGGTTTCACATACTCGTCCAATTCAATTTTTTTTTGTGGTAACGATTTAGCGGTAACAATAGCCCAAATTTCGTTTTTCATATGTTGTTCCGGAAAATCAAAATTTGTCGACGTGAGTCAGTCAATTTATATTTTGGCCAGGATTTGTTTGAAATTTCCTCATTAAGGCCGGAGTGGTAAGAAGCGTTATCCATAATAATTAAAGATCTTTGAGGTAAGTTTGGAACTAACTGGGTTTAATTTTGAAATTGACTTTGTTCATAGAATCATGGTAATCACTTTAATACATAACTCCACAGCTCTAGCTGGATACTGAGTCTATTCAAAAGATATCATACTATTATACTATTTACATAAGGAATTTTTATTTTAGGAATTAACAGCGACAGAGAAATGGCTGCTGCTTTGGTGCGAGTAGGATTCAAAGTTTGGGACATCACAATGCAGGACCTTTTGTCGGGCAACGCCACTTTAGACCGTTTTAGAGGAGTTATATTTCCCGGAGGCTTCAGCTATGCCGGTAAGTTATCTCAATCAATAGTAGGCACTTGAATGTACGGAGTGTCTATTTTTCAACGCTTTAATAAGGTACCTCTGTTATAATTACTGTTCAAGTTTCGGGGTTTCGAAACCTGTGCCTTTATATAAACCAAACCTGCCACAGACAGAGTTAGCATAACATTCTTGATTTTTGAAATAGAGTAAATTAAAAAAGGTGCATTTTTAGACACTTATTATACAGGTTTCCCACGCTATTCGCATCGATCGTTTATGGCTAAATAGAACCCCCTGTATGTTTATTGATTTTTGGATTTGGTCTTCTATTTTAAGTAAATCTTGTATGGATAGTAAGCCTACTGCAAACTGTTCTTGAGAAAATGGTAGCTATTTAGAAAGTAGTTTTTAATATTTAAAATTTCATAAAACTTACAAAAATGGATTGCACATTCTGATCATAGTTTTCAAAAGCTATTTAACAATTAATGTCTATTTTGATTTCCATTTGATAAAAATATGTCCCAAACCAACATTTTTTGTTTTTATGAAAAACTAAATTTACACCATTGAATAGCTTATAAAAAAAACTAAAATATGAATTTGCAGCCCATTTCAGTATAACTTCAACAGTTTAAGAGTTAATGGAGTTTTAAATTTTGAAAATCCTAGTTTTCAGTTGACACTTTTCCGAAAACAGTTAATTGTAGGCGTATTATCTACATAACAATTTACTTAGGGTTGAAGATAAAGCAAAACCCAAAAATAAAAAAAATTATACAGGGGGTTCCATTTAAAAAAACACAACTTTAATATTTTGTTTTTTGAGACAGTCGGTAGAGTTCTAAATAATTTTAAGCTGTGCTGCTGTAAAACTGACATAAGAGTGTGAAAACAAATTTTTTTTCATTTAATGATTTAACTATAAACGACTGGCGCGAATTGCGTAGAGCACCATGTTAATTTTCAAACTAACGCGCACGTTAATAAGTTCAGTTTGAACCTGTAATTAAACGAAAGAATTTACACATACGGTTTAAACTTGAGTTGTAAAGGAGGCTCTAAATGCTGACTATCATAATTTTGTAGTAAGCTCTCAGTGATAATTATTTAATTAATATAAAATATACAGCGTGTCCCATTTAGGAAAACACAATTTTCGTCGTGTGGACACTTGAAAAAGACCCGCTTTCATTGTAAAAAAGAAACTAGACTTCGATAAGATAACTGAAATATAATAAGTGTCTAAAGGTTCGCTTCGTTCACTTTCGTCCTGTATTTAAAAAACCAATAATGTCAATATAAATGTGTTTGCGGAATCGTTTGTTTTTTAACCAAAACCGTTTACTTGTGAAAGTCCGCAAACATTAATAATAACAGAAATATAACCTCCTAACGTGTCGTAACAAATAGTCGTCCTGTACAAAATTTCCACTCATTGTATTTTCCTTCAATTTTTTCAAAAAAACTGCTGGAACCAACGACGGTGAGATTTGTGGTTCTAGTCGCATTCTAGTCGCATATGTCCTGTTTGAGTCTAATCGCTTTATTAACAACCTCAGGGGAGAAAGAGTAAATAGGTCTGTAAGCAACATACATGCATTTCAGATGTTATGGGATCTGCCAAAGGTTGGGCCGCCAGTATCTTGTTCCACGACAAAGTCAAAGAACAGTTTACGCGATTCTTTAACCGTCCAGATACGTTCAGTTTAGGCGTTTGCAACGGGTGCCAGCTAATGGCCCTAATCGGTTGGGTGGGCACGCCCTTAGACAACGAATTCTCAATTCCTGACTTTACCTTAGAGCATAACAAATCGGAACGGTTTGAATGCAGATGGAGTACCATTCGGATCGAAAATTCCAAGTCAATTATGCTTCAAGGGATGGACGGGTCGGTGTTTGGAGTTTGGGTAAAGATACTTGAGGAGCTGGTTAGTTGGAATGCTTTGATTGGGTCGCTTCATTGCAGGTGGCTCACGGTGAAGGACGATTTGCTTTCAAAGAAAACCAAATCTATAAGAAGCTGGTGAAGGATAATCTGGTAGCGTTGCGCTATGTGGATGATAAAGGTGAACCTACTGAGGCGTACCCGATGAATCCTAACGGAAGTATCGAGGGTCTAGCGGGTAAGTTCTGTTCTATTAACTAAAACTGGTTTTTAACTTACTTTTGTTAGATCCTAAAATCCTCAAATCGTTGACGATATTTGGATAGCTTTCTTCAGAATGGAACCAAACAACTCAGTTATGAGTTCGAAAACTATCAATAAATATTTCCTTATGTTTTGGACATGTTGTTGAGGGGTTTGTTCTATTCTACAGTATTTTTTAGGTGTTTTATACGCCAAACCACACAATATCTTTCGTTTTTAATTTTTGTGGGTTGGTTCCTTTTTCTGCAGCCATTTGTTATTAAGTTAACTCGCTATTCAGGTGTTCAAATCTTTGACACCTGCACAGTGTCTCGGAAACAATAAGTCGTAGTACTGCGACCCCTTTTGTTCAATTTATTGTCAGTTGTGTAGGTTTATGTCTTAATTCGGTGCATCTCCGGCACCACCCTTTAGATTTTATTAACCGACAAATAACTACCTTATATAGTGACAAAGGGACAAACCGACAGGTAGATAAAGACAGTGGAAAAATTGATCATGGTTTTATGTGAATTAAGCAACACTTTATTATAACTGATTTGTGATGATTAAGGTGATTTCAACCAAAAGTGGCTTCAAGAATGATGATTACCATAATTCTATCAACAGTGCCAATTTCAAAAAATGGTTTAAATAAAATCCAGTTGGTTTCAAACTTACCTTCAAGACAAGGGGTTTATTTATTATTAATAACGTTTCATTCCACTCTGGCCTCTGTGAGGAACTTCCAAACAAATCCTGGTCAATATATAAATGTTTTGTTGATTTTTGTTAAGCATTATTAATAGATGGTTACTGCTGTATTCACGCTAATAAACCTGGAAGGTCGAAAGACTTCGTG
The DNA here is from genome assembly GCA_951812265.1 of Taphrorychus bicolor. NCBI lineage: Eukaryota > Metazoa > Arthropoda > Insecta > Coleoptera > Curculionidae > Taphrorychus > Taphrorychus bicolor. Next base: position 40,001,639 of record OX638297.1, read on the forward strand.
TAGTATTCAAAATACCTTTAATTAGTAAACCGGTTTGGACACAACAAGGTGGGGTGTAGTGTAGTGGAGTATGAAGTCATCTCACACCTGCTGTTCTAATTACATGGCCTGCTTGAGGTTTTTTTTAATGACCGCACGGTAGTATTATGTATAATAATTATTGTATATACAGGGTTTTTCAAATGTTTCGTAAAACTGTTAACGTGTGGTAAAAGGTCGGTCACGGTAAAAACTACCAAGATCCATATACAGGGTGACCCAACGAAAACTTTCCACCGAGGTTTTCTGCCTTATGAAGTTGAAAACACTAAAACGCCCGGACCCGTCAATTTTAATTTCGAATGGGACGTGTTTCTCTGATATTTATAGTTTTTCCAGATAAACCCCAAAGCCGGGGAGTCTTTTACTCTAAAAATCTTAAATGGAAAGGGGTGTCAAGTTTCATTTTAAAGAGCATTCAATTGCCTTTTCAATGCCACCTAACTTTTTAGAATTGAATGGTCTGTTCTCCAGAAAAAAGGCTTTTTATGTTATCTTAGGAATTTAACAACACTGATACGGGATGTAAATTTAGAAAATATTATTGCATTATTCCTACCTGTACTTTGACGTTTTGTACTTTAGTAGTTGTTTAGTAGTAGTTGCCTTTTACTTTTGTACACACTATCATTTAAAAATGCTTTACTTCATATTGTATCATTTAGAAAACTTTTACCCTGGTTTTTGCCCTGCCGACAAAAATTGTTTCTACTATTCCACTTTACTGCTTGTTCTGAAGAATTTTGTGCGCTGATGATGACAGCCTTTGTGCCTAAACCCTTCGCTACTAAATAGGGAATATTGCACGAACTATACGTTCTATATACACAAAGTCTTAAAAATATCTATATTTTTCGGAATTAGCCATGAAAGACGAAACTTGGGGCTATTATTGCCGTTAAATCTTGAAAGTAATTGGCCTGCTCAACCGTAAAAAAAATTGACTTTCCCAAAAATAAAACTCTTAACTTATAAAAACACAATAAAACAAAATCCTCCTCCACTGTAAAAGCTACCCGCATGCAATAGGACCTCAGACTCGATAAAAATCGGCGCTCGAGGAAAAGCGAAAAAAATAACCTAAAACCCGTAAGAACTAGCGTCATACAGTTGAGACAGAAATGTGTAATTTTCATATCATAATTAAATCTTCTAAAAATGCATGAGACAAATTTCCGAAGTGTATAGATCACATGAAAATGGGTTTGGAACGATATACTGAGGGTTATGGTAGTTTATTCAGAACAGCCAATATCAATCAAAACTTTCAATGATTTGGTATTTGTATGCTCCAAAATCACTAGTCTGTTTTGTGTGCATAGATGGGTGGCTTATTTCCAATTCAATTTCAGGCATCTGCTCGGCGAACGGGCGGCATTTGGCTCTTATGCCCCATCCAGAACGATGCGCACAACCCTTCCAGTGGCCTTACATGCCGAGGAGTTGGATTCATTACCAGAAGAGTCCATGGGAACGGATGTTCAAGAACGCGTTCGACTGGTGCGCTAGCAATAAATTTAATGTTGTTTACTACTGATTGATTCACGTTAGCCAATTAATATTTGGGGCTCGATCGATTCAAGCAAGTGATATTGTGCCTTAAGGTTGTTACTTTATTGTTGAGCCAAAAAATTTGCATTTATTTTGTTATTCTCTTTATATATAGTTATACAATTTACAATTCTATTATTATAGTAATTTAATAACATTGTTAAGGATTGGGTTTTAGTTATTTTATGGAACCTTGGTTGAAACCAAGCTAAGAGGAAGTGGGTGGATAAAGTATGGGGAATTGTTCTGATCACTTAAAGAATAGAAACAACACAGTTTAAAAAATTATTTATTTGTTGCCTTCACTAAGCAGATATAAAGGACTTTCAAGCAGTCTTAGTAGCATCTTTGAAATTTTGATATTTACATACCCATTGAGAATGATCCTTCGAATCGTTCACATTTATAGTAGCTAGATATTGGTGCTCTTCTCGTTAACAATAGTCATTAGATAGTACTTTTAATTTTACGATGAAAGCGTTTATCAATACAACATACATTATGTTAATTTTAAAAGGTTTAAAGCACGACCCCTACGACTGATTAGGATTTTAAGCTTTCCGATATCATAATATTACTTGTTCCATTTATAAAATAGGCGGCGACTCCTTAAGGATCTGGTTAATTTAGTGTCAACGTCTAGCCGATGAAACCTAACAAACTTTTAACTTCAAAAGTGATTAGTGTGATGTCAGTGTTGTGGTGGCCCAACTAAGACGGCAACCAACCCCCAAATTGTTCTTCTGCTCTTGATAGTTAAGTCAAAAATCATTAGATTTTCCATTTGTTAGCAAAGAAAATAACGGTTGTAATGACTTGCCAATGTTTCGTACACCACTCGAAATTACATCCTCATCTGAATCTTAAATTATCATAACTGCAATTAGTAAGGTCGGCTGTTGTGTTAGTCATTGCAACTCCACGCAACGATAACGACCGACGTGTTGTTTTAGTGGCGTTTATTTAATACTTTTTTAATAGAAATTTTGTGCAACATTTAGTCGACTTTTTCATTAAGTCAGAATTTTCAATAGATTCTTCTAGAAGATTCTATGAGTATTGCCTTCAGCCCGCTAGTTTCAAAATCGCTTTTCTCTGGAGCACTGTAATTCGCTGCTCAGACACAGAGATGTAGCATGATGTGCCTTTTAGACAAAGGGAAAAAACTAGGGGTCACAAGTGCATTTCTCACTGTGTTATTATTAGCTTTATAGGTTCCACTAATTTAATTATGGCACAATGTGGCAAACCAATATTTAACTCAAAAATATCTGAGTTAACACACAGATCAATTCAACTCATAATGCAGGGAAAATTCTATTGATATGGTCGATGCAATTGCATTGTAACTCTCGAATACTTAGTTGGTCCACCCCAATACGTTACTAGTGCTTATTATTAACGTGTATTAATTTTGATTCCTAAATTATTGCACTAATCCCTCTTTTGTATTCATAATTTTTGTCTAAAATTCCAGAAAAGATATACAAAAAATAATAAGAATATCATATCAAGTGTGTCTGTATCTAACATCCAAAAACTGACAGTTTACGATAACTATTACAAATTTTATTAATTATCATTAGTCCCACCGAATTTCTCTATTTACGTATTGTATCGTTACGTCCAGTTAGCTTAAACCTACTTACCGGCTAGTTATTACTGGAACAAATTAGCTATTAAATGCTTCTTGGTACTCGTTAAACTTAACAGGTATGTACACTTAGCTACACATTAAAATAGTGGACCGAAAGGCTACCCGGTCGTCTTATTCGAGTCGCTTAAATTTTACACTGAATACAATGCGTACCCTGGAAACGTGCGAAAGCTCATGTACGGGTACTAGCTGCGTTTCATTCAACTAGTACGGAAAAAGCTACAGTAGACAAAAACTTATGTTTAATTATTATATCACCAAACCTCCACGCCGCCCTTGCGGACTATTCATTTCAGGTGGTTTTGTGATGTGATTTTTATCCCTTTAACTGGCTGAAATCAGTAATTTTTGTTAGTGACCTTTATTAATTAGGATTCGGTCAAGTTTGCTACCTGTAAAGCAGGAATTCCTAAGACTCAAGATTCGGTGCTTTTGCTTTTTCTGCCTCTGAGAGAACCAACTATCGATTTTAGGGCAGCTCCAATGCTGCTGCCAGGTGTGTTGGCGCTGGTAGCGCCGTTTCCCAATCCTTGAGGATGCGCGTCCAAACATTTCTGATATCGTAACTGCAACGAATAATAGTTATTTACATTATTAGTGTGGTATGAGCATTATTATAGTCACGAGTGAGAATTAGGTCGAGGTCGAAGACCGAATCGTGGTAACCACACGAGAGCCATTAATAGGCCGTGCCGCACGTATAGTGTACAAAATTTTATCTACTACCGTTTGAATCAAAAATTCGTATGTTATATTTAATTTTTGCGTACATAATGTCGATGATACTTTTGATCCTTTTTGTCAGGTGCTTAGTACTGCCACCAGGTAGTATATAATTTTTTTGTCACATTTACAGCCGGTTTTTTTTAAAGAGTCCAATAAATGAAGGTGTTGTCATGTTAGCCAGTGTATTGTTTCAAACAAACTCCATTACAAACCGTATGCAGTCAATCAACTCTCAATTATACTGACTATTTCACTAGAGTATTTTACACAGGAAAAATGTCATAACAACAGCATATTTTCTACTGACAAAACTGCTACCTGGTCATACCTGGACAAAATCGACATAATTGTTTTTCAGCGACAAAATGTTGTTAGGTTCAAGTAAAATGTATTGTCAATTTGACGAGTGTCATCTAATTGCTTTTAGCTGCAGGTTGAAGTTTTCTCGTAAAATAGTCTTGTCGAATACCATTCGAGATAAAATTTACTAAGGCAAAATATTTCTCTTGTTTTATTCAAATTAGTTGCTCTTTGGCAATTTCGTTCATGGCAATTTTTACAAAACCGCTCGCCTGACGGCTCGTGGTTTTGTTGTAAATGTCATTCACGAAATTGTGGAGCAATAAACTTTCATACTAATCGAAATATTTTGCCGGAAAAATTCTCTCTCATGATATTATAAACGATAAAAACCATCTAAGAAATTATAAAAAAAAAACATGTCAAAGGGCCATCTTCAAATCACCCTAACTTCCCATATGATGTCTTCGTTTGTCTGTTCGGTTTCCGAACACCCTGTATTATTAACCATCAAGATTATTTGATCACATTTTATTTTATGCTGAATGGAGGATTGGAGACAGAGGTGTAAAAAATCAAATATCTTACCTTACAGGCTGCCTCAATAGTCTTGCACAGCGCCCCCGAAGACGGTTCACAGTAGAATACGTGCGCCATAAAAGTATCTTGTGCTGTGTGCATTATGAAGGCGCAATGTTTGATGTTCTTGCCAATACCCAGGAATGATAAGTAACGCACCCTGCACTCGGCCAAGAGTCGATCGTCCTGAAACAATGTCAGGTTTTTTGATAACACGTTGAGTAAGTTTAGAGAAATTATTAGACAGTCTATTAGCCAATTATAAACGTCGAAAAGGTGGCACCTTTTCGATTGGTCAGAGCTGAGAGTCATATTGTGGGGAAAAAAGGCTAAGTCATGGTTTTATTGGCATAATTTCAAAATCAAAAATTATTGAGCTGGCAATATTTTACTAGCTTACGCATGAACGCATATATTACACTCGAACTGGTAGCTAGGCAAGAGGTAGGTGTAATTTTCGAGAAAATTATGAATTTTACAGTTTTAGCTAGCAATTAGTGTCGCCTGGGTTTGCAGATTGAAAAGAAAGAGGAAAACGCTAAGCTTATTCACTGCAGAACCAGAACCCAACCTAATAGTGCCACAATTTCTACATATTAATGTATTGAAACATCAAAGAGCAGTCGAAGGGAATAACACGATATTATGAGAAACCAGAGAGAGTAAATGTAAGGGACTTACGACGATAATACACTGTGACTAGCCTCTAGTAGAATGATAAAGTCAGTCAGTACTAAATTTGTTAAAAATTGTAATTATTTATTATTTTTTAATAAAAATCAGTTTTCTTTAAAATGAATATTTAATGAAATGAAATAAAAACAATATTAATCAGATGGTAAGACAATTTACACTAATAGGGCACCAATCAATTAACATGGGTCCTCACAAAACTGAATGTAACCTTAAAAATGCCTCCAGATCAAAAGTTATAAAAAGCGACTTAGCCTGTTTTTCCCCTGCAACCTTCAATTGAAATATAACAATGTAGCAGTTATGATCGTAGAGGAGAATAGTATTATTTTATACCGAGTACCCTTTGTGATAAGTATGAATTTCTTACCGTTGGATGATGTACCGAAATCATTGACGGAGCTATCGATATGTTAACCGATTGCCACTTGTCGATCGCGATGGACGTGGCTAAACGGTCTATTGCTTCGTTCAAAGCTTCCATGCCCGTAGCGTTGCTGACCTGCGTGCATCCTAAATATTGGGCACGCAAAACCTTTTTGGGTTCTTCCATCGGAGTAGGAAACGACTGAGCTACAAATAAAACCAACCAATAACTAAAAAAATAATTTTTACTTTTCACTGCAAAATTAAACACTTGTCAGTTAGGAAGACGGGAAAATAAATGTGCAATTTTGAAAAAATCCTTTTATCTACGACCATACTATAAGAATCACATTATTCTTGTACATTCTCAAGATTAACACTAATCATTATTCACTAGTGAGTAATGAACATTACTCACAAGTGAATAATGAGTTGTCATGGAAACGAAACATGTCGTAGGCAACTGGCAACTCAAAAAGTTAACCGCCCTATAAGTGAAATCGGTAGTTACCACTGGTTCATTCAAATAATTATCCTTCTATTAGGATATATTGAGATAAATGTGGGTTACGGTGTCTCTTTTTCACTAAAAAATGTACTAATCACTAAAAAATAGTTAAAATAGGCCATAAAATGAAGTAATTTACCGTCCACCCTCGTAGCTTTGAAATGAACATGCACGGGCGACTGGACCGTCATCTATCTGTCGCATCGAACGTCGCGACGTTAGCGAAACCAGTAGTGATTTTAAAATTAATTGTCTTTATGGCACCTACAACCTACGATATTTGAGGAAAACTGGGAATCTTGGTCGTCGATAAAGTATAGTATTCTACCAGCATTTAATGAGCGTTATTCTCTCATTAAATGTTTGTTGTTTAATATACTATTATTGGCATATACCTTTTATTGACGCGAGTAAAAATTATTGCACAAAGTATATGCTACTTATATTTTTCCACCTTCCCATTGTCTGTGCACACCACAGTTACCACCTAGAACTTAATTACACACCTAGAAAGAAATTATTATAAAGCATTTTCAAAATGTTTACACCTAATGCAGTAATTTCTAACGTTTTGAAAATGATGCATTATCAAGGGTATTATTAACTAATGTTAATTAATTTGTTTCTAATTGAAATTATTGTTAAAGATAATTTGTATCTAATAAAATATGACATGACGTCGTTTGCCAATAACTAACTAAGCATCAGTATACTGATCACAAATTAAAAAGTGACCTTGAGTGAAGTTGAAATGTTAACATGGACAGAATGAAATTTTATGAAAACATGTCATTTCTGACAAAACTATGCCGAGTAATTTGATTTTACTATCGCCTTGTCGACAGTTGCAGAAAGATCAAGTGGAGGGCAGGAGCACGTACAATAAGAAGATTGAAAAAATTCAGGAAAGTGATATGGTTGAAACAATAAGAGGCATTCCAATCAGAAATCAACGCACTGAAAGCTAGTGAACCGTTGGAGAAACGAAGTAAAGTTGCAACTTTAAATCCATTGATTGACGAAAACGATTTATTAAGAGTAGGAGGCAGATTGTGTAATAGTACAAGAAAAAGGCCATTAGACACATCTAATAATTCTAGAAGCCCCCCAAAACTACGCTACATGCGGAAATCAACTAACATTAGCATTCACACTTGGAAAATACTGGATGTTAACTAGTGAAAACATTAGTGAATAATTGTGTGAAATATTGAGCTTTAAATCGAATGCGTAAAATGCATTCGATGTAAAGCTGAGACAGCTCACCAATTTATGGGCCAGTTAATATTTCTAAAAGTAGCACCGCCAGCAATCTTCCTACCCACATAAATTGACCTCGCTGGACCAATTCTAGTTCGGAGAACAAAAGGACGAGGAAATAAACCTTATAAAGGCTACATACTAATTATTGTGTGCTTAGCAACAAAAGCAATCCATCTAGAATTAGTAAGCCATATGAACGGAAGCGATCCAGAACAGAAAATTGTGCACACCTCAACAGCGACAATGAGACAACGTTTATCCGATCAAACAACATGGTTAAAGCAGAATGAGTGACTATAGGAAAAGGTCAAAAAATGATAGCATTCATTACGTCACTTGGCATACAGTGGCACTTTATTCCGTGATCAGCACTTCATTTCGGCGAACTATCGGAAACAAGTCAATACCAGCCACCTGATACACATAACTGGGGACACAACATTGACATTTGCCTCCAATATATTGCGCAGGTCATTTTTTAATAGGCACAGACAAAATCTCCCTTGTTAGTCAAGCTGTCCAGACTGTAACTTTCAAAAGTGCACAGTTTGTTCAAAAACTTAAACTGTTTGTAAAGTCAAAAACGTCCCGTATAGCGAAATCGAATGATGCTGACCGGAAAATAATGCTACCATAAAGATTATCTTGAAAAACGTAGCCGAGAATGTGCAATCAAATATCATCTCCTTGTTAGGGATTTGCCAATACCCCATAAATCCATCGAAAAGGTCCTACCCTCTACACTGTTACTATAAAGTTCATAAGTAGGACACGTTAAATGTCCTAAATATCGTTAAACAAAGTCTTAATTAAAGGCAACTGTTCCAATTCTAACCGCAATAAGCGGCACTAACGAGAGGGCAACGACGTTGATACTCGTCCAGTATCAACTTCATTACCCGGTCTAAGGAAAATGATGCAGTTTTTCTGTCAAAACAACGTCGTACTATGAAAACAACGTTATACGTATAAACGTATAAACTGCATCATTTTCCTGAGATCAGCCAATGACGTTGATACTGGACGAGTGGAATCTCGTTAGTTCAACAAACGGACACGGGCGGCGCCACCGGGAGACATTTCTCGGTGCTGCTATGAAACGTTCCTCGAGTACCCAAAGTTCCCCGAGCTCTAATTATGTCAAAGCCTCAGTGACAAGCCGTAAACGGCGGAACTAGTCTGGTGATGGGCACAACTAGAGCTTGCGAAATGATGGTTCATAAGTCTTTAAAGGTCGAAAACAACGTTTCTCAGCATAGAAGTTGCGCAACTAGAAGTGCTGAATTAATCGACTCTAAGTCCATCTAATGAATTGGATAAAATGCAGCTAAAAATTCATTATCTAGAAAGACTGGTTAGCGAAGTTACAGATAAGAATATTGTTTTGAAAGAAAACAATAGATTATTGCTCCAAATGCTACAAGTCCTTGAAAGTACTGTTATTGACAGGCAAAAAAAAGCTAACTATACTTACCGATATTAACTACAATAGAAGCAAACCCTATGGCTGCAAATAAGATTTAGGAAGTGGACAAGGTTAAAGATATAGGTGGAAAGTCTCAGTCATCAGAGCGATTTAGAAATGATAACGGATACAACTCCTCAAATCTTGAAAATCCATGTACTCGCAAAGGCCAGCGCCCTACAGGTTACAAAAAAAACATATCTAAATTTGCCAAAACCTCCAGCTTTTGTAGAAAGGGAAAGGCGAACATTCGAGGGTAAATCTGAGAAAAGCGAGGCCGAGTCTCCATTCGTTTTCCCTAAAAAGAAAGGCTACAAGAAGCAGGGAAGATTGGGTAACGCTCAACCTGATGTTGACAGTCAATTTGTTGCAGGAGACAGGCGCGCATGGTTATATATAAACAGAGTAAAACGAAATGGCACAGAAGAAATGGTCCTTAATTATATCAGGAAAAAGTATGGATATGGGACAGTTGCCATTACCGTTTGAACCTAATTCTCTCTCGAGATTTTTGGTTGTCGCGCCCTTGTCCAAGAAGGATGAAATGTACAATGTCAGCTTCTGGCCGAATCTTGTTGGTGTTGGTAGATTTAGGTTTGATGAACATAAACATTTTTTACAATCAGTTGGCGGGTCTTTTTTTGGCCAAGATTAAATAACAGTGCAAACGAAGGATGATTTACCACAGAAACTCACTCAATAGGAAGAGAAAATAGACCAAGATCATTCAGACGACTACCCAGATTCTTCCATCGAACAACGAAGAATACTGCAAGATAATTTTTAGTGCAATGTCTTACATTAGTAACTTCGATGAATACTAGCAACCAAAAGAACTGAAAAAAGATGCACTCGATCAACAATAAAGAGAAAACAAAAAGTAAGTACAAACTGAAACCTGCTGAAACATTTAAATCAAGTTATGAATAATATCTTTTGTGTAGAAAATTTTTGCGTCATGAGTGGCTTAGAGATTGAGTGTTTTTGACTACCTATTCTCAAAACCTTTTCTAAATCGAACCGAACCAAATACTTACAAACAAAATTCTGGCTGTTCCTCGCAGGTCGTCGATGTTCGGTCGGTAGATTTGACGGCCTTATAGGGACGCTGCGACCATTAGGATCGACCACCGACTTTCCCAAGTTTTGTTGCAGACTCCTCTCGATCATTATTTTTTTGCAGATGTCTCTCAAAGTGTTGGCTATTGTGCGGGCGGGCATATCGCAACGAAACACGTGGCACATGTGTTTTCTTGTGGTGCGATCTCTTGCTACGTAAGCAAAATCCCTAAATAAATACGAAAGTTTTCGTTATTCCTATCTCTGAACTGACACAAAGCTTTCAATTTAAAACATCACAGTACTACGAAAAGATGAAATTGTCTACTTGATAGATGACATTGTACTATTCCAAAATATAAAATCTAAAAAATCGGAAAATAAAAGAGCAAAAAAAAAAGTTTTTGAGATACCTACCTCTCCCTGTATAGATTAATTCGGCAGCACAATTGTTAAATTTCTAAAGTAAGGATTTTGAATAATGTAGGTATGGAATAACTTACCGGCCATTATCCCTGCCTACACCCCACACCCTAATCGTATGTATTGGTTGCGTGTTTAACACTGTAAGATTCTCCGGATCGAAAAGCTTCAAGGCCCCTTCGTCCAAATCCATAAACAGATCTTTGCCCTGTAAGGGCGCGTTTATAAATTATTCGTTGCAACGCATGTAAAAAACAGTGGTTTGGACTTACATCACCCCACCTGCCCACCACGTCAAGGAGATCATTCTTCCCTAAAGATAAATCGACTATACACTTATTTACAGCTTTACTACTCCTCTCCGGAGTGAGATCTTCTTCGGCGATTTCGACCCAACCAAGTGACCGCACCGCGAACCTTATCGACTTTTCCTTAATTTCCTGGTCTGGCTTCGACGGAAAGCTCCTTCGTCTAAAATATTACTCATCCTTTTTAGCACAATAAGGCCTTCGCCACCTCTGTCACGTAATCTCACTTCAAAGCTAATTCTTCTTTTCGCTTCCTGTCGTCCGCCTCCATGTCTAAGGCGGAACTCGTGCTGCTCCGTGTGACAGTCATACTCGATTCGAAAGAGGAAATAAAGTCGTTCTCTTTGAAACCCTGCTTAGAGTCGGATTTCTCCTTTTCCGAGTCTAAGAGGGGCATTTCTCGTTGGATTGTGCCGCTTTTGATGTGCCAGTAGTAAGGACCGTCGTTATCTACAAACAGGACAATAACTTGATTTTTAATTTGCCTTTTGTAGTTTAAGGAATAATTCACTATATTTGGTTCAATAGATATTTATGTTAATTATGGCGATATAAAAAAGTTTAGTTTGTTAAAGCTTCATATACAGGGTGTTTCAGAAAGTGAGTTTTAGAAGACAAGTCATCCAACTACTTTGCTTATAAACCCCTCTCCGCAATCGCACCATTTTTGAGATACAGGGTCACAAAGGCATATCTTTTTATTATATTTCAGGAACTAATTAGAATAAACAATTCAATTTTTGTACTCGTTTTACCATTACCTACTTTGACTGACTTTAGGAGTATCAGAGTGCACATTTCATGTGCCAGCCAGAGTTGTTTTGTCTCTAACGTCTACCTACTTGAAAAAATTGCAGTTTGTGGCACATTGTGAACGGCCATTATTTTCTACATAAAAAAAATTATTTTTTATCATCATCCAGTTTTACCTGGATGATTTCAACAATCATCCAGGTAAAAATTTGTTTTTTTTACTGCATGATTGTTATTGCCGTTTTCATACCAACTATCCAAAAATCTAAAGAAAAGTAAAAAATTGTGGAAATTCATACCTTCATGTTTTTCCCACCCTGGAGGTAATACGAGTTTGTCCCGATCCCACTCCTGGTCGGGGCTCATAATGTCTTCGCACTTCTCTGACGAGGACGTTTTATTAAACTTCTTCACAGGAACAGCGTACAGATCGTTGTTTATCCCGCTCATTATATGAGGAATGAGTCCTTCGCTCTGGATGGCAATACTTTGGCAAATACTATAACAAACAGTAATGAAGAATATTAGTATCTTATGCGTTGGCCAGGTGTACAGCAGCATGACGGCCTCTTTATACCCTCTACTATAATACAAACTTAACGCTAAAGCTATGACTTGTAAACTGCTTATGATAAATGGATGATATTTTAGCACATTATGGTGGAAATGGTGGGAACCGTCATGCTACTGTACTAAGTGCGAGTGATTATATTTTACATACTTGTCCCAAATAGTTGTGCTATTATTTTTGTCCCTTTCCACTGTCTCAGTATTGCCATTCCATTCGACATCCCTAAGCAAGAAAATCGGTGATAAAACCCCCGACTCCCAAACGTTAAAATAACACAAAAACATCACTAGGGTTGCCAGTTTGAAAAGTTAAAAAAAAACCTTTTTGAAGAAAATAAAGGGTATTAAATGAAGTGTGATAACATCAAAGTGAATCATTAAAGAAAAGTTTTATGAGTTCCATATCACGTAAATACCGCGGAATAAAAAGAAATTAATATTTCCATTCCGTTTTTTTTAGGATTTAGTAGAAAATGGTTCCTTTTGTATCTCACAATTGATTAGAGCAATTAGCGTAGTTATTTAAAAAAAAATGAGTCACTACTAGGTTTAAATAATCTTTTTTGCAAGGAAATCAGAGGGATAATAAGTTTTTGTCCACGGCTGTACAGGGTGGCGCTTTTTCGATGGATTTATAGGGTATTGGCAAATAATAGGGTCATCATACGTAAGGTTGCTAACATATAATACGGAATCGCGCCACTCGGCCTACAAAGAAGGAAATATCTTGGAAATTATTATACTGTCACAAGGGCCGGGCCCCAAGGCAAATGTTTTGATTATTAAATACAAACTGTTGTAAATATTTTATAGTGGTTTATAAAAAACTAAAAATTCAAACTGAAAAAAGTTAAGAAAAAGTAATTATTTATATAAAAATAAGAGTCTTCTGCATGTCATCTGGCAACCCCAAAATAGCACTAAACTGGACCAAGAAAGTGAATAGTACACTTCCTAATCAATTAATTGGAACGACTTACCTTCGGTTATCTACTAGATTTGATGGGGCTAAAGGCCCAGTGTTAACGTCCACCCCCATGGACTCCACATCTAAAGCTGCATAAGCCTTTCGGCCAGTACCAGTACCGACCAGACCTCTGGTGTGTCCCATATTGCATATATCATCTAATTCCTGGTAGATGTCCTCGTACAGGCTTTCGGTGTTAGAGTTAAGCGCGTCATCGATTCGTTTGGACGGACCCAAGTGGTAGTTTGGATTCTCATAACTCAGAAGACCATTCTCTGGAATTGATGTATTAACATAAAGGTGAGTGTCCCTTACAAGCTTAGAAAAAAAAGTAAAAAATAACGAGAACAGCACATTTTTTACCGAGGAATACGTCCTCAGCGTCTTGGGGCTGTTGATGAGCGGCGCTGAGTGCTGCCATGCCGCGCGCTAGCGCCAGCAATGATGCGTAGGGCGACGCGCTAACGTGATAAGAAGAGAAGAACGCGCTGTTTACGTGACAGTTTAAAAGAGGGGAACCGCGCAGCTCGCCGCACAAAAGCATGCCCGCGGGCAGACGCGGCGGTTTGTGGCGCAGTCGTTTGGATTACCTGCAAAAGAAAAAAGTGGTTTTAGTTTTTCAAATTTCTAATTTCAGTTGTGACAAGAAAAAGACTAGATATAAGTAAACTAGCTGTAATACTTCAATATTTAAGTGTTAATCAAAATAAGGCCGCTCAGTAAAAAATTTTCCAAAAAGGACTATTATTGAAAAGCGTTCACGCACACGCTGAGAAGATGCAATAAAAATGTCAAAGTTAGATTGTCAACGCCTACTTGATGTCAATAATAAGTGAGTGGTTTATACCAACAAGCTAGTGTAAAATTTCATAGCCTGCTAGATGAAGTTTTGATATGAACACCCCGTATAACTAGTAGGAATTTGAGGATATTACATCTGGAGAGATCTTCCTGTTTTACAGTTATGCCCCCCCCCCCCCTTTTAGCAGTAGGTAATGCTAAAAGGGGACTGCACCCTGCTCAAATAAAAGAGCCTAAGCATGTCAAGAGATATAACACTTCGAATTCTTCTTAGAAGTGCACACTTGCTAGTGACCTCGGTTGTTATGCTCTGACAATGCACATTCCAGTTTAACCGAGAATCCAAATGAACGCACAAGAACTTTACACTGGATGACATTTGTATCGATCTTCTGTCAAACATTAAAACCCCTGTTATGATAGCGTTTAATTTTAAGGAGTTATTCTGACACCAATCTTCGACCATGACAGCCTTTGTGCAACATGATGCAGAGACCCCTTCGATGTATTCGAAAGCACAACAGATGTATCATCAGCATATTGGCATATCAAACTTCCCGGGGAGCACCTTGAGCAACATTTAGCATATGGCTTATAGGAGAAATAACAGAGGGCCCAGTACTGATCCCTGTGGCATACCCTGCTTAACCTGAACTAACCTTAACTAAGGACACCTCAAAAAACCCGACACACCGTCACATGTGACACAAACTGTCTGCTTTCTTGCCTGCATATAAGATTTTATCAGCACCGAACAGACACCTCTCAGTCCACAGTACTCTAATTTTTCTATAAATAATTCATGATTAATTGTATCAAAGGCTTTAGACTTTAGGCCAAGAAACGGGTCCATTTTTAGGAAAATGTCACAGCACAAAAAAAAAGGAAACCTGAATGTTTGACAACCCGGCCACAAGTGTGTCCTTACCTTATTGACTTCATCAGACATAATGTGAGACTACTATAGTAGCGACATTTACTCGGATGTAGTCTAGAAAAGAGAGAAAATCAAGAAAAGGGAACCACATACAAATAAAAATAAAAAGTATTATTTCATAAATAGTTACGAAAAAAGGGGCTTTTATTAGGACTTACAGGAAGGTTTTGAAAACTAGGTACAGGGTGTCTCAAATACAATGGTTTCACGGTGTGTATCTTTGAAACTAGCGGATATAGCGCAAGGTTTTCCCAATAGTGGGACATTCTGACACTTTTTCGTAAAACACGCGATGGTGTCATAAAATTTCATGGTTGCCTTGGTTCATGGGTTATATTTCTTGTGTTACAGGGCGATTTTGAAAAGTTATCATTTTGGGACTTCAATAAAAAGCAAACTTAGCTTTATTTAAATGGAGAAAAAATGTTTAATTTCTTTTACGTATATTCTGTGGTTGAACCTTTAGATGCAGAGAAAAATGAGTCTATTCAATGGACTTTACGTAACATAATCTACTAGATAGCGTTTTTACATTTAAAAAGAACAGTTACCAAAATGTCAATCAAAATCACCCTGCATAATAAAAACCAAGGCAGGCCCCAATTTTTCAGCGATACCCCAAAAAAACAACGAAAATTAGAAACTCTGTACAAGGTATTTCATATTTCACATGATCTAAAAATCGAAAGCTAGTATTGAAAAATATCTATTTTTGTAGAGCAGTTTGTTTATAATCCAAACTAAAAAATATAACTTCTGACAAATACAAATTGATTTATGGGTTAAAGCATAGACCAACTGCTTCTAATCGAAATTTTGGAACTTCCGTAAAATATTTTCGCAAAAAAACGAAATTACGGTAAAGGAACAATTACGAACAGAAAATCATTTTGGTTAGGACTTGTAGCAGAAAACGTGTAGCAGTTGCATTTCGTCCTTAACCATAAATTAAAATTACTTCATAAAGTCTTAATATCCTATGAAAAGTTCGTAAAATATTCTGTAAAATGGTCTATTATAAGTCGAATATCAGTATCATAACCTAATAAAAAAATTCTAAACCAAATTTCTCTGAAGCCAAAATAAAAAATATAAATTCAATAAATTCCAAGAAATACAAATTGATTTCTGGGTTAGAGCAGACTAATTGGGTATAATCTAAAGTAGCAATTTTCGTAAAATACATATTTTCGAACAGCAAAAACTTTTATTACTGTAATTAGACAATGACCTAAGGAAGAAAAGTCATTTTGGATAGGTCCTAAGAAGGTTTGGAAAACGTTTCAGCACACTGTATTCCAATCACAAGCATAAATTACAATACCTTAATATTGATATTCAACGAAAAATAAGCACAATATTCCGGAAAATTATTTAAAAGTCAAATATCAGTAAAATTTCTAAAGCAAAGGTCATTCAACCCGCAATAAAAACTATAACTTCCGATACAAACAAATTGATTTATGGGTTAGAGTAAATCTGTAAAATCTGAAATTGCTAAAAAAATTCTAACCTCTAAAGTTAACCAATATTATTACTTTTTGATATGACATTATTTTATGAATGTTATTATTTTATGACGTGCTAGAATACCCTATTTTTTGCAAAGAGGATTACTACTCATTTGTTATAATTCGTGACCAAATCTGCAAATAGAAAGTCTTGAACTATGCAAAAAATCGTGGTCTAACATTGGCTTTTGATAAACAGTATTTGATATTTTAACGTTCTATATCTGTGTTCGATCAATGATTTGGCGCCGCCAAGTCGCCTTTTTACGGCACGCAATGACTAAGTTTAAATTATTTATCATAAAACGCTCTAAATGGAAAGCTGAATACCATTATTCTATACCCAGAGGCCGAGTGGGCTAATTTATCGGAAAATACACTAAAATCGACTTTCTTACCCGTTCCAGGAATAAATAACTTGCTTAATAAGCGACTTTTGTTGAACTTGTTACGTACAGTTCCAGTTCGAGTATATCGACCCTCGGTTCTGAGCGACTTTCATGATTTAAGGGTTGCTATTTTGTTTCCAGACCGACGACGGAAAGGTCTAAGTCGGTGCCGGTTAGTCTAGCTCCAGGATAATTATGTGGCCGAGCACGCAATTGCTAAGTTCTTGATAACAGAGTTAACTTCGTAAATAAAAGAATGTTTCCAAGTTTATTATCAAGTGAAGTATGGTCTGATTTTATGGTCACATTAATTAGTTGTTTATTTAACAAGTTTCTACGCGAATATTAGTATCCACATCCATATCCATATCAAAAATGAGTCTGGAAACAGTATAATTTCAGACACAAATTCAAGAAATTTAGATTTAATGATAATTTCTCCCAGATACCTACTATATATAACTTTTTATTTTAAATGAAATACCCTGAATATAATAATTACACTGGATTATTGTCTAAATTTTAGATACCTTTTTGTGCACAATTCCTTATGACAATATTTTAACTTACACGAAATAATGGGTATTACATAGATCATATAACATACTTCAAAAACTCAATGAAACGCAACTTCGGTAAGAAAATTAAATCGAAAGGATTCAAGACACGTTAATACCAGGCGTATTTTAATCATCGTTGCTAACAAGTAAATGAATACAAAATAATTACTAACTTATTAAAATACTGCAAAGGTTATCGGGAACAGGACAAAAGAAAATTTCCACAAATTAAG
This sequence comes from Taphrorychus bicolor, assembly GCA_951812265.1. Lineage (NCBI taxonomy): Eukaryota > Metazoa > Arthropoda > Insecta > Coleoptera > Curculionidae > Taphrorychus > Taphrorychus bicolor. The sequence continues at coordinate 40,019,297 of OX638297.1, forward strand.
CAGAAATTGCAGACGTTTCGACGTTTATTGACGTCTTTATCAAGGCTATTCTACAAGTAGAGTGGAAATTGTGTCATAAACTCAAAAGCCATCAGCACAGGCGAGGAAGAGCAGGCGATGCGGAGTAAACAAGGCAAGATAAAACTCGTGTGAGTGCTTATTAACGGACGTACTAGTCACCAAGAGACCACCAGTACGAATTGGTGAATACGCTCTCTATTATCGCTTTCTTCTTTTAGCTTGCTTAGACTTGATAAAGAATTAAACTAAGTAAACCCGCAGCGGTACCTGTCTTATACGAGGTGTTCATTATAAAACTTCATCTAGCAGGCTATGAAATTTTGACAGAGAAGGATGACATAATTAAAATAAATGGACTTTTGTTTCTCCATCGTTTTCTTTTGACATTGCACCAGCCAACTAGATGAATTTTTATAATGAACACCCCTTATTTATACCTAATTAGTACTATACCTAGTTATATATAAAGCTTAAAAACTAAAAAAATCCGCAACATTGCTAAACAATGTTGACATCCTGGCAACCATGGCAAAAAATATATAATTTCTAAAGTCATAAATATAACCTAAAATATATAACAATATCTGTCACAATATATAGGCAAAATGTTAAAGCTCCACGACCTAGAGCGCAAGTAAAATTACAGTGTAAAAACTATACAGCGTGTGAAGGCTTTCACGGCCGGTCAAAATACAATCTAAAGTGTTTTCCGGGCTTTGAAGTCCCCTAGTCTAATGGAATTTCTTCCTGACGCTTCGTCTACAGCTGTGGCAGAGATTAGCAAAGGCAATGGGCGAAGTGATCTCCCGTGCTTCCCGACGTTGACTGATTCGACTGTGGTGAGCTCCGTGGTATTTATTCCCCCGCCGTCACGCTGCAGTGGAGGGACTAGCGTGAGGGTAGTGGTGGCGCGGGGTTTCTTATCAAGGCCGACTTACGAAATCGCACAACACCTCACAAAACTGCTGCAACCCAAAACAGGAAATACCGACAGCTTTATAAAAGGCTCCACTCATTTCGCCGAAAAACTGCAATTTCTGACTCTTTCTCCAGGGGAAATTCTCGTCAGCTTCGATGTTGTTTCGGTCTCTTCACGAAGGTACCCATTAAAGAAGCCATGGAAAATATTAACCAGGAATTTCAACAAGATATTGCCAAGTTGTTCCAACACTGCCTAACCACTACATATTTTCAATTGAAGATTTCTACGAACAAACTGATGGTGTAGTTATGGGCAGCCCCCTTAGTCCAGTAATAGCCAACTATTTTATGGCTATTTTCGATGCCAAGGCGTTGGCAACGTCAAATAAGAGACCAAAGTGCTGGTTCCGATACGTGGGCGACACCTTTGTTATTTTTTGTTTGGAGCCATGGCAAGGGCCAACTTCAAAACTTCCTCTTACACCTCAACTCTATCAACCCAAAAATTCAATTCACTATGGAGATAAAAAAAGAAGGCCGCCTACCGTCCTTGGTTGTTTTTGTATCAAGGAGGCCGAATGGGAAGCTTGCACACACCGTTTATAAAAAACACACACTGACCAATACCTCAATAACGGATCAAATCATCATCCCAGACAGAAAAGGGGAGTCTTTGAGAGCCAAGAGAATTTGTGAGCAGCCTGAATTGGAACGGGAAATGAAGCATCTGGTATGGAAAGAGCCTTTGTTTGGAAAGGATACGGCAAGCACGAGTTCGATAGGGCCATCCGTCCAAAGAATGTAGAGGAAGAAAAGCGCGGATGGACTAGTCTACCATACATCCACATAGTAACGGACAGGATCGGCAGGCTACTAAAAAAGCACAAGGTTAAAACTGTATTTAAACCCACTCGCACAATACCACAGAGCTTGAGATCGGCCAAAGACCGCAGAAATCCCCTATCGGCACCCGGAGTTTATCGAGTTCCATACAGCTGTGGCTCGGTATACATTGGCACCACACAACACAGTTTCAACACGAGGATTACGGAACACAAGAGGAGTTGCAGACTGGGACAAACACAAAAGTCAGCAGTAGCAGAGCACGCTCTCTGCGAAAGTCACGACATCCTTTTTAACGATGTGGGCATCTTATATCAATCGCAGCATTTCCACCAAGAAATCCTAACTCAATATATCTACATGAAGTTACTGAAAGTGAAATGGACAGGGTCATTTCAAATTAAAAAAATACGAACTCTGCAGGTCCAGATGAATTCTCTACCCCACTGATTAAATACTGTAAGGAACAAATAATAAAACCTCTTTGCCATATTATCAATATCTGCTTTAATCAAGGAACTTTTCCAGATTGCTTAAAAATCTCAAAAGTCATATGCCTGCATAAAAAAGGAAACACCACTGATATTGGCAATTATCGTCCTATTTCTTTACTGTCTTGCTTTTCTAAAACATTCGAAAAGATTCTGTCGCAACGAATAATAAAATTTCTAGAGTCAAACAAAATTTTATCTAACACGCAACATGGATTTCAAAGTGGAAAATCCACAATCTCAGCCCTGTGCTACTTACTGAACAACATTTATGAGGAAATTGATCACAATAACAATGTCATGGCTTGTTTTGTGGACCTCACCAAGGCTTTTGATTGCTTTGACCACACATTGCAACTAAATAAAATCCACTTGTATGGCCTTCGTGGCAATTGTGGAGGCTTGCTCAAATCTTATCTCTCCAACCGTATGCAGTTTGTTTCCTGTGAGGGAGTGAAGTTCGCGCCACTGACGGTCAAGATAGGGGTTCCACAGGGAAGTGTACTTGGTCCCCTTTTATATTTGCTGTATGTCAATGACCTGTCGCAGCACCTTTCAACTACTCATTGCGAGTTTGCTGATGACATTACCCTGCTTAGCTCAAGCTCTCAAGAAATACTTGCTAATAGTTCTCTAACTCTTAACTTAAATATCCTCTATAGGTACTTCAGCAAAAGTAAATTAACCTTGAATCAAACGAAAACATATACGATGCAGTTTTACCCATATGGGGCGCACTATCAAAAAAGTCAATACATTCCTTTAAATGGGAAAACAATTGAGCAAGTAATCTCATTTAAACTTTTAGGTCTGCACATTGACATGTCCCTAAATTGGAAGATACACGTGGAAAATGACTGTAAGGGGTGTGCCAGTGCCTGTTATGCGCTGAGTCATCTGAAGCAGATCACCAGTTCAAATATTGTAAGGACCTTCTATTTGTCAACTATTGAGACACGCTTGAGATATGCCGTGATATTGTGGGGAGCATCCTCAGCTTCCCACAGAGCATTTATTATGCAAAAGCGGGCAATTCGCATTATGTATAATTTAAAATTCGCTGACTCCTGTCGCCAAGTATTCGCATCTAGTAATATCATGACTCTACCATGTATATTCATATTTGAAATGATAAAGTTTGTCAGATCAAACAATCAATCCTTTAAGACATTAAACCTGCATCATCAATACATGACCAGATTTGGCAACAACTACCAGTATCCTCTTCACAAGTTGGAGCTATAAAATCCGTATTACATTGGTGCAGTGATTTACAATGCTATTCCAATAGCAATTAGAAACTTGCCTAACAACATATTTTATCATAAAATTAAGTATATTCTGCTCGGTAGGGCATTCTATAAGGTTGACGAGTTTTTGGATCATCTGTTTGTTTGATGTAGTATTTTACAAGGGTGTGTGTTCTTTACTATATAATTTTTACTTTTTGCTTTTTACTGCACTCTATCATTGTACGTTTGTTACGTATTACCTATACATCCTGTTTTGTGATAACTAGGTTGAAAAATAAATCAAATCAAATGAAATCAAATTTCTATCCGAGAGTAACGAGAGAGGCCATTGAAATCTTTAAATATGACAACAATTTCAATAGGAGCGACTGCGCCGAAACCCCGCGCCACCACTACCCCCGCCCCAGTCCCTCCACTGCAGCGCGACGGCGGGGGAATAAATACCACGGAGCTCACCACAGTCGCATCAGTCAACGTCGGGATTGTCGGGAAGCATTGCCTCATCGCCTGAAAATGTCTGCCGCAGCTCTAGACGAAACGTCAGGAAGAAATTCCATTGGACCACGGCTTCAAAGTCCGGAAAACACTTTAGATTGTATACAGGGTGTTTTCAAACTTGAGTCATTTATTTTAACAGCTTGTAGAATTCGTCAAAAGAAGTTGATATGTCATAAATCACCTATATAAAAAGTGGATAATTAGAGAGTTTATAATACATGATTTTTTTTAACAAACGGAATAAAAGTACGTCATTTGTTCTCTTCATACGCACACCTAAAGTGGGCTTTCTAATCCTGAGACCAAAAAAAAGTAACAAAAAAGTCCTAGGCAGTAAAAGTAAAGTCAAATGTCACCGCTATTGTCATGGTGGCGCATATATAAACCATCTTATTGCCATCTTTACATTCTTGTTGAAAAAACAAAGGATAGGAATTAAATGTCGTTAGTTGTCATCATATTTATCTGTCAATGTCATTTTTATTAATTTAGTATTAATAATAATGCTATACATTTTTAGTTTACCATAATTTACCTCAACCATCTAAACCATTGGTTATGATTTAATACCATTAAAACCATTGAACATTGAACACCACCGTTCTAACACATTCTATTTATATACACCACTAATTGGGTAAGTACCTAGACCTGCTTAAAGAGGATGAAAGAAAATTGCAACACTGAATCACTCTGAAATAGACTTTCCTGCATGCTTGAAAAAAAAATAGTATATGTTACGCGGAGTAAAAGGTCTTTTTGTGCTTCGCCCAGTTGCAGGCCTCAGCTTCGCTTCGGCCGTCAATCTCTGGGCTCAGCACAAAAAGACCCACTTTTACTCCTAGTGACATAATCTACTATTTTTCAAAAATCACTTTATGAAATGTATTCTGTTTTTTTTAAGTGTTTTATCTGTTCGATTAACGCAATGTATATGTATTATTTCGCTACTATAGATACACAAACATAATTAAACCAAAATAATACAGCATGGGTTTTGGATTGCAATTGTAGAAACGATAAATTAAATTTGTGCTCCCAGATGACTTATTGTTTATTTAATGGGTCAGCATAACTTTAAGCTTTACAAGTGTACCAAATATAAAATAAATATTTTGAGAAATATAGTTGAGTCCTTAAGAGAAAAGTTTCAAAATTAACGTACTTCAACGCTCTGTATGCCAAGCAAAACGGCTCCAAACTGAAAAATGGCATTATAATAAAACTTTTACTAAAAAAAAAAATTATTATCTACGGTCTACTTTTTAGCGAATATTTTGCAAATGTATTCTTTTTCTTAGCAATGGAACGTTCTGATAAAACGTGTTTAAAATTGTCACTTTTCGAATTTTATTTAAGTTTTTCTCAGTGATTTTTTAAGTTATTATTCATAGTGTCCCACCCCACCACAAATGCCATCTACCTATATGTGTTTGGAAAAGTTGTCGTAAAAACTTTTTTAAACATGAATATGTCGTTATGCTCAATGTAGGTAAAATATTTACAAAACTTTAGTTCTTCCAGTTATACTGAAATCCAGCGGCATCTTGGTTTTTCAGATAGAACCACCTAATTTTTGTTTAAATTATGATACTACTGTCAATTATAGCCATTTTTGTGTAATGAACCTAAAATCAACAGAATTTGAAAATATGCAGCCTGAAAACAAGATTTTTCAACTTTTATATAGTTGTAAAATGTAAACTATTGCAGATATAGCAAAACGGTTTGCACTCTTCTATATTAGTTTTTATAAGCTCTTCAGTGGTTCCAACATTATTTTCCATTAACCCAACAAATATTGATACCTCTCAAAGAGAGTTCTTCAAAAGAAAACCAAACTAGTGGCATTGAGCTAGCTGGCAAGAGCTTGTAAAAAACTAAGATAACAAAGTGTAAGCCGTTTAGAAATGAGATCTATTTTCAATAGTTTACGATTTACAGCTTTTGAAAAATTTAAACTTTTTGTTTTAAGACTTAATTTTCTCAAAAACTGTTGACTATTGAAGTATGGTATATTTGACAAATGACTTAAAACTGACAGTACAAAGTTTGCAAAAAAATGGTGAATTCCATTTGAAAAACGAAGATGGCGCTGGGTTCCGGTTATAATTTTTTTTAAACATTTATCTAAATTGGATCACAACGTTTTATTAAAATACCCAAGTTTTCAAACATTTCCTATGGCAACTTTTCCGTATATAGACAGACGGCGTTCGTGGTCTGACACCTTATAGAGTGTCACAAAAACAATCAACTGTTTGCTATGATGTAAAAAAAAATACACTTGATCATATGAGCTAATGGTCACAATCAAAATATGATATTTAATATTTTAGAGGAAGCTCATCATTCTTTCGGAGAATGTATGAAATGAAATTGTTGAATTACAGACTGAACTAAGAGTTTTGATAATTTAGTTATATCACATGTTAAATATGTGTGTGCAATTGAAATGATATAGTTTTACAAAATATTTCCTTAACCTGCTGATACAAATATGGAAAACCAAAAGCTTGAAACATTTTCCAAATTTTTTTTAATTGTTTTATAACAATAAAACTTATATGAAAAATGCATACCTATATCGAGTTTGACATCAATCTCTGAAGTAAATGTTATTAAATAGTAATTATTTATGTTTACAGTTATTTTCTAAAATTATATTTTTGACAACTTCTTCAGGGTGGGTGCGTGATCAAAAAGTAAGGAGAAGGAAGGAAAAATATAGAACTGATAGGTATAATTGGGTTTCGCATTACCGTAAGTCAATTTCAAATGCTCCACACGAAAAAAAAATCCCACAAAACCTGTTACCCTTTTTGTACCGCCTTACAATCTTCGCACAGGTCAGTTATACGGCTTCTACGACTTACCCAAACGGCGGTATTGATTCCACATTAGGCGATTCTTCCGCTTCCAAAGAAAAAACTTGGCTTTTTTTCGGAACTGCAGATGTGGAAATTGCAATTTCTGCTACGATGTAAATACCGATAAAAGATTGTCGAAAAGGGCACGTCTGAGCCGCTTTTGGTTGAAAATGGGCTAGAATCGTGGGGCGAGTTAACGTACGCTCGTCTGTGGGGTGGAAAAGCTAGACTGGTGGCATTTTCGCTGCTCGGCGCAGACCTCAAACTGCTATTGATTTTTCCTCGAAGCGCCGGAAAATGACTTAGTCTCAATGGCGGTGCCAAAAGAAAAGTCGAAAAATAAAAGAAAAGTGGGTTATTAAACTGTAAATGATTTTATGGGAATATGGAGCAACTACCACTCATTAAGTAGGTGCATTATTCAATCATCATTCAAGAAAAAATTACCCGACATTTTCTATAGAAATAATTAATTTCTACGGAATAATAGTTTTCAGGTATTTTTGACGCCACTATTGCAGGGTATGCACCATACCATACGACTGTAACAATTTGTAAACAAACAATGAAAATGTCAAAAATAAAGGATAACTCATAAATTCATTATGTACGTACGCCTATGACCTAGTAGACTTCCTTTATTGGGCGATCTAATTAATAAAGAAAATCCACGGAGAAAAAGACACGGCCAGCAAGTTAATGAAGTTATAGTTAAGGGCCAATGCTTATATGGCGGTTTGATCGTAAAGTTTAGTCTCTGCCGCATAGGTGGCCATATTACGTGTTTGACGAGGCTCCCGGGCTTTTAACAGCCCAATATGATATCGGCAAAATCCCCATTTCTGGCTTTTATCAAGCTCAAAGGACGTGTTTGACATTTAGAGTAGCTTTCCGTGTTTCATTTGAATAGACGAGACTGAAATCAAATAATTTGAATTCGCATGTATATAGAGGGGCGTCACAAACGCAATAAAAATATGAAAGATGTGAAATAATTATGTGTAACTGTGTGTAAAATAAATCCATACAAGATGGGCGTTAATATGTATCAAATGCATTTTTATAGTCTCATAAATGGTATTGCACAATTTTTTTCCCTGAATACAACGTAATTCATAATACGACAAATGATAACCGTTGGATAGTTTTTTTTTCAGAAAGTTTTTTTCACAAACGCATAATCAAAAAATACCCAGAAAGAGACATATAACTTCTCCAGACAATTCCAGAAACTAAACATGAAAGAGGTGGCAAAAGACGAATTCTACTTTTTCCTTTAGGGGCATGTCGATTACAGGAAAGTTCAATCACGCTAGTTTGAAGATCAAAGGGTTAATTTTAGGACGTGGCTACAAGGAAATAGAAAATAATCGGGTAGTCGACCTGCTGAGTTGTTTGGTTTTGTGAGTTTGATTTAAGTAGAATAGGAAATTTCGTGACGAGAAATTGTAGTTTTTTCACTATTATTTCATTGGTCTGTGATTGTCCCTTTCCGCATATTACCTGGGCCCAATGAGAAATCAATATTGTTCAGGTTAGTTAATATTGATATCTATTCTATATGGTTAATCAATATTGTTCAATGTAAATAGTTGCCTCTTTTTTACTGATGTTTTGCTTCTAAACGCTCTAATGGGAGTTTTCGAAGACTGCTAGAAGCACGAGTTAATCGTTCAGGTGCTGTAAAAATAAGAAGTTCGGCAACTTTTGCTGCAATAGCTTGTTATGCAGTTTTTCACCCAAGGACAGACTTGAGGCTATTGTTAAGTTGCATGGATATAAAATATTGTGCTAAGTCAAATATCAGGAAAGACATAATAATGAAAAGCAAAATAGTCACGGCTTACTCAAAGAAATTTACGGGCTAAAAACCTGATATTTTTTAAGCAAGAATTAAAGCGTTAGCAGGCAAGTCTATCAAGAGGAAAACACAGATATAGAAAATAAGCTTGCCAAATAACTTATCACTATGGTTGGAAGCCCTTCGGATGCAGTTTAAGCAGATTGAGTCTGATAACTTAAGCTTGAAGGAGGAGATTGATGCAGAGAGATCTCGAATATTTTCTATACCTAATTGATGAAACAGACGTCTAATAAGGAAATTCGTTTTAATAGAAAGTAGAAACTCGTGACGCAAAATATCTATATGGCTGAATAAATAGCAGGAGCACAATCAAGCTAATTAGAGCCCCTTAGTAGAAAGTATAAAACCGGTATGTATATACTAAACTAAGCATTTCTGAGGCAACTGTTTAATTTTTTTCCAGCTCAGATGACTGAACATGAAATGGTAGACTACTAGAAGTACTAGAACTAGACTAGGCACTTGAAATGTAACCTGGTCCCTAAGCTTGAACAAGATTAGGGATTCACGGCTTGATTTTTCAGCTAATTCAATTGATTTCAAGTTCATGATAGTTCAGTCTGCCTTTTTCTCATTATTATTCTACATGTTATTCTATATTCTAATAAAAATATGAGGTTTTCCAACAAGTCGAGAGCTTTTAGCTTTGTGATGTAGTGTAGCTTTAAAAACTGCATTAGTCTCAATAGTTCTTGTTTCAATAATTTGAATCGGTGGAATGTCTTTCAGGGAAACCAGCCCAGTTAGATTAACATCTTGTTTGGGTTTCAACCATGTTTCCATCACTTTCCTCACACAAAAACAGGTGAAACTAACAGTGGGCAGAAGTAAGTACAATCTTAACAGAAGTTGTTTAGTCATGTTTAAATTCATTTGGCTAAGCTATGATCTACATGAAGAAATTTTTACGTAGGGGTAGGAGGTATCTAATAAAGTAAAGATTTACACAAATTTACACATTTACACACTCGACAATTAAACACAATGTAGCCTAATGAAGAAGAAACTAGATTAGCAACACAAATGACTGCAACTGCCGGTAATACTGCACAGCCTCTGAACCACATTGATGAATTCAAAGCCTGCTGGACTTGGATTAGTTACCAAATGTGTAGCTTTAAAATTAATTTTCTTACAACTGCATAACTTATACCAACATTCAGAGGTATATTATAATAATATATAGATAGAGTGAAATGAAACCAGGTCAGATTTCTGCCGAAGTTGTCGCTTCCCACAGACAGATGGCCGAGATTCGTACCTATAATGTCAGGGGACGACGTTCAGCAGAATATCAAACTCATCTCTGTCAGGCAGAGGAACCATAGACCGCTTTTATTGGAGCTCATCAGTATGGTATGCCTCAAACCTGACAGAAATACGAGTTCGAATGAAACTTGGTCTCCTCTCTTGCTCAAGACACTGTTTACATATTGCAAGTTGCGCCATCGGACGACGGCAGGTCCCCACAAATCATAGGTACGAATCTCGGCCATTTGTCTGTGGGAAGCGACGATTTCGGCAGAAATCTCGGACTTCCTCAAAAAACCACAAATTTTTATTTTCGGACGCCTTTAGTACATTTTCACTTACTTTGGTCCCAAAATTAATTTTATCAAAAACAACAAATTAGAAGATTTAAATAAGTGCCTGATTAAGTCCCAAATTCGAATTTCTCCAAAAACATAAAAAGTTTTCATTCTTACACAATCTTAGCAATTTTAATTAATTTTTGCATTTTTAGAGGCTTTAACTCATTTTTTTAACATTTTGTGCAATTTTTCGGAAATAGACCCCTTCGCAGGGCGATTTTCAGGCACTTTTAGAATCGCGTTTTTGGACCATTTTAAAAAAACCCCTTTAGTGGTTAATTTAATTCGAATTGAGTTTGTTACGTTCTTAGACGATTGCAAACGTGCCATTGCGATCAAAAACGGCAAAAAAAATTCCGACATTTTTTGAAAACGGCCAAAAGGGGGTTTTAAGACTGTTTCCTCAATTCTCAACTTTGACCGCCTGTAACTTGAGAATGCCTGAACCCATTGGAGTGAATCCACCTGTTTTGTTCTCTTCTTGATGTCCTCTTCCACCATCGGAAGTTGCGTAGGTGTAATATTTTCGGAAATAGACCCCGTCGGAGGTCGATTTTCAGGCACTTTTAGAATCGCGTTTTTGGACCATTTTTGAAAAACCTCTTTAGTGTTTAGTTTAATTCGAATAGAATTTGTTACGTTCTTGTTGTTACTCTTCTGCAATTTGAGAACGCCTGAACTGATTGGAGTGAATCCAATTGTATGGTCCTCTTCTTGATATACTCTTTGCCCTCCCACCATCGGAAGTTCGGTAGATGCAATATTTTCGAAAATAGACCCCTTCGGAGGTCGATCTTCATGCACTTTTAGAATCGCGTTTTTCAAATCAAAAATAAAAATAAATGGACTTTTGTTTCTCCATCCTTTTGTTTTGACATTTCATAGCCAACTAGATGAAGTTTTATAAAGAACACCCCGTACATGGTGCGAATTGCCCTTTTTGTGCATCACAAATGCTCTTTGCAAAGCTGAGGATGCACCCCATAAAATTAGGCCATAAAGTAGTCTAGATTCAATATTTGAAAAGTAAAATGTTTTTAAAACATCCTTGCTGGTAATCTGCTTCAGGCAGTTGCATAGCAGTTCTTGGCGCAAGCTTTGCAAACATCTTTCCAGTTTAGTGAAAAATCAATGTGTGGTCCCAATAGTTTGAAAGAGATAACCTGTTGTGGTAACCAATTGCTTTTCCTTTGAGAGGAATGCATTCACTTTGTGTGGGCTCCACAAGGATGAAACTGCATTGTTCTATTTCAGTTCATTGTTAAATTACTATTAGAAAAATAATTGTTTAAGGTGTTTAGATCATGTGTCAGACATTTGCTGGCTAGAGTCTCCACAGCATTGAATGTCAGTAATACTGACTATGATACAGACTAATATCATCAGTGAATTCACAGTGAAATGTTGTTAGGTGATTTGATAAGTCATTTAAGTATAAGAGAAATGATAGTGGACCCAGTATGCTTCCTTGTGGGACACCAATTTCAACCTTCAACTGCTGGAACCTAGCTTAACTGCAAACAAATTGCTTGCAGTTGTCCAAGTAGGATTATATTAGATGATGGCAGTGACCATGAATTTCGTAGGACTGAATTTTATTCAGCAGCAATATGTGGCCTACGCAATCGAAAGCTTTAGTCAGGTCCACAAAGCAAGCAATAACATTTTTATTATGGTCCACCTCTTTATATAGAGATGGTTTAATAGATGGCACAAGGCAGTGATGGTAGATTTTTTGTTTTGGAAACCATATGGTCAATTAGCTAAAATTCTATTTGTTTTAAGGAATTCGATAAAGCTCTGGGATAAAATTCTTTCAAACATTTTTGAGAAGCATGACAATAGGGAGATGGGGCGATAGTTTTCAATATCTCTACTACTATCTTTTTAATGAATGCAAATTATTTTGGAGGTTTTTAAGCATACTGGGTAGATCGCTTCCCTAAAGCAGATGTTGATAACCTGACAGTGGTTTAGTGAGCTGAGCTTTGCATTGTTTAATAAGAGGAGCCAGATATTCATCCAGGCCCGCTGAGTTTGTATTTTTTAAATTGGAGATAACTTGACTAATATCTGAGTCAAGGTGGGTTTACACACCAAATAAAATAAAATAACAAATAAGATAACAGATAAAATTAGAAATAGGAGTTGGTTTCATGTATACCCCTATTAGCTTTCATTCACCAAATAAGATATGAATAAAATAAAATAAGAAATAAAAAGTTAACCAACTTTGAACTTCTTATCTTAATTCTTATTTGGAAACGAAATAGCGGTATCACTCACCCCAACAAAATAACAATGTACAGGGTGTCGTCTTTCGAACTTTAATAAAACAAATTGCAAAGGATTGTTATTTTGTGATTTCTGGTAATTAAGAATTTTTCTAATTTGCATTTGCCCATTTTTGTCAAAGAGTGTACCATAAAAGTATTAATCCTCATTGATTTTAGTGAAGAAAACTGTTATTGAGTGCTGTGTTTTATTCCATCACGTAATTGTTTTTGGGAAAAAATATTTGGAAGGATAGTGGACAGAAACTTTGCAAATGAATCTTTTTGAAGAGACGGGACTTTTGCTGTTACTACTAGGTGCAGCAGCAAATGCTCTTTGCTTAGGAGTCAGGCAGTGAAGCAGGAGGTTTAAGATTAGAGCTATGAATCAGTAAAGAGAAAAGCACAATGTACAATGTATATGAGAAATTAGTCAAGTTTGCAGAGCTGCATGCTGAACTTTGACATATGAAGTGTCATCTCATTGGTCAAATATTTATTCCTTATTTTATTTTATTTACCATATAAACGACACACATTCCATTATAGTTTATTTTCATTTTATTTTATTTCTTATTTTATTTTGTTTGGTGTATAAACCCACCTTAAGTGACTTTATAAAGGTATATTGAGTTGTGTATGATGGATGTACATGATGTCTTAGTTATTTGATGTGCATTATTCAACTTATTAATGCTACCTTGCATAGTCTTTGCAATATTAACAAAGTAGGAGTTGAGTTCATTGGCTATGTCAACAGATTTGCTGCATTCTTTACCATTCATTTCTATACAGTGAATTCTCGGTTGACTGTAACACTTGTTAATATTGATACAAAGACATTTCTGTTTTTCAGTAGTTCCTTACTAGATACATACAAAACATATTCAAGAAAATATTAATTTCTCAGATATAATTGCTGAGTATCCTTCTGTAGTATATATCTTTAACTAAAAACTAAGTGGTTCACTTTACAGCATCTTTACAAGTTAGAAGCTTAGCCAATAATTTGTTAAAAAAAAAAGAAAAATGAAGGGTCGAAGGGACTATATAACATCTCAGTAATGTTATTACTTACCTTTGTGTTCCATGATGGTTCCCTCACTTTTCCAGATATCTGACTTCTAACTTCTAAGCTCTTGCTTAAAACGAACTCACTATAATTTACATCTCAAATGCGGTACACTATCCGCTACTAAATGTTAAATCCAATAACAGAAATCCGAATCGAAACAAAATCAAATCAACTTAATATTGATTTTGATTAATCGATTTGAAGGTTTGGAATTTTTGTTTATAAAATACTAGTGTTTTCGGGTGGTCGTTCTAGACCGCTCTGAGACTACTCCTCTCGTTTAAGTTCTCTTGAGAAAAGAAAAGATAGAAATACACTCGTAGCGCTCCAGACTCGACATCCGAAAAGATTCTATGGACAGACTGGACAGTGCAAACAAATGCCGATACTTCCCTAAAATGGTCCTGTTTTTCTCTACCGGCAGTCCGCCATTTTTAAGGGCCCCATAAATGAGATCCTTTCATTCCTTTCGGTAAGTAGATTCACAAATCTGATATTGCTACTGAAATGCGACTTAAGATCTGTTCCAAGGAAAACTTATAATAGAGTCTAGTCTAGTATAATAGTTCAAGAAACAATTTCGCATTAAGATTAATCTCCGATGTTCTTGGCCTGGACATGGAAGGTTATCGAATCGACATACCCTCACATCTACGTGTGGCGTTGACGTTATAACCTTATATATAGGCAGGAGTCCAGTTTACTCTGGTACAAAATTGTTTTGAAGCCAATAATGACAGGAGACTTGACGAAGCAGGTCCCTTTCACGCAAAAGACAAACCATTAATTACGTAATTTCATGCAATAATGCAAGAGAACGACAGGGGTTTTGTTTCGAGAATAAAAGTAATTAAATAATAGTGAAAGGAGAATATAATACTACACTTATTTTCTTCATTAATATTAGATTAATGTTCTAGTTGTAACTTCTGGTTGTTGTGTTTTTTTTTTTTTTTTGGTTAAACGCATTTCTATTGCTATATTGCTATATATTTTGATATGACCCAAGTTTCGGTAGATCTGCTCTGCTATCGGTAGTTGGGTAGCTTTGATATAACATCGGTAGATCTACCGAAATTTCGGTAGGGTTGGCAGCACTGGTCCCTCCTACAAAGAACAAATATATATATATATACAATACAAAAACAAAATTCCAATTGACAAATGACGGCAGACATCGGCCCGGCAGTCCCGGCATTTTTCGATGATTTCTTCTTTTGGACAGTGCACTAAAAAAGTGCAATGACGTAATCTGACAGATCTCCTAGAACTGAGTGCAGGCCCGGGCCCAGTGAAAAAACGCTATTAGAATTACGTACTCATCACAAACTGGGCCGAAAGCGCTTGGTTCGTGATTCGTGACGTTCAATATTGCCGATACCTTCACGATTTATTCCGGTTACTCGACGTCGGACGTAGAGTCCATTTCAAATAGATATTCATCTAGTTAGCTGAGAAATTGACATATAAATGATCCATTTACATGGATGCACTAGGATGAATTTCTCAATTCCTCGGCCTGCTAGATGAATATCTATTTGAAATGGACCATAACTGCGTGTGACGGAAAAATATTCGATAGGGAGGTATGTGATTCTAACCAAGTACGTTTCGAGATTTGGCAACAACCCACGCACACGCGCATAGTGAATCGGGTCCGAGTCCCCATATTTTGGCCTCAAGATCAGGGGCATTATTCTATAGGAAAGAGTGAAAGTGAAAGTGAAAATTGATTGGTCAAAAAATTCTGTTGACGAATTCCAATGTCTTCATTTCTATAGGAAAGAATGAAAAGGAAACTGAGAATTTTGACAAACTTGATTGGTCACAAAACTCTGTTGACGAATTCCATTGGCCAGCAAATCTCACTTTTACTCTTTCCTATAGAATAAACGTCCAGGACGCTCATTCTATAGGAAAGAGTGAAAGTGAGAATTGCTGGCCAATAGTATTCGCTAACAGATTTTTTTGACCAATCAAGGTTATCAAAATTCTCACTTTCACTTTCACTCTTTCTTATAGAATAAGCGTCCTGGGGCATTATTCTATAGGAAAGAGTGAAAGTGAAAGTGAGAATTTTGACAACCTTGATTGGTCAAAAAATTCTATTGACGAACTCCATTGGCCAGCGATTCTCACTTACACTTTCACTCTTTCCTATAGAATAAGCGTCGAGCGGAGAATTGCGCGCGTGGAATCCATTAGTTTACAATTTCTGAGTTTAAAAGCTTCGGTGACAAGTTTGGCAGAAAACAGCTGATTTTATAGAATAACCATAGAATAACAAAAACAAATAAGGGAAGTCGCTTTAACGGTGTTATGCAAACTGACCTCTCTGTTTGCCTATGAGTTCATGTGTGGAAACGTGGCAACTCTGTAAGCCACTTTTCGGAGCTTTTAAGCTTTAACCTTATGGAAGTTTTTTCTATTTTTCGGTTTTCTAAATAAACCAGACCCATGAGGCCCTAAATGCACATATGTTTGCAATAATTTTTATTTTCGTCAAGAGCATTTCTTTTGTTAGTGTTGGACAGGCACTTTCACAATTTCTTGGGAATTCCGGCCATAAAACATGATACCCTACAATTGCCCTTCTTCTTTACCCGGCAAAGGCGCCCTTTTATTGGTTTATGGCCCTTGAAAGAATTTCAGACCTGTACGTGACCCGAACAATAGTTTAGTAATTAAGGCGATTTTGCGAATATTGTTAATTGAAATTAAAATCTTATTCTCTCAGCATATAGAGCTTTTACCTTCTGATCCTTTGTAAATTCGAGCAATTAATGTCTTAATTGACTGAGCCAGGAAATTCACATTTAATTTCAATAAAAAGCTTTAATTGTCAATTAAACTATGTCATGTGGGGTGTCATTTTGAAGAGCATCATTTCTTCTGTCCAATGATCACATTTTCAATTTTCTTTTTCCAGCACATTTTCCAGAAAAGCTCATTTTGACACGAGTGTTTTTTCTCTAAACAGTGTACGGTTTTTGGGAAACAAACGATACTACGTGTGTAATAATTTCGGACAGGAGTGCTCGTATAATTTCGATCAAATTTCCTTACAGGTAAGTCATTTGATCTTTCAATTATACTTCGCACTCCTGTCCTTCAATTATTACACACGTAGATGTTTAGAGATTTGACATGCGATCTTGATAGACCTGAAACTTCTTAAAAAGAAAAGAAGCTGATCAAGCAAAACAAATAGAATATATTTATGTTTATTGACAACACAAAATAAACAAAAACAAAATGTTAACGAACTTAAAATAAATAACTCTCTTAAACGACATTTGATGCCTGAAGTAAGGCCTTATAGAAGCCATCTTTGGGTTCGGCCAGCGGTCTGTTATAAAATTTTGAAAAAACTTCAGACCTCGGAGTCCACCCCGCTCGTTTGCGTATCTCATCTACGTTCAGCCCTCCCCTGAACGCAGCAGACGTTGCTGCATGACGAGTGCTGTGGCTGGTATAAATGGCAGTGTTTATACCACTCCGATGAAGGGTGGATTTAATCCATCTACTAATTGTTTGGCGAGTAGCCGCATGAAATGGTTTTTTAAACGTTAATAATAGGCGAGATTCTTCTGCTGCTCGAAGTGTACTTGTTTTTCTAATATAATGTTCAAGAGCACTTGCGAGACATAAATTATTATTGTCGTGGAAAAAAGGGATTACTATCAAAGGTTGAGAACTTCCCAATTTGGTGGTTTTGATTCTCTCCGGTACTAAAATCTCTAGTCTGTCTTCGAAAGCTTTTATATTATTTAACGAAATTTTTGATAACGTTTGTACGCGATGCGCAGATATTAGCGCCAATAGCGTCACTACCTTGATAGTAAGGTCTTTAAGCGACAATGATTCTAATGGCTGTAAAGTCTCTAAAAACTTTAAAACTGGATGGGGGTCCCATGTGAACTCGTATTTCGCTTTTGGTGGTGATTTGTTAAACACACCCTTCATATACCGTTTAAATAATTGTTGGTCTTGAGGTGATATAGCGAAAACTAAACTGAATGCGGCTTTATGGCAGTTTACTGATGAATATGATGTTCCCTTACTACCTTGAATATTTAGAAATTCAATAATTCTGATAACATTATAGGCGAAAGGATCTGAGTTAGAAGTGGCACAAAATTCCCACCACTGTTTGTACGTTACGCCGTACTGTTTCAAGGTCTGATGAGACACGGATGATAGCAGGACGTCTAATGCACTAGTGGGGTATCGTCGAAGAAACGCCGTCCTGACAAAAGCCCGACTACCAGGGAAAGGTTCTGCCACTGGGGGTGCGGAGTCCTGAAAGGAGAGATCAACATGTGTTTATCCGGGGGAAATGTGTGAGGCTCTTTCGACAACAATTTACTAAATATGGGATACCAGGGCTGGCTTGGCCATAAAGGGACCACCAAAATACCCTTAGATTTGTCAGCAACGATTTTCTCTAGTACCTTAGCAATCAAGCAAAAAGGTGGAAAAGCATAAAAAAATATATTAGTCCATGATATGGTGAACGCGTCTACCGCTGCTGCACCTGGATCTGGTTTCCAGGCTACGTAAATTTTACATTTGGCATTAGAAATAGAGGCGAAAAGATCCACTTCAGGAGTACCGAAACATTGACATAAGTTGGTAAAGTAGGAACTTGACAATTCGTATTCCGTATCAATATTAGAATATCTGGACTCGGAATCCGCTTGCTTATTGTCATGTGTATTTATGTAAGAAGCGTGAATCAAGATTTCTTTCTTTTCACAAAATTTCCAGATTTTACGAGCTAGATCGTTAAGCGACTGAACTTTTGTTCCTCCCATATGGTTTATGTAGGCGATAGCTGTAGTATTGTCTATTCTTAATAGGATGCTGCAATTCGAGAGGTATTTGGAAAAAGATCGTAGACCGTAGAAGGCCGCCAGAAGCTCAAGGTAGTTTATATGCTTTGTTTTCTGAGTGTGTCCCCAAAACCCATGGATGCTTTGTGAGTTGCAGCAAGCTCCCCAGCCTGATCGGCTGGCATCTGTGTAAATCGTTAAAGAATATTCATTTATTTTAATAAAAGCTTGGGATTTTTGCAGATTCAACTTCCACCATTTCAGATCTTCTCTCGCGAAAACTGGAAGCACTATGTTTGTTTTATACGTATGATTTATTCTAAGAGCATTAGTTTTTACCAACTCTAGGCGTTTTACGTAAAGCCAACCGTATTGAACTGCAGGGCATGCTGCCACTAAACATCCAATGAGCTGAGCTAGTTGCTCAATTGTGCAACATTTTCTCGATTCTATCGATTTTATTTTTTCCAAAATATTTTCTTTCTTAGTTGATGGTAATGAGAGATACATTGTGATTGTATTGTATTGAAAACCCAAGTAAGTACAGACTGGGCTGGGTATAAGTTTACTTTTTTGGGTATTAATAATAAACCCCAATGATTGTAATAAGTTTAAGGTTAGTTCGGTGTCTTTATGACAATTAGCAGCTGAGTCGGAGATTATTAAAAAATCGTCAATATATAAAACGCACGTTACTTCTTTTTTGCGTAACCATGTAAGAACAGGCTTCATTAATTTTGTGAATGTGAACGGAGCAAGGTTTAAGCCAAAGGGTAAAACGTTAAATTGATATAAGACATCTTCAAATTTAAATTTCAGATATTTTCTTTGATATGGAACAATATTGATTAGAAAATAAGCATCTTTAAGATCCAATGTTATCATGTAACAGTTTTGGTACAACAACTTCTTTACTGTTCTGTAATCCTCCATTTTAAAATGGGGCGCCTCAATAAATTTATTGAGGTATTTTAAATTGAGTATAAATCGGTAGGTTTTATCCGGTTTTATTCTAAGGAAATAAGGAGAAAGAAATTCGCCATCCTCATGTTCAGTTTGCGATACAGCTCCAATACTAACAAGGTTATTAATGCAGTTTTTGTAGTGCCGAAATTGAAGATCAGGAATCGTTACTTTAGGAAGGGCTTTCTGATAAGGGGTGTTTTGGAATGGTATAACAAGACCGTTAACCCAGCCCAGGATGGTTTTGTTGTCTGTTATTTTCTGCCAACTTTCAGAAAAACTAGACAGGCGCCCAGCGTATTTCATATAATTGCTTACCACTATTATTTTCTGGGCTGTTGATTCTTTTGCTGCTTCCACTTCTTTGTGTAATGACGGCTCCTCCGTGGTTGTGGGGACCGTGAGCGGTCTCTTCGGTAAGCAGTTCCATAACTCCGATGGCGAACTTTGGCTTTGGGGCGCGTGTAGTTTAAAAACTGCTTCTTAGGTGCAGCTGGTGTCTTTGAAGTGCTCGCTTTTCCTAAGGCCAGTTCAACAGAAGCCTTTTTTGCTTGTTGGGAGCCTTTAACTGCTTCTGGAAAATTTTCGCCGTAGAGTTTGGAGTCTATAGGGGCACCATCCAGAACTTTTTTATATTCCGAGTTTAAATGGGGCCCCAAAAGAAAACGCCGATGAAGCGACGTTGTGTGGTGTAGGTCGGCTAATAATCTAGCTGAGTCCACCAGGGCAGGCAGTAGAGGATTAGTGGCGTCTACTGGATTTTTGTATAATGTGTCAAGCGTCTGCGCTAGTGCAGCCAAGCCACATCCTAATTGCTCCTGAATATTACAAAGGAAGGAATCTTGCCGTTTGTTTGGGGCTAACAAGCATTCCTGAATTTCTTCATTAAGTACTGGTGCAGCTAGTCTTGGGCAGTTTTTAACTCCGGGGTAAGCCGCCAGAAGACTGGTTCTTTCCTCTTTATCAAGTCCTTTAGTGAGTAACAACGTCCAGTTGTCAGCTATTTGTTGATGTATTTCTTTCCCCTCCGGCTTTGCATTTTGTTGGGTTGGAAAAAGAGATGCCAGTTCATTGGGAACCTCCTCTTGGGGGAGAATATCATCTCGAGTTTCCTCGATAGATTCACCCCCACTATCAGGCTCGGTTGATGAGAAAGAGCTGGATGATGTATCTGACTCTGTAAAGTAAAATCATATTGTCTCTGCGTCGGCACAGTTAAGTGAGGCACCAATAATCTGACATCACCTACCCCCCCCCCCCCCACCCCCCTCCTCTTTCAGATTCACTTTTGATTGGAGTTTATCAATTTTTGTGTTAAAAACTGATCACATCTGTCCGAACATGGCCGGTCAGAGTAAGGTGATCAGCCGTGCCAAATATGTCGATGCTTGAACACAGGGCATGTGCCCGTGAGCATCGGTAAAGTTTAGCATATCTCAACCCTTAGAAAAACATGGTTCTTCTAAACCGGGGAGAAACTTGGCACACATTGGCAACGTCGAATTAATAGCACGCCAGAAGACGGCATTCGACAACACTCTCCACAAAAGGGTCATAAAAAGTAAAAAATAAAAACATCGACCCAGAGCGAAGGCAGCGAGCTAGAAAGCATTTTGCTGCGTCGGTGGTTCCCAAAACTTCAAGGTTACGCCGAAAATACATTTGTATCCGGGCACTTAAATGTGATTATCGATCGATTTCAGCATATGAAGTAATAAGAGGAAGGGGGGTTCATAACCTAGTAAAAATGAAAAGAGAAATAATTATGTACTTGCCTGTGCTGGAAAATGCATCAAGTGCTTTCTTCAATTTTTTGAATAAGCTCTTTTTCTTCTCACGCGATTTTCTCTTTTTCTTTTCCACTCGCGGCATTTTTAAACTGTCGTAGATCGTAAATATTTAACTAAGCGAGGAAATCAACAGGTGCGGTTCGGTACACAAACGAGAATGACTATTGCCGGGATGAGTGTGGAACCATGGGGAGTTGGGCGGGGTTGCCAAGTTGTTTTTTCTCTAAACAGTGTACGGTTTTTGGGAAACAAACGATACTACGTGTGTAATAATTGAAGGACAGGAGTGCGAAGTATAATTTAGAAAGAAATCGTGTACCCGCCAAGCACGTTTCTGGGGACCACTGAGTTTATCGCGAAAAGTTCACGTCCGCCGCTATTTTATTTCAGATTCCTGAGAAAACTAAGAATTGTCTTTTTAATTTTTTTTCCCTTCCTTAATTACTACTCAATTAGCCTTGCTGGCATCCCCCAAAAACATTAAATTTTATATTATTTAAAACAGCGACCTAAGGGACAATAGATCCTTTCCAAGAGTTGGGTCCCCCTTGCAGCGTGGTAAAAGAGATTTGACACACGAAGATACGTTGGACTTAGAACATCCACGTAGTCGAATCTTCTCCGCAGACACGGCGGCAACACGGCAGCAGCCGCAACCACAGCCGCCCCCACGCAACCACCGATTAAACGGATTACGGATTATCATTAGCGGGGGGGACACTGCGCGACAACGGCTAGGTTAAACCGAATTACCAAGTCGAACGAATTCGAATTGGTTACGTTTGGTAGATCGCATTAATTCGCCTTATCTTATCTCACTGTCACTGTCAATTTTCCGTATTCAATTTTCTTGACGTTAACAGGTAAAACTTATCAAAATTGAAATTCAAAAATACATGGAAAATAAAATACAAACAAAACACTGAAAAAACTATTGCAGTGGAAATTAGAATTTAAATATAAGAATCCTAAAAATGGAAAAAGTTGTCCCTGCTATGCCTGTGCCCTCACCAACCGAAAAATTATTAACTGATTTATCGCCCCAGGAGTTTCAACAGACATTAAAATCCTGGTTTGAAGAAAAAGGATTAGTTCAAGATATGAAAACCTACCTGAAATTTCAGATGATTAACGTCTTGCAAAACACAGCGATGGGTAGGAACCTCAAGAGAACAACCTCTTGCATATACAGCTTGCCTCAGCAGGCCTTACACCTTATAGTAGCTGAGTATTTGCTCCACAACCAGTGCAGTTTTGCTCTTTCGTTATTTAATTCTGAAGTTAATCTATCTAGTATAATTCCAAACCGCAAACTGTTCTTTGAGACTGATCAAATGACCAAGGAGCAATGTAGATTTGATAAGGAGAATTTAGTCAGTATTCTAGAACTTATAGGACTACCCAAGGACAGCCAGCATTTTGCAAAAGTCCTGCAAGAATACTTTGGGACTTCTCATAACTCATTGTTGTCTTGTTTATTAAAGTTAATGTCCAAGGTTTGTTTTGGTGAAGAGGAAGAAACCTCTAAACTAAATGAAGAAATTGAAGATGATTTTTTAACAAACATTCATCAGGTCTTGAATTCCTACAATTTACCTCATAAAACCCAGACCCAACTTTTAAACCACTTGAAAGTGTGTTATGATTTAAAAAACAGATCCTATGAACATCAGGTCTGTGAACTGATAGCAAAATTTCAAAGTCAGCTAAAAACTAAAGATGCTAAGCTGCAGAAAATGTATAGAAGAAAAAAGTGTTTGGAGAGAAAAGTGTTCAAACTTGCCCAACAAAATCAAAAGTTGCAACAAAAACTTGAAGAAAAGCCTGTTGACAGTGAAAAAATAGTTGAAATAATCCATAATGTTCCTGTAGATTGTGCTCTGGATCATTGTAGTGAAGAATGTCTTGTGGCAAAAAAATCGTTTGAAGGTATCATGAAAGAGATAAAGGATTTAAAAGATGTAAACAGAGAAAAAAGTGATAATGTAGCAAAGCTCACCATTAAATATAATGACCTGTTAAATGAATTTGAAACCTACCTAAACAAAATAAACCTAATGAACTCTAAACTGAACCTAAATGAAGTCATTGAAATGCAGTGTAGTAGTCCTGAAACAGGTGTGTAGACTGTAGCCCCATCTTAATAACATTAACTTTTGTTTTTTACTATTTGCTTTTTTTAATTCCAGGTCAGCTTAGTAGTGAAAATTCAGAGAGTTGGACTGATGAGGTTTTGAGGAGGGCTAAGCAGAAGTTGAAATTGCTGGAAGATGAAAGCAGAGAGTTAGATGTAAGGATTAATCAATTTTTAATTAAATAATGTTTTTTTATTTGTTGTTTTTTTATTGGATGATTTGAGCAGCTGAGGGTAAGAGAAGATTTATATTAGGTAATATAAATAATATGGTAGGTATATAAATTTATACCTTAGATCAAATTATTTGAAGAAAATTCAAAAGAAATCAGGGAAAAGATTTTTGACTGGCATTCTAAATATTTAGCCGTAACAATGGTCAGAACAGTTCGACAGTGTTTTGTGAGGTTTAATTGAATATTGCACAAGGTATGTTCAATTTATAACTAAAATAACATATATATCACATAATATACTATTACTGCATACATGTGATGGGTGGTAAAGATACTTTACCGCACGCAAATTGGAAAAAGTAGTATTTTTGTTAGTATCAATTCCTGCTTTGCCTCATATAATTTTTACTCTTCATCTACGAGACTTTAATAACGCGTTGAAGGTTAATGATTATAAATAAGTGAGATTTCATATAGCCATGAGAAGTAATCAAGACCTTTTACATATCCCGACCTTTCGTCTCCATAATTGATATTCCGGTTTCCTACCATGAACACACAATTATCACATAGGTAATCTGCCGAAACTGAATAAAGTTTCTCAAGTCCACAGATGGAGATCCATAAGCCAACACAGATTAAATATGTAGTAAACTTAATTTGAAAATTCTGAAATTCATCCTCGAGTTTTTTTTTAGATTCTCGAAACTCAGTTAAAAGTTACTGACTATTTTACTGCAACATACCTAACTGTCTTTTATTGTGTAACTCTTACTTATTTTTTTCTTTAAGATAAATAAAATGATACTTACCAGTTAGATGCAAATCGCTTTCCACTGCATTGTTCTTAATCCGTGAAAAGAAAATATTTTCTTTTCACCGTTAAATGCTTCCTGCTCATATGACAGGTACTGATAACAATTTGTGGCTTGTAAACGGCTCAAAGTCAAGCTCACCGTACACTTTCTTCTCTTCTGCGCGCACTTAATTGCTTTGGCTCTTACAGCCAATTGTTTATCCAAATACAGCTTAATTACTCACTAATATTACTACGGCATTACTGTACCGATATCCGCCACACTTGAGCTGTCAGGTCAGACTTATATACCAGTTCTATAGGTTTCCGAAAAAAAAATTCAAAATCACTTGAGTTTTCATAATCGACTGCTTTATCTAGGCAGGTATGTACTTCCTCCTTAAAAATAAAGACAACACTTTTTAGACTGGACTTTTCAGGAGTTTTTTATACGACTATCTGAAGAAACCATCAGAAGGGCCATATTGATCTAGAACATGCTTAGATCCAGAATTTAGCTTAATAAATAAATAGAATCTTTATTTAGGACTTGGCTAATAAGTTTTCGAATAAAGTAATTCGAATGTTTGATTATTTCATCTACTGACAGCCAATTCAATGTAGACAACATATTCCTAATTGGAGTATATTTATTACAATTTAATAAAATTCTCATTGCTTTATTTTGCTGCACTTGAAGCCTGTCCAAATTTTCTTGGGTGCTTGAAACCAAAAGTGAAGAACAATAATTAAAATGAGGCCATATAATAGTCTTATAGATTAGCATTTTAGCCCACTGGGACAAGCATGAAGATATGCGTTTGAAAAATCCATTTTTTTTGCAATTTTTTTACAAATATCAATATGAACAGAAAACTTCAACTGAGGATCCAAATGGACGCCCAAATATTTAATCTCAGTTACAAAGTCTGTTGAGGTATTATTAATTTTGAGATGTTTTCCTAGGCTTGGTGTTTAAAAAAAAACAACGTTTATCTTTTTATGTATAAAAAACTTTTAATATATTGGCAACCTAGTTTTGAATAAGAAAATAGAGCTATTTACATTTTTTATCTAGGCACAACCAGTAAAAAATCTCTGAAAACGAAATATAAAACATGTTGGAGACTAAACTGGAAACATCCATATGTAACAACATATGCATGTTTTAAAAATGAGTTTCAATTCATTTCTAAAATTTATCTCCAATTGAGTCTTCTATCTTAATAAAAAAATTTGCTGCTGAATAAAAGTTAGTTATCAATGTCGCTTTACCGATACATTTGTATTACAACAGAAAAGGAAAAGGCCTACCAATATACTGATCAAATCGTTATAAATAAAACGGTGTAAACTAAAAAACAAAAAAATTGTTAACACGTGATATACATGCTCTCTAATAACTCAGAAAGTAGTTGAAGTAGCTGTAGTTTTCTATAAATACACATATGCGAAGTTTAATATTACTACAAAAGTTTAAATAAAACAAAAATCACTTAATAAAATCGTGACATTTGGTAAACAAATAACTTAAAAAAATAATACAGTCAAAATGTCAGTTTGATTATTTTTACGGATTGCTTACCAAATTGGAGACTTTAACGACCCCCTGTCGGCTTGTACTGTAGTTGCATTAAATATATAATATATTTATAATAATATTATATATTTAATTATATCTTCAATAAATATAAAACACATTTACAAAAATAACATCTAGCAATGTCATACGCTCAAATAATAAATTCCTTCAAACAATAACAACAGTTAACCGATAGAATCTTGTATTATATACCATACCAGTTTAAGATGAAGAATCTCCTTTAAAAAGAGTTCGTTTAGTCTTAAATTACCTACTACTGATCGCGCACAGAAGCTAGTTTGGTAAGAATCCCAAAATGGTAAGATCGTTTTAATGGAAGTCTAGTGGTTAAACGATTTCATGGCCGCTTTAGGTGAATTAACGCCAGTTATTCTCAACCATGAGGGTTTTGAGCTGAGAAAACTTTTCTCCGGACTTTCTTGCTCGGGAACGTCATGGTTTTTGGAATGTGGGCTAGGCCAACTAAAAAGTAATGTATTTTTCTGTCATATGATTAAAAATTTTCATAAATATGCTGATAAGCATAATTTTGGGGAGTAAGATATCCACTCTACAGGTAGTGCAATCAATAAAGATCAGAATATTGTGAGCATATTTGGGATTTTCTTCGAAGCTTTTTTGTATGAAAAGTTACGTAAGGTGAAGATTAGTTTGCAAAACTTACCCCTCCCGCTCTGCCTCCTGGTATAAGCTAACCGTGTGGTGCCACTTATATACTTGTGGATATTTGGTCACGTCTAGATCACAGTTTGCGTAACGTAAGGCATTGAATACTGCGTAGTCAGTTTTTGTTGGATAAGTCCTGAAACAATGTTTGTTAATTCGCAAAACCATCAGAAACCTATTTTGTAGGCAAAGGAATATGCCTAACGTTACCCGTTATTTTATGCATAGGAAAATTAAATTATGGAAACAACCGACTGATAGTCAAAACAGAAAAAAAACGTTCAAAGCGGGAAAAAGTTTTAATTGATAAGAATATACGTAAATAGCCTTAGTAAAATATTAAACGCAGCTATTATAATAGCATAGCTTTCAAACGAAAATTCTTTAGATCCTGATGAACAAATTCTAACAAACTGACTATGATAGCTATAATGAATTTCATTAAGTTTTTTTTTACCAAGCGGTAGTTTTGGTGGTATAAGTTTAGCCCCTTGTATAATTTTTGAACAGTGTCAATGTAAATGGATACAGTCTGGATTGGTAGCAGGTAGAGTACAAAAAAAATTATCTATTTTCTATTGAAGAATGCCGACGTTTCGACTAAATATAGTCTTCTTCAAGGCTATCTTCTATGAAGGGAGTTAGTCAATCATTATATACGAACAGTACCTCTAGACCCAGGACAGATACTTTATTCAGCCGAGTAAACATTGTGCCGCTTCTTTAAAAAACTGTCTAACATCAATTAGATAAAAAAGTCAAAACAGTTTTAGTTTTTTCAAGAAACAAATATTGTTCTGCGATAGAATTAAAAACAACGTTTTAATTACTAAAAACTGTTAAAAATGGCAATATTTTGTTATGATATCTTAAGTTTATCTCGCAGAAAATAAAAAAATTACGTTATATTTTCATAAAATTTGAATACCCTCGTTTCAAAGACGAAAAGGATTTTGACAAAAGTGTCCCATCCTTTTTTTTATTTAGACTTCCTCTGTAGAGTGGTACCTGGCATTTTTTTTCAACGTCAAATTCAACGTAGTATTGTTAAGAATTGGCGAGCTTCGAGATCGTTCCCGCACAACCTGTCACAGCTCGTTATTACACTGTTGCATGGACTTAAACGTTTAGCAGGATTCTTCGATTGTTTGATGATTATTAAGGAGTTTTCTAGATTATAAGCTTTAAGTTTATAAAGCCAGGGACCGCGGCCATCATCAAGTATATTTTTTTATACAACCCAAAAAAAATTAGATGCTACATAAGTCAGCCTTTTTTATACCTTATTCAATAATGTAAGTTTTTTTTTAATAAAATGTAACATAATAAAGTTTCAATTTTAATGAATAACTAGAATAAATTATGTTACTTGTCATATGTTAGAACTGACTGTTATTTATCGCCCACTAATAAAAAATATTGATACTTTATTAAAAAATATGTTTTTTTGACACAAGAATTTCTACAAATGTCTTGTAGAAAAATCTTGAATTAGGTATAAAAAAGAATATGAAATACAAGGAAACAGTACGTACTTTTCTAGGTCCATGTGTTGGACTCACAGTAACTAAACCATGGAATAAAAATCAATAAACGTCATCTTGTAAAGCTGAAAAAACGTAATGTGAAAGTGTTTTTGTTTTGTGATATTGCATGAAATAGCTTAAACAATAAATAAAAAACCAAATCCACCAAATCGCTTCTTTTAGATGTTTAAAAAAAATCAAAATAAGCAACTCGTTTTTGGACCCCTTAGATGAGGTACCCCATGGCGCTACTTTTCTCTAAATTAAACGCCTTCGCGCCGCTCACCAGAGATTTCCATGCAGTGCATCCTTATCTAGGACACACTGTATATCTTGAACTGTGTGTTTTAGCTCTTTACAAATAATGAAAGTTTATGCTTCTTTCGAACCACCTCCCAAGCTCCACCAAACAAGTAAGTTCCACTTACCCTTCTAAAAATACATCGACTTTTGGCGGTTCCGCATCACTAAAGTGGTCCTCCTCAAAATCGGACGACTCCGGACTTCGGAATTCACTCGGCGAAGCTACAGGAGTATAAAAATCGTCTTCCGAGTCTGACTTCGAGCTATCGCTACTTAAACTACATCCCAAGTCAACGAGATGGTCCCCGATTTCGTCTTCGAAGCAAAGCTTCTTCGACACGTTTTGCAAATTAAATCTGTGAGTTCGACTGCAAAACATGTATTTTATAACCTCAATAACTAAGTCATTATCAAATTGAGCGCTTACTGAATGGAATGGTTCTTGAAGCCACTCTTTCTTGAATGATAATTTCTCTTTGGCTTCCTTCGGTGAAAAGCGCAGTCGCAATCAGGCAAATCCTCCCATGGATCGACCACACAATCGTCACGAAAATTTAAAACAGTCAAAAACTTTAACAATGACATCAGACAGACGACCTGCAAGGGAATGAGTGCTATTTCACAACTATCTCAGTTCAAAACTAAAACTTACCTGCTTGGTGTATATAGTCGGCTTATTTAGGGAATCTTTGCAGTTGGTGGCTTCGTCATCCGACGAAAAATAATCGGATCTTTTCATTAGGTTTTCAATAATAGTCTGCAGTTTATTAGTTATGAAGCCATCCAGACCAAAGTCGCAGTCTTTATAATCCTCTCTCAGTTTGTTGAATACTAAATGAGCTATTCTGTAACGGGAGTTTATTATGAATATGATGTAGTTCTTGGTGGTGCGATTCTATAATGCAAGTCGATGTCAATCGCGATACAAGTTTTCAACCCAAAAGTAATTAAAAAAAGTTTTCGTTAAAACCTTTAAATTTATTAAACAAAACAATGAAAAAGTTGAAGTAGCTGAAATTACAGAAATTTTTAAATAATCAAAAGAGTGCAGAAGTGCAAGACCCTGTCGTGCTACCATGGCACTATTTTTTCAATATCGCTCTATATGCAAGGTGAAAGTGAGGTTTTCTTTTTAAAAGAATATCTCTCATCAAAATAACTTATTTGGTAGAAATAGAGAGATTTTTGTTGTAGTTTTGGGTTCGAAATTTCTATCGGGAACGACCTTGTTATCAAATTTTATATAGGGCTATTTAAATTCGCTATTCACAATTCGTATCTTGCCAACCGTCAAAGATAGTCATTAAATATTGTACGAAAATCGTTAGTTTTTTGCTCAACTTATTTTAAAAAATATATTTTAAAATAAATTGCACATTTTCATGGATACCTTTGTTAGCTTGAGGCCATAGTGCTCTCAAATTTATATTCGACGTTTCTACTTTTCTGACCCATCAACTCCTTCAGTTTTTTAAATACGGTCCTGGAACTTGAAGGACGGAAATTGAAAGCCCTTTGTATCAAAAATTGAAGGATATGTACCAGAAAGTTACCGCATCTAAATCATCGGTAGATATGTCGGTAATCAACCGGATATACTTCTTGGGACCACTCATATCTTCAATGTTAAGCACGTTTTATCTGAAGTTGAACTAAAGTTTAAAGTGAAGTTTTACTGATAGCTGTAAAAGTCGTCCTTAGAGATTGATTTTCTGTAGATAATCGAAGAAATGGGAGCGGTTTCAAACTGATAAGCATATTGACAATACAAAAAAAAAGTTACCAGGTTTCTTATTTAAAATTGAGGTGATCCTACTTTTTCTTTTCATGTTCTAATGAATGCTTATCTTTCAAATTATTTCTTAGGTGGCCTCGGAATGTAAAAGTACTCCCAAGGGAAGGGAGTCCTTTAACTACCTGAAGTGTGACCTCCGGACTTGACATATATTGCATTGTTTATCTGTCCAGATCTTTTATTTACCGTTACGGGAAGTTTCAAATTGAGACATCTCGAGTTTAAACCCTACCTCAGATTTAAACTTAGAACTTGACGAATTTTCGTTTAACCTTAAAGTAGAGTTTAAACTCGTGCAATAAAAGTGGTCCCATAACTCTGTGTTGGTGAACTTTTCCTCAAATATTTTAGCCTCAATTAATCAGCCAATCCCTCTAAATGTGTTTCTCCCTGGCAAACCTTGGTGTGTTTTTAATAAAACTGAATGGTATGCTGCATTTTCCATTAACACAATACATTTATATCCGTAAAATCTAGCAAGAATAGTTGATTTTCATCTAGGAAAGGGGCGGCCTTAGTCGGTGCAACCAGTCATCTGGGACACATCGTATAGGTAGTAGAAAAATTGTCCATGAATTATAAAATATCTCTTTGAATAAGTCCATCAATTATCTTTTTTTTGTAAATATCGGTCTTTTTCCAATATCTACGGAAATAGTTGAACCTTGAATTGCGCAACTTTGCCACAATTTAAACGAATTACTTTCTTTTACGGTTGGCAACATACCAATGTTGAACGGCGAATTTGAATAACCCTATGTAATCGTACTACAAATATCGTATAAAAGCTAGTAGTAAGTAGACTAATTATTACCTAATGTGTATTTTTTTAACTTTGTCTCTAATAACCCCGTGGGCAAACCTCTCGTCAGTCATGTAACTATTTATAAGCAACTCAAGTAGTTTTGCGTCAGTTTCCAAAATTTTTAAAGAGTTTTCATATTCTGGCTCGTTACATTTGAGCATCGTCAAAATGCTGGTCAGTATGCGATTGGCAAACACCTAAAAAAACGTTGCAGCTGGTTATGAAGGGATCCTAAGGACAACTATAATTTTATCAAAAATTCAACTACAATGTAAACAAACTAAACAAACTTTATGAGAAATAACATTGGGTTGTTAAATAAAAAAAAATCATTTGTCTGTAATTTTGAGAAAAAACGGACAACGGTACCATCGCTTCATCCGTTCATGTCAACAATTTATTATTATTAACGCAATATAGAATTGAAGGTAACATTTAAACGAAATGTGTTTGTACCTGTACATCAAAATGTCTAATGCTACATCGCCTATTATCACATTACTCACTAATCACCAGGGCTACTACAACATGCTAAATCTAATAAGGCTAATTTCCAACTCCAAGACAAACAGTCAACACAATAAAAAGCATTTATTGCGAAAACTTGACACAATTGATCTACTGAGAACCCCGAGGAGATTCCCCATCTTGCTCGTCCAATTCAATTCTCTGGTCGGGGCTATGTGGGATCTACTATTGTGGATCTGGCTAATTTTATGGCCATTACGCATTTACGTGTAGCTTGCCTTATGTGTTTTCTTTATAATTCATATGAAGATTTTATAAGTATTTGAGGCAAGTTGAAACGCCAGTTTTAAAATTATCACTTTTATAGAAAAAACTAAATATTTATTAAAAGACAAAATACCCAAAAAAACATCAAACAAGTCCCGAGGTATGATGCCTCCCTACATATTATTGTAGCTAAAGTTGTATTATTTTTTTTCCCTCAAAACTATAAGCGCGAAAAGTTTAAAAAATGCATCAAGTTTTGTTCAACCCAATATTAACAAACCCGCAAAACATATCACCCGGTACAACACCCCTTAAATCAGCCTATCCGAAATCGATCGTTAACGGGATCGTTAACGAAAATCGGTTAAGTGGCTTTGGAACATATACAGTTTAAAAGCTATTTAAAAATTTGCCGTTTCAATTGCCGCTTAGTTTATTTGAACAGCAGGTTTACGAACCCTAAACTTTCATATAAAACATTTTTTCAGAAAAGTCCCACCCAATGAGATAAATAGGGGTCCAAATAAAACCTGACACTCTGTGGAAAAAAGAATAAACCTCAATTTGAGATCAAATTAAAATCACAAAACCGAGTCTTCGAAATAAATAACTAGAAAAGTTTCACTTAAAAAAAAATGCCCAATAACTCCATCCTCTCTAATACTACTCTCTACTCAGTTAATTCAATACCTGACATTCCAAGTACCAAAAAAATCCAAACTCAAAATCTGCTTAAGGGGCCTACCTGACAAGCTTTGTCAACATAAAGTAGTGGATGACAACTTGACCCCAACTTCATCGAATCGGTCCAGCCGTTCGGAGATGCCCGACTCGAGTCATGTAACGTACAGGCTGAAAATGCATTGCAAAGGCCGGTTATGGGGCTTACCACAGTTTCTTCCGAAGTCATTAGTGGCGAGAAAACCTCAAACGGTTCTTGCAGAAGCTTCTCCTTGTTCTTCAGGTGATTTTCAAGCAACTTTAACCCTTCCTCTGAAGCAATGTCAATAAATGAATCGAGAAAATCCCAATATTCTTTCCAGCAAGTCTTGTAAGTATTTGCCAATTGTTTGCCTATTCGTTCCAAGCCTTTTTCTGGGTCTTTCAGCCTAAGAGCGGTCAAACTGTCTGCAAAATTCTTCTTTCCATTGGGTGAGTTGAAGTTTAAAGACCTGGGAGGAGTCTTCCAGGCCCTGCGGAAAATCTCAGCCTCTTTTTTGTCCATTGGGCCAGCATAAGCATGAATTTCCAAGCGCGGACTTAAAGGGTCGTTGTTCAAAACCTAGGTTTAAACATTACATTATGACAGTATTTAACTATGACAAACTAACATACTGGAGGGCTGGTGGGAGAAAACGGTTCCCCAATCACTGGAGGGTATATATTGTCTTCGGTTCTTAATACAGGAACATAATAACTGTCAGATAACAGTTGTTGAATTTTCTTTTTGATTGTGGCTGGCGTTTTCGGATCAGCTCTTTCACAGATAACCTTAAAACATTACATAGTTTAATATACACAGAATATAAATAATATATATTTTTTTATCAATAATTATGATAGCTTAAACTCCTACTCTAGCCCTCTATGGTTATGAGATACCCTGTATAGGTGAGGATCAATATTATTGACTCAATATTTTTGATCAATATTATTTATAACAGGTAAAAGCATTGCACTGGAATACTCAAAAAATTGCATCTCATTGCATGGAAATATTGTTATATTTTACCCAATTAGAAGGATAGATAGAATGACATTTGTGAAAAAATGCCTTGTCAATGGTGAAGTTAAGCAAAATATGAAAATGATAAAATATTACCATTAACTTTCTGACTAATCAGCCACCCAAAACTTAAACCAGGAATATGAGGGGTTTCCATAAATTTAAAATGGAAACATAAATAAAGTTCATTTTTAAATAATTTTATTTTCATCTAGCAGGCTGAGTTGATGTGTCTTATTGCACCAATGTATGTATCACATTCTTTATGTTTATTCGAGTGTGATGTTATAGAAAATCAAACAAATGCGGTTTACATTATCAAATAAATAGTAGGTATGTATTTTGAGAAAAATGGTGTTATCTGGTGGGTTGTGGAAACAAACTGTTATAAATTTAGATACATATGTATCCAAATTTATGGTGTCGCAACAAAGTCAAAAATGAAAGTTAAAAGAAAGTTATTTTCTGCAAAATATGTTAGTGAACGAAATTTTTAGCTTTTTCGCAGGAAACTCTAGTTTAAAATATGCAAAAAAGCAATATTTACTAATTGGAAATTGAAAACTTATCGGCTTTCAATATTTCCAAAAATATTGCAGCGTTAAAGAGGGAAACAAACAGAAACAACTACTCCGAGGGCTAATACCCCTACCGGCATTGAATTACACTGTTTGTTTCAAAGCTCATTTTATAAAGCAAAAAAAAAAAAAAAATATTAAAATGAATTAATAAAGTAAAAAAAAATCATGATTTCAAAAATGATGAGTTTTCTGCGAAAAAGCTAAAAATTTCGTTCACTAAAGTCAAAAATCTTACTTAGTGTTAGATTTAGAGCAAGAACCTAAATACAAATATTGCAGAATATGGCTTATCACACAATTTAAAATTGCAAACAAATATTCAGGGTAAAAAAGTGTGGTAAATATGATTTACATATTTTTAAAATAAAGCACATAAATATTTTTACATATGTCTGTAGTTGAATCTAAACATTTGTAAAACATTTCCATACCTCTCTTCATTTGTTTTTCTCTTAAATATGTATAAATTTTATTTTTCAGATATGAGGGGCTAACAATAACTAACTACAAAATCAAAAAAAAGTTAAAACTTACATCTTCAGCTGTTTTATTGTGCTTATTCCTTTTACTTTTGTCACATTCCGGGTAAGATAACAAAACCTCAACCACTTGATCTGCTCCCCACTTGGATGCTATATGTAGGGGAGTATCATTAAAGCCCTTATTTGGAGTGTTTAGGTAAAGATCAAGCAACATTTTACACCTCTGTTCTGCATTGCTGTGATTGTCATCTCCATAAAGCTTTTTTATAAACTCAGGATTACTGACAGTTTGAAGGATGTATTCACATATTTCTGCATTTTTTATTTTTGCTGCCACATGCAGTGCATTTAACCTGGCACCCTCCTATTAAAAGCAAAAACCATTTTTTAGTATTTCTATTATGCATAACTATACAATCTGAACAAGGTAAAAATAGGACCATTAAATTAATTTAAAAAAAAAAAACATAAGAGGAGTTCAGTTAAATGGGGAGAAAGTTTAGTATTTTGGAGCTTAGTAAGGTGAGATTTCAAAACTGATAACATTTTGAGCCATTCTGATTTTGACATATTGATTTTCATCTTTTTCATTGATCTTTTTCATCGACTTTGGTTTTTCAAATACAGTTCTGACTTTTTTAAACTTTATATTAGAAGAGCTTGTCATTTTTCATTCAACCATGTACTGATCATGTATAACACTTTATGATTTAATTGATTTTATTACTTTTAAGATTTGTACCCATTTAAAAAATATGAAAGTTGAACCCTCGCTTGAACCAAATTCCTACATCCTAATGTTTTTGAAATTTCCTTAGTAGCCCTCGTTGTCTCAGAAAAAGTGTATGTATAGTGCAGGTATACCTTACCTGAAGAATTGATGGTGTGTCCCCACTACTAACTAAATAACGGGGATTGTGATTTATCATATCCTTTACAAAACACAAATTGCCACTTTCAATTTTGCTTCGAAAGTCCGTTAGTTCCTGGGGCCTGGGAGTTCGAAAGGGACTGGCTTTCTCACCAACAGCTGGGTTGCTAACATCTTTTTTCTCAGACTCATTGCCATCAATGGAACAACTCCCATTTGACAGCTCACACCCATTGATTGAAAAATCTACAGCTTCATGGTAGAATTGGAAAGCTTTGAAACGTGATTTCTTATGTTTTTTCGCCAATTTCAAGGCAGTTTCTTTGTCCTCAAATACATTATGTTCTCCAAAGTTTTGTTCACTTGGTATGTAAACTCCATAGTAAGTTGTGGGAACTTTGAACAGATTCTCAGTGACACAGGGATTGTTTATGCGAGTCTCCGCATCTGGATCCATGAGAAAAAGCAACGAAATCCTAAACTGTTTTCCAATGTTTATATTTGCATTCACTAGAATATAAAAAACATTTCATTAATAACTAGAACCAATCTAATATTGCGCAATTATTGCTTATAGTAACACTTACCTAATGACTCTTATTTGAAGATAAACGCCATAGGATTCACCAGGAGATCGAAAAAATTAATAACTTTTCAATAACAAGAACTCGGTAAACTGGATATTTACAAAATTCACATTTTCCACGTTTAAAATATAAAAATATGAAGACGAAGACAGTTATGATGTGTGACAGCTGACAGCAATCGTCTCGTTTCTCTCTTCTCTTATGTCAACTAAGCAATGACCTAGGAGATATGGAAAGAGGAAACAAATGCGGATATTTTCCTAAAAATGGTCCAGCTTATGGCCGGAAGTCCGCCATTTTTAAGGAACTCATGACGTAATTTCATCGTCAGAGCGCATCAATTGACCAATCATAATTTCGAAAACAGTGTTGTGCAAACTGAACCGTCTATTTACATATATACAAGAGTTCATGTTTGGCAATTTGGCAGCTCTGTATGCCACTTTTCGAAGCTTTTAAGCTTTAAACTATTTGATAGTTTTTGTGTTCCACGAGTTTCTAAATACACACATCTGCTTGCAATATTTTTATTTTTCTTCAAAAAAGACCATACATGTCCTTTGTTAGTTTTTGGACAGGTACTTTCACAATTTCTTGGGAATTTCGGTCATGAAACATGAAACCCTACAATTGCCCTTCTTCTTTAACCGACAAAGGCGACTTTTAATGGTTTATGGCCCCTTGAAAGAATTTCAGACCCCTATGTGACCCGAACAATAGTTCAGTAATTAAAGCGATTTCGCGCATATCGTTAATTGAAATTAAAATCTATATAATTTGGGCAATTCGAAAACTCACCAGATCATCTACCAGGTAGATTATTCACCTGCTTAATCTATTAAATTGCTTGATGGCCGTCACATGACCAGCTTAACCGGTAGATGACTCGGTGAATTTTTGAATTCGCCCTATATGTCTTAATTGATTGGGCCAGGAAATTAACGGCCAATTTGAAAAAAAAGCTTTGTCAATTAAACTATTAGCGTTTTCGATTGGTAATTCCAATGCAAAACTAGTGCAATTTGTACGTTCGTGTGCGAGCGCAACATTTTCGCCACAAGCTGGTACTAGGTAGTTTTGCCCTGAGTGCAATGCAAATGCGTATTGCGTGTTTCACTCCAACTGCACCGGGGCAAATATTTGCAGAAACTGGAATATTTCCCTGCGGACGACTCGATGCAGAACTCGTTTTACCAATCGCAAACGCTATTTGTCATGTGAGGAGTCATTTTAATTGATTTTAAACAAGATTATTTTTATTTACTCTGTCCAACGATTACATTTTCAATCCCTTCTTTCCAACAGATTTTCTCAAAGTTGTAATTTCCCCTTTTTTTAATCTCTTTGTAAAAAACGCCGCCTTAATTACTCGTAATTTTTAATTAGTGTCAAAAATTAAACGGCTTTTTGCCCTTCTACGATTAGTTTCGTGAAGTGTCTTTGGATTGGAACGTTTTAGCTTCATCCCACCTCTGCCCTTTTCCTGAATAGCCTTTTTCTTGCAGAAAGCGAATAATGAGCAGACAGGAAGCAACTACCCTAAATTCCTCGTAAATAAGAAGCGGTAGTTCTTAGTATTAAGAGGTCACTATGTCTAATTTGTTTTGTTCACTTCTTTTGTTCATCACTGCAAATAGAAACTAAATTATTTGTTGTTTAATTTTTACGAATCCCTGGATACAATCTCCCCTGTTTAAAAGCTACTTTGAAGGCGACAGCGGTCCCTTTGCCTCTATATACATTCCAAAGGGTGGCGCCCGAGATTCATTGAAGGAGGACGATTTGAAATATCAGCATACCTGAGAAAAGGCGACGCAAGAGTAGTTGTAGAAGTTGAAACGTTGTAGTATATTTAAGTAGTGATTTATTCACCTTAATATCTAGAATCCTAACGAACTGCTGGCAGAATTATTTTCTCTCATACACTGCGTCGTTGAGTTTTCTTTGTTTCCTTTTTCCCATTTTTAGTAACGAATCGTGTACCCGTCAAGCACGTTTCTGGGGGACCACTGAACTTATCGCGATAAGTTCACGTCCGCCGCTCTTTTATTTCAGATTCCTGAGAGAATTAAAAATCGTTTTTACATTTTTAATATTTTTGTTCTAATTAATATTCATTTAATATAATTTTTAAGGCGTTTTGCAGATTTTGTATTTAACAATAAAACCTTGCTGGCATCCCCGCAATAGTAAATTTTGTTTCACTCAGGTCCGTTAGTTTGAATTTCGATTAATATATTTGAACACTGATTAATTATTTATGACTTATATATTATTATGACTGTAACATTTGACCGATGATAACTTGATCAAGTTCGTGATCGGAATTCAAAATACCGGAACTTCTGTCAATTAAAATTAATCAACGTAGTTGAAATTTGATTCCTGTTTCCCCCCCCCCCACCATCCACCAACACCCATGAAATCGGTGCCGCACCACCTTCACGACCTGGTGCGGAACTGGCTGCACTAAGTGCGACACCCGTTTCGCAATGGAACCACAGTATGGAACGCCCAAACTGGCACTAACTTCTCCAATGGTGTGCAATATTTGCTTTGCGGCAATAATGGTTTATGCATATATAATATATATAAATTTTTTTATGAAACATTTTTTTAGAAAAGTTGCAACTAAATAAATAGAGGTCCAAATAAAAATGAACACCCTGGACTTCCCTGGACCCTGGACAGTATGGAACGCCCAAACTGGCACTAACTTCTCCAATAGTGTGCAATATTTGCTTTGCGGCAATAATGGTTTATGCATATATAATATATATAAATTTTTTTAGAAAAAGTTGCAACTAAATAAATAGAGGTCCAAATAAAACCGAACACCCTGGACTTCCGGTCATACCAATGACATCTTTGTTTTTCAAATGAAACTACCCTATTTTGATTGCAAATTTCGATTCTACTAGTACTACTTCTCAATAAGTCATTTTTGTCAGATCAATCGTGTTCTAAAACCATTTTCGAGAAAATGCAGTAGAAAATTAGTAAGTAACAATATAAAGGATCTACATACTATATTTAAGAGGCCATTATATTGGAAATAAATATTAAACCAATTGTTATTATCGAAATATTTTTATTAAGTATTCCGCTAAACAAAGGATAGATTTTTTACACCTTATTTGGTAAAGTATAATTTCATTATTTATCACTAGGACACTAGTATCACAATACATAGCAGAAGTAGGGCACAAACGTATGTAGGTATGTATAATTACATAAAATAAAAATTCCCTTAAAGTACGTAAACGTTGGAAGTCATAAAAATCTATTTAATAAAAAATAAATTATAATTAAGATAAAATTTGCCACCAGAGCCTAAAACATTCCTGCAAAATATACATAAATAGTTAAGTATGTTCAATTTCTATAATAACTTAGAACATAAGCGTACGTTTAGAGAGGGTGTTAATTTAATTATGACTTTAATCAAGGGGCAATTCTTGGTAACATTTTATAAAGAAAAAAATTGTATTAAACAATGTCCCATTTTCTTTCGTTTTTCGACTTACAGGGCGTCAAAGTGTAATTTTTGTTCTAGTTTCAAAAGTTCTAGAATCCAATACTAATTCAAGATTTCAATGCGTATCATAGCGAACTGAAATGGTCAGTGCATAATATATATGAATTTATCCTCGCAAAGGATAAATTACTCGATTACTTAGATCGGAAAATATTTACAAACAACAAGAAACAAAAACATTTTATTGACACCATGTATATTGATTATAAATGGAGTACAGAAGCATATGTGATTATTTAGAACAATTGAAACTATGGAAAAAATAATATAAGGCTGATATACAGCAATTCATTAAGTTTTTCCAAGCAGTAGGTTATGGAAATCTGACAATTTGCCTCCTCATACTGACATTAAAAAAATATTAATAATGTCAGTGTTTACCATAATTGAAGGATTAGAAAATACGGTCGTTATAAAAAAATGTTAGAGAAGAAAATAAATAAAACCATGTACCACTTAATAGTTACTTTATTTTAGATAGAGTAAGTTTATTAATACTGAAAACCAAGGTACAAACCATTTAAAATTAGTTAGTTATTACTAATTTATTACTTTCAAATAAAACAGTTTAAGAAAAGAAATTTTAAAACTGTGTACTTAAAGCAAAAAAAGTCAGTTAACGTTTTACGAAATATCTAATATCGTTTTATTAGAAAACAGTGATACGGTGTCCAATCCTAAACTAATTAGCTACTCCAGATCCGAACAAAATTGAATCAAAATAATTCATTTGCTAACAAACTGTTTTCTAATAATGCAGCGTCTAACGTAAAACTAGAGACCGATATTACGACTTGTGGGGAATTAATACGGGGTGTTTATTATAAAACTTTATCTAGCAGGCTTTGAAATTTTGACAGAAAAGGATGACATAATCAAAATAAATGGACTTTTGTTTCTCCATCTTTTTCTTTTGACATTTCACAGCCAACTAGATGAAGTTTTATAATGAACACACCGTATTGGCATTTACAATAACCTGCTTTTAATTTACTGATTAAAATCCTGTCAATCACATTTTTTTGCAATTCCGGATAACTCGTACGTCGCGTTTTAGGCGGAAACCCTTACTTTTAGGATTTATTAACATAACCATTAACATTGACACTATTAAAAAATTATACGGGAGGCAAACCAAAAACTACCCCTTGGAAAAACTTAATGAAATGTTTTATATGTAATGTGGTTGAGCGATATCAGATAGTTTTTTGAAAAACTAATTTAGAAAATAGGCCCTAAATGTCATGTCTTGCTGTTTTAAAATAACTTGTTTATGAAGATATCTTCTTAATGATAAAATTCCTTATAAATCTTGTACGTATAAACTTGTAAAGGATTAAAATTTCCTAATAAGGCTCTCACCGAAAACTTCTGTGATTGTTGTTTATACTAACTTTTCTCAAAATTTTCTCTATGCGCAATAGGTTATCAAATGTGTCAAACTGGCTTATCCCAGTCTATAATAATTTTAGTAGAAGTTTTAATAGATTTAAATCTTTCAGTATTAAAAGATTTGCTTTTTTAGGTCTGAGAAAATAGGTAATAAGTATGCTCAGTTTTGGCTCCTGTGGATATGTGTAAGGTAAATTAAGTAACTTACCAACAGTTGGGATTAAACTTGAGCTTTGTCGTTCCTTAAAGTTGCGTCGCAGCACCCTTTTTATAAGTACTTTTGCTTATATTCCCTATCTTATTTTTTATTGTCAAACGTTTTATTATATTAAATCGCTATTAAACAGCAGACACTTGTAATTACAATTAAATTGATTCAGATCACGGATATTCTCTCTAGCCTGTCACAAAAGCAAAATGTTTTAGGAGATTCAACTAATTAAAAAT
This sequence comes from Taphrorychus bicolor, assembly GCA_951812265.1. Lineage (NCBI taxonomy): Eukaryota > Metazoa > Arthropoda > Insecta > Coleoptera > Curculionidae > Taphrorychus > Taphrorychus bicolor. Next base: position 40,060,749 of record OX638297.1, read on the forward strand.
AACATCATGAACATAATATTCGTCGAAACGCGCAACCTATGATTCTCAACAAAACTCACGATTTCTCGCCCTTCTTAACTCTTTTGGAAAAATTAAACAGCTTTCGTTTCTTCTTCTTCACCTCGCCGTCCTCGATCAACGAGGAATCGGTCGAACAGATGTCGTCATCTATAGAAATGGCTTTCTTGGGCAAGTTTGGCGCTTCTTGGATTGTCACAGGACGCGGTTTTATTGCTGCTTCCAACGTGCTTTCGGAAGACGAAGATTTTGCTTTGGGCATTTCTTCTAGGTAGATCTCTTGCGTCAAAGATCTGGTAAACACTTTTGCAGACGTCGGGGATTTGACGCTGATGTTCGATTGGCTCGCTGATTTGGAGTGGTTAGAAGCCAGATTGTTTGGTTGCGCTTTGGTGACCAATTCCTCGGGGAATGATCTGCATAGAACAATTGTCTTTGTAACAAGGGCGAAAAGTGATAATTTCCCGCACGAGTTTGTCGCTGTCCGAAAGTTGTAAAGTTCGGGCAGATAGACCAGAGCAATAGAGATACTTTGGATGAGACACTAGATGTCGTAACATTATTTTTTTATACGATCCCTTAAACGATGTGTTGGTGTGATGATTATCTTAAACGATGATAGAAGGCAGATCTTTCCTACTCATCATGATAGGAGAAAAGAGTTTAAAAAAAATGTTGGTGGTCAAAGAAAAACTAGAGCAATTGTCTTGAAATTTCTAGCTCCACATATAGGTGTCACAGCTTATATAGAGTGGCCGGGAATGTGCAAAAAATTCGGGAACTGAATGAAAATAGGAAAAGAAATTATATAAATGGTCTTAAGTAAGCTAGATCTGCTTAGAGAGTCTGCTCGAAGATGTTTCTTATCGAATAATCGAAACAGTGCCCGCTTAAAATAATTTTATGATATTTTGTATCGGGTGACCCAATAAGACTGTTCCTCGGCCATATCTAGAGAACCGTTCGTTGTATGAGACTGACGCTGGAATCTACTGAGTGGTACCTATTTGGGTTTTTAGGCTTACTTTTAAAAGTAAATGGTAAGAATTACGAGAGTAATATTAAAGTGACTTAAGTTCAAGATGCGTTTAGTCCCTTTGGAGCAACATGAATGTTCTGATGATATACCGGGTGTCCAGCAGAACCCTGGACATAGGAGATTAACATGGGAAATCGGTTTTTATTTTTTTGCGCCTGTACGGTTGATTTGATTGAAAAACTTTTAAGAGTAAAGTTGTAGAGTTTATAGTCAGTTATCATCCTGTAATTTTTTCAATACCACAGTTTTGGCTATTTTTTGGAAAAACGCCTCGAAAAGTGCAAAAATTTGAATTTGGCGCGTCACCCCCACCATGCATGTGCAGTGTCGCCAACATAATAATTTCATATGTCAGATTCAGAGCCGATTTTCCTTTCTTATTTATTTTGAGGGACTATCATGTAGTAATTAACGTGATTATGCAGAGAAAATTAACTGAAAACCTGACGATAATGTTCTTAAATTATAGGTAAGTAAAAGTTACGTTTATAATTATCATAATTAGTAAAAGGAAAATCATTCCAATTTGTGTATGGCTGGTTGTCTAATTCATTTTAGTTTAGCAATACGACAACCACGATGACATGACCATTTGTCTCTTGTCACCAATTAAGGGTGTTCGTTGTTGTTGTTATTGAGGTGAATTCATCTATCTCCAAATGTTTTACTTCAAAAGTGTCTATTTTGCAGTGCTGTGTGACGCGAGGCCCCATCCTGCATGTAAAAAACCCTTGATAAGTGCTGGACTCTTCTATGACAGACAAAATCTCATTGGAAAACCAAATACAGTGGGCCCCAAAATGCCAATCCACACATTGACAACTTCTCGACGTTGGTCTCGGTTGTCCTGCACTGTATGTGGATTTTAGAGAGTCAAAACTCATTCATTTTGTTGATTTGAGGGACCCATTAATCCAAATTAACATTCATTGGTGTAACAAATGTTTATAGCAAATAAGCAAGACCAGTAAGCAGATAGCGATGGATGTTTGATCTGCTAAGACCAGTTTCTTTCATGTTTTATCTATGTATCTGGAGACTATAGTGCCTGTGAAAAAAACTCTTTTCAGTGACAACAAATCTTGCCAAACTGGCCACAAACAACTTGAAAAACTGGCGAAAAATTGGTTTTATTCCAATCGATTGCTGCTGAATGCAAGACACAGAGGATGGTGTGACGCCCCATCTTTACAGCAGGCAAAATGTCATTGCGAAGCATATTGCCAGATTTGTTGGCATTCAAACTGCAATCAATGAAAAATGGACCTATAACATGGCGCCCCAAAATGCCGATCCACACGTTACAGTTGCTCGACGTTGGTCCCGATTGTCATGCACTATATGTGGGTTTTGGAGTGCCCAAATCCGATCATTTTGTTGATTTGAAGAGCCAGTCAATCCAAATTAGCATTCATCCCTTAAACAAATGTTTCTAACAAATCTTGGGGCTGCAATAATTTTTTCGGTTAGGATTTCACAAAACTCCATTGGGGGGAAAAGGTGGGTCGGTACAAGTTGTTGATGGTTCTCTTGTTTGTAGCTTTCAAAACCTTCTTTTTGCAGATAATTATGGATGGTCGATCCACTAAGTCTAGTTTCTTGGCCAATCTGTCGAATACTCTTGGAAGGATCAACAGCAAGAACAACAAGTTTTGCCACATTTTCATCCTCTGGAGCCGCACCAGCTTGAAGTCATCGCTTTCGCTCACAGGAACATATCGGCTTAATACTCCCAGTTTCCTCAAAACGAGCAACCACCGCCTGAAGTGAACTGCATGCTGATATTGGTTGTTCAGGAAACAATGCAACAATGTTGTCTCGAATTTGAGCAAAGGAATTACCAGCCCAGTATTGTTTTAAAACAAGTTTTCTCTCCTCAAAATTCATAACTAATGAAATATTTAAATAAAAAATAATAAAAATAAAATTTTACACTGTATCAACAAAATGGTTCCTAATTTCCTTACTTTTAATATCAATAAATACAAGGTTTCTGTATACATTACATTTTTATTTCGAGGAAATTGTGTGTGAAAAAGTGGATGCAACAAGTACCAAAATAAGTATATTTCCATAATCAATCTATACATAAATTTCTTAACAGAAGAAATTAACAAGTGGACATGAAAAAGAAATGTAACATAAATTTAGGTAATAACACAGATAACAACAATTATTCCTATAAAAACACTATCACCTTTATTAAGATTCAATTCAATTCAATTCAAATTTACATACCTCAAAAATAGAATAGTCTACAAATTAAATTTAAATAAATTCAGTCCAAATGCCATTATTTACTTAATACTAAAAGCTTACAGTCAACATCCTAAAATAGACTATACAGAGAGAAGAAAAAAAAATTAATAATTTTGATTAAAATACTTAAAATACTCTTCATCACAATAAAAAACATTTACCATTAAAATTTGCTTAATTTCCTTTCGGAAACTATCCACTGTCAATGCTTTAATTTTTATGGGCCGTTGAAATATTTTACCGCCCAGTAGCCAGGACCATTCTGGCACCTTCTCAAACGACAATATGAGGTTATTAAACTTTTTCGGTCTCTAGTAAGGTAAGCATGCATGTCCTCGTGAGCAGAAAACAGATACATGTTATTTTTCACAAACAGCAAATTCTCCAATATAAACATGGAGGGCAGGGTTAGTATGCCTAGCTCTCTGAAGTGCGCTCTGCAGTCATCCCTGTAGCCCAGGCCAGCCAACAATCTGACCGCTCTTCGCTGAAGCCCGAACAAACGCTTAGCCCCCGAGGCGTGGCCCCAAACAACTACAGCATAAGAGAGCCATGCATGAGAAGATGCAAAGTAAGCCGATCTAAGTACCGTACGAGATATCCTATCTGAAAGCTGACGTAGCAGGTACAAACTTGTATTGAGTCTTGAAGCCAAATTATCAGTGTGTAAATCCCATTTGGCACTCTCATCCACAAGAACCCCAAGAAATTTAACCTGGGATACGTGGTCATTTACGGTTCCAATCTCCCTCAATGCAAACACCATCCTCTGTGTCTTGCATTCAGCAGCAATCGATTGGAATGAAACCAATTTTTGTCCAGTTTTTCAAGTTGTTTGTGGCCAGTTTGGCAAGATTTGTTGTCACTGAAAAGAGTTTTTTCACAGGCACTATAGTCTCCAGATACATAGATAAAACATGAAAGAAACTGGTCTTAGCAGATCAAACATCCATCGCTATCTGCTTACTGGTCTTGCTTATTTGCTATAAACATTTGTTCCACCAATGAATGTTAATTTGGATTAATGGGTCCCTCAAATCAACAAAATGAATGAGTTTGGACTCTCTAAAATCCACATACAGTGCAGGGCAACCGAGACCAACGTCGAGAAGTTGTCAATGTGTGGATTGGCATTTTGGGGCGCGCTGTATTTGGTTTTCCAATGAGATTTTGTCTGTCATAGAAGAGTCCAGCAATTAGCAAGGGTTTTTTGCATGCAGGATGGGGCCTCGCGTCACACAGCACTGCAAAATAGACACTTTTGAAGTAAAACATTTGGAGATAGATGAATTCACCTCAATAACAACAACAACAACGAACACCCTTAATTGGTGACAAGAGACAAATTGTCATGTCATCGTGGTTGTCGTATTGCTAAACTAAAATGAATTAGACAACCAGCCATACACAAATTGGAATGATTTTCCTTTTACTAATTATGATTATTATAAACGTAACTTTTACTTACCTATAATTTAAGAACATTATCGTCAGGTTTTCAGTTAATTTTCTCTGCATAATCACGTTAATTACTACATGATAGTCCCTCCAAATTAATAAGAAAGGAAAATCGGCTCTGAGTCTGACATAAGAAATTATTATGTTGGCGACACTGCACATGCATGGTGGGGGTGACGCGCCAAATTCAAATTTTTGCACTTTTCGAGGCGTTTTTCCAAAAAATAGCCAAAACTGTGGTATTGAAAAAATTACAGGATGATAACTGACTATAAACTCTACAACTTTACTCTTAAAAGTTTTTCAATCAAATCAACCGTACAGGCGCAAAAAAATAAAAACCGATTTCCCATGTTAATCTCCTATGTCCAGGGTTCTGCTGGACACCCGGTATATATTTTAAGTAATACCTAAATGAATTCTATTTAAACTTACAAGTGACTCTTTAACATCTTAGTCATTTTGTAACTAAATTTTTAATAGTTTTAGGAAATTTACCGCCCGATCCTTGGCCTTCAAAGTTCAATTAATCTCATTTTCTCAATATCTGAGGTGAGAAACGAGATTTCAAAAAACGGTTTTCACGGGCCTATTTGGATGTTACTTGGCTACTTTTTCATAAAGAAAAAGTCATATCATTCTATTTGATTTTTTTTTTGGCATTTGGGTCATGGGTCAAAACTAGTCCCCTGGCGGAGAAGTATTCAACTAAATTTACTATATTTTGGTTGATTCTTATTGCCCAACGAATGCTCTTTTCGACGATACCAAATTTGTTACAATCGGTCAAACCGTTAAGAAGTTAAAGCAAATGATTACAAAAACAATTGAACACCCTCCACTATCTTTGTTTTTGAAATAACTGATTTTTTTTACGAAAATGATAGATAAACTGGTTCTCCTTAAAAATGTAAAAAAAAAATTTAGTTTTTGATGCGAAATTTATAGAAAATGCAGTTTTAACATTTTAGGATGGCAGTTACGTACTCTGGTGATGATTTTTAGAACTTGAAAATATTTTCCACCGATTCTTCTTGGCCGATTTACCCAATAATTTTTTTTACCACAAAGTCATACGACGAACGGTCTCGAGATATGGCCGAGGAACTGTCTTATTGGTTCACCCGGTACACTTAAGATTTTTTAGCCAAATTGGAAAATTTTAACGAAATTTACAAATTCAATTTAGAAGTGTGTTAATCAGGACCGGGTTAAGGTTTAAGTTTGTTTCAAATTTCATTCAAATCGCCAAATCAAAGTTGACCAAATTTAGCTTCATTTTAAGGAGAATCAAAAGATTCTTCAAGCAAGGTAGCACTCGTCCCTACTTTCCATTTAAGAATTTAGAGGTTTAACTCACCAGCTAGGGGGTTGACGTGAAAGTAGAGTCTATGTTTATAATGTGTCCCTTTCGGATATAAAGTTTAAGAAGCGTTTTTTTAAATTTCAATTTCTAAATACGTGAATAATCGTTTTTGATGCGCCACCCTATATATATCCCGGCAACAATCAGTATCTCGGCAACAGCCATTTTAATACTACGTGTTTGGCTATAAATTTTTGACAGAAAAAGATAGCGTTATAAAAGTGAATGGTACTTTTTCTACTTTTTCCTTTTCTCTCACCAATTCACAGGCAACTTGAAGACATTTTACATTCAACCATTTTTTCTTGTACTTTGTAATAGTGGATAGCAGTTTACAACAACGACCTTGCTAAAAAACTAAAGCGGATTAATTCGTACTGTCATGGTAGATCAATCTGACTAGTTCTAAATTAGCTGAAGAAAGGCATTTTAATATTATTCCACTTTCTCAATGAATTCTTTTCTTAGTTGCCGCATTTCAGAACTGTATTAATAAGTTGAAAAACACAAAATCCCATATTCTTTTCAACAAAGAATCTCTCTTAATAAATTAATTTGACAAATTAGCTAGTATTTATCTGGAAGATCTGGATCGGATCGATTCCTACTATCGTTGAAGAAGAATCTGATTGGTAATAATCAAGTGATAGGGATCAATCCGTTCTAGATCACTTTCCAAAGAGGCTTAAATTAAAAATGCAAAGTGGTTTATCATATTAGTTTAATATGAAAGATACCCTTTGTTGAAGAGAAAATGGCATTAGTATTTTTCAACTTATTAAAAGAGTTCTAACATGAAGTTAATAAGAACAAAGTCCATAAAAAAATGAAATAATATTAAAAATGTTAACTTACTATGTATAAACATTTTATCCAACTTAGTCATTCAGGTTAATAGTAACGTTAGACAAACTTACATTCCTCCAATTTGGAACGAGAAGTCGTTCGGTCTAGAGTCGTTGGCATTTTCGTCTTGTTTTCCATTTTCACTCTCCGAGGTTTCGTCTTCGTTTAAGGAAGCCATGTGTTGCAAAGGCATTTCAGGATATGAAGGAACTAGAAAGATAATCTCTCATTAGGTAACTTAATAACTGTTATACAGGCATTTTTGGTCCCTAAATAACTATTATTAGTTTGGAAATTATATCATTAGTATGTGATATGAATTAGTATTGCTAATTATTAGGTATAATAAGCGTATAAGTATCGATGTAAACACCGCTATTTGAACCATTACAACAGATTAGCATGCCTGGCACCAACTGCGACAATTACCTCGTTGTTATGGCGTATTGAAATCAATTTGAATTGACTTTTGATTTTGAATACCTCATAAAAACAGCAACTCAATCCGGGTTGAGTTCAAGGTCGGTACACTGTTATACAAGTAACGTTGACAGTACTGTGCAAAAACATTTGGCGACTCTAAACAATGTAATTAACAATTAAATATAACATTAACGTAACATTAGAAAGTGTAGATCGAAAAGCCAGGTCAAAAAGTAACGGATGCGCATGCGCCGGCTGCCAAACTCCGCCTCTTAATTTTGATATATTTGACAGTAATTGCCATTTTTATATCCTTGATAAGAAAACAAATGACAGGAATAGCCTCAGTGAACTCTAGAGCCGCCATCTGAAAACTCTGGCATGTCATTGGCGTACCCCTTGCGCATAAAGATGTACGCATTAGCAAAAATTCGACATGGTTTTGATTTCCATAAGTCACGTCGACGGTGCACTTTAAATCCATGGCGAAAGATTGACGCTTGTAGTATATAACTAGTAGGAATATGCTCTAAAAGCCAGTTTTTAAATTAGACGTTTAAACCATTGATTACGTACAGCCGACACGCTTTCATCCTAGTTCACCCATCTGCTAACATCAAGCTACAGGTAACCGTGTCGGGTAACCTACCTTAGAAAAAGTTTTTCTATTCTCAGGTTTTCATTTCTCAGGTGGTATTTCTATTTAGCGAAATGTCGACGAAATGACATGTCAATTTTAATTGTAGGAATTTCTTTTTAAATAAAATTGGTGTAACAAAAACCGTTGAACGACACAGGGCCGACACATAAATAACGTCTCGGTTGATCGTAAGCCGCGGCTGCGCTTCGCTATGCCTCGGTTTACAAACTCCACTTCGCTCGTTATTGGCCTTGTAATGTTAATAACTATAACATTATGCTATTTATGATTCATGTAAATAATTTTGACATTAGAAAGGCAAACTTTGCAATTTTATTTCAAGAAATAAATACAAAACTCTGCGTATAAAATATGATTTAGTCAACTGAGCACGTGATATAATTCCAGTTTCTTTTCATATCAAATTCAAGTTAGTTATAAAGAAAAAAAAAAAGATAGAATGAAATTGAATATTTTTATAAACGGCTTTAGATGTCTTCGCAGAAACACGCACATAAAAGTTCCAGTCTCGGCTTTTGACGTACTTTCGTAATTTCCTGACAAAAAAAATCGTACTGTACCAGTATATAAACTGCTGGAAACGCAAATTACTATTTCCGCAATTGATTGTTGAGCGAACTCCACAACCAGCGTACGGTGAACTGCCACCGCATTTATTAAGTAAATATTTATTAACACTGAGATATAAAATGGAAGTGATAAACCTTGCGAGAAGAGAAACATTTAAGTGTTCGAAAATATGAAAGAGGTCTTTTGTATTAACTGGCCATAGAAAGACTCGTTGAAATTAATTTCAGACTCAATATAGGTCACTTGGCACCAAAAATGTTGACACGTTTCAAGTCAATATTTACATTTGTCTTCAAAAGTTAAGATTTAAATGTAAAAAACGTTTCGCTCTAACTCAAATTATTAAAAAGTTACGGCCCTCAAAAATGTAATAAGCGTCATAATGCAAACGTCAATATCAAATTACACTAAAATAATATAGAAATAAAAATAACACTTAACATAAAATTAGTTAACTGCTTATTTTATTTTATGTGAGAAAGTATGTGCTTTAGGTTAGCTCGTCATCAGCAATCAGATGTTAACTATAGCCTGCTACAATTGCCTTTAATAAAGGTTATTCCACTATTATGTCTTTCTTTTTGTATTAATAACCACATATCTAATTTATATTTTATCTTATTTGCTGTATAAAACCACAGTGCTTCTATTTATTGAAAATTAACGTCGGGTTAAAACATCGGAAAAAAATAAGTAAAAATAAGCAAGCATATTATGAGTAACAATGCTTATAAAATTTATGTATCAGTAACATACTCCTTGCGATAATTAGTAAATCCATCATTTGGTCACTTCATAAAGAAATAACTATCTACGACACTGCACAGAAAAGCTACATCAACTAATATGCAACTGACAATACAGCTAATTTCTGCACAAACAAAAATGTCCACTACCAGCGGCACTTTACTTGACTGGCACAAAGAAAAAAAAACCTTTTTATAATAAAGCATGGTTACAAATTCAAATTAACCACTCAGTGTACGTCTGTTTTAAATATACAAGTTGAACGATAGGCGATTACGCGGCCACTTAAAAGAAAACTTGTTTTATTGTGTACATTATCATCGATTTAATATCCCGTTAATTATTAGCAGATATTAGGTTTTATTGCAGTCAATACGTCGAGAAATCGTTTTGGAATTACTAGGTCAAACCTAATATGGAAATTTTGGTCACACATTTATCTACTCGAATAACGCAATACTTTTACGATTATTTTAACAAATATTAGTATTAAACATGTAAAGAAATGCATTGATTGTCTAAAAAAAATGCACTGATTTGTCACAACCGAGGGTCGAAAGAATAAAAACTTAGTTTTGGAACCAATAGAAAAATATATATTTGTACAGAAAATTAAGCAAACACGCTAAGCAAAAGTAAATAAACTATCAGCTGAAGCTTCTACAACCTAGGCAAAACGGGAATTACTAATAATGATGAGTTAAGGCATGCGAAAATTAACTCAATGTTTTATTCCGTTTCTTCATCGTGTGAAGTTTGCTTACCTAAACCGTATACAGATCCGTTGTCGTCGTTAACGTCGAGATCGTCTATGCTACTCATCCGCACTGAAAAACCGTAAGGGATAAGTTAGATATAGTGAAAGTGTTTAACGGGTTATATTAATTCGAACAGAGATACAAAGACATTTAAAACGTTTAAAATTCTGAATTTAAGTTTAAGCAGGTAATTTACAAAATGAGATGCCTGGATTGCTCGGAAAAGTCATTTAACTCGTTACGGTTGAACGATTATTGTTGATTTTGCCACGGAGTTAACTATTTTATTTAAAACTTTGCATTTGTGGCCTTAATAAGTAATACAATATTGTGTGTTTAAGTTTTACCGGGTTCAACATACAAACTGCTAAGAAAAGTAGTACAGTTTGTACAAAAGGTTGAAAATACCTAATAAATGAGTTTTTTTTAAGCATTAAGGATGCGATAATTTGCCATAGCAGGCCAAATAGGACGCCATGTGGTCCCTCTTTTGGGCTCTATTTATTCTCTTATTACTATTTCTACTTCTCTTATTACTAATTTTTTTCGAAAATTTTCTTTAGGAATTAATAAAATGGACAAAATAGAAAATTATAGGTGGTGGTAGAACTTAAAAACATTTATAATAATATCCATTTTTAGAATAAATATAATAATAAATTTCGCTTGCCTGAAACAAACTATACAATGGAAGTTGTTAAAACATTGTGTTAAAAGACTGTCATGGGGATATAAATTGAAACAGCATTTGTCACAAATGTCAACAAGTGACATTAGTGAGAAACTCTGGGTAACCTTGTAAATTATGGGTAACCTTGTAAATTATATAGATTATCTTGAAAAATATGGTAAAGGTTATATTTTTCTTCTGAGTAGGTTAGTTAAAGACAAAGCGGCCAGTCAGGGCCGCTTTGGCCATACAGGCTCATGTCGCTATAATAGGCCAAGCGGCCCGTTAGGCCTACTTGATGTCGATAATAAGTACATGGCCTATAGGCAGTGAGCATTTTAATCAAAACTGCTGACTGAAATTGTATACGCCTACTAAGGATATGCTTACTGTTTCTTTAATCATAAATTAGAAATGTTCTTTATTTCTATAATTTTTTGGTGAAAACAACTGTTGCTATTTGAAAAACAGTAATATTTTTTCATTATTCTTTATTTTGAAACCTTTATAATTTATGAAACGGAGACAGTCCAAGCTTTCCCATAATGCACAAGGTAAACACAAAAACCAAACTCCAGGGATATCGAAAAAAGCAATCCACGTTATATTATTCACGATAGATCAGATATATCTCCGTTTGAATTATCAGTTTTCGACTAGAGATAGGACAAAATCAAACTTACCCCCGAGTTCGCCGAGGCGCTCCTGTTTCTTGTAAAGTGCAGTCTCTAAGCTCTGCAGACCCATATTCACGGTGATCGGAAAACCGCATAATAGTTCGATTTGCCGCCACCGGTGCGTGCGCTCCTGCAATTCGTACGTAACTTCGTTAAGGGCACTTCTGGCTTCGACAATGGTTCGATCAACGTCATCTATGGCTTTGCCATGGGTCGACACGAAGGCACCGACAAGGCTGGATCTCTTCTTTCTTAGTTTTTCGCACTGAGAGAAAAAGTTACATTTAGTAACCAACGGAAAGGAAATGTCTAGATGTTGAGAGCAGGGTGGGGTGTTCTATAAAAAAGCGGCCATAATTTTACTGGGGTTAAAATAAGTAAAAAAGTTCAACCGGTATAGATCCAAAATTTCTGGATTACCAAAGCACAGTTTAAGAATAGTTATTTTTCTACAACCGTCAAAATATGACACGGTTTGATCATTATTGACAGTATGCAAACTGACACATATTTTCACGGTTATCTTTCTCGCACGTCGCCCATAGCAGCGTAAAAAAAGTTACTGGTTGCCAAAGGACACGTGAAAAAAAATCTTTCGCGCACGCCGTCAATAGAGGGATAGTAGAAAAGATCTGTGAAGCTTAATCATTTATAAAATCGTTAAAGATCTCCCATATTAGTGGCAGGTGGACTTTTATACGGTTGTAGAAAAAATGTTATTCCTAGCTCTTGGGCAAAGTGTCTTTCGCGCACTTGACTGCTGCCCGAACTCCGCTTCGCGTCGTTCGGGCAACGGCAGTCGCTTGCGCGAAAGTGTTACTTTGCTTTAGGCTTTAGCCGTTAGGAAAATAACTATTTTCTACAACCGTCAAAATATGACACGGTTCGCGCATTACTGACAGTATGCAAACTGACACATATTTTCATTGTTATCTTTCTCGCACGTCGCCCATAGCAGCGTAAAAAAAAGTTACAGATTGCCATAGGACACGAGCGACAAAACTGTTTCGCGCACGCCTTCAATACAGGGGTAGCAGAAAAGAACTGTGAAGCTTAATCATTTATAAAATCGTTAAAGATGTTCCATATTAGTGGCAGCTGGACTTTTATACCGTTGTAGAAAAAATGTTATTCCTAATTCTTGCGCAAAGTGTCTTTCGCGCACTTGACTGCTGAACGGCAGTCGCGTGCGCGGAAGTGTTACTTTGCGCACTTGTTAGAAAAATAACTATTTCCTATAACTTTATTAATATCGAAGAGCCCTCTTCAAAGAGCCCTAGCTCCCTTAAAAGTCATTTTTGGATAAGACGATTTAGGTCAAATTCGAATGAAACTATTTTTAGAATTATTTACTGTCTTTGTTCGTTGGTTGGTTTCTGCATACTATGCGCTTTTTCGAGCCTCAATACACAGGAGAAACAGTCCCTATTCCATGTCTTCGAGGAAAGACAATATCATTTTTAAAAGAATAAGTGTTTTTCCTCTTTAAACTTCTATGAATAGTATGGAAGTGCTTCTTGTTCTCTTTTTTTAAGTATTTTCAATCTGTTTGATGTTGTACCTTTATATACCCACTTTTTACTGTTTTTATTTTCTATGAATTTCTAAGCTTTTTGAAGTTGAGTTTTATTGATGTGTGGTTTGCACCACTAGTTTTATTTAGGTGTACGCACTCTTCTACGACGTTGCTTTGTAGTGTTCTTAACCAATTTCCTGGCATCAAAGGAGTATTATTATATTTGTAGATATATTATTACAAGATAAGTAACGCCAATATGCGAGTATCTACGAAAATCCGAAAAGCAGTATCTACAATAATGTAACTGAACTAACAGCAATATTTTATAAAAATAACCCAAGGGGCAAAGGAAACTTGAGTGAGGCCATCTCAGATAGCCAACATCGATACCTTTAGATGGTTTTGTCAGTTTTTTTTTATTAAGGGATTAGAACTTATACAGAGGGAAAAAGAATATTCTTAAAAATGTCGTGAGTAATTTTTTAAATCGGCGTAACTTGAGAACAAGTTGACGGCTTATTTTTGTTATTCTTTGGGTTGAAGAAATGTCTGCAAATTGTTTTTTCTCAGAAAAGTTTTCCACAAGTGACTACCGAACTACAGGTACCGACATGACAAAATTATGATAGTATTGTTGCGAACTCGGGGTTCAATAATTCCAGTGTAACGATTTAACACGAAAACACTATTTATTCCACAAATACACACGACTACTAAATAACTCACTACTTAACACTTTATAGCCTTCTATTATCACTTCGTACTTTAGCTTACTTATAGCTCGCTTAAAATAAGACTACTACTTCACCGCGCGCGCTATGCGCCTTTTATACTCAATCCTAAAATTACAGAAAAACCTAGAAAGTTCTTGATAAGAATTCTTATCTCATATAAAAAATATAATCTCACATAAAAAAAAGGTTGTAAACAACTGCCTTCTAGATAAACAGAGCAATAAATCACTCGTGTCAGCCATGACGCAACGCGGATAGGTCGCGAAGCTCCACCAACCACACGCGTTGCCCCGCCTCCGATGCGGCGTCGCTGCGAATCGTAACAGTATACCATTAAGACATACTGCATACAGCAGTTTAACGTAGGTCGTGTAGAGACAAAGTATCATTGGAAACTATTGTGAAACTAAAATTGAAAAACACCTAACATATTTAATCTTAAAAATAAAAACAATACAGTTTTAACAACAAGCTATGAACAAGAAAACCTATTATCTAGTTGGCTGACCATGGACACGATGCAATGCTGCAATTCGCTTTCTTGGCATACTGCGCACCAAGTTTGCTAGAAAATCTCGGTGAATGGCTTCCCACCAGGCCCGAATACCATTTGTCATTTCATTAAAATCTTTAAACTCATGCTCGTCTTCATTTACTTTTCTTTTCATGTAACTCCTCACGTGCTCAATTACGTTCACATCAGGAGATCTTGCAGGTCAATTCATTGGTTGGTTCAATTTGCTTTCTCTCAAAACGTCATTGACGATTCTAGCTCTATGTGGGCGCGCATGGTCGCACACCAAGAAAGTCGTTCCCGAAGTTTTCGGCAAATGACTCCTCTAAAGTCTTCTTCCTTCTTTTCTAAATTAATTCATAGACTCCCTTTACGTGACACGACCAAAACAGTTTTTCCATTTGCTATTCCAACAATTTATGGAATTTTATAACTACCAAAACATTTTCTAATTTGTTCTGGCTAAGTTTAGGCATGTTAAAGTACCTAGTCCACCATAACACTAGGAGGTTCTTTTTATATATAATATAAAAGTTTTAAATGATGACAATAACCAAGTTGTCATGCCTCATGTGGTAAACTCGTCTGATGAGAAATAATTTGCAAACAATGCTGTCAATTCAAAGAATAATAGTAATCCGTCAACTTCTTCTCGAATTACAACCATGTAAAAAAACTATTAACGACATTTTCAAGAATATTGTCTTTCTCTCTGTAAAAGTTCTAAAGGCTTAATAACAAAAACTGACAAAACCGTCTAGAGATATTGATGTTTGCTATTTGTGATGCCATCACTCAAGATCCCTTGCTTCTGCAGGGGTTATTTTTAATAAATGTTGCTGTCATGTTAACAATAACTGCATCATATTTTTACATGCCTCTACACTAGAACAAAATTGCACTTGTCTTTAAATTCTTTGAATAAAGAACAATCCGCAGACAATATGTCAACAACCTGGAGAAAATCCATCAAAATGGATCAATGCGTTCCCGAACTACTACGAACAAAAATTTTACACATTTTGTCTTTTGCTTTATATAAAAATTCCGAATGCTTTAATAAAAAATCTGTTGAAAAAAAGTGTTGAGACGTAGATGTTGGTTTACTCTTTGCCCATAAATGGAGAGGAAAAAAAGTTTATTGCAGAATGGCAGATCATCAATGTTGATGATTTTTTGCACGACTTTGTTTCACACCCTGTATAATAAAGATGTCAATTTTTCATCATCATCATCATCATCATCAATATACTTTATTCTCACAAGTTAAACAATAACTGTTTGACAAAGCTTAAAGGGTAAAGGAACAATTTTCAACAGTTTAAAATGCGTTATCAAATAGTATAAAACAAATTATCAAAAGTATTGTTACGATTCGCAGCAACGCCGCATGGGAGGCGGGGCAACGCATGGGAGCGTGTTGGTTGGTGGAGCTTCGCGATCTATCCGCGCTGCGTCATGGCTGACACGAGTGATTTATTGCTCGGCTGGCTTAATCTAGAAGGCAGTTGTTTACAACCGTTTTTTTTATGTGAGATTATTCAAGAATTCTTATAAAGAAGTTTCTAGGTTTTTCTGTAATTTTAGGATTGTATATAAAAGGCGCATAGAGCGCGCAGGATAGGATAGTCGTATTTTAATCGAGCTATAAGTAAGCTAAAGTTACGAAGCGATAATAGAAGGCTATAAAGTGTTAAGTACTGAGTTATTTAGTAGTTGAGTGTATTTGTGGAATAAATAAATAGTGTTTTCGTGTTAAATCGTTTCACTGGAATTATTGAACCCCGAGTTCGCAACAGTATAGGTACATCAGTTGTACGTCAATCAAACAACAAAAACGACACATAATACATAAGACCAATTCACCAGGGGGTGACAGTCGCTTATTGCAGACTCTCGTCGTCAAGGTACTCAGCTAGGGAGTAGTATGCCTTCTTGAGAAGGATTGATCTGACAAGTGGTCTAAATCTTGCAAAGATTACCTTCCCTCTCACCTCCCTGCGAAGATGGTCGAATCCCTCCGTTATACCACAGTATAAGGAATAATACATTATATCAGTAACGTCAGTCGGTCGAAAAATTTAAACTCCCCTCACCTTGCCCCGTCCGCCCGGCCGCCGGCGGTGCAGCACCAAACCGGTTTTGGCAGTGCATCGTTGTGTGTTTTGGCAGTGCATCGCATGTGTTTGTCCCCTCGTAACTACTCGAGAATGCCGGGTGCAGGTGCGCGCGGCACACTTTAGTTTTGGAAATATCAAAAGTGCCGACACGAACTAACGATACTGATATAATGTATTATTTCTTATACTGTGGTTATACACAATAGATCGCTTCAATCTCTCGCTATGGGGAAGAGGCAATGTGAAAGTATGTGGTCTCCGCTCACTGTAACGTTTGTACGGGGGACAGTTTCCGCCCATACCTCCTAAATACCAAACATAGTGTTACCAAGATATACAGACTGCAGAGCGTGAGAATGTTCAGCCTTACAAACAGGGGGCGACAAGATTCCCGAGAATGAGCCCCAGAGACAAACCTCACAGTTCTTTTTTGTATAACAAATACACTGTGGAGAAACTCAGAAGAACATGAGCCCCAGAAGCAGATGTCATATCGAAGATGCGATTCGACAAGCGCAAAGTAGGCCTGGAGGGCAACAGAAGGCCCAATGTCGTTATAGATTAGGCAAACGGCATAGCAGCCCGACGATGCCTTGCGCACACATTTATCACATGGCTGTCAAATTTCAGCCCTCCATCCAGAGCAAGTCCCACCCAAAAGCTAGAACACATGTTTTATTGACATTATCTGAGAGTTGGTTTACGTCACAACATTGTTTAATAATAGTGAGGTCATTATTTATGGATCTCAGACAATTGTCATCTGTCCATAAGATGGTAGTATCATCAGCAAATACGGTGAAGACACCCTCAATAGGTAGGAGGAGCAGATCATTTATATAAATGAGGAAGAGAAGCGGACCAAGAAGTGAGTCCTGAGGCACCCCTGACTCCACCCGAAGCTCCATCGAGGCGGCCCCACCAGCATTTTTTCATTAGTTTTATTAGTTGTTTGCTTTCTTATTCTAAAGGAAATCGGGTTTCAGACCGAGCTAATAGTATTTATGGAAATTAACTGATTAAAAAGTTACAGCTAATTGAAAATGATACGAACAACTTCGTGTGCCGAACTTTTTGTTGACCAGTTTAGTCAAATAAAAAAGAAGAAAATCATGAGCGTAAATGGTGTATACTCTGAGCGTTTTAGCAGTACTGCGACCACTCTCACAAATAGTACCTACATCATACAATATAGACGAGACAGTCCATAACATTAAATGCTAAACAATACTGACAGAATATTGAATGCCTAAAAGTGCTAACCAATTAGACCGCAAACCAAGAACTTCATAAGTAGTAACTAAATACAAATTAAGGTAACAAAAATAAACCTTCAAAATCTGCAACAGTAGTTCAAAACGACAACCATATGATGTCGAATCCCATTTCCCTTAAATCATCGTCGGTGTCTTTCAAAAGATCATAGGCCTGTCTTAGAAATTCGCCGTGTCCATAAAAAAAAGATGACATAATCAAAGTAAATAAACTTTGGTTCTTTGATCCTTTTCTTTTGACATTTCACATCCAACTAGATGACGTTTCCAAATGAACACCCCCTATATTTATTAATTAAGATTTTTTGGCCTTTCTGCCAAAGTTGATGATTGTGGATCTCTTCATGGTAAACAACTATGGCTTTTAAATCCTATTAAGCCACATTTGAAGTATTTATAATCATAACTTGAACGTGATCGCGCGCTCGATAAAAAATGTTTAAAATAAGTTAATGAATTTGAAATTAAGACTAAAGTCATACTTATTACTTATACGGAACTACTCGGAGTCGAATTACGACCATAAATACGGGCATAAAACATGCAACAATCGGTACACGAAATCTATAAATGTTACAGAAGCTTGGTAAACTGTTGTTCTTACTTTAATAACGCTCAAAATCGGAAGCCTAAGCGGTAGTGGAATACAACATCAATCACATGAAACGAGAGAAATGGAATACAAAAACACACACTTACCGCCTCTCTAGCCTGCTGTAACTGCTTCTCCACGGCCACTTTCTTTCTATCATAGCTTTTCTGCTCCAGCTCGTAAGTCAGCTGCAGCCACTGCTGCAAACCGGGCGGCGCCAAATAGCACGTGTTCTTGAACGCCGCCTGCGCCATGGACAGCTGAGCCTTCAGCAATTTTATCTCCTCCTTGTAGTGCGTGACGTCGCTCTCGGAGTAGGCGCTGGTTAAGCTGTTCATGTCTCCTTTCGAGTCCTGCAGCATTCGCTCTAGGTTTTCTTTTTCGCAGATGGCGGCGTCCTCGGCTTGCTTCGCTTCCTCCAGCTGTTTCTGAAGCTTTTCCAGGACCTCTTCCGAGTTCTGGAGACTGTCCATGTCTTGGTTCATGCGATTAAGATGACTTTTAAATTTTTTATTTTGCTGGTAAGCGAGCCAGCCGCCTAATAGCACCACAACGGCCGAGAGGATTAAGGTGATGTCCTTCCACGTTATTCCATCTAGAACAATAAATAAGAATTAACTAATTATTTTCCAGTGTAAATATACACAAATTTTAAAATATCTAGCTTTTAAATAAAACATACTTTTATTTCTACATGAAAACTAAAATATACTATGCACAAGTTATTACCAGAAGTAAAAAACATATTTACCATCAAGCGACATCCTATACTAAATCGGGCAAAAATACATCATAAAACGGGTGATTAGCATCACCGTTTCATTGTATGTATATTTATTGTTATCCGTTACATATCCCACACACGTTATTAATTAGAGACTCCGAAATAATTTACCTTTTGGCGGTCCGAAGAGCACAACATCCATGGCCTTGAGCGAGATTTTCTGCTTGTGAATGGGATCCTTTATACCCAGGATGCCCAAGTAGTTCCCATTATTCACAGCTAACCTGCAGATTAGTTTGTATATATAAAATTAAAGTACAAATCAAATAGCACCATAACAATTTATTTAATCAACATGTATTTCTATTGACATAATTATGCAATAGACATTTTAGAACATATTTTTAGCATAATTATTATTATTATTATTATACCTTCCTTACTATTGAAAAACAAATTTCACTTCTTTATTGACACTTTTCATCCTTGATAAGATATTATTTTATTCCACATCGGACGTTATCGAATTTACTTTTTTTTTAATATGAAGGAACATAGTTTTTTTTACGATATTTGGTTCTGCTGGGCTTTCTAAAAAAACTGAAAATAATAATCTTTCGAACGAAAGTAAGTTTGACATGTTTATGCAAAAAAGTGTTGAAGAAAACCAAATCTAATCATCTCTCTTTAATAGACTATTTAATGCGCAAGAAAGATATATAGATATGAATTAAATTGTATAAATCCGAAATAATATAACACAGAAAATGGTGTATTACAAAAATGGTCTCCTAATAAACTCATTATTTATTACATTATCTATAAGAAATATTACAAAGGTAAAACTATCCATAATCAAAGAAACAAAATTACGTTTAAAAAAGACACCATAGCACACTCCTAGAAAGATTCCATTAGCAGTTATATCTCATTTACAAATCCCTCGTAACTACTCGAGAAAACAGCTGGGTGCAGGTGCGCGCGGCACGCTTTACTTTTGGAAACATCAAAGTGCCGACACGAACTGACGTTACTGATATAATGTATTATTGTTTATACTGTGACAGCCCAGTCAGCAAGGTCCGCTACGCGACCAACGATATTCAAGTCATCAGCATACGCTAACCTCAAACAGGCAATGCTATCAAGCAAGTTGATAACAAAAATGTTGAACAAATTGGTGATTGAGCATAAAGAGTAGGTCTGTCAACCTGATCAAAGGCCTTCCAGAAGTCGGTGTAACTAACATCAAGAATTGAAAATTAGTTACTTTAAAGCACTATTAGTGCTAAAAGTGTGCAATTTTTAGACACGCATGTGAAAGCTTGCAGGATGAGTGAAGTGAATCCTGCAATTTGCATAAGCTCCTTAAAAGCAGCTTGTTTAAATCTTATACAGTTTTGGTCTAGATTCCTGAAATAAATAGTGGATATGAGCAACTTACCTAGGCAAATTGCCTCCCTTAACTTTATGCATCACAAAGTTAGGTACATATTGAGGCAAATGGACGTTATTGACAAGCCACTCGGTGGTTTGTTCCACAGTCCAATTGTGCACCTCTGATTTGAGCCACGCCTCCCACAGCTCCTTCACGGATATATGCATATCGTTATCTCTGTGAAAGGCCCGTTGCCTTTTTTCGGTTCCAGAATCATATTTTAGTTCCTCTTTCAAAAACTGAAAGTAATAAAAAATGAAATTTTTGTGAAACCACTCCAAATATTCACCAGTACTTTGGATAATAAACTCATTTATGTTAATTACTAACCATATGCTTGTGGTGATTAGTTGTTGACTTAACTTTAAAAAATTCTTCTTAACATTAAGAAGTTTTCTTAGAAAAACTTTCCACTACTAGCTTTAATATCTTGCTTGCACCTTTAATTGCACCTTGCTTATAAAGCAATATAACATTTCTATATCCAATCCACCAATCAAAATTTTGTGAATATAGAAAGTCTTATCTTGGGTCTTGTCTTACTCATCACAAAGCTCTAATGGGTCACCCTGTTTTTGCTCTGGTGCCAAGCATTTGTGTAATTAACTTGTAGGTATATAGTATAGTACAAACCTAGGGGTGTAAGCAAGCAGTAGGTGCACTATTAGGATTAGGTAATAAAATTAGTTTTCTAGAAACAACTACTAACCTGAACTAATAATAGAAGAAGCTGATTTCAAAATTAGATGCCAGCTGGATTACAGAAAATTGCTATCTACCTCACCAACAAATATGCAGCCAGGATATCAAAATTAAAAAATTGGTTAATTGGCTAAACTGTTTCAGTAAACCAAGTCTTAAATATAAAACTTAAAAGATTTAGGTATGTAGTCATATTTAGAGCCCTCTTTACAACCCTCGTTACAACCATATTTAAACTTCTAGTAGATGGTTTATTTTTAAATGTACATTTTCTTACTGCTTGTCATACAAATTTCGACACTGTTTAGGCCTTCTTAGATGCTATATTGTGGTTGGTACACTTGAGGAAAACTGTTCTTTTTTTTTATATTTATATTTAGGTATGCAAACAGGCTATAAATTTATATCCTATTTATCTACCTTTACATAAATTTATATCCTATTTACATACCTAAAAACCAGTCAATGGAACTTGACTAATGTACCTAATGTGAGGTTATGTTACAAAACTCTCATGAGAATTTAAATTGAAATAAAGCAGACAATATTCTTAACTGACTATACCTACTATACCATTTTTACATGTAGTTTAGAAAGCATCATTTGTATTTTAGGACAGTCACTTGGATTTCAGAATATATCACTTGTAATTCAGAATAATGATTTTGATTTTAAAAATCGTCAGTTGTATTTCAGAATAGTCACTTGTATTTCAGAAAACTTCACTTGAATTTCAGAACAAACATTTAGATTTTAGAATATATCACTTGTATTTCAGAAGGCGTCACTTGTAGTTTAGAAGATATCACTTGAAATTCAGAAAACTGTTTTGGATTGGAAACAAAGTTTGTTATTTGCATTTGTGTGGAGTTCTTCAAAAAGGTAAGTACAGTGCAAAAGTGGAGGACTCAAAAACCACTTCAACATAATATATTTTCTATGTACATACATACAAAAATTGCACCCTATTTGCACAACTTAGCATTTTTCTTAATGCTGCTGTCTTAGTAATGGAAGATATACCAGTTGGACAAAATTTTATATTTGCCAAGAGTAAATTGTTATCATTGTTAAATTTTATGTGTATATCAAGTATAATTTGTACAATATAAAAAAAGAAAACTCTGTTGTAGCTGCATTGCATGCTTTTTCAATCCGTTTCTGAAGATAGTATATAATTCATTCACTTATTGAAATTTAAATGACAAATCCTGAAATACATGTGACACCTGTAAATTTCAAATGATACTTTCTAAACTACATGTGAAAATGGTGAACTACCCAAGAGCCCTCACCAGTCCATTTAATTTGAAATGACAATGCATTGTGAGAAACTCTGAGAAATCTTGTCAATTATGTAGATTATCTTGTAACATACTAAATTGCACTACTTTAGAGTATAGTTTTTTTCTAACCTGAACTAACCTAACTCAAAGATCACACATAGAAAAGCAAAGTAGCTCTAAACAGCCTCTGGCCCCTCAACATAAAACAAAGCAGCCTTTGCAAGCCACTTTGTCCCTAATTAACCTATCCAAAGGAGAAACATATCAGAACTAACTTAACTAAAAGAAAAATCTAACTAACCTAACCTGAACTAACTTGACTAAAATGTAGAAGAAAGAAAAATGTAACTGATCTAATCTGAATTAACCTAACCAAAACTCTGCTTACAGGAAAACAAAGTGGCCTTGATAGGCTACTACATAATTCAAATAATTTAATTCAAACACTAACATTAAGAAATGCAGTTTACTATTTCTAAGATAATCTACATAATTTACAAAGCTTTCCAGAGTTCCCCACAAATGTTACTGATGCCATTATGTCATTTCAATTTATATTTTAATGACACCCAATGACCTAAGAGATATGGACATAGCCAACAAATGCCAATATTTCAATCAACTGGCACATCAATCAATTGACACATCAATTATCAAATCACAGCTTCAAATGATTTGATGTAAGATGTCAATTCAATCAGATACTGCTGCCATTTTTAATATACCCACTGCTAAAAGGGGGTCCAATACTCTAAAACAAAAGGATCAGTATATATACAAACCCTTACAAAATGTTAGTCAACTGGCTGTTCAACTGTATCCTTTGGTTTTAGGGTATGTAATAAGAAATAAATATAGACTACATATTAAAGTTATTATAAAAATTTTCAAAGCACAATTGATTCCTAAACAAAAATTGCAAAAAAAACAATTCTCCTTATGTGTACCAGAGCTGCTATATTTGTTTGAAAGAAAAATGGTTATTTCAATTATACCATGACCCAAGAACACTCTCACCTGTTCATACTAGTGGGTCAAGGTCAACAATACTGTCTGCTTTATTTCATTTATACTCAAAATGTTATCATTAATTAAACCAAAAGATGAACCCTGGTTTTGTTTAAAAATGTGTAGTCTTGTTTTATGGAAACCACAAGCAATATTCTCATAATAAGTAAATAATTATTTTCTCATATTATACTTTGTGGTGAAAAAAATGTAAACTCTTTATAGACAACTTCAGGAACATTTCACTATGTAGCCAGTTATTTATGTACTTTAATATAAGCCATATTTGTCAATGAACCAACAAGGCAATCATTTAAAGCAAATATAATTAAACTTACGTCATCAGACTCTGCAAAATCAATACTACCATCTTCATCATCATCTAGTTGTTTGTGTAAGGTTACTATTGCTTCTAAACCATGTTTGTCACTTGCAGCCATGGAAAGGCAGGCAAAATCATCATAGCTGCAGCTATCAAAGGCATGCAACTGGCCTAAAAATTAATTTTTGTTCTATTTTCTATGCAAACAAATATTTTAATTCAGTCGTACTTTCGGCTATTGAATAAAAATCGCTGGAAGAACCAGTTCTTTGAACAGGAGGTGGTCTAGTTGTTTCACTGGAAGTACTACTGGCCTCTGGTATGAGGTTACTCGCCCAAATAGCTTTTTCACACACGTTAAGCACTAATAGATAAATGAGAGTTTTATTAATCATTGTTTAACCTTGTACAATACAAGAAATGGAATTTCTAACGTAACATTTTTTCTGGTACTTTATTGATATATTTTTAATTAACATTTAATTTTATTGACATTTATTTAGAATGAAAGTGGCCAAATTTGCATTAAATGTTGTCACTGTCAATTTCATCGGGAATTAAGAATGTCAAATGTCAGGTAATAATTGATCAATCCAGAATTACGTCATTTGACATGACCATCCCTCAACGCAATATGGCGGACCAACTTATTAAAATGTCAGACGGAATTTAAAACTTGATGTTATATTTATAGTACGAGGTGTTCATTATAAAACTTCATCTAGTTGGCTGTGAAATGTCAAAAGAAAAGGATGGAGAAACAAGTCCATTAATTTTGATTATGTCATCCTTTTCTGTCAAAATTTCATAGCCTGCTAGATGAAGTTTTATAATGAACTCCCCGTATATTCGAAAAATTGTCACTTTTAGACAAAAGGTGCAAAGCAGAGTTTATAGTTTTGAGGCTGAAGTTCTAAAGAAAATCTTAAAACATCAATCAAATATATTTTTCATGATTAATAATGCGGCTGCGGTGTTGCTGCTCTTATTATTTTTTTATACCTTAATTTATATATTTATGTATGATTATAAGTTATATAAGATTAAAGATAATGTTAATAAAATGCCAACAACAACAGAAGAATATTGTTTTAATGAAGATATATCATCCTAAAAGAACAAACGACATTGAGTTCGATGTTTGATTAAAATAAAAATTTAATCACATTTTTCAGTTCTCTGAAAAAAACGGCGGACGTTGACTTATTGCAATAAGCCAAGTGGGTATGACAGGTACACGATTTCTTAACTAAAATTGAACAAAAAACTAAACGACACAATTGCAGAAGAGAAAAGAATATAGCAAGACGTAGACGGTCTACATCAGATTTTCGATATTTCGAATTTTCGATCTTATAAAAACCAAAAACAATCGGCATAACGGGACAACGGCACAACAATCCAATCCACAATCAATATCCGGTCCGGCTTTAAGTTGCTATGACGTGCGAATTTCAAAAGTGATCAATAAATTTACCGGTTACATCTACCGGTAGATCGCTGGTTTCGATTTTTATTCACTATTTCCGTATGTATATAAATAAACAAAGAAAATTCGGTGTCGGGCGAATACCAAAACTCACCGGTGGATCCGCCGGTTAAACCGGTGAGCTACCATTTCGTTTCAATTTTCTCCATATACCAGAAGGTAACCGTTTCTAAATTAACCGGTGGAATTGTCGGTTGGCTACCGTTAGCCCACCGAATGTACCGGTCTAGAGAAGTTGAATTTCGGTAGATTAAAGGAGAAAATGTCACTATTGACAGTTCGTGCCTTTCTATAAACAAACATAACGCTAAAATGTTTTTATAGTTTACAGTCTGAAATTCAATAAAAATTTCTAAATTTAAATTTTATAACTACCTAGTCGTTTTGTTTATTTTTGAAGTTGGTGATAATTAATAATAATTGTAAATTGTAATGGGCGACTCGATATTGAAATCGTGGAAGCCGGTTTTTGGAGAGGATGGGTCCATTTTGGGAACTGGTTCTAGCCTAGTTCTTCAAAACATTTACAGTAACGCAAACAGTCATAGTTATATGTTATGTGTCCCACGTTAAAAATGTCCCTGACTTCCACAAGAAATCGTAATTTTTTATATGAACTAGGGTAGGTATACCTAAGGACCTAGGACTAGGACAACTAACAAAACAACTTCTTACAAATAAAAATTATCTTAATAATGTCGATTTTGCTATGAGAAGAACAGTAATAACAACAAACAAAACAAGATTATCGTTGAGATTGACAGCTGTTAAAAAAAATGTCATTGGTGAATCAAACCGTTTCTAAATTGACTGTAAAATGGCTTAAACTCCGGTGTAACCGGAATTACCACCAATCTACCGGTAGATGTAACCGGTAAATTTATTGATCACTTTTGAAATTTCCACGTCATAGCAACTGAAAGCCGGACCGGATATTGATTGTCGATTGGATTGTTGTGCCGTTGTCCCGTTATGCCGATTGTTTTTGGTTTTCATAAGATCGAAAATCTGATGTAGACCGTCTACATCTTCCTGTATTTTTTCTCTTCTGCAATTGTGTTGTTTAGTTATTTTTTTCAATTTTAGTTAAGAAATCGGGTACCTGCCATACCCACTTGGCTTATTGCAATAAGTCAACGTTCGCCGTTTTTTTCAGAGAACTGAAAGAAAAATGTGATTAAATTTTTATTTTAATCAAACAATAAAAAATAATTTTTTTAAGACAAGTTGCAGGTTGTGTCTGAACAGTAAACAATAATAGCTGGCATCCTATAAATACTAAATTTTATTTGAAATCCCATTTATTATTTATATCCGTATACCTATAATCGCTACAAAATAATTGTCGGCTTTATGCCCCTCCCCCCCCCCAAATTACCTCTATTACTGATACCGACCTAAGAAACCTAAGGGACAATGAGGTATCCTCGTAGCCGTAGCCAAATCAGTCAAATCACCACTGTCCTGGTTCCCGGTAGCGACGGCACCACGTGACACATTGCGTAAGTTCCGCCCACGGCAGCAGCTGAGAAGTTTAGTCAGCGAACGCTGAAAATCGGCACCCGATTGGCCAATCGCTGACTACATTTCTCAGCTGCTGCCGTCGGCGGAACCTACGCATTGTTGGGGGGGAGTGGGGGGACAATGCGCTAAAAGAAATTGAAGTACGTTTTGTAGGCGCATTTTGGTCACAAGTTGTTTCTTCACATTGGTGTCTAGTAGTTTGGTAAAGCTAAAGGTCTTTGAAAAAAAAGAAGGTTCGGGAAGGAAAGTTGTGAAAAACAAAAACAATCACATCACATTTAAGTGAGGTTAGTGAGGACTGAGGTCACTGAGGAGTACTGGAGAAACCGCGGGAGGAGTGCTGCACAGCATTTATAAGGGCAAGGACATATTTAAAGGATAAGCTGAAGAATCTCTTAACTAGTAGAAATGTCTTATATGCTAGCGCATTTACACAATGGGTGGCAAGTTGATCAAGCAATATTGTCTGAAGAGGATAGAGTTGTGGTAAGTTTGTTTAATAATAGTATATTATTTAAGGAGTGACGAAAGTAGCATTTTCTCTCGCAAGAGAACAGTTTACCAACCGAGGCGAAGCCGAGTTTGGTAATGTTCTCTAGCCATAGAAAATGCTTTTTTGAGGAGTAAAACACTATACTTCTTCTTCAACCATGCTAACATTAAGTCTTCATTAACTTTAGAAACAATCTCTATTCTCTATAGAGTATTTGTTTCAAAAATTGAGGCGCATCATTGTCAACATGACACCTTGACTGTCAATGAGTTCCATTTGGTCAAATTGCAACACTTTGATTTTCTTTTCTGAGGCCCAGGCAGGCAAAATATACATGTATGAAATCACCATTTTCCATGGTGTTTTATAAGATTAGACCAGTTAAATTGCAATTAATTGGTGATATACAGGTGAAATTAAAACAACTTACTTTTGCCACTAGAGACGAAAGTTAACGTTATGGGATTTTCTCTCACTAGAGATGAAAGTTACGTTTTCAGCTAGAACAAGGTATCACAAAAGTTGTTTATTTTTACATGGTTGTAGAAAAAAATAATTTCATCAGTCTATTTTGCTTTTGCACTTTCATGGCTATACAAATATTTATAACAATATATACCTGTATACCTCAAACTTCCAATTTAAATAATCTAATTACAAAGTAATTAATTAGGTAATTAATAAAGTAATTTAAGGGCCCTGTAAGAATTGTAATTGATAGTTACAACCGGGATCCTTGTGTCTCATTTCCTCATCTTTACAGAGATGTTAAATTTGTAACTACACACTAAAAACACATAGTTGCACTGGAGCTCAAGAGTTTCTCTTCTCAAAATATTAGTGAAGTCAACATATTTGAAGATTCCTGTAAAAATGAGGAAATGAGACTTGATGAATGATGATCTCAGGTTGTGCATGTAAGTATTTCCCTTCCCTTCTCATAACTAACAACATTAATACATACTAACTGGTTTATACTGAAGAACAATATTTTGATTTACAAAAGATCTCACATCATTTACCAATATTTTTTAATTAAGCTGTGGTGCTCTTGTGCAAGTAGTCCCCAAGCAGATAGTTTTGCATGATTGTTTTGTGTTCAATATCAAGACTCTCTTATGATTTTAAGGGAGTCTATTTTCTAGATGCAAATGCAAAATGCCAACATTTCCTTCACTTTATCATTTCATAAAAACACTTCATAAAATGTGTACACCAAAATTTCTTAAAATTCATCTTAAATTCTGAGCTAATTTTCCTTAAATTTCATTAAATTCCCCTACATTCCCAAGGTCTACACAACAAAACTCCAGCAAATTTTGAAGTGAAGAAAAAAGTTATTCAAAAGTCCTTGCAAAAGTCCATATAAATCATCTGTAAGTTGCTCTAAATACCACCAAATTCCCAATGGGTGTGCACCAATATTCATCAGTAATTTCCCCCTTGGGTAAAACCAATGCATAAAAAGGGTAGAACAGATCAACATACAAACGGTCATCTCATATGTATTACACTCCTGATCAAAACTATTTGAAAAAGATGAAGTAACAGAGTCACAAATTATTTTGAATCCTATCAACTATTCAGTTTGGTTTTCATACTGGAAAATCAACAATTTTGCAATTAACAAACTTGTTGAAATAGTAAATACATATATTGACACAAGAGAGTAATGTTTAGCCTGTGATCTAACAAAAGCCTCTGACTGCCTTTTTGCCAACATTCTTACTATGGAGTTAGGAAAATATAAGTTCTCTCCCAAGAGCATAGACTTGCTTTGCTCATATCCATCAACTTGATTGGTTCCAGATGATTGATTCCAGCTGTGACAGGTCTAATCTGTGTGAGATGCATTTTGGATTACTGCAGATATATTCTTAGACCCTTGCTGTTTCTTATTTACATTAGTCGTCTGAAGGACTGCGACAGTGTGGCTGACTTTTTGCTCTACATTTTAATGGATTTATTAAATTAGTATCTAAATGGAACCCAACTAACCAGTTTATTACTCGTTCCTTGTAATCCAACTGAACTTAAATGGGTCAAAAAATCAAAATCAAAAATTAATCTTATTAACTCATGCTATTGGTAATGTACAAAATAAACCTACCACATTTCTTAGTATCAAGATTGATTCAAAACAGTCATATAAATTTTATCTGGCAAATGTATGTGGCAATGAAGCCTCAGATGTCTGCTTTTACATTTGCATCCTCTTTGATGAGAGGCAGCACTAACTTTTATTAACAAAAATATTTCTCTTTCATGCACTTAAGAATTTTCTATGTAATTGTGGCTTGGGGGTTGACACAACCAGAGTGTTTGCTCTTCAGTGAAGGTATTATTGAAAATATTTATTTTTTGTCTCACTAATGAGGCTCTGCCATTATAAAAATATCAATTTATGCAAATAAGAGGTTACATGATTGCATAGTAAAATTTTTGCATAAGAAAAAAATTACGTGCCAGTGACGGGCGAACGGTAACTGCTGCCTGATGTTAGAATGACACTAAGGAAATGTATCGTTTTACTCTCATTTATTGTGTCAAATAAAGTGGTTTTTGACGTTTGACACGTTTAGTTACGTTTGGAGAAAAAAAAACTAGTTAATCATAATAATGCATTTTAAAATATAACAATGAAATACATCATTACAATGTGGTAAAACAATTGAGTAAGACATGTTTGTTTTCATTTCAGGTTATCCGTTTTGGTCATGACTGGGATCCCTCATGTATGAAGATGGATGAGGTGTTGTATAATATTGCTGAAAAAGTGAAAAATTTTGCTGTCATCTACTTAGTTGACATCACCGAAGTTCCAGATTTTAATAAAATGTAAGTAGTATGTAGTTACAATGATATGGTAACTTTTCATATAAATAATGACTGGCCAAGAAAATTTAGAATACCCTGCATAACTTTTTCGCTCAAAAAAACCTATAATGTAGTGGCCTATAATAAAAGGTCACATTTTTCGATAGAAAACGCTGTCATCATATTGAAAACTGAAAAAAAACTTTGACGTCACAATTTTCTCGTTTTTTACTGTTCACTTTTTTTTTTGTTATTGTATGTACATTCTTCAAAACATTAAATTTAATTAAACAATAACTTTACACTCGTTGGTAATTTATAGAATTTATAAATTACAAATATTTTACATATCTGGTAACAACACTACTCACAGAAAATTATCGTTTGGGCTTGAGCTATATTTATTTAAATTGTCTTTCACTTACGTGAAAACTGATCACTAAATGAAAAATTATTATAGGTTCTGCATGCGCCTTCGCAAATGTAGGTACCTTCTATTACCTTTGAAAAACATTTTTTATAATCTTTAAAACAAGGTTACAAGTAAAGTGTTGGTATTTAATATTTTATTCCGAACGCTAGTGAGGATTATAAAGCGATCTGCCAGAAGCGCTTTTGGTTGTATATATTTGGTATTTTTTTGGTTCTGATCGCTTATAGCTCTTAAATTATTAATTTGACGGGATTTAGCAGTATTGCGCGTAGGTACAGCAAATGAACGGGCTTTAAAAAAATGTGGTCATTTTGGTTGTATGTGCGGGAGGGGGGGGGGGGCGTCATCATTGGCGTACCCAGGGTGAAAAATGCGTTTTTTTTTTGTACACAAATTTGTCGCGTCTTTACCGTAATTCGTGATTATGTGGGGTATACGGCTCCCCAGGAGTAGAATTCCCCATATCTGTAGATGATAAATTGCGCAGTCTAATATCCGATAAGTTAAATAGGAAAATCTATAAAAATTCGCAAATTTCGGACGGGTTTTAAATTTTTTTTTTGTAATAGTCAATTTCTTGGCTTTCTAGACCCCCCTAGTTAGACGACTGGCCCCATGAGCGCGATACCAGAGGAAAGGGCTTTTAATCCTATTCCCCCAAAGGTGTCACTTTAATGCAGTCTGAGTAAAAATTCCAAAGACAGTTGAGAAAAAATGTCCAAAATAGTATAGTACTTTTTTGCGATTTTATGACCACCGTCGAACCACCAATCGAATGACTTTCTATCCCTGGGGATACCTTGGAATGTTTTCTTACTGGGACTTAGAAAACCACTTTTCGTTGGTTCGTGGATGTCGCGAATTGGTCCTAATAGAATTTCGAAGCGAAAGATGCACATTTTTTAAAATTTTGGCCGAAAATCCTGAATGGTTCCTATTTACCTGCCACTTACTAGGTGTCGGAAGCATACGGCGGCGACGGCTTCTGCCACTGAGAGCTGAGATTTTCCCAAATGTAAACATTAACTTTAAAAGCTTAGACTACGGAAAATCGGCCGAAAAGCGTGGAAAATTATATGGCAAGAGAAAATTTGGACACTTCTAGGAAGATTATTGGCAAAATGCCCAGTCCTCGAAAACGTTTGCATAAAGACTGGTCGATATAAAAATTTCTTGTCGGGATTCCTGATTTCTGATGACGTCAAGGCCCGACCACGCGGTTTATAGTTCGTTTGCATACTGAACGCTTTAACAATCCGATACGGTACATTTTAATGATTCACACCTTCCCATAACAAGTACATTGTGCAATGCTTTTTAAATGGAACATTATTGATTTCGTCATAAATAAAAGATGGAGGGAAAAAATGGCCGCCGTAGACAGGGTGATTAAAGCTAGTATTACACTGACAATTCTTTGCGAAGTTCTTCGTGAATAAATTCGCGAAGTTTTACCGTTTTACATTGGTGATCTCCCCACTCCTGCTTTTGTGAAGTATCATGGCAAAACTGTCACTTTTTAGTCGTGTTGCCAATCGCAGGGATTAAAATTACAATGTTTGTTTCCAAGATAAATCCTTTGAAAAGTTTAAAGTTAACAATTTTTGGTTTGTAATTTAAATTTAGTTGATTCTCATAAAATTAATCAGATTCAAATCAAAAATAATAAAAATATAACAACAAACTCAAATTTTTACTATTGGTAGCTCCGATTTGACGGAAAACTTCACGGAAATTAGAACATGCTCGAATTGCCGTGAAGTTTGCATTTACATTGACAAGAATTTAACCTTGAAGCCACTTCATGAAGGACTTCGTGAAGATTTTGTCAGTGTAATACAAGCTTTAAAAATAAATCTCTGAAACGAATAAAGTTAGAGAGCTGAAATTTGGTACCATGGTCATTAATAATAATAATAATAATAATAATTTCCTTTATTGCCAACAAAATGATTCAGTGATCACAAAGCAACGTCAAGAAAAAATAAATAGAACCTGTGGCACTTTTAACCGGCTGTCATACAGCCTCAGTGTAAAATACATATATAAAAAAAACAATAAACTAAGATAAAAATGAAAACGAATAAAAACATTTTTCTTTCAAATATAAAATAATCTCCCTGCGAAAATGAGATTCAGATGATATTTGCCTAATATACCGTGGTAGCAAATCATATGCTTTTATAGCTCTATAGGAAGGACTTCTTTCATAGAAAGTGGAGCCATGTGCAGGAACAAAAAGGTCATCCCTGCCTCTAGTTACTATGTTCATTTCCTCTGAGTAGTTATCAATATTTCGCTGAAATAAATTTGGATTTTTTCTAACAAGCATGACCAGCGATAGGAAATACAGCGATGGTGCCGTGAGAATATTTAATGCCCCAAAACACTGCCTGCAGCTATCCCTTGGAGACGTTCCCAAAATAGCCCTCAATACACGCTTCTGGGCTCTGAAGACCACAATTGCATTGGCAGATGAACCCCAGAATACTATCCCATAAGAGAAAATGGACTGCACACTGCTCAAATAAAAGAGCCTAAGCATGTCAAGAGATAGTACACTTCGAATTCTTCTTAGAAGTGCACACTTGCTATTAAGCTTAGATGTTATGCTCTGACAATGAACATCCCAGCTCAACCGGGAATCTAGATGAACGCCCAAGAACTTTACACTGGACGACATATGTATAGATCTTCCATTCGTGGATACATACAATGAAAAATTAGTTCTACCTTTATCAAACATTAAAAGACCTGTTTTCATAGTGTTTAATTTTAAGGAGTTATTCTGACACCAATCTTCGACCTCAATAACCTTTGCACTACATGATGCAGAGAGACCCTCGATAGATGTACTCGAAAGCACTACCGATGTATCATCAGCATATTGGCATATCAAGCCTCCCGGTATGCACCTTGAATAATCATTAACATATAGGAGAAACAACAGAGGGCCCAGCACTGATCCCTGTGGTACACCCCGCTCAACAGTGGACACCCCAGAAAAACTCGACACACCGTCACATGTGACACAAACTGTCTGCTTTCTTCCGTGCATGTAAGATTTTATCAGCAGCGAACAGACACCTCTCAGTCCATAGTACTCTAATTTTTCTATCAATAATCCATGATTAATTGTATCAAAAGCTCTTGATAAGTCGAAATACAAACCTGCAACCTTGGAATGTTGATCAACGCCATGGAAGATGTGCTGAACCATATCAATAATAGCCAGCTCAGTTGATTTGCCCGGGGTGAAGCCATACTGATGAGGAACCAATACATTATATCTACTCAGAAATCCCATTATTCTAATATAAATAACACGCTCAAATATTTTTGAAAATGCCGACAATATAGATACAGGTCTATAATTGCTTTTTATTAATGATTAGAGAATGGAAGAGATTAGAGAATGGACTGCAAATTGCCAAGGGCCAAAACCTTCTTTATGGTACCAAACCCATGAGGGCCATTAACGAAATTTTCCACATAAGTTTTTAGGCTTTTACACGTGTATTTCTCATAAGAAAAACGTTAGTCAGTGCGTATTATGGGTGGAATGTAGATTACGTCATATTTTAGGGTACTGTTGATGGTACATAGTTGAAATTTGAGTGGTAACTACGGGGGTATCATAAATTGTGATATAGTTGCCGTAGCTATCATAGCTACAGCAGCTCAGTAACGTTAATATTTAGAAAACTGTTTATGGTACATGGTTCAATTTTGGATGCTGGGTGCCCATGGGGTTACCATGAATGACAATATAGCTGATAATTCAAATCTTAGCCTGCCATAAACAAACCAACCCAAGATTTCTGCTGACCAATTTGTTTAATTGAATGAGTACTGTTAGTACTGGTAGGAGAGAAAGGTCGAACGCATTACTTAGTAGTAGTATTACATCATTTGGGTTCCCCCTCAACATTAACTTATTGAAAAATGATTTCGAAGATCTTATCTTCGAATTTGATTTCTTTCAATTTCCCAGATATATTTATTGTAAATTGGGAACTTTTGTCACTCTTGACAGTTTTAATGTTTTAGGTACGAACTATACGATCCGTGCACCGTAATGTTCTTCTTCAGAAACAAGCACATAATGATCGATTTGGGCACCGGAAACAACAATAAAATCAACTGGCCGCTGGAGGATAAACAGGAAATGATCGACATAGTAGAAACAGTCT
Organism: Taphrorychus bicolor; assembly: GCA_951812265.1. NCBI lineage: Eukaryota > Metazoa > Arthropoda > Insecta > Coleoptera > Curculionidae > Taphrorychus > Taphrorychus bicolor. Next base: position 40,095,423 of record OX638297.1, read on the forward strand.
ACAGAGGAGCGCGCAAAGGACGAGGTCTTGTGGTGTCTCCTAAAGATTACTCTACCAAATATAGATATTAAGTATCACTTGTTTGTGACGTGTTTTTTTTTTGCAAAAAAGACATTTTTCAAATGTTCGCGAACAATAAACGATAATTTTCCTGCACAGGGTGCAAGGTGGGTCATCGAAAAAGTACGGCAAAGGCGTAACTGCTAGGGAATGAATTTTTCGGAAAGCCAAAAAAAAAAGGCCAGTTTGATTAGATTAAAATGTTCAACTTTACTTTTTTTCTCAAATAAAAAGTCAAGGACATCAATGGAAAGAGTTTTTGATTCCCTGTTACAATGTTGTTTCCTTTTTTTTTTAAACTGGCCATTTGTTTTGGGCTTCGAAATATCAACAACTGGTTTATAATCAAAAATGCAAACATCATGTTTAGAGGGTTGAATATTTCACCCCTGATTTCGGTGATAAGTACCTATTGTAAACAAACTTGACGTTTTTCTGGTTTTCTCGAAAAGTTCCTAGCCGTTTTCGATGATCCTTGTATATGTTGAGAGCAGGGTGGCGATTTATGTGTAGTATAATGTACAAACACAGATGAATTATACAAATAAATAAATAATATTTATTTCAAACCAAAATGCTTATGAATGGTTCTATACTTGCATTTTCAAGTATGTGAACTAACTGTATAATTAACCCTACTGGTATCAGAACTTTCAGGTGTGGCTTCAGGAACCAGCTGAATGAGCTCTCGAGAACCAAATGTATGTTTAACTAAAAAAAAAATGTTTATGCAAACTGTATGACAAAATACTACAGAACTTACTTGGGTCAATGTTTTGCAAGTCGTAGACAGTGAAATTACTCGACTTCTTGTCCCCTCCGAGGGCAATCACAAAAGGTGAATCTGGACATAACTCTAGGCAGTGGATATTGCCCATTTTGAACTCCCTTTCATTAATCAATCTATAACAAAAAGGTATTTTCTATTTACTAAATAAGTAAATAACTTCGGACATACATTGGCAAATTCTCATCCTTCAAATCCCAAGTTTTGACGGTTTCATCTGGAGAGGCCGTCACTAGCAAACCCGGACATTGTCCGCTAATGGTTAGCCCTGTCACTTCCTTTTCATGAGCGGTCAAAGACCATAGTTTTCCTGCAAATTACTTCAATCTAGTGTACCAAAATGGGCAATTTACCTCATTTTATTTGCTACCTTTTCTGCAATCGAAACATTCCACATTGCCACTGCTTGTCCCAGCCAAGAATATAAAGGGTTGCAACGGGTTCCATAATAACCTTTCGGCCTCACCGCTCAAGTTCCACGTTTGATGATTCTCCGGCGTTCGACAGTCGAACACGCGCGCAGTTTGATCACATCCTCCTAATTATGAACATTTTTTGTTATCTCATTTGCACAGACGTTATTATATATAAGGCTTAATATATATAAAGTGTAAAACGAATCTTAAGGATTTCTTAATGATGCTGCAAATAAGAGTAACTTGTTAATTTATGGATGGTCTAGTCTAGACTAAAGATTAAACTGATTTTCGTGGTTTTATTGCTCGTTTAATAATATACTTTTAGGTGACTGTCCCCCACCGACTTTCGTAAACTACTGAATTTTCAGATTTTTAGTTTAAGTAGTATGGTAGCAGCTAGTGTTTAAAGATTTTGGCAAATAGTTAAATGTTCTTATCTGAAGTAATTTTTTTAATCGTTTTAAATACCTGCCAGTAGGGTCTGCCCTTCGAATTTATGCCACTCCAAACATTGAATTTTTTCATTAAAGGCCTGAATGGTGGTGTTCGGGGTCTGAGTTTCCATGTCCCAAAGCAGGATGGTCCGGTCAGCTGATCCACTGGCTATTACATGCTCGTATGTTCTGTTCCAAGCTAAAATTCGTGTTGACTTTAATAAAACAGGAATCCACACAAGTCTTAAAATTGTATAAAAATATGTTGTTGAATTCGAGAGAATCGTATTTTTGGAGATGCGCAATTGAAATTAGAATAGTATATACGTTGAGTGTATTAAGTTATTTCCAATCCACAACTATTCAAGTGAACAATTTCAGACATAAAAGTTAGATCTTTATTGACCCAAGTGATGTACAATTTAATAATAATCCACTTGGCTCAATTTTGAATGTGGATCAGAGCTTGGAATCAATGGTGCTTGGGTCTGACGACTAAGTTTGTTTTTTTAACTTTGTAGGCTTTTATTAGGCACAATTCTCCGCTAGATTTCAGGCCCAGTGGCGAAACTGATGCGCCAAAAAATTGTAAAAATAAAATTAGCACACACCATACCCCCTTACTTAGCTACCAAAGTAAAAAGTATACTTTGGGAAAAGGAAAAAGGAAAAACCATATCTTCATAGAGAAATTTTTTAAATTGCAATGCATAATAAATAAACTGCATAAACTTGGTCAAAGACATCTAAAACTCATTAATTTTGGTTTTGTAATTTTGGAAATTACTTTTGCACAGTTACGTTTAAAATGACTACATTTTACAAGTTACAAAGAAACCGAGTTGTTTTAATAAACACATATCTTAAAATAGCAAGAACACTTAAAGGATATTTCCTCGATCTAGACCACTAGAGCAGTTAAGTTAAGTTAGTGACGTCAAGGGTTAACCTAATGACATCACAGTAATCTTTTATAACGTCAACGTGTCAACGTCACTCCTGACTCCAGTCGGTTTTCCGTTAAAATTTAAGATATTTGTCAATCCAATCTTCGTGAAATCCTGGCATTTTTATGTGTTTTTCGTCAAAAAGTGTCCAGATCATATTGGTTACAAAACCACAATTCCTAGCCCTCAATAAGGAATCAAATTGAGGAAAGTGGAGGAATTATTAGGCGTTAATAATTCATCAAGCATCACACTCCACAAAGGTTTTTTTCATATTTATCTTCTTTCTATTTTCCAGATTCTTTTTATTTACCAAGAAATTCCGAGAAGAAGAAACTCGCACTGACATGGTCGAGAACTTTGCCACTTTTTCTTTTGAATTTATACTTTTTCCAAGAAAAGCCGGTACAAAATTGGAAACGAAAAGCAGAAATGTGCTGCATTTAGCGCATTCACTACATTTTTGATTTGCCTATAAATAAACGAAACATAAACAAACAACTTAACTATATACATGGCAACAGGCAAACCATCCCCGGTGGCAGGTTAACTGGTCTAGTTAAGTTTGACGTCACGGTTTGAACCACGGATCAAGGAAATTCGAATGGTTAACTTTTTTGTTAACCTGGTATGAATAATTTGGTCGAGGAAATATCCTTTTAGTTACAATTTACTTCATCCAACTATGTCACTTTTCACTTATAACTCGTTGGTTTGCCCATTTGCGTCACCACTTGGATAACTGCCAATTCAGTAAAAGTGTGCTTCAAATAACATTTTTTGCACACAATTTATGTGCTGCAGAAAGCCATAAAAAGCAAAAACTTGTAACTTACCCAACGCTAGCACTGCATCTTTATGTCCTACGGCACTTCTTTTCTTTTTGGTACTCGCGGGTCTCCCCAGTTTGAAAGCAGGCTCTATACAATTCATTATGTCAACATCCCATACCTATCAACAAATTAAAACAAAATTTGTTTATGTTCAAAATTACCAAAATGTCGTTGTCTGGCATACCTCAATAATTGGAGACATCGCTCCCACAGCGCAATAATTACCTTTGGGCTGTTTGGGTTCGTAATTGAGCCACTCGAGGCATAACGGGAATGCCGGCAACAGTATGTCGTGGTGGACATAAAACGATTCTTCTTCTTCGTTATAAACTAAAAAAGGTACTTGGTAAGAAATATCAATAAGAAATCTGCAACGAAAAATTTTGAATAATATTTGTAGATCATTCGCACTGTAGCGATTAAAGTTCGTAAGATATGCAGGGCATTTCGAAATGAGCTGACAATAATATTTTAGCAGCTTATTCTAGACCAGGAAAGAGGGCAAAACGTAATGAGTTTAATTCTTTTTTTTCCATAGGAAGTGTAGTTTTTGAGAAAATTACTTCAAATTTTGAATGTGGAAAATTCATTATGCTCTAAATAGGGGGTGTTCATTTGAAAACCTCATCTAGTGGCTATGAAATGTCAAAAGAAAAGGATGAAATAACAAAAGTCAATTTTCTTTGATTATGTCATAATTTTCTGTCAAAAATTCATAGCCGTCTAGATGACATTTTCTAACGAACACGGGGTAGATGACTTGAACAATTCATTTTCAAAATTTACAGAAATGTATTTCTTCTGTGTTTTTCTTCTTGTTATAGCGAACAACGCTAATAATAATACCGATAATGTTCCTCATTTTAAGTTCAGTATCGCGTGCGATAAAAAAGTGGGATGGGAAAATGGGGTCTGATTCCAATGCAATACATTTCTGCAGAATTTGCACACCAGTTGGTAAGTCTATAGTTGGTGAGTCTGTAGATATGTAGAGCATAAAAGCTTTAGCATGTTTTTTTTTCTCTTCTTTGCCTTCTTTCTTATTCATAGTAGATCTTTCCTTATTAGGATAGAATAAAATTTATGCGAAAAAGACTTGCAGACGTTCTGTGTCCTCTACGTAGCAAACCGTTATGGTTTCTTAAACCCATTTTCCAGCCCTGACCCGCAAAAATGTTGATATCTGGTTAAAACCTCCTCCCAATTAAATTAAAACAGTAAAAACAACATCCATATAACGTCGATCGTAGCAATAATATTGATGATAATGATAATTATTTATTACCATATACTTCTAAAATACTAGCGTCGCCCTCCACATGACCCACTAAAATCAAGTTGTCTGTACTCTTAATAAGGTCATCCTCCTTTTCAGAATCATCTGAATCAGAAAAGTGGTCTTCAGCTTCCGTGGGCAATTCCGCTAGCGAATGTATTCCCAGGGCTTGTGCAGTTTGTTGATTATCTATAAAATGTTTCGTAGGTATTTATAACATTTGCATGCAAATGCAAATTAAGTATAGGTACCGTCTTTATCATAGTCATTGAAATTGAATTCATCAGCAGCAGAAGTTTCCCCCTCCATTGCGACATCTCCACTCGCTTGAGTTTGTTGATTGCCTGAGATGCTAAAAAAGAACATTAAAACGCTAGTCTCTACAAATTAATTTTAAAAACAAAAGTTTTTAATTGAAAATGCAGTAACTTTTCCTCATGTTTGACAAAAAATTGTGAATTATGCACTCTTGGTCATACTTGCTTTTAATTCAATTTTGACGAACCTACGTTTAGGTATATCATGTTGTTTTGTCAATTTTTTTTTGTGTACATTCAGCCCCCGAATTTTGCGCATAATTCCTGGGCCCCCTGTATAACCGAGTTTATCGCATTTACTTATTACTGCCATCCATTTATCTTTGAAATATTTGAAACTTTTCAGCAGATTTTAAAAAGATATGATAAAATTCTCAAAGAAAAATTTCCAACTCTAACTGGTTGACAACAATAAATGGTTGTGATACAGGGTGTTCCCTCTAAGCAGGATTGTGCTTTACATTTCTTACTGCAATGTTTTTGAAAACATCTTATCTACAAAAATTTTATGAATTTTTATTGGCTACAAAAAGGAATTGCTTAAGATGTACAGGGTGACTCACATTTGCATAATATTATAAAAGCTTGTTATGTTAAACAAATCAGCATGAATATTTTTTCTTTTCTGGATTTGTCTTGTGATCATAGGAACATTTCATATAGATTTTTAACTCCTTCAGATTTTTAACTGTTTTGGAAATATTGACCGTTGAAAAATTACAATTTTTCTTGTGCAGAGCTGTAACTTCTGAATGGTTTAAGTTAGATGGATGTGGTTTTCACATTCCCATCTTAACTTTTTATAACAAAGCAAATAGTGAAATTTAACATCTGTAATAAATTATTCAATTAATTGCGGATGTCAAATTACAAAATTTAAATTCACCTTAAATGTTAAGACGAGGATGTGAAAACCTTTTCAATCTAAGTTATACACTTTGCAAGTTATAGCACTGCAAAAGTTAAAAGTTTTTTTTTTTAAATACATATTTCTGAAACTGTTGAAAATCAGAATGGGATATGATATATGAAACGTTATACTTACCATGAGACAAATCCTAAAATGCAAAAATATACATTGTTTCATCTAAAATGACAAAGTTATACCGGGTGTCCAGCAGAACCCTGGACATAGTAGATTAACATGGGAAATCGGTTTTTATTATTTTGCCGCTGTAAAGTTGATTTGATTGAAAAACTTTTAAGAGTAGTAAAAAGAAAAAATTCTTTTAATCGATTTTTTCTCTTTGTAGTGAGAGAGTGTAAATATACAATGAAATTGATGCAAAAAGTCTCGAACGTGACAGTAGATATTCAAGACAACTGCTTTCAAGAATGTGCAGCCTGAAAATAATTTTTTATTTAATTTTGTCAACTTTTTCTTGGTGTTATATAGCAAAACGGGTTGTTCTCCCTATCTTGGTTTATCGCAGGCTCTTCAATGGTGTCAACATTATTTTTTATTAACCCAACAAGTTTGACATATAGGCAAAACAATTATTTAAAACTAAACAGTTCACCACCTTTGAAGGACTTGTAAAGTTCTAAGATATGGAATAACCAAAAGTACTGCTATGAGAATATTTTACGTGAGTTGCGCTCACTGACTTTAGTACAGTACCAAATTTTTAGTAAAAGCTATTTTTCCGTAATTGATCGCCACAATTCCTGATGAGTCTTAGAGAGTATAATGGATATATTTATAGTTGTAAATCTATGTACTTAGTATGTCTAGCTATTCGGTAATATTGATATAAATTCTCTCCTATAAGAAAGCACAAACTCAAACAACAAATGATGTATTGGAATAGTACATTTAATTGTTTTGCTTGCGACATTATGTAAAAATAAATGGTTAACTTTTAGTGCACATCTTATTATTTTCATAATTATTTCACCTGGCCAATAAGCCAATCCCATATACCTTTGACCATATCCACTAATTTGAAAGAATAATGTATGGTTATATTGGCTATTCTGTGCCTGAAGTAACAAATATTAAATTTTAAGTTGTAATAATTGCAAATCTCCAAGAAAAAGTCTTGGCAACACTCTCTTTAAAAATCATCTTTCATCTAACTGCCACTTTTATCAGTCAGTCGACTAGCAACTAGTAAAGTAAAGAAATGCAAAATTTTAAGTCATTAAAATTTGAAGTTATGAGATGTTTCAAACTTAAATTACATCATAAAAGTGAAAAACCATGATTATATAAGTGTAATTTGTGTTATAGCTACAAAAGAAGAAATTGAGACAATTTCAATTTATGAGTACTTAATGTATTTCCATACCTTCATTTTTCTATATCTTTCTTACAAAACTCAACTATCCAAGAGTTTGTTTACTTAAATCAGCTAATCTTAACATAAGCTTTCTAATGATATCAAAATTAAGGCAAAAATCAAGACAACATTTTCATTAAATATTGAGTTATTAAAAACTAAGATATGCCCACATGCCAGCAGGTCAGAAGATGAGGATTTAATATGCAATAATATACATGATGTTTCATTAAAAAAAGTTACTTTGGGTAATTTTTCAGGTTGATGATCTTAATTTGTGTTTTCTAATGGCACCTCACAAAAATATTTGTATCAATCTACTATATAAGCAATTTTTTTCTAATTCCAGTAATAAATCTACAAGTACTTGTCAGATGGGGAAACTAATCCTGTATGAGGTAACACAGAAGACTGTTTTTGAAATATACTTTGTTCAAATTCTGAAAATGTGTTTAGTTACCTACCTTAATTTCTGTTTTGTTTCATTGATAATTTGCACCAATTCATTCTTTGTCAACTGCACCTGAAATGTAGGAAATCTGTTATGTGTGAACAACATAGTTAGAAATTAAAAATTACATAAATCTGTGTGGCAGAAATTCTGGCTGAAATTATTAGATTCGGATAACGAAAAAACTGATTGAAAAACTTAATTTGAATTCTGAGTAAGGATATTTTTGCATTTCAGAAAAGATCTAAATTAATAGATGCATTCAACAAACTTCAGAAAATGTTCTTGGAACTACAATCATTTTGTGGTATAATTAGTGGTTAACAGTTTTTAACATAGTCGACTTACTTTTGTAGGATTTGTACTTGCTACTCCACGTTTCACCCATTTGATGCATGGTACGAAATTAACGTTACTTTCTGACTCAACCTCCATTTGCCGTATATTTCCTATACACAAGCTGTATACACGACAAAATTATTAAGTTAAAAATATGAAATGCTATTTCAGTTTAAATAAAATGGTAAGTTTTCTTTTTAAATTAATTTCCCTTAAATCATGGAAACAAAACTTTGAAGCCTTTGAATTGTTGCTTAAGGAGTTGGAATTGAGGAATTGAGACTTTAGGAAAATCAGCCATATTTTAATTAATGTCTACTATCTTTTGTTCTCTTCTTCTAGCGTAGCTGGAACATAGAAAGAGAACCGACACATCGAATACCCCGAGCGAAGTTATCATAAGTTCCACAGTTTCCAGGTAAGCACGTGCCCAGACGTCACTGTCACTAACGTCCTAAAAGTCATTTTTATGCCAAGTCTACATGTAGACGGATATGCGGAAAAGCGAAACTGGCTTGCGTATCGTATTGGTTCGAAAATCAGCTGATCGTATTATTTGACAGTTTGACAACCAATAAGACACGCCAACAAGTTAGCATATCCGCTTTTCGGCCTACATGTAGAGTGAGGCTGCCGTCACATGAAGCGAAACGGAAAGGAGTAAAGGAGCACGTCGAACGTCGATTGCTCATTCCCAATGACCTAGCAGATACGGACAGAGCTAACAAATGCCGATATTTCCCTACAAATGGCCTCCCTTTTTGGACGCTTCAAAGGTTCCCCTGCCGTAATTTTTTCGTCAGCACAGGTCATATAAGCGTCATAGCAACTTAATGCCGGGCCGGATATTGATTGTCGATTGTGTTTGGTTTTTGTTACGTTGGAAGTTAAGTTTTAGAAAACCTTGGAGCTAAGTCAGCTAAGCTTGAAAGTTGAAAGCCTATAGCTGGGATATGGACATAACTTCGATATTCGATTGGATTGGAATCAGAAATAAAGACAGTGACAACTGTTTTGCAATAATTTGACGTAAGGCGTCATAACGTCGCTGACACGTCACTTCCCGTAGTCGTGAAGTCGTCGACACTTCAAAGGTTCCCATTGCTAAAAAGGCGGGCCAAAACTGTTTCGAGGGGTCTCCAGAGCCGCTTTCCAGCTGTAATAAAGGATTTGAGCTTGAAGCTTCCGGAGCGTTAAGTCCATACGGATTTTAAAGACTCGAGCTGGAACAGCTTTTCATAGTTGTCAAAAGTAACTTCAAACACCAAAATATCGGTAGGTACTCGAAGGGCAAGGGGGGCGGAAGATTGGAGCGCTTCAAGTGCATGAAGTACCAAGGTGCTGGAAAGTTAGAAAAACGAACTTCACGCTTCGGAATTGCTCCGAGCTACTCTCATGGCAAGATGGAAAGCGGCTCAGATTCTCAGATCACCTCGATGATCATTCCAGAATTATTGGTCACTTAAGGCAAAATGGCGGACCAAACTTTTTAAATGTCAGGCGGAACTTAAAACTTCATCTTGATCATCATGTGTTTCGTTTCGTGTTTGATTTAAGATGTATTGTCAATATATTCCTAAATTTTCTCTTTTAGGCAAAAGCGCCAAGGCAGAATGTATAGTTTTGTAGTTGTAGGACTGAAGAAAATCCTAAAACGTCAAAAACAAATGTTTTTCATAATTAATAGATGCGGTGTTGCCGTTCTTACTATTTTTTAAAAGTTTAATTTATTTATGTGTCGTTGTAAGTTATATAAAGGTAAAAATAATGATAATAAAAGGCAAATAATAATAAATCTAATGTTTTAATGATGATATATCATCCTAAAAGAACAAACGACATTGAATTGTCGATTCTTATTTATCATTTCCGTATAAGCAATGAAAATTCGGAATGTCTGACTTCTCTGTTTGTATTCCCCTCAAAAAAGCTTGTCAAAAACAGTTGTTCCAGAATGGTTAATAACGTAATTCAACATGTCATTCCGTGTTCTGCGCTTTATCGGTCCCGTTACATATTGACCATTCCCATCGAGCTAATCTGATGGAAACCCTCCTGTTTTACAGTTTGGCTCCCTTTTGTAGATTGTAGACTGAGGCCTTCGTCTCAGGAAGCGAAACGGAAAGAAGCACGTCGAACGTCGATTGATAATTCCCAATGACCCAGCAATTCGGAAATTTGGGCTCGTACTTCTTTTGGATCCATATTACTGCGGGTACTGAATGCCGCGGCTGAATACTCGTTAAAACAGAAGAAAAATAATTAATTCCTAATTAGGAAAATCGAAAAGTAACTCAATTGTCAAAAAAAGTAAAGAACGAAAAACTCAATTGTCAAAAATGTCACAATAACGATGTTTTCCGCTGCCATCGCTTCGCCAAAGTTGAACTTAATTGAACAATTTTCCGACCGAAATTGAAAACAGCGCATTTCTGTTAGCATTTATTTGACTGGTAGAATATTAGCTGCTAATTACGTTCCGCTCCGCTTTTAGCCACTTCCCGCTGTCTGTGAGTCCGCACCCAAGACCCACTCTGGTGAACTCAGTGAAGCACATTATCCATTGGGACATCTGGGGTGCACTTTTTCGGAGTCATAGGTTTTACTGTTGTGGAAACTGAACTCCCGATTTACATATGAATTCATCCCCGATTTATACATGTGTGGCAACTTAACAACTCTGTATGCCAGTGTTCGCGAATATCGTCAATTGAAATTAAAATCTTATTCTCTCACCAGACAGAGATTTTTATTTCGCATCCTTTTCTCCGATTTCTAAATTCATGCATCTCACCATCCAAAGTGGCCTGCCGGCGAATCTCCCCGCGTCCCGGGAGATTCCAGGCAACTTTGGTGTATTTGTAGAGTAATTGTAGGATTTGAAACGTTATTGCATATTATAGTAAAGATTTGTTCACCATAATATCGATCACCGTTCTTTTATTTCAGGTTTCTGAGCGAAGATTAACTTTGTTTTTAAATTTTTTTTAATCAATATTTATTTATTATTGTTATTATTATTATTTCTTAAAGGCGTTTTGCAAGTTTTGTCTCAACAACAAAAGCCTTGCTGCCATCCAAATAATATTAAATTTTATTTCAATTTTCGCATCAAAGATGGAACGCCATGGATTAATTATCGGCTCTAAGCCATCCAAATTAATCTCTTTATTAGCGACATAAGGGACAATGAACTAATTAGATCCTTTCCGAAAGTCGTTCATTAGAAGAGATTTAGCACACGCTACTACGTTGGACTTAGAAACTCCCTATGGTCAAATCTTAGGAGCCTCAACAGCCCCGGTAACACCGCAAGCGCCCCCACAACCAGGCGATGATCAATTAGCGGGGGACACATAGCGACAAGCTAATGATTTTATAACCACAAGCTGTATATTGCACCATTGTGAACAACACAGTTGTTTATAATAAAGTTTTACAAAACGCCCATGCATTATTTATTTTGACACCAAAGAAATGGCGTCTCCTCATTTTTGGTAACATACGGTCAAACCCTCCACAACAGCGCGGTCCTTGTCAAAGTCACATGTTTGTCGTTTGTGTTGTGTTTGATGATTGTTTACTATAGATGGGCGAAGGGAAAATTCCCAAAAAACCTTTGAGCCCAATTTTGGGTTTTTTCACGGGTTTTTTTTCCATCTTTTTTTGAAAGCACCCGGCAGTTTTAAGATTTAAGGTTAGATTTTAGATTAGAATTCGATAATTCCAGATTCTGGTTCATTTTTTGATAAACTAAACACTGGTTAGTCGATCAAAAGCCTCAAACTACACAAACCGACAAATTATTGCTTAATCGGTAATTGTTAGGGGTATTGAAAATAGAAAAGTAAGTTAAATTTAGAGGTTATAATGGAATAAACCCGGAATTTTCCCGGGATTGTCCAGGGAAAAAACCCTCAAAAATGAAAAAACCGGGTGAAAACCCATCTCTATTGTTTACTAATGTTTACCATGGAGAGGGATCATGGACCATGGTTTATAATTTACAATAGTTTACAATTTTTTTAATTTGAGTGAGAGGCCTAGGGCTCCGCCACCCAGTTGAGCCTAAATTGTGTTGTTTGAGCATTGAGCTTGACTGTGGATATAAGTGAATTATTTTATTTGAGAATAAAAGGGTGAGGTGAGAGGATATCAGGTGGGTCTGGGTTGGCAAGGCATGAAAATCGAGAAAAACTGAAAAATTTTCTGCAGTTAGGAAATTTTCTGATCCAGGACTAAACTGATAAGAAATTGAAAAGATGAAAATCCGAAAGAAAATATACCCCAAATCCCTGGGTGATGCTGGTGTTACCACATTCATGTTTGCTATAATCCCAGTAATATACTATTTTGAACTATGGATAGTGATACCAAAATTCTATGAGCCATGGTGTCCTACTTACATTTTCCACTTCTTAATGGGAAATTTTATCCTTTTCAATGTTTGTTCAAATTTAGTAGCTATAATGCTCACTGATACTAGCATTCAGGGCACAATTTTACCATCAGATGCAGGCAGGTACTGGAGATTTTGTTCAGTTTGTGAAACATTAGCTCCTCCAAGATCATGGCACTGTCCTACATGTAAAGTGTGCATTTTGAAAAGGGATCATCATTGCATGTTTACAAGTTGCTGCATAGGACATAACAATCATAGATTTTTTTTACTGTTTGTATTTTACATGTTTATTGCTACTTTATATTCCTCAGTATTCAATATCAAATTTATTTATGAGTATATTAGATTTAACTCGTGGATTTCAGTAGTGAAAATTATATTTCCATTAGCAACATTGTTTTTAGAGTGGACTGAAAACCAGCTTTATGTTTTCTTTATAATAATTGTTATGTTGGGGTGCTTCTTTACAGCAGTACTTTTAGTTTATCACTTACGTTTGATATTGAAAGGCCTTGTGACCCATGAAAGAACTGTAAAATTAAGCATGTATGATCAAGGCAAACTAAAAAATTTAAAAATTGTACTGGGAGAAAGATGGCACCTGGTGTGGATTAGCCCTTTTGTTAAGAGTGAGTTACCTTGTGATGGTATTACATGGACAACCATATATTCTACCAAGGGAAAGTAATTTGCTTTGTTGGTGGGTTACTTTACAGATTAACTAGTACTAGAGCCTGTGAAAGCACATGTCTTGTTATGTACCAATTCTAGACTGAATTTTACTGAATAAGTTCAGAGCATAATTGTTATACCACAGTATAAAGAATAATACATTATATAATGTATTATTCTTTATACTGTGGTTATACCCACCTCACCACAGTGAGACACTTAGGGTTGCCACCTCTCTGGGTTTTGCCCAGAGACTACAGTTTTTAATATAAGGTCTCCAGGCTCCGGATTTCTTGGTATTTTCTCCAAAAATTATTATTTTCATGCCAGGAAATAGATAAATATAAAGTTCCTGTTTTTTCAAAACAAAATATCTGCTTTAAGAAATATTAATTCAATTAACATTTGGTGCTGAATGAAATTCAGAACAAATGTTTCTAGCAAATTTTTGGTACCTAAGGGAAATTTAAGTCACAATTTACGAAAAAGTGGGCATGGCACTACTTGTAGCTTCGTTACAAAATCTCCAGGTTGAATCTTCTTTAAAGGTGGACACACTTCATTATTAACATAACCTCTGAATATAGTCCTGTTTGAAATTTTGAAAACAGACAAGAATAATAACAATGAACAGAACTCTTCACCGAAAATTCCAAATTTTGAAACTGGAAAATGACTATTTTTGCCATGCATGAGTGGCCCTTAAATTGGTTCAGAATCAGACATGTAAATTATTGTATTATATTTATTCATATTTTATAGGTACAAATAATTTTTCAGTGGTGTAGAAAAATGATTCGAGGGTCCAAAAAGAATATAAAAGTTGAAGATTTTAGTTAGTAGTAGAGGCTATTTTACTAAATAAATTTTGACTGCGTATTTTATCTTTTTTTATATATATGTTAGGTATATTTAATTATGTTATTTTTACAGTGTTCAACATATGCTGCTTTTTCTTTATATTGAGCTAATAGTCTGCTGACTACTTATTTATTTTTACCTTGATTTTAACTTAGTTTGTTAACTTGTAACAATTTTACTGTGATAAGTAAAGGGTGTTCATAAAAAAAAACCTCATAGCAAGCCCTGGAATTGAAACTCTTGTCTGAAATAAGTTCATAAAAAAATGAAAATCGGAACATTTTATGACATTTTTTACTTCCCATTTTTTTTATGAAGTTATCTCAGACCTACTGTTCTAATTCCATGGCCTACTTGAGGTATTCTTTTTAATTGCCAAATGACATAAGTGGTATAAGATAACACTGTATTAATAACCCTTTTAGGTTTGCACTCTGAGAGGGCTTAATGAGTATTTCTATCCTTAAGTTATCCTTAATTCCATAAGATTGTAGTTATTGCAGTAGCAGGTCAATCTTATGTGTGCAAATATAAAGCAGTTACATAAGTTAGGTGGACATAGAGTGCATTGGAATTTAATTTGTCTTTACCACATATTTGTTTTCAGTAATTAAAATAAGTCACAACATCCACTATATTGCACACAAGATACGAAAACATATTCTGCAACAGGGTTTTTTTTTATAAGAGTATGTACAAGTTTTTCCTGTGTATATGACAAGGCAAGGGTGATTTTACTTTTAAAGTATTATAATTTTATCTGTCACAAATATATAGATGTTGAGTAATATTGATTTATTTTTTTATAAACATACTTTTGTATATTTTATTTTCTCCATTGAGTTTATTTTGAATTTAAACGGCATTAGACGGGACCATTCCTAGGTATTGCAGCTGCTAAGAAGAAAACAAACAGAAACAACTAGTCTGAGGGCTAATACCCGGGCCCTACCGCTAAAAAATGTGAAAATAATTGTGCGCCAAATTTAATAATAAATTATTGAGGATTATGAAGGTTTTTCAAAAATAAATTAAGTTATCCAGATGAAGCTCCATATTGAAAGTTATCTAGAACTAAACAACTGACTTTCAAACAAAAAGACAAAATACCTACCCATTTGTTAATGTCAGCCTTTTCTTTGAAATACTTGTACCTTTGATCTGAAATAACTTGGCAAATGAATTGGTTTAAAGTTAACACAAACAAATAAAAACACTTATTATTAAAGGAAAAAATCCACTTTATTAATTATTGTACTTATCTACAGGAAAAAATTGGTACATATTGTACAACCTCAAAATTTGAGCAACATGACTAAGATTACTACAAAATAAATTCGGTTTAAAAATATAAATTAAATCAGAGTTAAACATATGACTACTACAATTATCATAAATACTTTTAATTTCTTCAAGGATACTATTAACATGGTTAAATTTTGGTTCAATGCAAGTATGAAACAAACAAAATCCTGGTCCACAGAATACAATTTTAAATAAACTAGCTATAATGCACCACAGTGCTGCTAGGAAATTGGTATGAATTGGTAGATTTATAAGAAATATGTGTTTTCTGTGTTCAATTGCTTCGATAAATGATTGGAATAATTCCTTTTGATATTGATAATATGGAGTTAAGTGGAATGAATTCCCATTTATAACAGTTGTACTGTCAGAAATTGCATCAAGAATAGTGTTGTATAAGCAATTGCCATTATTTGAAGGAATCTTTTTTTTGGTACTTAAATAATCACTTAACATGTCTAAATATTTTGGTGTAACAAAGGTTGAAGTATTCACACACCTGATTTTTTTGCCCCAAGCAACATCAATGCAATCACTAAAGTCCCAATCTTTAAAACACATTTTCTGAACAGTTTTATGAAATTCTGAATTAGTGTTCCGACAAACGTCCAAATAGGGTACAATTCTGAATTTTTTTTTAGTGGGTCTGATCCTATATGTTTTGATATAAAGGTTTGCAATATTGATTTTGGTATTGTGCAAAGATTGTTCTTCTCCTTCATGTGTATTCCAATAGAAATGAATGTTATCATTAATTGCCGACACCTGTTTTTCTAGGAAAAAATAAGAACATGCACTCTTTACTTGAGAGATAAAATTCTCTGGAATAGCATCTAGTGAAAACATAGACAGGTTTCTGTCGAACAAACCATTTTTGTATGGTAGTATTAGTGGATTCCATATGGAATTAAGGGAATCAGGTCCACTATAGCCTAGGCATATGAAATAAAGTTCTGAATTGCCACTTTTTGAGGTACAAGGCTTAAATAAAATGGTTTTTGTAAATACACAGTTTAGTAAATATAGCAAACACAAAGTAGAACTTTCAAAAACTGTGAATATTTTTAAAACAAAGGAACCATCTTTATCCAACACAGATAATGCAGTTAATGTCTCACAGTAATGTAAATAATCAACCAATCTCTCTTGTTCACCAGGATCACACATACAGTTAATACTTCCATCGGCTGTTACTAAATTTACTTTACCACAAGAGTTGACTTTATTTACTATTTGTTCATGATTACAGTGGTCCAATAAGTTACCTGTCAAATCAAGGCCAAAGAGCCAATGATCTAAAGTATGGCTTATTAATCTATCATCAGCTATCATATGTGACTGATTATTCCCTTCATAATAAGGATTCAATGTATTTGCTTGCCACTTCCAATCAACACCTGGAAAGTGACTGACTAAATAATGGTTCAAGGCACACACAAATGCACCAGGGGCTTCACATAAATGCAAACTCTTAATACTTTTGGAGTTAGGTTCAAGCAGAGGAAATCGATCTACTATTTCATAGAACTTGCACCATGCTTGGGTCAAAAGTTCAGGTCTGACTTGTTTCTTTAAATGACTGAAGACATATCCAGCAAGGTTACGTCTCCGAGTATGTAACGACCATTCTGTCAAATCAAACTGGCTTAGTTTGCTTTTTACCAAATTGAGTTCTTGCTTCATGTACTGCAGTTCCTGGATTTCAAAACATGGTGATGCAAACACTGTCTGAGGTAGCTTCCATTCCTGACTTTGAAACTCAAATATCTTATTAAATTGGGGATGATTGTTGATGCTTCTGCGATGCATGATGTGTACCCTGAATGGAATATGATTATATGAAAGAAACTTTAATCTTAATCAGATCAGATTCTAAATACCTAGGTTAGTTCAGGTGTAGTAGTTCAAAATGTAGTAATTTCAGTTTAAAAAATTCGTTTTTCCTATACAAATTTTAATAAAAAATAAGATTTGGATTTGGTTTAAAATTTAAAAGGAATTAAATATCAAAACAAAAAACAACCTAATCATAAAAAATAGAGATGTGAAAAAGTTATCGGTTATCGATCGGATAAGGGGAAACTTTTAAATAGAGATGGGTTTTCACCCGGTTTTTTCATTTTTAAGGGTTTTTTCCCCTCGACAATCCCGGGAAAATTCCGGGTTTATTCCATTATAACCTCGAAATTTAACTTATTTTTCTATTTTCAATACGCCTAACACTTACCGATTAAGCAATAATTTGTCGGTTTGTGTAGTTTGAGGCTTTTGATCGACTAACCAGTGTTTAGTTTATCAAAAAATAAACCAGAATCTGGAATTATCGAATTCTAATCTAAAATCTAACCTTAAATCTTGAAACTGCCGGGTGCTTTCAAAAAAAGATGGAAAAAAAACCCGGGAAAAAAACCCAAAATTGGGCTCAAAGGTTTTTTGCGAATTTTCCCTTCGCCCATCTATACTTTTAAATAAGCCGAATTCGGTAATTCCATCCGAACGCTCCGGACACAGGCCATGTCCCAAAATCTTAACAAGCTAGAGTGAGATAGACTGATATCCCGAGCGCTCGTGATGTAATTACCGAACTCAACACTTAACTATAATAGCCGGGTTCGGTAATTCCATCCGAGCGCTCCGGACACAGACCATCTCCCAAAATCTTAACAAGCTAGAGTGAGATAGAAAGACGCCAGAACGCTCGAGATGTAATTACCGAACTCAAGTATTACTATAATATATTATTAGAGATGGGTTTTCTGCCGGTTTTTTAATTTTTGAGGGTTTATTCCCTGGAAAATTCCGGGTTTATTCCATTATAACCTCTAAATTTAACTTACGTTTCTATTTTCAATACGCCTAACACTTACGGATTAAGCAATAATTTGTTGTTTTGTGCAGTTTGAGGCTTTTGAACAATTGACCAGTGTTTAGTTTATCAAAAAACAAACCAGAATCTGGATTTATTGAATTCTAATCTAAAATCTAACCTTAAATCTTGAAACTGCCTGGTGTTTAAAAAAAAAGCAGGGAAAAAACCAGGGTGAAAACTCAAAATTCGGTTTAAAGATTTTTTTGGGAATTTTCCCTTCGTCTATCTATAGCGGATTCATTTATAATGTGGATCAAAGGCTTGAAAATAGATTGAGCGACGAATTTTCACTAGAATTTCATCGAAACCGGTTGAATATTTATTAGGTAGGTTAAGTACGTATAAGACTGAAAATTTCCGCCTCGGTAGCAGGGGCCAGAAAAATCGTCGGATATTGAAAAACATCATTCACAGATATAAACGCAAAAATTTAGAACATTTACGGCCATGTTTACATTCGAAGGATGCGAAATAAAAATCTCTATTAAATGAAAGATTAAGATTTGGATTTCGAGTAACCACCAATTTCATTAAACTACCAATATATATAGTTTGGGTCACGTACAGTTCCGAAATGAAACCATCCCTTAAAAAAGTGCTTTTGCAGATTAAAAATGAAGGGTCTATACGACGTCGGCGATTCCTACTTTGTAGGATTTTGTGTTGGAATTTCCCAGAAATGGTTAAAAATGCCTGCATGTCCAAAAACTAACAAAATGCAGTTTCTCAAAATATAAATAATGCAGCCTGATGTGCATTTATAGCCCCATGGAACTGGTTTATGTAATAAGAAAACACTGAAAACAGAAAAAATTTCCAATAAGCTTTAAGCTTAAACGCTTTGAAAAAAGTGCGTACAGAGTTGTCAAGTTGCCTCACAAGAACTCGTATGTAAATCGAGTATTCAGTTTGCATAAGCACAACAAAATATGTCGATATTTTTGTATCCATATCGATATAAAGATCATGTCGCGTGGTATCCCACCACTGAGGGCGACGTCACATACAGCGAAATTTGGTTAAAAGAGTAACGGAGCGTAATATTTGACAGTTGAATTTAAACCAATCAAATAAAAGCTAAAATTAGAATTGACATGTGTAATGACGTTGTTGACATGTGTAATAAACGGATATAAATTAATCAATGCTATTTTAAAGGAGGTGACATTTAATATTTTGGGGATGTCAGCAAGATTTTATTGTTTAAGACAAAACCTGCAAAAAGCCAAAAAAAAATAATTGAATTATAATTAATTTGATATTGAATAGTAATTAAGGGTGAAAAAAAAACAATTTTCAGTCTTCCCAAGAATCTGAATAAAATTGCGGCGGACTTGAACTTTTCGCGATAAGCTCAGTGGTCCCCAGAAACGTGCTTGACGGGTACACTATTTCTTACTAAAAATGAAAAAACAACAACAAAGAAAACTAAACTAACGACGCCGTGTCGAAGAGAAAAGAATTCTGCCAATTCGCTGCGATTCTCTATAATCTGGCGAGCAAAACATTACTATAAAATACTAAATTTTTCAACTTCTACAGCTACTTTACAAATACTTAATTGCCGATAGTCTCCTGCGCCTGCAAAGTATCCGCTATCTGCAAGAAAATGGCCTATTCAGGAAAAGGGCAGGAGTGGGTTGACACTATATGGCACAACCGAAAGAACACTCCACGAAACTTTTTGTAGGCGGGCAATAAGCGGGATGTTAATTGTTTTGGCACTAATTAAAATTACAAATAATTAGCGCGGCGGACTTAAAACGGGATTCAAAAAGGGAAAAAATTACGAATTGGCGATGATCAGATCGGATCGGGAAAATTCGAACTTTTCCGTCATCTCTCGAGTTCAAAGCGCGTCTCTCTCTTTACGAAGATCCTCGGAACGAAAGGGTACTGCAGAAAAAGTCCATACCACCCTGACCAGTGGCGACTATATGGCGCTTCGGACAGCGTGAGCATGAATTTAGAAAATGAGCTTTTCTGGAAAATCTGCTGGAAGAAGGAAATTGAAAATGTGATCATTGGACAGAGTAAATGATGCTCTTTAAAAAATGGCTGATGAAAAATGAATTGACAATTAAAGCTTTTTATTTAAATTGACCGTTAATTTCCTGGCCCAGTCAATTAATAAATAAATTGCTCGAAACTAGATTCAAAGGATAAGAAATTAAAAGCTCTATTTGATGAGAGAATAAGATTTTAATTTTAATTAACGATATTCGCAAAATCGCTTTAATTACTAAACTATTGTTCGGGTCACGTACAGGTCTGAAACTCTTTCAAGCGCCTTACACCATTAAACGGGCGACTTTGCCGGGTAAAGAAGAAGGGCAATTGTAGGGTTTCATGTTTTATGGCCGGAATTCCCAAGAAATTGTGAAAGTGCCTGTCCCAAAAATTAACAAAAGAAATGCTCCTCGACGAAAATTAAAAATATTGGAGCCATATGTGCATTTGGGGCATCGCATGGGTCTGGTTTATTCAGAAAACCGAAAAACAGAAAAGTTCCATAAGTTTAAAGCTTAAAAGCTTCGAAAAATGGCTTACCGAGTTGCCACGTTTCCACACATGAACTCATATGCAAACAGAGAGGTTAGCTTGCATAACAGTCACGTCGCCCTCAGTGTTCGTGGCGTTATTACCTGTTGCCTTCACCGCGGATAAGGGGATTTTCAGGATTTTCTAAGTACCTACCACGTATTAGTAGGTGCCAATACTTTATTTTAATGCTGCAACAGTGATACTGAACTCTCATAAAAGATCGTTTTCTTTCAATGTCCTTGTGGTCGTTAAAAAGGTTAATTTGGGGGGGCATAAAGGCGATAATTATTCCGTGGCGTTTCATCTTGGTTCATTAAATGGCAAATTTAAATCAAATGTATTATTTTTGGGATGCCTGCAAGGTTATTATTTTTTAGACAAAATCTGCAAAACAACTTTAAAAAATAATTTAATTGTTGGGTTAAAATAAAAAATAAAAAAAAAACCTGAAATAAAAAACGGTGGACGTTGGACTTATTAAAATAAGCCAAGTGTATTGCCAACCAATGTAAATTATTATAATAAGTCAATATAATGTAGAGGGCTTCTTGGATTCTGGATATTATGGTGAATAAAACATTACTATTGTAGTTGGCTGGACGTATTTTACAAAAATAACTCAAAATGTTACACATTTTTAATAATAATATAAATGGAGTATCTTACAGCCTTCTCTTCTCTTTCGCCATGACATAAGTGAACTGTCTCTGTCAACACCAAAAGTCTACGTCAACTAATGACATCTGTCAAGCGTCAAGAACGCGTTCGAAAATCGAATCTCGGATCACATTACTGCACTATAATATACTGTTGCGAATTCGGCGTTCGAGACACAAATTCAATCCATCTAGTTATAGTCCATTATTATTAACCACCAACTTTACTATAGCTCATTGTTATCAATTTTCTTTTGTAGGTTACTTATAATCGTTTAAGAATTAAAGTAACTCAACTGGTGCCGATCCCTGCCTTTATATATACTTACAGCTTATGATCCAGAAAATTCCCTAATATTCATCAAACAATTCAAAGAATTCAGCTAAATGTTTGAAATACCACTAAAAATTAGCAAACAAGATGAATAAATCACGCTCTTTGAGGGGCCGCGACAATTTTAACGGTCGCGCGGGAAAAATCTCGAAGTCGAAAATGATCTTGAAGCTAGTGAATTCTTAACGATATGCGCAATTTGCACATATATAATTACAATTTAAAAATTTGGAAAGTTATCTGCTTTCGGCCTTTCCAAAACCTTGTGGCTGTAGGTACAGGGTGAGTCCTAATGGATGTTCGAAAATGAAGTCTCGTATTCTTTGGCCGACTTTATCATTATATCACAGACCCCCTATCGTAAATTTGTGTTACCTGTTGAGCTTCGTTAAAAAGTTACAAGGTGTTGAATTGATGAATTTATAATTTCAAAATGCATGATTATACCGAAACAGTAAAAGATAACTGCTATGTAAGGATCACATTTTGCAATAAAAAATAATTTTAATTTCTGCCAGTGGCGCGAGTACTAGCACGTCGATGCATAATATTTGAAGAAAAACTAGTACGCCACTGGTTTTTCAAAAAATAAAAATTAGTTTGTCAATTCCCCATTGATCTTTGAAGAAAAATGTCCACTTCAGGTTTTTTAGTACGACGTACAGTTTTTGAATAAATTAGAAAACGGAAATTTCGAAAAAATTTAAGAAAAATTTAAAATATCAAAATTCTATATCTTATGTTTGAATATTAAACATTATTGATATGCAACATATTTAAAGCCATAATAAATAGAATATTGAAATTTTAGATTTTTTATCATACTGTAATGCAGCGCGACAGTGTACAGGGTGGCGCCTTTTCGATGGATTTATGGAGTATTTATAGTAACACATAGCTTCTGGACTCCGATTTTCATGATAAATAATAATTTAATGGTATCATTATTTTTCTTTCAGCTTGACTCGTTTTCAGTATACCGAACGTTTTTGAAAAAAAAACTGCACATTTTTCATAAGTAATTTAGCGGTGCAGTTTTGAATTTTTTTATTGCTAGCGATTTTCATGTTATAATATAAAGTTAGTTTTTTTTTAATGAGACAAACTATATATTATTAATTCATTTGATTAAAAAAAAAAATAAAAAAATTTCCATTTTTTATTTTTTTTTGGCAAAGGTATCAAAGATAAACCTACCAAACCATATATTATTGAAATCGCCAAATTGCCTCGATCTGTTCTATCCAACCCTCTATTACCCATTCACTTATTTTTGTCATCTAGTTACCTTTGAATCCTTCATATACCGATCTCCTTTAGCACATGTTGAGAAGCAACAACGATAAAAATGTCAAAGTAAATTTTCCAACGCCTACTCGACAACAATAATAAGTGAATGGCTTATATATACAAATCGGGTGTGCCATCTAGAAAATATATATTTGGTCTGTCACATTTTTGTGGGAAATCTTATGTTTTTTATGTAGGCTGCGTTCAAATTCTTTGCTAAAATATTTCATCTTTTATATAAAACTTTTTTTTCTAAAATGAATACCGAGTCAAAGTGGGAGGAGCTTATAACATGACAGTACAGCACCATGTCAAAACTGCAGTTTTTTAAAAAAAAGTCCTATATACGAAAAACGAATCAAGGTGATCGGAAAATAATGAAACCAATAACTTTGTTATGAAAATCGAAGTTGAGAATGTCTAATCAGATTTCATCTATCTATTACGGTTTTACCAGTACCCCGTAAAACCATCGAAAAAGCGCCACCATGTACTTTAATTGACTACATTATAATGGTGTTTATATATTTATTCGAAAACGGTGCGACGTACTGGAAAAACAGGATGTAGGCTTTTTTCTTCAGAGGTGGAAGGAAATTAAAAAAAAATTATTTTATTTTTTGAAGAACTAGTAGCGTACCACTTGTATGCTATCACTTTGACATTTCAATAATTTTATTTACACTACCTATAGATTTTATAATTTGTAATTATTATTAGACAATGGCCGTGGACAAAGTATAGTATTATACTCGCTTTTTATGGCCAGTATTCCCACAGCAGACTTGCGTCCCTCGCTTACGGCTCGTGACGCAAACGTCCCCCTAAGGGAATAATGGCTATCATAAAAAGCTCGTTTAATAATATACTATTTTCATTGTAAAATGTGTGCTTTCCATAGCAGTTAAAACGTACTAAATTTCATTAAAATATCTTCTACTCTTTCGGAATAATCAAGAAATATGCATTTTGAAATTCATGACATTCTGACTCTGTAACTTTTTAACTCGATAGGCAAGATTCTATGTAAAATTTCCTGAAAAATTATATTCGGAAAACTTTACGGGTAAAATAGGCCTCGCAAAAAATAAATTCTTTTCAACTTTCATTTAGATGTTGTTGCACAGTTGATAATTTTTAGTAACCACTTTTATTTAAGAAAATATTTTATTGTTGTAAATAATATTTCTAATAAATTTAGCCTTAATTTTGATAGAATATGTTGGAAAATTGTGACATTGTTAATAAAGCAAAGACAAACTGTGTAATGGGAAGTGTATGTTTTTTTTTGTTTTCTCTTGGTTTAGTTAGCTCTAGTCGCTGATGGAAATCGCGGTTGGTATTGTCGGAAAGGCCAGAAGTTTCAGTAAGTTTAATCTGGAAATTAACTTCTGAAACGACCCCCTGTTTTGAGCGGCAGGCAGCATTCCGATCATGCGTCCTGAAGATCTTCGATCGCTGAAACTATACGCATACATTAACCTGCACTCTCTCCTTTCTCCTCTCTCCAGCAGTGCTTTCCTTTAGATCAAATCACTTGAAAGAATATACGTGGAACGTCGAATTAATTTACCAAAAGAAGAGTTTTATTGTGGATTTTATTAAGTTATTTAGTGGTATGATTCAGTTTAAGATGAACAACATTATCTTAAGTGCGGATAGTTGTGTGACGAGGCGCAGCATCAGTCTGCGTCCCTCCACCCGCGACTCAGTTTTGTAATAACACTCGGGACGTAAATTTAAATTTACAACAATGCGAGTAGACTATTATACGAGTCGCAGGCAGCGAGAACGAGATTAAGTAGTGGTCGGTCGGTCGTACTCCGTAGAATTTTCCTGCAGCCTGCATAGTCATATGTTGATTAGTGTAGTACCGTGAGAGATTCTAAACTGGTGCTGCAGGATGCCGTTCTGCCTGCTGGCCCAGTGGAATTCCGACGTGTAAAGGTCGATGTCTTTTGTTTGTTATAATAATTATTGAATTATATTTTGATTTATTTGGAGCGATCACAAGTGCGTTATTGCGTTAGAAATAACATAACATCAGCAGCTACACGCGTAACTTCAGTGTTGATTTCAAAACAATAGGGTCGTACTTTGGTAAGTGATTTTTCTTTAGCACCTTTTGTTTATAAGTTTCAGCCTTTTGTCATTGTTTATTATTAGCTTAAGAAAGACGCTCTCGTTTTATTATGTGTAAGTACTTATGGTGGAATTTGTGTGGGTTTCACATAATAATCTACAAGCATGCCCGCTCCCACACTAATGTAGACGTAATTGAAGAAAGAATCTCCGTTAAAACCATTTAAATACAATTCAATGTTAAATATTTCCGTGCAGTTTCATTTCGTACCATTACGTACCAGTCCGACCTTTGCCAATCTGTTTCGCGCTCTTTCAAAGTTGCTTTATTGGATTTTAATGGGCAAAAAGCTTTTTCTAGTTTATTAGAAATATTTTGCCAATATTAATAAATATTTTATTTAGAAAAACGTAAAAATACGTTTTGCTGCTGTTTATTTAAAGTTAATTTCAAAACAAAAGAGAAGTATGATTATCATTTAATTTGTAAGCTAGGTACCTTATCTGCATGTTACTATGCAAATCAAGAAAGACCGAAATATTTTTGCGAAATTATCAAACTTACAGGGTGTTTCAAAAATATATTGCCAAACTTTGGGAAGTTATAGAGGACCCCAAGTCGTACAAAATTTTTGCTTATAATCACCTATTTGCGAACGCACCGATTTTGAGATAGACGGTTACAAACATATATTTTCTTTATAAGTTTTATGCCTAAAATATACAAATTTCTGGAACTAATTGAAATTGACTATTGAATTTTAATGTACGTTTAGGCTATTACGTAGGTACTTTACGAGTGTTAAAATGCATTTTTGGTCTGTGCCAGTGCAAACACTTTGTGGAAACGCCATGCTTTATACACAAAAAAGGTATTTTTAGCCAAACACGTCTGCTCGTTTTTTGAGTTAAATAGTATTTTCTGAGCATAAATATGTTTAGGTAAAACAGCAAACATTATGTATTATTATTTACATTTATTATCGCAAATGCAATGCAGGTGCGTTTGCAGATAGGGGTTCATAAACAAAATTTTTATGACTCAGGGGCCTCTATAATTTTCTAAAGTTTGGCAACAACTTTCTGAAATAACTTTTATATTATACAGAGTGTTCCAGATCAAAGTACAACCATTTGAACCATAACTTGTACCGAGACTTCTACTAATAAAATTAACAAGATATGTTTTTTTTTGCTTTGCTTGAGTCGTTTTAGCTCTAGAGCTCTTTGAATATGGACCTGAACTCAGTTTTGAAGAACTTTTTAACCAGTATTTTTTAATCACAGCAATTCCATAATGTAATACAGGATATGAGGGCCATCGTGAGGGCCGGACTATGGAAAGGGGTTTTTGTTTATTTTAAAAATTCTAATCAAGCATTTACAATACTTCATACTTCATCGGGTTACCTTTTGCTTAAAAACGTTCTATCTTTTCGTAATTTTCCGTACAATGCTTCGGTAGTGATTTCAAATTTTACTTTTCAATTCATCAAAAAAAAAAAACGTCATTTAGTAGGCTTTGAATTTTTAAATCTTCTTGTGGTGCCTTATTCTCTGCGAACGTTGGCGATTATCATATCTATTCTTATTCTATCAGCTGCCGGTCTAAATAAGTGTACAGATGTCATCCCAAACCACTGGCGCAGGTTTTGCAGCCATGAGTTCCTTCCTGATTCTCTCCTACCGTCGACCTTTCCCTGTAGGATAAGCTGCAGTAGTCGATATTTATTGTTTCTCATAATATGTCCGAAGTACTCCATTTTTCTTCTCTTCCTTGGGAATGTCACTTGTTTCATTTTACCCATTCTTCCATGTGCTTCTTCGTTAGTTACGTGCTCGATCCATGAGATATCCACATTTCGAGCGCTTCGAGCTTCCCCAACAAGGCTTATGTCATGGTCCACGCCTCGACGCCGTACAAGAGGACTCTGGAAGGATGTAACGTCTGACCATTCTTATTTTCAGTTGTAGGCTAAGGTTTCTGTTGACGAAAAATGTTTTCATTCTATTGAATACAGTTGTTGCCTTCTCGATTCTGCATCTTACTTCTACGGATTGATCTCAATTTGCATTCACCATTAGTAAGTGTATCTCTCGACTCGTTCTATAGTTTCTTGATTTAAAGTCAAACCGTAGGAGGCTGGGTTTTTTTTGCTGATGATCATATGTTTTGTCTTGGAGGTTTTCAGCTAAGTCCATATTCCTCGTTCGTTGTATTGCTTTTCTCCAAAAGAGTTTGAAAATCCTCCAGGGTACTTGCGAGGATAACAGTATCATCTGCGTATTTGATGTTGGTTATGTTTTCGCCGTTTATTTTAATCCCTTCAGGGGAATCCTCCGGTGCCTCCTGAAATATCCTTTCAGAGTAGATGTTAAATAAGGTCGGCGAGAGGACACACCTTTGGCGAACGCGTTTTTGGATCTTCACCTCCTCTGTTTTGTTGCCGTCTATGTTTACGTAAGATGACTGGTTCCAATATAAATTCGCTATAATTTCTATATCCTTGCTGTCTAGGCCTACCGCCCTCATTACTTCCACCAACTTTGTGTGTTTTACCCTGTCAAAAGCCTTTGAAAAGCCTATAAAACATGCTTACTCATCTCGGTTCATGTCCCTACAGCGTTGAACTAGGACTTGCAATGAAAAGATTGCCTCTCTAGTTCCCAGGGCATTTCTAAATCCAAATTGAGAATTGCTGGTGTATAAGTCACATTTTTTATATAATCTGCTGTGGATGATCTTGGTGAACACTTTGACGATGTGATTGATGAGACTAATGAGCCTGTATTGGTCACAGGTATTGACTCCAGGTTTTTTGAGGGAGGTTAATGAAGGAAGACATTACCAGTCAGAAGGTATTTTTCTTGTATTATAGATGAGATTGAAGATCCCTTCGAGAGACTTGAGGCATTCCGTGTACTCTCACATAACATTTTTATCAGTTCTACGCGGACCTCGTCAGGTCCAGGCGATTAATTGTTTTGCATAATCTGGATAGCTCTCTCAATTTCTGCTTTTGTTATGCGTGGGCATGGTAAGGATGATTCTAATCAAAGTAAATGCGTGTTTGTTTCCTCATCCTTTTCTTTTGACATTTCACAGCTTTCCAGATGATGTTTTCAAATTAACACACCCTATTTGTACTTTGCCCCTGCGTATGCAGCGTTATTCGATTTAGCCGCTCATCATTGCGATTTCGTAAACCGTAAGAGATACAAATTCTGTTAAATTGTGCATTTCGCTTCAACATTTTCAAAATTATAACTGCCAATTAGAAAAAAACTGAAACTTATGAAAATTGTTTTTAATTTTTCTTGAATGTACTTGAAAGCGTTATTTTAAAATAAATTGCAAATTTGTGTGGGTCTTTTTTCTGCTCTACAAGACGATATCATTTAGGTAATTTTTAATCCGATGTTTCGACTTTTCGGGGCATAATCAACTTTAGTTTTGCAAATATGACTGTAAAAATCGAATGTTCAAAAATACATTGGAAGACCTCTTCATTACAAATTCAATGATATTTAACACTATATATTTTATTCGAGTTTATGTGATTTTTAACGATTTTTTTATTTTACGCAGAATATACGCGTTAAATAAACTCGTCGAATTAGATATGCTCATTTTAATACTCAACAAGATGTTGTTTTTAAATTTACAAAAATCCAACCACTGCTAAAAAACATTTAAAAAAATAATGAAGTTTGCTATAATTGCTTCTATTTGTTTTAGTTATTTGGGTGAAAAGAAAGAAAAAGATTTTGAAAAATGAATTTAACTTTCTCTTCGTACTTTTTATTTTCTACAAGATGGTGTGACCAGGTACAAAAGTAATGAGCTCTAAAAATATAAAAAGGTAATTAATAAATAGTTGATAATGGTTACTAAAATTTTAAATGTTATATTAGAAATCTGTTCTGTAGAAAAAAAGGGCTAGTGAGAAAATTTCGCAAAACTTCTTGAAATAAGTGAAAAAAAAATAAAACCAATTATAACAACTTTTGACATTATGTAAAGTTCGGTCTTTTCTGGCTATTTTAGCCCGGGAGCATGTGACCGATTAATAGTATAAACAGCAAGTGATTTCAATAAAAATCATAACAAACACGATAAACTTACTTTTTGATGCTTCTGTGGGTAATAACGATGCCATCAATCGGTGGTTTTAGAATAATTCAAATAGAGACGTCGATAGAGAAGGCTCGGGAAATATGCACATGAAAATAACGAAACAGGTACTGTTCTGAAATGTAAAAATAAATAATATAAATGCTCTCAATATAAGTCACCAATTACTTTGTTACCTTCTGATCTTCGACAACTAGCTAGTGCCCCCCTAAAATTGATTAGTAAACGAGTTGAGGCTCGCACCCGAGAACTCAGAAGCCGCTAAGCAGTGAGTATCTCTAACCAGCAGGTACGGTCATCAGGCTGACACTACATACCCGCTAGTGTCGACTGGGGAGCATAAGAGATACCCCCAAAACTCTTATGTATCGGCAACCCCAGAAGCATAGTACTATCCCCACCCCTCGGGGTGTCGCCGGGGTTTTTCCTCATCAGTATATGCATATACATTATCAACAACAAAAACAACTTTGCCTAGGTCTTACCAACTTAACACCCCCCTTCGGTTGGGCCCCCAACTACTTATCACACACCGCTACTTTCACGGAACCACTCCCTTTCGATGCCGGCACCATTCTCCTCTTTTTCGCTCAATCTCGCACACATCCAACATTCACCCTCTCTTCCCTCCTACATTCCAGAGCCCCCCCTGTATTCTAGGCATGTGTCCCTTATTCCTCTTATCGACTTTGGTCTCCAGTTTTACCATTTCACTTTAACCAGTATTTAATTATCTTGAGACGTAGGCCTGACTGAATTAGGTTATTAAGACAGCTAGAGTAAGCAAAAGTTGTATATTGATTATAAGCGAATTAATGGGAATAAAAAAGTAGTACTTAAGTTTATAAAAATAGAAAAATATTGAAATATATAAAGAATACTTAAGTAAACAATATAGGTTTTACAATTATTCGATTATTTTCCAAAAAAGTTGGATTTTTTATTAGAAATTTATCTGAAATTAATCTAGTTCGATGGGCGACGAATTTCAGTAACCTGCATACTGTGTGTAAAAGTAAGTAAATCGTTAAAAAGGATAAGAACTCTAACGAAAACGTGATGTGTTAAAGATAGTTAAATTTGCAATAAGAAGGGATTTCAAATTATGATATTCAAATTTAACAGCCATATTTAAAAAACTGAACTTGATGATGCGCCAGAAAAGTTAAAACGTCGCACTAAAAAATTCACAACACTGATGTGTACGTAGATCAGAAGAGTGCCCATAAGAACGTGTAATTTATATTGGAATATCGCTGTAAATAAGTTCAGGAAAAAAGCAAAAACAATTTTTCTAAATTTCAAATATCTTCGAAAGTAGTGAAAACTTTCGAAACTTTAAAAGATCATTATGATCTGTACCTCTTACGATTTACAAGACACCGATGATGAGCGGCGAATTTGAATAACTATGTATATAAGGGCTATTGCGTTAAATGTACAGTATTAATAATTAATTGATCATAAATCTTGGGTAAATAACAATAAAACTACTTATACTCCGAAATATGCGGGAAGGATTGGATATTGAGTAGGAACTATACAATTAGACTATAGACTGCATTATATGCTTGTTGGATAATATACTATTGTCCACGACCGCCTAATAATATATTGATGTTCAGCTTGTTGACAAAAGTTAAATAGGGCTCATATAGCGTCAGAGGGATAAATGAGTTAAAACTGCGGGAATAATATATCAATATTCTCGCTCGCCATTTAAGTTATGTATGTTGCCTTGGCAACCAGTAGGAGTAGACAATAACGCAATATCAAATGCCGAAGCGTAAACGTCTCTCTAAGGGAATAATGGCTATCATAAAAGCTCGTTTAATAATATACTATTTTATCTCGGATAAAAAAAAGCAGTAAGTGTCTCCAAACATCCAAATTTAGGTACCCAAATTTATAACATTTTATCCAAAATACACGAATAATCGCCATAACTTGTGATGACCTATTAACCTGCTTTAGGTAAAGAATAATACCATTGTCTTTATGTTCATAGTTTATACTAACAATAATGCTAATAATATGTTTTTATTGCATTAAGTTGCGGACTAGCTTGCGGATCTACCTATTACAAAAGGCGAATTTGAAGTTAAAATTTGTTAAATAAAGGTTATTTGGAAAAAAAATTCATACTCACCAAACTCAATATGGAGATCCTCCACATACGTTTCAACGCAAAGGGCGTAAATCTCCTGGCAAAGTAATTCAATCATATCCACCCTAAAATCAGGTTTTCCGCGAGCAAATAATAGTATATTAAGATACGAGTTTCATAACAGAGCGCATTGGCGCACGAATCGAAGTTTGCAAAACGAGGAGCGAATCGACGAGTTTTGCAATGGATGAGTGCGACAATGGCGTTATGGAACATGTATCTTATACTGTTTTATGTAATAAGAAGAATAATAACTAATAATAAGTCATTATTTCAAACGTCTAGTAATATTTGTTTTTTAAAATTACGTTTTCCGCGTGACATTGACCTTAATTTTGACTGAATATTATTTGACATTTCCATAAACTGCTGCTACTTAACGTCAAATTTTACCATTACCACCTAAACAGAGCTAAAATAACTATAACGATGTTTTAATGAGGCTGTAAACGTATCGCTGTCAGTGTTTTAATAGCGAGCCAGATGAACCGAATTACATAATAGTATATTATAAACCAAGGTTGTGAAGTACATTATTATGACCCGAACGTCAAGTTTAAGACGTGAGGGTCATAAGTAGTTCACAACCGCGGTGTATATACGATTTTTTCCGCTACTAGACTCAATAAATCTATAACAGAAAATTGCCTAAATTAGTAAGATAGCGCTCGGCATATTTTATTACTAAGAACAGGCGCGTCTTCAATCCATATGGAGGCTTCGTTACCGTGGCAACCGATAAAACAAAATGGTATTTATGACGATATCACGATGCCTAATGCTTCTGACAACTGACAGCTTTATTTACCGGTAAATAATCGGCCATAACTTTGTCATTATATACCGCTTATGTTCAATTGTTTTATAAGCAAAACAAGAAAACCTAGAGTCCACTTCAAGTAGATATTCATCTAGTAAGCTGAGAAATTGACATATAAATGACACATTTACATGCATGGAATACGAAGAGTCTGTCAATTCCCAGCCTGCTAGATGAATATCTATTTGAAATGGACCATACTTTACAGTCATTTTGCTGGCCTTTAACGGTCCGTATTAAAGCTAGTAGTGGAAAAACATAATTTAATTTCTAAATCATATTTGGGATTTGTTGAATATTGATTCTTGGCAAAGCACCAGTTTATTTTAAATACTGATTGCTAGCGAAAACATGATAATTCTTGGCTAAATATATAACTAAAGTAAATTCGCGTTTTTCTTGTAAACTAAATATTTTTATTGGACGAGATTACACAGGCTTTGTATCTACACGTGTTCAATAACTTTCAAGAAACGCTAAAGATAACTTCTCATTAAGGATTTAATAATTGTTTTAAAGACACTACTTTTCCATTTTGCTTAATTAACGGACGAGTACAAAAAAGGACGAAACGATTTATTAAGGAGAAAGGCAAAGTAACGATTTCTAGGCAGGTAGGTATTAAAACAGCATGCAATCGGAGAGAATACTCTATAATCTAAAATGACTTTCTCAGATGATTTTTAGAGATATATTTAATATTTATATCTAGCGATTGCTGATCTAGAATAAAAGAAATCCATTATATTAAGTATTTTAGTGATTATCACAGTCTTAGATTTTCATGTGTTTAAAACTTCTTGGAGGTCTGAGGTCTATTATTTCAAATATGTTTGTAGATCTCAGCAGAATAAGTGCATTTGTCCCATCATAATGTTGAACTTATTGGCGTTATTATAGATGTATTTTATTATAGTTTTTAAAAATGTATGCGTATTGCTGAGCAAGCACGTGCCTTGATTTGAACAGGCGTCACATACAAAAATAGATTTCCATATAATACATACGTCACACCATCGAAAGGAAAAAAATCCCTTTCTTCTATTATTCCACTAATTATATTGTATGTACACTGAAAAGGTTTCTTTCATTGCAACCTAAACGGAAAGAGAATGGAAAGTAACATTGACCTAAACTTACGTACGGATGAGTAGCGAAAGAGGGGAAAGTTTATTGGAATTCTCCGAGTTTATGATCGGAAAAAAATGATCTTAATCATTACCTACATTACCTGAAATCAAATGAGTATTGTAATTATGTTTTTACGAGTATTTACGATGATTACGAAATTAACAGCGTATGACTTTCCATTTCACGTCAAATGTTTAATGAATAATCGATTAAGGTGTCTATTGTTCTAGATGTTTGTTGAACGTTATTGCTATTGTTCTTTTTCACAATATGCACCGATTAAAAGTAGAAGCTAAAAAGGGGAATAAACTAAAAAACTAGTCCAATTCACAATTTCTGGCATCACTCGAATAAAATCGTGTCGTAGTTTTAAGTATAGTAATTCTTGAATCCAATGTGTTAACTTCCGTTACCGTCGTAAAAAAATGTTTCCCACCGAACGCGCATTAAAGCAATGGCTTTAATATTAACTATCAAAAACTCTTGCGCATAACTCGAAAACGAACCGATATGAATAAAAAGAAGTTTAAAATATCTTAAAATGAAGCACATAATTTAAGTTTGAGAGTGGCGCACCACAAGAAACGTTTTGGGCGATAAAAAGACAGACCAACTAAAAAAATGTCATCACGTATATCTCATTCACTTGTTAAATAATATATTTTTTCTACAACCGTCAAAATATGACACAGCTCGCGCATTACTGACGGTATGCAAACTGACACATATTTTCACGGTTATCTTTCTCGCACGTCGCCCATAGCAGCGTAAAAAAAAGTTACTGGTTGCCATAGGACACGTGAAAAATAGCATATTGTTTAACGAGTTACGAAAATAGCATTTTCTCTCGCAAGAGAACAGTTTACCAACCGAAGCGAAGCCGAGTTTGGTAATGTTCTCGAGCGATAGAAAATGATTTTTTGACGAGTAAAAGACTATACTTTTTCTTCAACCATGCTAACATTAAGTCTTCATTAACTTTAAAAACAATCTCTATAGAGTATTTCTTTCAAAAATTAAGACAGGCTATTGTCAACGTGACGCCTCGACTGTCAATGAGTTCAGTTTGCTCAAATTTCAACACTTTGATTCACTTTTCTGAGACCCGGGCAGGCAAAATATACATTTTTTGTATGATATCACCATTTTCCATAGTGTTTTATAAGATTAGACCAGTTAAATCGCATTTAATTGGCGATATACATGCGAAATTAGAACAACTTACTTTCGTCACTATAGACGAAAGTTAATATTATGGGATTTTTTCTCACTAGAGACGAAAGTTACGTTTTCGGCTAGGGCAAAGAATAACGAAAGTTTTTAATTTTTTCATGGTCGTAGAAAAAAGTCTTTCGCGCACGCTGTCTATACAGAGGTAGCAAAAAAAAAAACGGTGATGGTTAATCATTTATAAAATCGTTAAAGATGTCCCATATTACCGGCAGGTGGACTAATTTTTAAATTGGATTCCCTTGTAAAGTTTTATAGCCTAAGGAATACTCTTGGATTGTACTAGCCCTTTTTTTATACGGTTTAGAAAAAATTTTGTACCTAATTCTTGCGCAAAGTGTCTTCCGCGCACTTGTTTGCTGCCCGAACTCTGCTTCGCGTCGTTCGGGCAACGGCAGTTCCGTGCGCAAAAGTGTTAATTTTCACCTTTGAAATCTATATTTTATTATGGCTATCTCCTTTCAGCACAGAAAATCGACGAAAATGTTAAAGTCGGAGTTCTACCCAACGCCATTGTTTTTTTGTCGGATTCAGAACTCTGTCCATATTTAACTGTTTCCTTTTTTTTGAGTGTTTTGTTTCTTTACTTATGTTGTAACTAAATTAAACAACTATTGATTTAGAAACACTTTATAATAATAATAACAATATGCAAGTATGCATATATAAAGTTAACAAATAACCAGAGCTAAAACCCGATCGACCAAGCTCTATCAGTGTTCGTACTTCAATCTCGACCCTTCCCGTTTTCCCATGCCTTTAGGCCAGTTGTTTATATTAACATAATATCGGCCCTAGATCCTAGACTAAACAAAACTAAGGAATGCATCGTTCATTTAAGCACCCGCGACGTAAATGAGGGACCGCGTCCTACATAGGTCTCACAGTTCGGCCATCCTGACAGAAGTTCGTCCTCGAATCCACCTGATGTTCTGCAGAAGCCATCGTGTAGATGTCCGAGCCGTCCGACGGGGATCCAAGGTGGTTGTATCAGCAACGTCTTAACCACATCAGATGCCCTTTGACCTAAGTGGACTCCAAGTCCAGGCCTTCGTTGTCGCTTGCAGGTGTGGAGCTTTGGAAGAAAGAGAAAGAACATAATATTAGATCAAACACATAGTAGCTATCTTTTTTTTTTTTTTTTTTTTTTTTTTTATTTTTTTTTTTGTTGCCAACATTTCTTTTTCTCTTTTAAACCCTCCTTGTTCTCGTTTATACTAACATATCATAAGCTTCAACTCACTAACACATGAGGCCAGCTATATGCAAATTCACATACCTCTACATCTATCAACATGATAGGCTTCCACTATTACCATCAACACATGATCAATAGTGGGCATCTATTACATTGCAAGGTAATAGGCTTCCGATCACACACGGGCATTTGGTCACGGCCATCTCCAATTAGCAAACGCCAATTCCTGCACCATTAACCAAGCTTCTGAATGTCAGGTTCGCCAGTGAACACAATCACACAGCCAATGTCGAAAGTACCCCCTTTAATAAATAATTGTAACCCCTCGTACCCTGTACCACCCCTCCCTATTTAAAGCGAACCCCATTTGTAGACAAAAACTGAGGTGATTGGCGCTCACCCACGAAATAGCCATTCAGGATACGAGTACTCTTCCCCACTCCTCAATTAAAATGAATTAAAAGAGGGCATCCGATCTGTACATCTCCAACAGATCGGGCTTCAAGAAATATGCACCTATGAGCATATTTGAAGAATATACTCATAGCTACAAATATCTTGGCTTTCACATCTTCCATGTGAGCATTCGGTTTTCGTAAACAAACGCTCTTCCCCACTCCTCAATTAAAATGAATTAAAGGAGGGCATCCGATCTGTACATCTCCAACAGATCGGGCTTCAAGAAATATGCACCTATGAGCATATTTGAAGAATATACTCATAGCTACAAATATCTTGGCTTTCACATCTTCCATGTGAGCATTCGGTTTTCGCAAACAAACCGAGCTTCTGAATTTTATAAATTCAGGTTTTTCTACTAGAATAAGTACCATATTGGGGCAGAAAAAGAAATGTTAGCTAAGGGCCAATTGTCATAATCAAAACTCACATAGGTTGCGATGCCTGGTCATTTAATACAATCCAGGGCTTTAAACTGTCTATTGCAACAATAGAAATCGATGTTCTGGTACCACGCAGATCTCGTACAACGTATCTGTCATTCGTCAAACATTTTATGATCCTAAAGGGGCCCTTGAACTTAGGTAGTAACTTTTTCGGTCCCGCATTTGACCCAGAATCCGTTTTACGTACCATTACGAGGTCATTGTCCTTAAAAACGCCAGGGGGTTTACGTTTTGCATCGAAATGACGTTTAGCTTTAATTTGTTTGCCCTTGATCTTATTTGACACTTGAGCTCTCAGAACAGATAAATTTTCTTGAGCTAGACTATCTCTAATAACATGAATAATTTTTGCGTCTGCTATGGGTTTCGGATTCAGACCCATTATTATTTCGTATGCCGATTTTTCTGTGGTACTATTTTTTGAAGAGTTAATGCTAAACTGGATCATTTTTAGATGAGAGTCCCAATTTGTTTCACTAGTGTCATTAACACTGTAACACCTTAACGAGTTTAAAATTGTAGAGTTATACCGTTCGCATTGACCATTTGCCCTAGGTGTTGCAACTGCGTTTTTAATATGTTTTATTCCAAACTCTTTGCAAAAATCCTGCATCTTTTTTGACGTAAATGCAGAACCTCTGTCTGAAATAATTCTACTGGGTGGTCCAAAAAGAAATATAAAATTATTTAAGGCACTCAATACATATCTAACGCTAGTATTACGAACAGGTTCTATGAAAACAAACTTACTAAAGGCGTCTACCACCACGAAAATATGAGTATTTTTACGTTTTGATGTTACAAAAGGACCTAAATGATCAACATGTATTGTTTCAAATGGTACCACGGCTTTGGGAATCGGGTGGAGGAAGCCTGGCTTACTTCCTGACGTGTCTTTCATGTAAAGGCAATTTAGACAGGCTGAGACATACTTTTTTTACAAAAGTAGCCATTTTACTAAACCAATAATTTCTGCGAATTCTTTCCAAAGTCTTTTCGAAACCAAAGTGGCCAGCATCGTCATGATTCAGTCGACATATTAGCCATCTACATGATGTTGGAACTACCCACTTAAGGTTATGATTAATTTTGCGATATAAAATATTGTTTTTGAAAACGTAATTTTCAAAGTAATTTTTGTTATGGGCGTTCTTTTCAGTCTGGAGAATTTTTATGATATTTTCTAATTTTTCATCTTGGGACTGTACAGCTATGATCCATTCTGACTCTGTGAGATTAACTATATTGGATATTAAGTGACTTTCTGGGAGCGGATGCCTACTAAGGTAATCAACATGGCCCATTTTAATTCCTGCTCGGTATTCGATATCAAATGTGAATTCCTGAATCTCAAGCCACCAGCGAGCAATTCTGGGAACTAGATCTTTTTTTGTTGCCGATGCTCTAACCGCTGCGCAATCGGTGTAAATTTTGAAATGGTTGCCGAGAAGATAAGTGCGAAAGTGCCTAAGGGAAAACACGACTGCCATAGTCTCTAATTCGTAAGAATGATACCTACTCTGTTCATAGGTACATTGTTTACTGAAAAAGGCGACAGGGTGCCAATTCTCAGAATATTTTTGCATTAGCACTCCCGCCACACCAATGCTGCTTGCGTCACAATGTAATTCTATGGAACGCTGTGGATCAAATATCTTTAAAACGGGGTCGTCAGCCAGGATACTTTTTATTAAATCAAATGCTTCGTCTTGGTCCGACGTCCAAGACCAAATAGCATTCTTTTTTAAAAGTTTTGTAAGGGGTTGCATAATAAAGGCATAATTAAGTATGAATTTTCTAAAATAATTCGAAAGGCCACAAAATTGTCTAAGTTCCTTTTTGCTTGATGGGCGTTTTAACTTTATGATGGCTTGGATTTTTAGTTTGTTTGGGCGAACACCTTCTTCCGAGATTTCATGACCCAAATAGGAGATTTTAGGAAGTAAAAACTGACACTTTAGTGGTTGAAGCGTTAATCCGTGTTTCTTTAAAGCCTTAAGTACGTTTTCCAACTTAAGAAACCCCTCATTATGAGTTTTAGATGGAATTAATATATCGTCTAAATATGGAAACGCTGTTCCTGGATCAAGTTCGCTCACAATCGTATGCATTAAATGTTGAAACACGAAAGGTGCATTGCAGAGACCAAAACTCATACGAAGGTATTCATAATGGCCATCTGGGGTAATAAAAGCTGTTTTATGTACAGAGTCGGCTGCCATGGGTATTTGATAATATCCCGAAAACAAATCGATCAAGGTAAAATATTTAAAATTTGCCAATTTGTCTATTTGATCATCAATTAACGGGAGGGGCCACTTTTGTTTCACTGTTAATGAGTTTAGCTTTCTATAGTCTACACACAGCCTAAAGTCACCATTTGGTTTTGGAACTAAAATAACGGGGCTTGCGTAGGGTGAGGTCGATTCGCGAATAATATTATTTTTAAGTAGCTCAGTGATCATATCTTTAAGTTTTTGTTTGTGCAAATCCGATAGTCTATACGGATTATAGCTCACTGGATTAGACGTGTTAAGATTTATTGTCATTGTGACAGACTCAGTTCTACCTATTTCACTCAAACTAACAGCTACACATTGTCTATACTTATTCAACAGTTCGAGTAATAAAAGTTTATCTTTCTCTTCACAGTTAATATTACTACATGTCAGAGGTTTCAAAAACGTGAGAGCGTTTATTAACGAGCTTTCTGAGAATGTGCTGAATTTGATATCACAACCGTTCTTGTAAAATACTACTTGCGGTTGTGACAAAAAATTGTTGCCCACCAAGACGTCTGCGGGGCATATGACATCAGGTACAACCACTAGTCCGGTTATTGCACTTACAGAATCAATAAAAATTTTACAGACACAGATGTGTTTAGACTCATAAATTTCGCCCGAAAAAGCCCTTAAGAAGTATGATCGACCACTTGCTATTTGGAGACCCAAGTTGGAGGCGATAGAGGTTTTTATTAGGGAACACTCACTACCTGTATCTATGAGACCTCTTATTTTAATATTATTAATTACAACGTCCTTAAAATACAGATTTACAAGCCGGTTTGCCACGAAAAGAATATTGTTTTTGTTTGAGGTTAATTGTCATGCCAAATTTTGGTTCCCCGGTATACGGTTCTTTCTTCGACAGTCTTTTGCGAAATGTCCCGGAATTTTGCAAAAATTGCACACGCCGGGTTCACTACGACGCGCTTTTTTCCCGGAGAAGCGACTCTGTGGGCAATTGAAACTACGGTGTCCTACCTCGGAACAATTATAGCAGCGAATTTTCTGCTGACCACTGTTACCCGGTTTGTAATTAAAGGCTGACAGAGTTGTTGACGAACTATTATTGAGGTGGCAACTTTTTAAGTAAGTAAATAAATCATCGCAATTTGAATAATTGGCGGCAAGGGC
This sequence comes from Taphrorychus bicolor, assembly GCA_951812265.1. Classification (NCBI taxonomy): domain Eukaryota; kingdom Metazoa; phylum Arthropoda; class Insecta; order Coleoptera; family Curculionidae; genus Taphrorychus; species Taphrorychus bicolor. The sequence goes on from OX638297.1 coordinate 40,135,588, forward strand.
CATTTGCCGAATGTCTTTATTTTGGAGTCCATGCACAATAATATTTACTTTGTCTTTTTCCGGAATATCCCATCGTAAGCGTTGTATTTTCTTTATCTTTTCTTGATAATACTCCGTTAAGTTTTTACTGTTGTTAGAAGAATAAACGGCAGCGTCGCGAAAGAGAAGTCCGGTACTCGAAACGTCCACTTCAAAAGTAGAACGTAGGGCAGTTTTCAACTGGACCCAACTTTTGTGCGCGAACTCTCCGTCCAAATACCAATCACGAGCGCGACCCACGAGTTTTGAAATAACAAAACTAGTGGTCGAGACATCATCCCATCGTAGAAAATATGCCCGCTCCTCGACCAAGCGTATCCATTTGTTTACGCTTATATCATCTTTACTTGGATTGAAATCGGGAACGTTCTCCCACGAAAAAGAAGAAATGTTCATACTGACCTCGTTTTGGCTTCTAATTACCGCTATTTCTCTTTGAAGAGCAGCCAGCTGCTGTGGTATTGAGAGTGGAGGCGTAAGCGAACGTCCATCTCCAGTTGTGGACATTGTTGATGAAGTTGACGGACCAGCACCCATAGTAGCGACTTGGTTATTTTCTGCCATTTCTTTTGAATCTGGTACTTCGATGGTGGCTTTTGATGAATCGCACAACACTAAACTTTACATTAATTCACCAAGAATAGTTTAAAAAAAAGTTTATGCACTTCCACGAATTACAAGAAAAACTAACTAATTTGTACTGCTGTTATCGCGAATTTTAGCAGATCCCAATGATCCCACTTCTGACAATTGTCGTAACTAAATTAAACAACTATTGATTTAGAAACACTTTATAATAATAATAACAATATGCAAGTATGCATATATAAAGTTAACAAATAACCAGAGCTAAAACCCGATCGACCAAGCTCTATCAGTGTTCGTACTTCAATCTCGACCCTTCCCGTTTTCCCATGCCTTTAGGCCAGTTGTTTATATTAACATAATATCGGCCCTAGATCCTAGACTAAACAAAACTAAGGAATGCATCGTTCATTTAAGCACCCGCGACGTAAATGAGGGACCGCGTCCTACATAGGTCTCACACTTAGCGTTCAAGAGAACAGTTTAACTGCTTTGGCAGGATTTAAACAACGGGCGACCCTTTTCCACTGCTAAGGTTGAGAACGTCGTGGCCATTTTCTGCAACGCGGCGTACGCCATCACCACCACTCTTTCCTGCAAGCTGCAGTTGCCAGGATATTTTTTTTTATAGAGTTATAATTTTTTATAGTCTTTTCCCCTTGATTTCTGGATAACTTTCCTGGACTCTATCGACCCTAATCACTGCAACAAATCTCATTGTAAAGAGTCTCAGAAGGTCACAAAGTTATTGCATTCAGCCGTGACCTATTGGCTCAGCTTCTACTCCACCCCATAGAGGCTGTATGTAAGCTTTAGTTCTAAGTACTTCCTAAACCCATGCACAGTTATATAGCATCTAGTAAACTACCAAGATGACTTTTTTTTCTGTATCCTATCCACCTATATCTTTTAGTCTATATTTTGGCTTGGTGTTGAGTTCCAGATTACACCTTTGAAGGCTTCTTGCTTTACTGTCAAAAGCAGTGGCACTAACTTACCCCACTCTCCGAATTATCTGGGCTGAGGCACAGTTAATTTGCCAAGCCACTAGACAACTCACACCCCTTTGATAAACTTGATTTGTTCTCGTTTATTTACTTTTTCTATATAGACCTTTCTTCTTTATTCAGAACTTCATCCTGAAGAAAGGGGGGCAAGATAATAAAATTTAATGTCTAACCTCAAGGCCATACCCAGTTATTGTTTATACAGACTACCTTTGAAAATCAATCGCAAAGTCCACTTTGCACACGTTTCTTCTTCTACGTTACCCCACGCTTCTATAACTTGAGTGTTTTAAATAGAATCCCTGCATATTTTTGCATTATTTAACTACCAATTTCAACATTTTCCAAAATGGTGTGGTGATTAATTGCCGGATAGGGACTAAAGGCAGCACTTATAATCCATAAGTTCTATAATCTCTTTTCAGGGCTGCAATAATGAAGAAAATGTTTGGACCTTTGTTGTTAATGCATATTATTTTAGTTAATCTACAAACTTATTGTACAGTGTTCAAGTCAAAATAAGATAGAAAACTTTGGGCTAGTTAGTTCAACTAGGCACAACAAAACGTGGGGGGGGACTGCCCAAAACACACAAAGAATCCTTCCTCTTAGACCTCTCGTGTCTTGTACGCAATCGCCACTTTACATATTCTCCAAATCTATAGACACAACACGTTCTAATTTAAAGGGTAAATTAACTTTTTTGATAACAAATTAATTTGTTGTCGTGAAGAATATTAGAAACTCTAAGGCTACAGACTTACTTTTTAGATGTTAAATAATTTTTTACATACCCTAAGGAATTTGTATTAAGAACTCTGGTAAAGCGCTGGAAGGATATTTCTTTACACACCAATATCAACCAACAAGGGTTTTTTAAAAGCATGTCATTTATATTTCATTGTAGCTAAAACCTGAACTAGATACTTATAATTATATATTTTTTAAAATTTTGAAAGGTTTATTTTTTCTGTTTTCCTCTAACTCAAACCATTTGAAAGTACCAGCTTTCGAAAGTCTAAAAAGTTACGTATTTCAAACGTCAATCGGAAATCGGTCAGGGTAAAATCGGAATAGTTTGTGTTACACAAAATATTTGAGACGAATCCAAAAACGAAACAATCTACGGAGTGTTCTATTTAAAAAAACGCAAGTTAATATCTGCTTCAGGAATAGCCGGAAGTATTCTTGAAAACTATTTAGGTCGTATGTGCAAATTTTCAGAAATATCATGTGTTCTCTTTTTCGAAAACGGCTAACGTACCATCGACACCCTCGTACACAGAACCCTGTAGATGACTGTAATTGACGTATAACCGTTAACCTTTGCAATAATGATTGTCGAAAATTTTTAGTTCTAAGGGGAATAATTATTTACGTCTATTTATTATACCTATTCAAAAATAGAATGAAACAAAATGTTTTAGATACATTTTGAATCAATGGTCTTTTATTTTGTTGCAGCTTCATACAACATGTCGAATACCACTGCCAAAAAAGCACACAATCACAAGCGAGTGGGTTCAACTGGTACCACTGGGGAAGACTCGTATTCATCAGATGACGAGGATAATTTAGAGACCGAGAACCCCGATCTCACCATCAGAGACCACGTTACCAGGCAGTTGTTTGATGACAGGCCCGAATATGGCTATTCTGCCGTTAGTACCATATCGGATAAAGTTAGAGGAATCACCGCCTCCAATAGAAATAGGTATGTTAGGTAATATAATAATTTAGGTAAAAACTCCATAAAACGTTGTCACGGAATAGTGTGCTTTATGTGATAATTAGAGGAGGTCTCAAAACATGGTATAAAAAAATTATTTGGCATTCTTTTAATTTAACTAAAAAATTTTAAATCTAGATAGGTTGAAAAAAATTAGGGACTTTTATGGAACTTCTTTCCCCTTGTAAATGTTCTATAAAGGTCCGTCATGGAAGTTTGTAATTTTAACGATTTTAATTGTAAAAGTACGTTTTAACATGATTTTATGAAGGAAGTTTCTAGTGTTCTTAACAAATAAAACTAATATTTGATGTTAGGCCAGGTTACACAAAAGACTATTTTTACTACCACCGTAAAACTTATGGTTTTTCTAAAAATGAGAATTATTTAAAAATTTCTTGTTCATTTTGTAAGAAAAAAGCTTTTTTAACTTTTTCATACAACGCACTGTTAAATAAACGTTAAATGACTTGCTTTAAACACTGCTCTAAGAGTTTGCGTTTTCATGGATTATTATTTGTTAGCTTTATATCACCAGATTATCAATATTGGTCAAGCCTGGTTGTCATTAGTTTTCATGACACATTAAAATAATTAAGTAAGTATAATAATTGTTTTTATCGGGGTATTAACAATATTTATTTTCAGAATTAGCACTCTGTATTTTCGTCCCAAGGCATTTTCGACTACAGTATATATAAAACTGGGATTATTTTTGGGTGTAGAACAGACCTTAAGTTTGTCACAAAAAAACCTGGTTTATCATGTATAAAAAATGTTAGTTTTATTTGTAAGGAGCGCTAAAAAAATGTATATATTATATTATCAAATGTAGGAAATTAATTTTATCATATAAATCGTCAAAATTCTGTGACGAACTTTAAGGAACAAGGGGGTAAAAGTTCCATAAAAGTCCTTAATTATTTTTACCTAAATCTAAAATTTTTAGGTTAAATTAACCAGAATGCCGGATAATTTTCCCACAATATTATGTTTTGAAACCTATTATCTGCATATAAATCGATAAAATTGAAAATTTCAGTGACGAACCTTTATGGAACTGTTACCACAAATTACTTTCCTAAATTATTTATTTGCTTATTATCTTTTCAGTTCGGATAGTTCCATGTGCAGTGATTTGGATTTGGAGAAGTGCGATTTGGAAGTGATAACATCGTACGACTTGAAAGATGACAGCGACAGTAAAAGCGCCACAAGTGGTGGAGACCAAGTTGACTGGTCTTCGTCAGTGGTTTCTTGCAAGGATCAATTGGTTTTAGATTTGCAGGTAATTTTAGCTTTGTCACAAGTCACTGTAAACCTTTTACGTCCATAACATACTATATCTAACAAAACGCGCCTTGAAATACCAATATTTCCAATATGTACTCAATTCGAGGTGTTCAAATATTTGCTCATGATTATAGTAGATAGTTTGGGGGGATTGGTGTTTAAACCATTAATTTTACATAATTCGTTAAGAAGTTAAAATCGTTAAGTGATCTAAAAGGAAACATTCTTTTTCGGAGAAGAAATAGTGAGCAACACTATAGGAGTTTTGACTTTGTAATTTATAGCATATTTTGCACAACTAGGCTAGCACAAAAATGTATTTATTTTTTTGAGAAATAACTCTTTCTACTGTGGCTAACATTGTCACACTGCAAACGATAATATAATTTGAATTGGTGTAATTCGTTAGCAGTGGACGTATTATAATGAAGGTCAGAATTAATTTTGATTGAAGACGAAATGATAAAAAAAACACCTGGTTTAATGTTGTCTGACAATTGGTAACAATCTGTTTCAAATGTTTCAGTATATCTTGATAGTTTCTTTACTAATTTCAAAAACTTTTTTCTAAAAACGCATTAAAAATTGAACTTTAACACGATAACGAACTATAAAAAAATAGCGATTTAAAGCATTAACTATTACAAGCATAAGCTACTTTTAACAATGTGCTTAAATTTGGAAAAAACAGTCGTTTGCATGAAGCTAAACCTACGATTGGTTAGCTGTATATAGTACATAAATCATTCCAGTTATTTATGAAGAAGTGTTAGACGTGAACGTAGTGTTTCAAGGCACACACGTAAATCTTTACGGGATAAACAAAGCGACCTCTGCAATTTGCATAGTTTCTTAAAAACAGTTTTAACCATTAGATCCTCATTAATCCATCAACAATAATCTCTATAGAGGAATTAAGGCGCGTCATTGTCAAAATCAAAATTTAGTCACTGAGTTTAGTTTTGTCAAATGTTTAACACTTCAGTTTTCTTTTCTGAGGCCCGGTGAGGCAAACAATACATGTTTTGGGTGATATTACTCATTTCCATGGTGTTTTACAAGATGAGATCAGTTGAATCGCATTTAATAGGTAGGCGAAATTAGAACAATTTACTTTCAACACTAGAGGCGAAAGTTATTGCTATGGGATTTTCTCTTACTAGAGGCGAAAATTTACGCTTTCGGTTAGTGCAAGCTGTGACGAAAGTTGTCTATTTTTACAGGGTCGTAAACAAAATATTACTGACAGTAACAGGTTTATTGCAACATTTATGTTATAACCTTTATCTATTTGCACTCGATCATGCCTAATTAATTTTACTTTTTCCCTTCTCATTGTAGATACGAACGTTTTAATTCCTTTATTTCATTTTCAGGATGAATTAAAGCAAGCCAGCAGACAATTGAAAATCAAAGACGAAGAACTGGCCAGAGTCAATAGGATAAGACAGGATGTAGAGGCCGAACTCGAAGATCTTACAGCCAGTTTGTTTCAGGTAAGAATCGCACATTACCCGGCGTTATAAATTGCAAGTTTTTATGTGTTAAGGTCAACAGCCTTGGCTATGGCATTATCATAGCGGATGCATGTACGTTAAACTGATTTATCCATGAAACTCATGTCATGTGTGTGGGTTAAGCTGCGAAGGTCTTGCGCCTTTAAGTGCAACCTGAGTTGCACAAAGTCCAAACTTTTGACACAAAAAAAAAACTGAATTTCCGATTGAAAGAGAAACCGCATAGGATATGCTGTGTCGTTTATAATTTTTCATGCTTTCTGCGACAAGTGGATAAGTTGCGGTTTCACCTGGTACGAACAGTCACCGAGATGTCGCCGTTTTGTCTCGTTTGCTTATGCATGGTGTACTTCGAATCAATAACCTAAGAAATTGATTGTTTGTTAGGAAATCGTTTTGTTATTAGTTAGGTATGCAGTGTCATAGGTTGTTTCTTGCATAAATATTTATGTAGTTTTTTTAAGTATTATTATGACATATAATGGTTTGAACTAATTATTTCGTTCGTGTTAGCGTTATGCTCATAATATATTAACGGTGTTTGTAGTATGTACCGTAATGGGTTTTACTTTAACGACTGTTTGTCAGTTGAACCAGCATAATTTAAAAGCAGCGGGACCTAATAGTCTGTTGATGACAGGTTTAGGTACCTAAACAGTTGCATGGTCTATAATAGAGAAATTTAGTTTTAGTTACAACTATTTGTGGCCTAAAATATTGTCATTCGTTTTTAATTTAAGACCAACCTCCCAAATTTAGTCATTTTTATACCTAGTTTATCAGTAGATCATCAAATTCATCATTTTGTTGACAAAAATATATTTTTATTTCTTTGTGACTTGCTACATTTCATACCATATTTACCAATTACCTCTATTTCTAAATGTAATAGAAGGCAATCTTGAGTAGTTTCACTCTTGAGCTCAATATTGCTTAGCTCAGATAGTAGCTCAGAAAGAATATACAGAGTGATTCCAAATTTGGAGAATTCCTCCTTATACCTTGACTTCAAAAGTAACATTTTTTTTCTTGCAATTTTTTCGAAACTTTAAACTAAGCAAATAGCTAACAACTTTCAGAATATTGTGTAGGTTTGAATAGCCACCTGAGATGTATATTTTTCAAAACCACAACAGTGTACCACAATACCTACCAGCAGATAATCAATATGTTTGAAGATAAACGTAATACCTAGGCTACTGCTTAAAAAAAAATAAAAGTAATTGTGTTTCTCTTTCGCACGATGTACATTCACTTATTTTTGGCATCTCGTTATCGGTAAAATCATAATTTTTTTATACCTATCTCTTTTCGGCACATGTTGAGAAGATACGATAAAAATGTCAAAGTCAGATTTCCAACGCCTGCTTGATGACAATAATAAGTCAATGGTTTATGCATTGTGTTTATTTTTTTATTTTGTCTCACTTTTAACGGGTTGTATATATTTTTTGTTTCCTCATATAGAGATGTCATTCAAAAACGAGATTGCTTGGTTTGTCCTAAAGTTTTATATGATTTGAGAATGTCGTTCATTTTACACAAAGAGACCTAGTAATTTAAACAAGACAAAGCGTGATTTTGGTCACGATCTCAGTACATTTAATTAAAATATTATAACGGTAACACGTGTTTCATTAGGCCTAGCTACTTCTAAGGGCAAGAAGTTGGATTTGTTGGAAAAGATGAAAATCACGAGAGCTATCAAGAGCCCCATTCTCACCTGTGTTAACGATGTTTTCAATTTTGTACCCAATTAAATTTTTAAAAATATCAAATAAATTCCCGGGTCTTGAGCGCTATCTCTGTATAATTCCAATTTGTTTATTTACTTTCACCAGTCGCCCTTCGTCCTTTCATTGGGAAGTATCGAATGGACAATTTTATCGAGTTCTGTTTTTAAGCAGGAATAACCTCACATTTTCAAACGGGATACCCTGTACGCTTTGCGAGTTCCAGATAGGCATTTTGTACTTCTCTTATTTTGCACTCGATTGAAAATGATTTTTTCTACACACGTCAAATAATGACGCATTTTACGCTTTCATTAGACAAACGAAAACTTAACCTTTTTTGAGGATCAGAATGTGAGTTCACTTTTACGCCCAGGACAGCAAGCGAAAAAGATTTTATCGCTTGCTGTCATTAGAAACTACCACCATTCAACCAAATATTTAAAACGTCATTGTCACTTTGATTTAAATTTTCAGATTGTGTCTTTATTCAAATTTCAGATTATTTGGAATTTATTGTATGTAGAAAAAAGGTTGTATGCATCATAGTGTATGCTCGTTGTATGCTCTCGAGTGATTGCCGCTCTCCGCTTCGCGTCGAGCGGCAAACTTCACTCTCCGAGCAAAAAAAGTTTTACTTTTCGCTCTTAATACATAAATAACTATTAAATGAGTGTTGCATGATTTAGTTATACAAGCAATATTAAGCAACAAAGAACTAAACATTTGATAAATACTTATAATAATTGCTCAAAATGGTGTCTTTCGACTTCAGTGCATTTTGTGCAACGTTGGACTAAAGAATTGACTGCTCGTAAAATTTGCGGAGGGTCGTACCGAATTTCTTGGAAACCTTCTTGGATGCGGTTTATTGACTGGTCTTTCGTTTGGACTGGTAATTCATATACTTTTCCTTTAAGAGCTTCCCAAAAATCAAAATCCAGTGAATTTAAATCGGGGGATCTAGGTGGCCAAGCAAAAGGTCCTGAGCGACCTATCCAACGTTGCGGATAATTTCTGTCGAGCCACTATCGAACTATTCTTCTGTAATGCGCTGGCGCTCCATCCAGCTGGATCCACATCTCTGGCCTTAGAAGAAGGGGTACATCATCAAGCAACTCAAATAAATGGTTTTGTAGAAAGTCATAAAATAATTGACTGATCAGGCGATCGGGTAAGATGTAGGGTCCACAAAGCGTATTCTCAATTAAGCCACTCCAGATATTCACACGGAACTCATGTTGGAAATCATGTGAACGAATGGCATGCGGATTTTCGAGTCTCCTGGTAAAGCTTGCTTCGCCTGTCCATCGAGTTTTATGTAGAAACTGCTTATTATGCTCGACTATGTCTAACATCCAGCGGCAAAATGCTGATATCCTGGGAGGGTCTTCCGGTTGCAAATTTTGAACGGGTTGGAAATGGAAAGGCTTTCTAAAATCTGAATGCAAAGTACGTCAAACGGTAGATTGGGAAATCTGCAATTGTTGCGCAGCTCTTATCTCTTGATTAACATCAAATATGCGTAAAATTTGATTATTTCTTCTGACGCGATCTCTGTTATCGTTTACTAGATTTGATCTTTCTGCCGTATTCCAAATTGAGAAAAGTTTCGATGCGTATTTGTGAACACTCTTGCATTGGGAAGGGTTCTATTTGGATATGGCCGTTGGTATTCACGAACTGCGGCATTACTGCTGCCATTGCAATATCCGTAAACAAAATGAATATCTGCATATTCTTGATTAGTGAATTCTCTAGGCATAGTGATTCTTTCTTAACAAATGTGACTAACTCTCGGATCAACTACAAATTATCTTAACCGCAAGTTGACGTAACTGCATGTTGACGTAACTTAAAAAAATATGTCAAACTGACAATAACCAGAAAGTATCTAGAGGTACCAGTTAATAAATAAAAAAGAAGGTTGCCAAGTAATTCGGAACGACCCTCCGCAAATTTTATGAGCAGTCAATTCTTTAGTCCAACGTTGCAGAAAATGTATTGAAGTCGAAGGACACCACTTTGAACAATTATTATAATTTTTTATCAAATGTTTAGTTCTTTGTTGTTTACAATTAGTTTATTGCCTCGATAAGTTCGAATTTCGTTTACTTCGACTTCGAACTGTACGGTCCGACGCACTGTACAGTACTTACTGAACAGTGCGTCGGAAGAAAAATTTCCAAGAGACCTTTTTCTTTCAAAATTAAAAACTTATTTTTCTAAAAAATGATTAGGCGACTTATTAATACGTGCTCCACTGGTGGAGATAATAACAATTACTATTTAAATAGTAATTGTATAGGCGTTTGAAAATAAAATGAATTTTGTGTTTTTTTATAAAACTTCAACACCCTGTATTTCCTCAAAGACGCATTTCAGGGATATAGTTTATAGAGCAAACTGGGATTATTTTTGGACGTAGAATACGTGGTTAAAATTTGTACAATAAAACCTGAATGATCCTGTATATTATGCTATATTTTCATATATAAACATTAAACGTGCTTTGTTCTCGAGGTTGTTCGACAACAATATCCAGAAAAAAACAACTTCAAACAGTAACATTATGTGATAACAGACTAACAGCTATAATGTATAAATTGAAAGCTAAGCAACTGTTAGTTTACTAACAAGAAAAAAAATTGTTATAAATCTTGCTTTATTTGTCTATTTTTTTGTTCAATATACATCTTGTTTAATAATTTTTTCCCTTGACCTGTTGCATCTCTAATTCGACTTTATAATTCATTAATGCATTAACAAAGAGTTGCATAATAGTATATTAAGATATAAGTTTCATAAGACACATTTTCATTCTTTTACATTCTTATTGAAAAAACAAATGATAGGAATACTCTCAGAGCGCTCGAGAGCACCACCCGAAACAGTTATTAGTCGAAATCGCATAGGTTCTCGAATTCTGAGTTCGTCTGTTAAATGTCATTCGCGTCATCATATTTATATCTCAATGTGATTTTTATTAAGTTAGTATTGCTAATAATGCTACAAATTTTTAGTTTTCCATAATCATTGGTTATGATTTAATACCATTAAAACCATTGAACATTGAAAACCATCATTCTAACACATTCTATTTATTTTACAAATAATATACAACACTAATTTTGTAAGTACCTAGACCCGCTTAAAGAAGATGAGAGAAAATTGCAAAACTGAATCCCTCTGAATTAGACTTTTTATTTCCTGCATGCTTGAAAAAGAAATAGTATATGTTACTCGGAGTAAAAGGTCTTTTTGTGCTTCGCCTAGTTGCATGACTCAGTTTCGCTTCGGCCGTCAATCTCTGGGCTCAGCACGAAAAGACCCACTTTTAATCCTAGTGACATAATCTGCTATTTTCTATTGAGGTAGAAAAAAATTTATTACTTCAACGGTCTAGTAATTTTTGTTCCTTAAAAATAAGTTATCAGCGTGACAGTGATTGTTGCGCTGGTATTAATGGACTGTATTAATTTGGGTTTTAACATACATTTATTTCTGATTAAAACGGACAATCGACACTAGCCGTTCAATGTTAACAGCCATTGTTTTTTCTCTCCTTCGCCACGTTGCCGCTTATTCTAATTTCTCAAATAGGCTCCAACATCCCGGCCGCCTTGGAGTACTTAGTACTTCAACTTAAAATTAATAATAAAAAAAACTTAAATATAATATATTAGGAAACCTAAAATTTCTTCATCTAACGCCATAAATCATGGTATCCCGAAACACGAGTTAGTCCAATTCAGCAACTGTTCATATCGCCTGATACATTTGGCAACACACAAAGACGGTTTATAGCTCGAGTTACTTCAGTGTTTCGTATCTTCACTCTTGCCACTCTAACGATACCGTCTGCTCCAGGAATTAACTCAGTGACTCGTCCTAGTGGCCAGTTGCAGCACAACATATTGTCTTCCTTTAACAGAACCAACGCTCCAACCTGCAACAACTCAGGATACCGTTGCCTCCACTTAACTCTAGTTTGGAGTTCAGCTAGGTACTCCTTGTGCCACCTTGTCCAGTAGTGTTGGATTATAGATTGAATTGTTTGCCATCTCTTCAATCTATTTTCGGGAACATTTGTTAAATCTCTCTCCGGCAGAGCAGTCAGCGATCTTCCGATCAGGAAATGAGCTGGTGTTAGGGTAGACAGATCTTCTGGGTCCGATGTCAAAGGGCACATAGGGCGCGAATTTAATATCCCTTCGACCTGTGTCAAAACCGTACTGAATTCCTCAAAAGTTAACGTTCTAGTTCCAATTACGCGTTTGAGATGACTCTTGGTGCTTTTTATGCCAGCTTCCCAAATACCTCCGAAATTTGGCGATTTTGCTGGAATGAAATGCCAGCGAATACGTTCGATTCCGAGCTGATTAGCAATGGCTTCAGAATGCTGTTCTAAAAATTCATAAACCTTACCAATTTCGTTGTTGGCGCCAACATAATTGGTACCATTATCTGAGTAAATGTTTGCTGGTCTACCTCGGCGGCCAACAAATCGCTTAAAAGCTGCTAAGAACGCTTCAGTAGAGAGTTCCGTCACCAACTCTAAATGCACTGCCTTGGTTGACATGCATATAAACAAACAAATATAAGCCTTAGTAATTTTTGCTCCACGAGTCTTTCGATCCCTAATAAAGAATGGACCCCCATAGTCTGTTCCCACGTTACAAAACGGAAATGTACTACTTACTCGCGTAGCAGGCAAATCACCCATTAAATATTGTAATGGTCTTGGATTAGATCGAAAACACACAACACAATTCCTAACTACCTTCTTACATAAGTTGCGACCTGATATTGGCCAGTATCTTTCCCTAACTGAACAAAGAAGTAACTGAACACCACAATGCAAAAGTCGTTCATGCTCCGATTTTAAAATTCGCGACGTTAGTTCATGATTAGAGGGCAAAATAATCGGGTATTTTTTGTCAAAAGGTTGAGTTGCATTTCTCAAACGACCACCCACACGAATTAAACCCTTATAGAAAAAAGGATTTAACGATAATAAGCTACTACTTCGGTGAACTGGTTTTTCTCTTTTCAGTGCGGAATATTCTTGAGGAAAGCTTTGCATTTGAGCGTCAACAATAAGTACCATTAAAGCATCCTCAATTTCACTAGGTACCAATAACCCGCTTTGTTTTTTCTTGCTTCTTAAATTATAAATGAATCGTCGTACATAAGCTAAAACTCTTAAGACCCTTGTTAATGATGAGATCTTACTCAATAACTCGTGCACGAAAGTAGGTTCTTTCGTTGCAATGTGCGAGACAGTCACTCGTTCTTCAGGAATTGGTTCCACGATGGCGTCACTTGAGAAATCCCAATTGCTATTATTCAGTTGAAACCAACTTGGGCCGATCCACCACAAACTAGTCTGAATCAAATTCTCTGCCAGTGCACCTCTCGACACCAAGTCTGCCGGGTTTTCTGATGATCTTACATAACCCCAATCCTTTGTATCAGTCAATGATTGTATTTCGCTAACTCTATTTGCTATGAAAGTTTTCCATCTAATTGGTGAACTCTTTATCCAACAAAGCACTATCGTGGAGTCGGTCCAAAAGTACTTCCCATCAAACCGCAAACCTAAGGACTCCATTGTTTTATTCATTAACTGACTTAACAAAACTGCACCACATAATTCCAGGCGGGGTAAACTTATTTGCTTTAAAGGAGCAACTCTGGACTTAGCACAAAACAAATGAGATGCAAAAAGTCCAGATGACAAGCTACAACGAATATACACGCACGCACCGTAGGCCTTGGTTGACGCGTCACTAAATCCATGAATTTCAATCTTGATATAATTGGAAACAATACCTTGTCTTGGCACCTTAATATTGTTGACGTTCTTCAAATCGGACTGAAACTCTTCCCATATCCTAAGAATTTCACTTGAAATGGGTTCATCCCAACCGCACTTATGCTTCCACAACTCTTGCATAATCAGCTTTGCGGCAGTCAGTAGCGGGCCTAACAATCCCAATGGGTCATATATCTGACAGATCACTGACAATATAGATCGTTTTGTAGGACACTTCAAAGGCAACCTTTCCGTATTAATCTTGTAACATATTGTATCCTGATTCGAATCCCAGAATATACCAAGGGTCTTACTATGTTCTCCCTCCTTTATGTGCACTACACTGACTTCCAGGTTCTCATTCAATTCAAATTTCCGGAGTATGTTGCTGTCATTACATAACCACTTACGCAAAGGAAACCCAGCTGCATTAAGGCTACCTGTAATCTGTTTTTGCATTTTCAAAAGCTCCTTTTCGTCGTTTGCTCCAGTAAGAAGATCATCCATGTAAAAATCCCGTTTTATTATTTTACTGACATCAGGATTCTTGTCTTCAACTTCAGCAGCAACCTGGAACAAACATTTTACTGCCAAATATGGTGACGAGGCATTTCCGTACGTGACGGTATTCAGAGAAAACACCTTCAGGTTTGAACCTTGCGTTGAACGCCAAAATATTTTCTGGTACTTTCTTTGATCAGGATCAACAAGAATCTGTCTGTACATTTTAGATATGTCTGCGGTCATGACATATCTGTAAGTTCGAAACCTAAGCAGTATTGCAAAAATATCCTCTTGCAAGGTAGGTCCTATGTATTGCACGTCATTCAGCGACAAGCCTGCATCAGTCTTACACGATGAGTCAAAAACCACTCTACAATTTGTGGTCAAGCTATTTGTCTTAACAACGGCATGATGCGGTAAAAAGTAACCTTCTGAGGATTCTGCATCAACTTCTGACATATGATTAAGCGTTTCATATTCGGTCATAAATTTGACATAATCTTGTCGTAATTCGGGGTTTCTTTCTAATTTCCGTTCTAGTAAGTGGAATCTCCTTTGAGCAATCTCCTTAGAATTTCCCAAGTCTTTAATATTTGGTTTAAAAGGAATTTTAACAATAAACCTACCCTCGTCATTTCTTTTCACTGTTTTCTCAAAGAGATGTTCACAAAACTTTTCTTCTTGAGACAAAGCTTTATTCTTGCTGACTTCTTCTATTTCCCAGAATTTCTGCAACAGGTCATCAGCTGCTCTATCTGTATTTTCAACTAAATGACAATTTATCGAGTTTTTTGCATTGCACTTGGATAACTCGGTATTCCCTGCTACAACCCAACCAAACAACGTATTTTTTAATATCGGTAGGTTTGATCCCAACGCTTCATAGCCCGGAGTCATGACTTTCCAAAAAATATCGGATCCGAGCAACAAATCAACATCGTTAGCTTCATTAAAAGAAGGATCCGCTAAATTAATCCAAGGTGGTATTTTCAATAATTTTTTATTAAAACTTACACTAGGCAACTTACAAATAACATTTGGCATAACTAAACAGCGTACTTCAATGTGAAACTCACCATCACACGATTGAATCCTCACAGATACCTGTTGATTCACGTTTGATAAAGTTTGTCCTATTCCTCTAACCACATGCTTTACTGGACTTCGCCTCAAATCAAGCTCCCTGCATAATTTTTCTGACATAAAGTTCGACTGAGAGCCGCTATCCAACAAAGCACGTGCCCTCAAAGTTTTCCCTTGGCTTTCCAACAAAACCACTGCAGTCGACAATAAAACCTGCGAACTATCACTCAATCGTGCAACGTCGCAATGCAATCCATGCGCCGCATCCTTTTCTAAGTCGCTGCTGTCGCCGTCGTCCCTTATCGGCGTGGTAATGGCTGCTGCGGCGTTCCCATTCGTTTCCGGGTTAACTGAATTTTCACCATCGTTTGACGAATTCAAATCTTTTTTGTCCAACTTCGATTCCAAATGAAGAACAGCATTATGGGACTTTTGGCACCTTGGACACTTTCGCGCTTTACATTTCCAGAACGGATGGGTGTCCCGAAGACAAATTGTACACAGTTTCAACTGCCGTACCGCGAAAATACGATCAGAAATGGATAAATTTAAAAACCCTTTACACTGAAATATGCTATGCTCTTCCTTGCAATAATAACACCTAATCCTACACACGTCTTTATTTTCCGTGGACGCGAATCCGTAACTACGAGCTTTTCTGGTTTTAAAATCACTTTTCGATTCTTCTGATTTGCAATTTTCAAGCTTTTCAAGAACCTCGCATTTTTTTTTAAGAAATCCATTCATATCAGTTAATGCAGGTAAGTCTCCCGCAATTTTAAAACTTTCCCAATCGCGCCTGGTGACGGAATCAAACTTATTACATATTATATAAATAATTAAACGATCCCATGCATCTGTATTCTCACCTAATGCATTTAAAGAACGCAAATGTTTGTTAAATGAATCAAACAAATTTCTCAACTCAACATGAGATTCTTTTTGCAGTTTTGGATATTCAAATAAATCACGAATATGATTATGAACTATCATATTTTTATTCTCAAACCTCTCGGTCAGCATCTGCCATGCAACATTGTAATTGTCTGCTGATACATGCAATGAACTTATCATTTTAGCAGCCTCATTGACCAGAGATGTTCGAAGATAATAAAATCTTTGAATATTAGTCAAAGACTGATTTTCATGCACTAATGCCATAAAAATATCTTTAAATTCTAACCAATGACCATATTGGCCCTCAAATTTTGGTAGCGCTATGGGGGGTAACTTTACTAAGGATCGAACTGACTCATCCAATGACAAACCTGGCCTTGTGGCTGACTGACTACTTACACCTGAGCCCGCCACTGAACTCCCTGAATCGTCCTGGGTCTTCAAATAAGACTTTGCCTTACTAATCAACTCAAAATACACACTCTCAAATGAATCTCGCTCGATTTCGTCTGTTTCAGAGGTATCCAGTAACTCAATTTCAGATTGCAGAGCATCAAACTCTTCGAAGAGTGGCTCTATTTTCTCCAACCTGACTTGTAATTGAATATACATGCTTTCCGACTTCTCTTGATCAATAATACTATTCAAATAAGTTCGGAAACGAGTCAGTTTGGATTTTAAAGCAGCCCTCTTGGATTTCAACTGTACTAATTCAGCCATGCTTAACGATTCAATGACGGTAAAGACACAGTCGAAAGAATATCTTACAAAAAGTAAATAAAACAATCTTACTTGCTAACGACAGAGGACCCGTGGCGCAAATTTCGCGATTTCTTCCTTGCAATCCTCTTCGATCAGCTGACTGACTCTCAACTGGAATTTGTCGAGATTTTGCACTATTTTCGAGGGTTTTTCTTCATTATTTTCACTCGATGATCGGGTCGATGGACCAATGTTGCGCTGGTATTAATGGACTGTATTAATTTGGGTTTTAACATACATTTATTTCTGATTAAAACGGACAATCGACACTAGCCGTTCAATGTTAACAGCCATTGTTTTTTCTCTCCTTCGCCACGTTGCCGCTTATTCTAATTTCTCAAATAGGCTCCAACAGTGATGTTGAATTTGCTTGATAATTATTTGACATTTCATATTACCGCCGGTACTTAACGTCAAATTTCACTAATACCACTTCAGCAAAGCAAAAATAACTATAGCAATGTGTTTATGAGGCTGTAAACTCTCTAATTTTGACATATAAATTGACACTTTTCAAACTGATGACGTGTGAGTGTGTAACGCCTACTAGTACTACTCCTACTGCACGGTAACACCTTGCGGTCGGACTGAGTAAATCTGAAACACCCTGTATCTGAGAGGCGAAAGAGTTGCAGGCCAAATCTGTATAAATTTTGTTTTATTTTTGGATGTCAAATATGCTGTTAACATTAGTTGCGTTTGTATCTGAACACCTGTAAGAAGATAAGTATTTTTGAAATCTGCTTCCCTTGTTCTCTCGATCTAACTTAAAAGTTATATCGCGTTATATATGAGAAAAATCAACATTTTGTTAAAACTTAGATGTATACATATCTTCTAAATACAGGTTTGGCTTACTCTCATGGTCATATTAAAAAGCTCAAACAAACTAATTTTGAGTTCGGAATAGGAAATGCAAAATGTTTACATATTGGGAATATTTTACATTCATTATGCGTATTTTCATCTAGCATATTCAAGGATTGATGAATATGTATCGGGTGTGCCATTATGATGTCCTGTCCTGTTTTATGGTATATAGGCGTTTAAAAGTGTGACGAAATAAAATAAACACAATGTACGTATCGTCATATTTTATATTCATTATGCGAATTTTTGTCCAGTATATGTGGATCAATCCTTCAATTCTTGTGTAACGATTGATCCACATATACTGGATGTCACTTTATAATATCCCATATTCTTATTTTCGTTATTATGACAGATAGAAAAAAAAAAGTGACAATGAGAAGGTTTTAGCATTTTCCCTAACAGTTTATGGACGTAGTTCAAAATAAAATGGGATGTACCTACTGTTACTGCCCTACAAATAAATATTTAAAAATTTTAAATGAGCACCCTCTAGATTATGTGATATTTGAATAGATCTTCTCAAGACCTTCTCAAAAATAACTTATATGTCATATTTCTGACTAGGTGTACTATACATACGAGTGAGTAAGCAACAATGACACATTGCATATACAGCTTTTCATTAACTTTTTCCAAACAGTGGGCCATGGAAATCCCATAGATTACCCCCTGTATAAAAACTGAACAGTGTCAGTATTTCCAAAATTTAAAGGTTAGAAAATACTGTTGTTACAAAAAATGTTGGTGCCAGAACTTACCAAAAATAAAAACTGCAAGGAAAATAAATTAAAGTATGTTCAATATCATATGTTACAAGAAAGTTTGGTAATCTTGAAGATTATGGTAAAAATAATTTAAAATTGATTTTTGGTTTTGTGCGGAATCTTTTTAGGCATTTGAATCGAATTAATTTATTTACTGACATTTTTTAATAAGGCAACAACTAGATAAAAAAATCATAATAACTTTTGAGACATTATTAATGGTATTTACAAATATAGACAAAATTTATTTTCCTACAAACGATTAGCTACCCACGTCACTGGTATTACTAAGAACGTCTTATTTACTTGAATGAGAAATATGCGCTTTCTTTAGCTTTTGAAATGTATAAAATGTACAAAAAATCCGGTGTTTATTATTCATTATCTCCTCTGATATGGAAAACTTAGAACCTCTAGTTATAATCGCTATAATGTTTATTGTAAGAGAACATCTCGCAATTTCTTGAACTTTAATCGTTTTGGCAAATATTGGATTTTTTTTACCAGATCTTATTAACAACATTTGCACTGAAATCTTTATACTTGCAATTTATATAGTTCAAACTTTCTTTCTTAGAGTTGTCTAATCTTACTGGTTTTGTGAAAGTTGGCTTTCTCCCTTCTTCAGTAATTATTAAAACATCTCAATTAATACAATTCCATGCGTATCTTTATTTGGCTTACTTTATTCTTCAGAATTTAAACCCCCCTTTAATACCTCCGTTCGTCTCTGCTGCATGCTTGGGTGCAACAAACTTTTTATCGATTTTTATTTAACCTTAAGGTTTATTAATGGCAAATGTATGTATACACAGGGAACGGTGGTCTAAAAATAAGTTAAGACCTTCCACTCCATTTTTTTCAAATAAAAACTATAATTTTTTGTTTAATTTTTTAATTGTCCTTCGAATTTTCCTCTGAACTCAGTTCAACGTATAAAAAAAAAATTAAAGTAATTGTGGAGCAATATACAATTTATCATGTCAATAGCTGAGATCCATTTTTAAATAAGACGGATTTATTATTATAAACTGGACACAGGCCGTTGAAAACAATGTAAAACGACAATGGTAAAACCTATATTCCCCTCTCAATCGCCTTGTACAGGGCGGTTAAGAAGTGTTTATCATGTCTATGTTCGATTTTGGTAAGTTCTTATAACAATATAGTGCAAGGAAATAAAGTAGGTTCGGTAAGCATTTTTGACAACACGAATCATCACAGCAACTGGGTAGTGTTTTATCTAGGCATTTTTTAATACATACATGAATTATCGCTTTATAATGTTTGTTTCAACGTTGGTATTTCCTACAATGCGCGCCTTTTGAACGAGATAACAATGGCATACTCCGCCCTTTGTAAAGTATTGAAATAAACCCAAGTTTATGTAGGCATCGATAAATACAACAAATCTATTCCTAGTTAAGTACGTATAAGATTCATATGGGTACCTTTAATTCTTGGAAGAATCATAATTAATAGATTCCGTCAGAGATGACTTTAAAAAAAATCACGATTGTATTGTAGCCAAGTGGAACACCTTGAATACCACTTTTGATGCTCGTGTATGCATCAAACAGGTTCACGTGAGCACAGGAAAAATTAAATTAATAATTGTACAAAGCTGTGTGAATTAATTCAAGATCAGTACATAAGGAAAGATTATCACGACCAAATGAATAGTAGTTATTATTAACAAAATAATACAAGTAACTATAGCGGGAGACGCTCGTTTATACATGTGTTCGTGACCTATTAGCATTCACTCCGCTCCCACATAGTTTAGTTTACTTGTTACAGAGGGTCACATTTTATCACACGGCACAGAGCATGTCAATGCAAAATAATTCTCATTCGATTGATTAAAAATAATTATATCGTCTCAAAGTAAAAATTTGTTATATGTCGTTATAATAGCTTAATAAGGAATATAGGTCAGGTACTTTTTAAGTAAAATACCTGCAGTAAGTGCAATAGTTTCAGTAAGTTTAATAACAATTAAAGGATATCAAAAATATTTTTTTGTTTAATCTAGGCAAAGGTTGCAATTGTTCGCAGCCTAATGATGATTTGAGTTATAATAATAATGATAACAAATACTAAGTGAAATCTTTACATTTATATATTTATACATAATAATTTGTATATAATATCGTACATTTTCTTGAAACTATAGATTTTTATATTATAATTAAAACACAATAGATACAATACTTTCCTCGTTAGTTTTATTATAAAAATGTAATATCTTTGATGTTCACGTCAGAATTAGATAACTAACAATTCAAAGTTTATATTGGTAGAGTCAACAGTTTATTATTGAGTAACTCAAACAACAAATTATTGAGTAAAATTATATTTATAAATATTGATACAACGAGTTGTTTCAGTTCTATTTGGGGGAGTCCAATAGTAATAGTTTTTTTTTAATATCTTCTAAATAAACTTTGTGAAGTTTTTATGAAAATTTAACATATTGTTCTATACCCACGTTTGTCTCATTATTGTGGTACTTGTTTCTTTTTTTTTGGTATTTGTTTTTTTTTTATTTTTTATAAAAGTAAAATAAATTACCTTTTTCTTTAGGAAGCCCACAATATGGTCCGAGAAGCCAATGAAAAACAGGCAGCCGCAGAGAAAGCTCTAAAAGAAAGTCAGATGAAGGTAGACGTGCTGACAGCTGAAGTTTCCGCTCTGAAGACCTTAGTTCTTACTTCCACGCCCAGTTCGCCAAACCCGCATTTGCATCCCCAGATATCTAAAGATGAAGCAGGTAGGTATCTAATTAAACAATCAGTCAATCAAAATCTTTTTTTGGTTTCTCCGATGGATAAGTAGTAAATACCTATGGAATGGCCACAGTATGTGTCAAAGTATAAAAGAAATAAGCTAAGATACCATCAAATTTATACCACATAATTTGGATACACTAGATCATTAAAAATCAGTGTTGCCAACTCGAAAATTTAAATTCGCTCATTTAATTTACCACTCTCAGAGAGCGCTAGTATCATTGAAATTCCTTGCTGTTTATCCTCGCGCCAAGTTTGTCTACACCGCTATTATTTTACATCTGAAAAGACTCTCCTGTCTTACAGTTTTGGCCCCCTTTTTTTAGCAGTGGCCACCTAAAAAATGGCGGCGATATCCGGAACTATTAATTAAAAATTAGTCAAATTTTTTTTTTGCCTGTCTGTAAATTTTATAAAACTTTTTCCCCCTTGTTTTAATGATTGTGTTTGTAAGAGGATGATGTTCCATCATATTCTTACAAACAAATGTTCAATCATCTTCTCACTGAAGTTTGTAACGAGAATTTAAAAAAATCGTTAAAAGAGATAATTAAAAATAAATGACACTTTTTGCTCCCTTCAATGTGGTATTTTCATATTTAAAATCAGACGTTTCGTTTTTCATCCATCGTCAAATTATTATTTTTTTAACTACAGTCTAGGATTTTTTATATTGTATTCTTAACTTCCTTGCAATTCTTCATTTCAATTCAGCATGCATTTCCAATCAGAATTCAGAATTGATGCTTCCATAAAAACGAAAAGTCGGATTTTAAATAGGAAAATAAGACAAATACAATACATAGTACACACACAATACAATACAATAAATTAAGACAAGAAAAAAAAAACTTTTTTTTCAAAATATTAATGTTTTGCGAATATTTCCGCAACCAGTTGGAATTTTGGAAATTTGAAAACGTCATTTTTATAAACTTTTAGTTGCGCAAAGCTGTGAGAAAGACTATTTAAGATAAAAATACAACAAACATAAAAAGTTGGAAAATTAAACCATATTAACCGAGCGGCACATAAAAAGTTCGAAGAAAAAAAATAATGAAAAATGAAGTAAAAATGTAATGTAAAAAAATCACAAAAACAAGTGAGAGTTTTAGAATGTTTTGCGTGGAGAGAAAAAAAAACAGGAGATAAGACAATTTGAAAAGCAAAAATTTAGGATCATTAAAAAGGAAGAAAATAGGTCCCAATAAGTCTAAAACTATGTCAAAAAAAGAAATTAACGAATAAAATTTATAAGTGAGAAAAACAATGTATTAAGTATAAATAAAAATATTAAATATAAGAACTTGCTTTGCACCAATCAGAACGGCGTAGCCAAGCATCTGGTTTGGTCTCGCGACAAAATCCGAACTTTTCTTTTCTTCCCCTATCAGGTAGTAACTATCGAGTTCAAAGTGGACACCTAAAAAATGGCGGCGATATCCGCCAGAAGTAACACTTTACGTCAAATAATAGAAACCCCGATCCGTATCTTCTAGGTCATTGGTCTACACTTTACATTACCTAGCACTAATGGTACGTCCCCATATGCGGATATGGCGTATATTGAGCATTTGGCGCTGTGGTCTGATTGGTTGAAATTGAAGGTTCTTGCTAAGTGTTGCCAAATTTCCGCATTCTTATTAAAGTGTGTAACCCCAACCTTTTAGTACAGGTTTGTAGAAGGTGGCGTAGAGAAAGTAAAAAATAGATTTTTTTTTAATGGATTAATGACTTTTTTAGGCTATAAAGCAAATAGCCGAAAAAAGTCATTAATCCAATTACTAATTAATTACCATACATTACTTCTATAAACTGAATTCATCATTTCTCTCACCAGTCCCAACAGTAACGTTGTTCTTGTTCTTCTGGAAGTCTCTGGAACCTATTTAGACTGACAATGTATTTATTTGCCTATCGCTGTCGCATATCAGGTGCAGGCTGCTAGAGCTAGCAAAATTACTTTATTTAAATTTTATAAACCGCAGTCTGTTAATTGAAAACAAGACTTTTTAGCACTTTGAACTGGCTGCACTAGTGCGCACCGAATGTATTTCCGTCTTTATATTTTGGTTGAATTGACAAAGGAGAGAAATACACTCAGTGCGAACTAGTTTTCCCAGTGAAAAACACTATTAGTTTTGAAATTTGAAATAACAATATGATTATAAAAAAAATCGGCGTCATTTGTCACTCATTGACACTAAGTTCTTACGACAAATGCCAAAACTGACGTTCCGATTTGTCTTTACTGTCATTCTTAATTATCTACATTTATTTTTCACGCGTAAAAACGTTACGTAGTTAAATGTAAATAAATCCTATTTGGCTTATTTACCCATCCCTGTAAGTCGGTTTGGCGGACTGATTTGGATCATTGGTGTGTGTCTGTCAAATGTTAATTGTCAAGTTATTTTGTTTACATGAACTTATTATTTTATATTTTATACTAGACAAATCTTCAAATCAAAAAGTATAATAGGAAAAAAGTTGTAAAATTCTGATTTCACTATATCACTATATATTGCGGGAACACTGTGGATCCGCAATATACGCCATATCCGCACATGGTGACGTACCATCATCGAACGTCAAACGTCAATGTTATCATTTGACAATGCTTACGTTTGGTCGACGGCAGCAGCTTAGAAGCTTAGTCAGCAGTCGGGTGAACGCAGTGTTTTGATACACCATATTAGAATATACTCAGCGCTAAATTATTGCGCTTAGAAAATCACTCATCCGCTGACTAAACTACTCAGCTGCTGCCGTCGGCGGAACGTAACCATTGTTGGCCCTTCGTTCGCATTACTCTAAATACAGAAGATCCTCGGAAAATCCTCGCATCAATTCAGAGCTTCCGCTTCGCGTGAGTGAAATGCTCCGAAATGTTTCGCTTTTGCTCGAATTGGCAACACTGTTAAAAATATTAAAATACTCAAGTTAAGTAACGTACATATTAATAACATAAGAACATTTTAAAAGCTTGTCGCAGATTGAACCATAAAGCTTACAGAGTTCGCGGGTGGCAGCTCTAGAGTGCTCTGACAGTTTTTTCATCCTTTGTTTTCTCATTAAGAATGCAAGGACGGAAATACTCTGAGAGCGGTCTAGAGCAACCACCCAAAAACACTCTTAGTTTTATGAATCAATAATTTTGTTTTGACTT
Organism: Taphrorychus bicolor; assembly: GCA_951812265.1. NCBI lineage: Eukaryota > Metazoa > Arthropoda > Insecta > Coleoptera > Curculionidae > Taphrorychus > Taphrorychus bicolor. The sequence continues at coordinate 40,160,153 of OX638297.1, forward strand.
GAGTACTCATTGAGTCTTATGAATTACTTATGTCGAGTTACTGTACCCCGGGTGTTAAATATAGGGTGAAATTGAGTTGAGAAAGTTGACCGCAGGTTTATTCTCGGGGCAGAAGTAACCCACATTAGTGAAGGTTATGCCTAAGACATAATAATAGTGTGAGAAATTCTCTAGACTACTCTCTAGAGTAATAAAAGTCGGCTAGGAATTTTTGAGAAAATGATGACGTAATTATCGAAAGATAGCAAAGAAGGTAATATCTATTGGTACCAATGATCTAGCAGATATGGACAGAGCTAAAAAATGCCGATATTTTCCTAAAAATGGCCCCCCTTTTTGGCCAGAAGTCATACAAGCGTCATAGCAACTTAAAGCCGGACCGGATATTGATTGTGTCGATTGTTTTTGGTTTTTGTTAGATTGGAACTTAAGTTTTAGAAAACCTTGGAGCTAGGACAGCTAAAGACTACGAGCCCTAGGGGTCTCTCTCTAGGAGATGATATAAGTTTGATATTCTATTGGATTGGAAATAATAAATAATAAAAATAATATATGTCGGCGCGTTCAGATTGTTTGTAGTTTTAAAGATTAAGAAGCTTTTTACCAGTCAAGTGCTATTGATACGTTTCTAGGAGTCAGCCGGAATATGAGTTAAGGGCGGCTGACTGATTTATATGTTATGTCTGGGTTAAAGTAAAGAACAGATCGGTCGTGAGAAATACGATCGGTCTGGGTGGAACGGGGCCAGGGGAGAGAATGAGTTTGAGAGTTTAGTTTTTGGAGAGATCGAAAGAAAGGAAGACTGGCCCCGGATCGCCAGTTCTTTATAATTAACTTAGATGGACAATTTCATATGAGCTCGGTTTATTGGATTATTGTAGAGCAGAGTTGTTTGTTTATGTGTTTTGGTTTATGGAGGCTTACATAGTTTTGATTGAAGTGCCATTATAGTTCATGTTACCTAGATCCTCGTGAAAGATGCCTTCCAAAAGGAAAATATTAATTCGACGGATCTGACATATATAGTTGGGACATATGAACGTGCGTCGTTCTTGGACCTTGGTTGTATATAAGGGGGTAATAAGGGGGTAGTTCTTGAAGTGCGGTCCTTAAGTGATGGGAAAAAATACCAGTGTTTTTCCTTTCCTCAAACTTCTATTCGGTTTAAACGTTTCGATGCCCTATGGCATCTTCATCAGTAAAGCACAAAACATTCTCACATGGGAGACGTGGCTGATGGACTTTCTTTCTTTTCGTGTGACATTATTTTTTCTCAATAGTTTGGTTAAAATGGGCTACTCGTGTTGGTCAGTCTTGGCATCAGGTTATGGAAATCAACGCTTGTAGTGCTTCAGAAAGACGTTACGAGTAAGTACTTAATACTTACAAGTACTATCTGTTCCAATTAACAACCTACATATTACATATGGAGAGATCGTCATCTTTTAAAGTAACACAAAAATGGCCAAATCGGCTCTAAAGTCAAATGATTCGAAATTGTGATTTGCCAGTTCATGTGCTCTGAGGATGATATTACGTCATGGCTAGGGTTCCGGCCAAAAAACAGGACAAAGTTGTTATTTGTTTTGGTTGTTGAACAGTTCAACAGACTAAACAAGTAGTGTTTTCATGTTTTTACTCAGTTTAATATCGTAAATAGCTATTTCCGCTAATTTATATTAAAAAAAACTTTAATTTTGTTTCTTTCAGATATATAGTTCAGCAAATTGAGTTGAAGATATGTTGGAATAGGTGTAGCATCTTCTATGAAGGAGAATATAAGAATCCAGGGACATTTTGAAATGTGCTCCAATTCTCCAGCAAACTTCATGCCCTGAAACTATCGTTTAAGCAGCAAACTCCTTATTAGATAAATGATATTAAGACACAATATAAGAGTATAACATTTTCTCGTCTAGTCAAATCTTTTGAGCAGAGATCAAATTAAAAACCGTTTTCATAACTTACATTCCTTTATAAAATTAAACGAAACTTTTATCGTGAGTTGGCCCCCGAGAACTACTTGATCCCAGTGGCTCTCCCAACCCGCCTGTCGCCTTGTCCAGTCCGATCCTGGTTAAAGGGCCATACTCAGCATCCCCAAAAACTACACGTAATAGGTATCTCAACAGTGGCTTTAATTTTTCGGATAGAAATTGTCGTATTCCAAGAGAACTGGTATGGTTCTATCGAATTCTATCTAATATGATCAGAATGTATCTTGTCCCAACATGACCGGGCTTCTCCTCATTACTGGCCATACATGAACAATGATGATATCTTTTCAAACCACTGAATTGGGCGAAGAGGATTTCTTGAATAGCCCCCACGTTCTCCCGGCTTAAATTCTCTAGATTTTTTCCTTTGGAGTCATTTCAAGACCAAAATTTACAAATAAAAATCTACAAATCTTGCGGAATTGGAAAGCAAAAATTGGAGGTGAAATTTTACCTCAGATGTGATTTTTAAAACTCCTAACAAAGCTCACACATAGTTTAGGATACTATTTTATTTTTTAACGATTTAGTTATTAGTAATAATTTCTAAAGTACGTTTGGCACCATCTCTTGCATAATCATTGGGCGTGACATCGCCAACAGGTATTTACATACATAAATTGCGGTTGTTTGATTGAGTTTATAAAGTATGTCTTGCAAAATAAGTTTGAAAACTTTAATCCTCGCTATTTCGAAAATTATAGAATATTGGGAATGGCCTAAAAAAAGTCTAAAAGTTAGAAAATAGGTAACTCAAAAATGTTTTAGCCGCTCGCTGCCGCAAGGCGGTCTATTCTACCCTACTCAATTCTTTTCTCTCAACATTTACCATCCAATGTGATAAATTTTATTATTCAACATCCCTTACAATAATCATTGAAGTATGTTATTTAATAAATTATTGTATTTTCAGGTGCATCAATGTTTACTAAGAAACATAGAAGATCGCCTTCTCACTACAACTTGAAATACGGACGAGAAAATTCGCCCCCTGATTCTCCTGTTAAAGAGTCACCCATATCAATGATATCCGCTGTGACGATGGAGAGTAAAGAAGAATTAGAGGTAGGATATACCCCGTGTTCATTAGAAAAAATTATCTAGAAGGTTATGCATTTTTGACAAAAGGATGACATAATCAAAGTAAATGGACATTGTACTATCGGTTATTTTACGGCTTGAACTGTGTACATATTTTATCTACAATTCACTTAAATAAGAGCTTTGTTCTGTACAAAATCTCACAAGAGCTTTTTTGTTGTTATATTGTTATTTGCCTCCAGCAGACCCGAAACTAGACATGAGAAGCGGTTCTTAAGCATTCCTTAAGAATCCCTAACGGACTACTTTGTAATATATCAAAATAGAAAAAGTAAATAATGTAATTGTTCCTTGTGGTAGCATTATTTGATCATTCTTGCAAGCAACTTGATTTTCTTTGCAGGTAATTATAGATATAAATTTTCACTTTCAGATGGATCCAGTCTTCCATAAAGAGTTCTTGGCTTGGCGCAAGGATCCTGTTCTGGATAAAATGAACCCATTCCTCAAGAGAATATACGTTGAAGATATAGACGTATGTCTGAATTTTAGTAACACGGAGCTGCTAGAAAAAGTTGTCCAAGCCGTGGAAGACGGATCCGTTTTGGTCGAGTCAATCGGTGATCGAACGAAAACTTTGTTTCCTAAGTGAGTAAAATTTATGTATATTTTTTGGTTGTTTTATATAAAGCGTCAATCAAAATGTATATTAAATTAACAGACTCGCAGTATATTCACAAACAGCTTGGTGCTGGAGTTAAAAATTTTCATTCTTTCTTACTAATCGTTTGCTTGCGTCCTTACTTTTAGCTTATCGTGGCATAGGGGCTACAGAACCCCAAAACGTTTGACTATTTTCAGTCGCGGCAAACGGTAATAAATCGTGATTACGTCACTTTGAGGGGGTTTGTTGCTTCAATGTTTATTCTGAACCTAACATATTTTAATGGGTATTTGAGACCATTTTTTTCCCTTCGAAACTTTTTCAAATTTAAAAAAAACTTTGACTCATATGTTTCAATATTTAAAATTGGTCAGATCCGCGATGTAAGAGGAGAAGATAGTGGAGTTGTTTACACATTATATTGATATTAGTTAAGGTTAGTTCAGGTTAGAACTAAATTAATTGAAAATGCGTCATTCTCACTCAATTGGAGGCAACTCAGTTGGTAAGTGCCATAATATCAAATATAATTTGAAATCTGGTATATTATATTTTCTATCAAAATTATTTGTGTATAGAATATTATTGGGTTTTCATATTATGTGATGCGCCATTAAATATAATGGCTTTATAATAATAAAGGCGATTTTAAAATTATGAAATAAAATATCCAAGTCAGTAGGTATTTAAAAAATGAATTTAATAGGTACTGAAAACTTGGTAGATCAATGTTACATAAAGCTAATTGATATTTCATAATGAGGATATCAATATCAGAAATATGTGTTTCCGGTATTTGGTTATCTAAATGATTGGAATAATTCTTTTTGATGTAATTAATATGGAGTTAAGTGGAATGAAGTTCCATTTAAAACAACTGTACTGTGAGAATTGCCTTTATTTTAAGTAATAATTTTCTTGGTACTTAAATAATAGTTTAACATGTCCAAATATTTTGTGGTAACGAAAGTTGAAATATTCACAGATCTTTTTTTTTGCCCCAAGCAACATTTTTCAATGCTAAAAGTACAGTTTTTTTAAACACACTTTCCGAACAGTTTTATAAAATTCTGAATTTGCAAAGATTGTTCTTCTCCTTCATATAAATTCCAAAAAAAAATTAATCTTGCCAGTAGTTGCTGTCATTTGTTTTTCTAGGAAAAGTTCAGAACATGCATTCTTTGTTGGCATATATAAACCATTTTTTTATGGTAGTTTTATTTTTATTAAGTTTTTTTTCTGGTGTTACTGTTTTACGATAGATTACCTGTTTGTTTGGTGTGCCTACTTATAATATGCTCTTAATCATGTTCGTGCATATTGTTGCGTTGCCAGCTTGAGCACGAAGCTCACACGCAAGTGATTTATTGGCTAACTAATTAGATTACGGATGCACTATTATTTTTGTTTATAAGATGAAAAGCGGCAAAATTGCTGGATGCACTCCATTCTCGTTTTATCATGGAATTTTTAATAATTAAAAATTAAATATATACATTTGTAATTCTTAGTCCCAATATCAGCCGGTTTGAATTTGACATTTCAATTGATACACCGTTAGTCATGTGAATTGTCCATTACATTTATCACTTCTCTTTTTTCTTCCATCCTTTGTCTTCAGTGCCTTGTCTAGAAAATATCAAGGTTAGAGATAACTTAATGACACAATGAAAGATAGATCTATAAAATCTTTATCAACCATCTTAATGATTTCTATTAAGCTCAACTTAGAAATCTTGTTACCCAACTAGCTTCTCTTGCATCAAGAATCAAATCATACTTCATCTTTTATATTCAATTAAACCCTAATATTTATTTCAAGAAAACTAATGGGAGGACAAAATGTAACTTCTGCAGAAACGCAGAACTTTGCTACTTTTTGACGAATATTTTATCAGTCGGCAAATTATTCGTGCGAAAATTGCTGACGTTTATTTTATGTATTTATTAAGGTTATTCTGCCGAACAAGTAGAAGCCATAACATTCGGTAGAATGGCTTTGATAAAGACATAAAATAAATGTTGAAACGTGGGTAGATTCAGCGCTACTACAGATATTTTCATTTTGTTCTTCTTCTACTGTCCTCTTGTGATTAATTATCCTGAGGACACCATACGAACTAGCTAATATGTTTTTTTCTAATAGAACATGTGCCCTGCTACAAGTTCCAAGACTGTGCTTCTACCGCATGAGCGTTGGGGAGACGGACACGTGGTACAGCATATCGCAGATTTGTAGAAATAGAGTAAGAAGCCACATTTTCTTAACTAATATTTTTTGATTACTTAATTTCCATTATTTTGCTGTAGATAATTGCTGTCTGTGATTTCTTAAATTATTTAAAATACATACAGAGAGGCCTGGTTAAAAGCTCTGGTAAGTGCCTTTTTCGTTAAAAAAATGCGCCAAAGGTTTGAACATCACGATTTCTTTCAGCTCACGATGTGTATTGGGAGATAATAAGACTACGGAAAAATATGTCTCTGGCTAGATTAGGATTGGAATTTTCGAATTAAAGAATAAGTACTGATTAGTAAGTCGTTTACAAAAAAAAACAATATTTGTAAAATCTATGTAGGTATGTTTCATTTTAAGCTTTTTATAAAGATGTTTGATATTAAAAGAATATTCAGTACACTGTAAATATGGTTAACACCTCATATCACTGATTATTTTTCGTCTCTGCTGTAAATCATTATTTTTTTTGCGATTAGCTCGAAGTTGAGGGTACCTAATGGATTATGGTCTATATTCATGTTGACTAATTTATGTATATTGTGGTCCTCAATTTATATTCTTATTTATATTATTCCTAATTTGCCTACGGATAGGTATTAAAAATCAAAGATACAATGTGACACTAGAAAAATCACCCAGACAACCACATATTATAGTTGCTTTTTTAACTTTATTAGAACGAAAGATTTTAGGATACATTCATTTGCGAAAAGGGCCACATTACACTTGTGCAATTTTCGTTATACCAAGTAGAAGTATTTCGAGCAATGACCCATGACATCTAAACACTAAACCTGGTTGATATCTGCTCAAAAATAATGAGATGAGTGCATTTTTTTTAAATCCAGATTAAAACGTAAGCAGGAAGTTGTCGACAATATACGACTTAAGGTTTTCTGTATCAAGTAACTATTTAGACATGATGTCATTATGAAGATTTACTTGACCTAGTAATGTCAGTTATAGTTAATAAATTGCGAATCATTAGATTTAGGTTGGTCATTAGCGTGCCCTTTAGTCTGCAACCTCTACTGGCAAACCCCATCCAGTATCTATATAAGAAATAATATCTTGAAGTTGATGTAATAATGACATCTGCATAATGGGAAACTCTTTGCCATCGAACCCTTTTCTTCTGCAACCTTAACATATATCAACTTAATTATTTCTGAACTAAACATTAATATTTATAGATAAATGATGGATCATTATAAGTAGGTGAAAATATTTTTAAAAATGTATATTTTGGTTGTCTGGGTAGTGTTAATTAACAAATAAAATATCACATATTACTTTTATATAAAACTTTTAATTTCTAATTTTCTTTATTTTAATATTTCTTTATTTTAATTTTTGTTATTTTACTACGTATTTTTTTCATCTTATTATTTTTGTGTGGTCAACACCAACATATGAATTGGATTTCTTGCTCAAAATAACTAGTTAAATCTTACCTTTGCCGAAACGAATCTTCTATCTATTGTTATTATTATTATTATTATAGTAAGTTGTTGTGCCAAACTATTCCATAAAAATATGTGTTGTTAACTTTTTGTTGTAGGTATGATCTGACCTGTTATCCGATACCAAAGATATAATTTAAGTTACTATTATAGTAATTTGTAAGAAAATTTTATGGTGTAAATATTTTTCAAAATAATTATTATTAAGAAACTTTCGACAAAAAAGCTGTTTTATTTAGTAAATATACCTAGTTCTGAGGTAGAAAGTAATACCGGGAAAAAAGTACACTTTTGTATTATAATACAGCGTGACCGTTTTCCCAGTTTAACCATGTGAATCTCAGTTATTTGAAGAGATAGCAAAAAAGTTAAATGAAGTTAAAGTGGCATCAATTAGCGCTTGTTAAAATGACTTTTTCAAATTTCGAATCTAGCTACTAGTGTCGGAAATATCTGCAAAAAAGTTTTGAAAAACCTTTTTTATTTTTTCTAATCTTAATTTAAAGAGAAAATTAAAAATAATTTACACTCTCAATCATCATCAACTTTTTATTTTTTTAAATACGCTCCTGGATTTTTTTATATCGGATTCTGAATTGCCTTGCAGTTCTACATTCCGAGATATGCATCAATTACAAATTCTATTTACTTTTAGGTTAGATTTTGCTGATTCTGTGATGTGATTGTTAAAATTGGTTGATAAAATCAGGTCACGATTTTTTGGCCCCCAAAGGACTAGACTTTTTTCATCGGCCTTTAGTTTAGTCGGATTGGGGTGAATCTTCGCATATTGCAAAGATTATACTGTTTGACTGGTACTGTTGGACAATTTGGGTTTCTACCACCAAACAAAAAGTTTAATCTTTGTACGAGGCATGACCACCAAGATGTGTTTGTTGCCTGCCCCAATCTGTGGTTTCTTGATAGACATGATCAATTCTATTACGAATTCAAAACTATTGTCAATTGGAAATGATTACTATAATTTATGAGTGGCAAAGCAAAAGTTAAGTAAACAGCACCGCTCACAATAACTAAGGGTTTACATCATCAAACATTGTACTCAACAGAACTGAGAAATGATGGGCAACTAACTAATCGAGCTAAGAAAAACAAACAAAATTATTTTTTAAACTTATTGTAATTTAAAAATTTGATTTCATTGACAAGTTGAAAGAGTAACTAAGTAAACGTGCTAAAGAATCTAACCAATAAGTTCATTAGTAAGATATTCATCAACATAAAGGAATCAATTAGCGACTTAGTAATATATTATTCTATTATTTTCATCTTCTTCACGACTGCCTTTCTTCAAAGTACTATTTTTATTTATGTACATATTAAACTTATAGTTTCTTAATCATATATGACATTCTTAATATTATATAAATAACATGGCTCTTTATGTACTATTGGTTGCTATGTATTTTTTATATTACAAAATTATTAACCACTGTTTTTGGCGTAAAGGAAGATAGCAACGATCAGTCCGTACAGACCTAATACTTCAGCGAAAATAAGAATCAGAATCATTCCAACGAAAAGTCTTGGTTGTTGGGCGGTACCTCGAACCCCTGCGTCGCCCACAATACCTATGGCAAACCCGGCGGCAAGCCCAGAGAAGCCCACGGCCAGACCCGCACCCATATGCAGAAAACCTCTAAAAATTTAATCTCAGTCAAAATTTGCGTTCTTTGACTCACGCGCTATTCAGTTTGTAACGGAATTTCAATTGGTAAATAAGATAATGAAACCTAATCTATTAGCAACATGAGATCATAGTCACATTGCACTTGAGAATAAATGTGGATAAAGTGTGACTGACATACTTGAAAAGTGAATATTCAGTGGGTTGCGCTACTTCTCCTACTATCAGAATTGCCACCACCAGACCGTAGATGGCGATAATACCGGCCATGACCACTGGAATGATGCACCTCATAATCAGTTCTGGCCTCATCACCGCCATGGCGGCTATACCAGTTCCGGATTTAGCGGTACCATAGGCTGCACCTAGAGCTGAAAAATAAAAAAATGAAACCGTTTGAAAATTGTAATATTAATTAATCGATAAGCAATGCAAGTTTTTATAAGATTAAATGTCTAAAAAGAAAAATGAACGAGGATAAAGAAACCTGCAAGTGTTCCGCCCCAGTTGCCCTACTTAGGCCCAATGTTCATTGCATGGGTGACATTACTAAAATAATTTTGTCCACGGTTGTACAATAATAAGGTTGTAAGCACATAATAGTGTGTGTTATAACCTTTGGACTGTAACTACGTGAATAATATTCATTACTAACGCTGCGTCAAAAAGGCGAAAGTCTTTACAAATTTCAAAGTTCATAGAAAAGGCTCCAGACAATATTTACCTTCTGATAAAGGTTCCAAAGATCTTTGGATTAGCAGGTGCCTGCCGGCGAGTAGAGCTGACGAAAATTACTCTTGATAATATCGAGGATAAAGGGAATTATATCGTCGTAAGAATACGCGATTCTAAAACTTCTTTCTTCAAGATCTTTCATAATATCTGACGGCATAAACAACGGATCATTCTTGAAACTTTACAGAACGTATGCAGCAATGCGACCACCAAATATTACTACTCATGTTCGCTTTTTCATCTAATTCCAGTACCAGCCAGTGCGTAGGTGTCAACTCTTTTGGAAAGACGCCTTCCGAAATTGCCAATTATCTGCGTCTTCCACAGCCTCAAAGCTACACAGGTCACAGTTTTCCCCGCTCTTCTGCCACTTTTTTGGCTGATTCTGGAGAAGAAATCACAAAACATAAAGCGGTTAGGCGGATGGAAGTCCACCGCGGTTGCGGAGAGATATCTGGAGGACTCCGAAATGCAGAAAGAAAGATGTCTGCAACAAAATTCTGACACTAACTTCAGATTCAGGACTTCAAATTCAGGAATCTCGACCCTCAACATCAACAGCTAATCTCAACAAGTACTTCAGAATCAATCTTCGAGGATTCGCATCGACCATCGAGTTCAGAGAATCACCAGCTAGCAATTTCTCAACAACCGCTTCGCGTCGTTCGGGTCAACAGCAATCGCGTGCGGGAAAGTATCACTTTTCGGACTTGTTGGGAAAATAACTATAGTTTGCACGGTATTATTTCCCATTGCCAAATGGAGTTGATACCGCTATTATACCTGTTTAACCTATATATCAGCATTAGTCTTTTGTCGGAATGACAGATGCAGCGTAGAGTGAACATTGTAATATGAGTGCCAATTAGATGTTTTAATGGGAAATGATATAAATATATCTGAACATTTTCGCAACTTTTAGGTGTAGACAGAGATGAAGAAATAAAAGAAAAAGACAAAAGAGACAACAAATGTATGGAAAATAGGATAAATTGCACATTGGTAATATGGTACTCCTTGTGCAGAAATATCAAAATGGTCTGTGACGGTATTATTTGATGCGCAGTTGTTTTCTGCTTTTTATTTTCCTTTAGTACGGCAAAAAACATGTAAAACTGTTGTTTTGTAATATCATATCAGTAAAGCAATGGCGAAGAAAATTGTCTATGTTCAATCCTTCTTAGATGACCCCGCACAAAAAAATTTTGTACATTATACTATCAGAATAGACAGTTAATTCTTTAACAAGTGCAGTTGCACGAACGACTCAAAGGGAAATTCGTTCGACCAGTCAAGTTGTGAGGGAAAGACTTTCATCACGAGTTAGGAACGAGCTATGTAAGTGTTATACCGGGTGTCCAGCAGAACCCTGGACATAGGAGATTAACATGGGAAATCGGTTTTTATTTTTTTGCGCCTGTATGGTTAAATTGATTGAAAAACTTTTAAGAGCAAACTTGTAGAGCGTATGGTCAGCTATCATCCTGTAATTTTTTCAATACCCTAGTTTTGGCCGTTTTTTGGAAAAACGCCTCGAAAAGTACAAAAATTTGAATTTGGCGCGTCACCCCCGCCATGCATGTCCAGTGTCGCCAACATATTTTCACTGCATAATCTCGTTCATTACTACATGAGAGTCCCTCAAAATAAATAAGAAAAGAAATTCGGCTCTGACTCAGACATAAGAAATTATTATGTTGGCGACACTGCACATGCCTGACGGGGGTGACGCGCCAAATTCAAATTCTTGCACTTTTCGAGGCGTTTTTCCAAAAAACAGCCACAACTGAGGTATTGAAAAAATTACAGGATGATATCCGAGCATAAGCTCTACAACTTTACTCTTTAATGTTTTTCAAACAAATCAACCGTACAGGCGCAAAAAAATAAAAACCGATTTCCCATGTTAATCTCCTATGTCCAGGGTTCTGCTGGACACCCGGTATAAAAGTGCAATTTTAAGGCACGTATGTCAAAGTTAGAGGATGAAGCGAGTAATGCATTTTAAATACGTACACGAATTTAACAGGAATATACTGATTTGCAATTCAGAGATTAAGTTGACGGATCAAGAGTCAGAAGTTTGGTAACCTTCAGTCACAGAAAAGGAATTCCTAATTATAAATGGCTTTTTAGCCATTTAATATTGGTAATTTTTTCTTCAGCATCAGCACAGAAGTTTATTGAAGAACGTTTGAATCTATGTCCCGTCGGTATATTGTTCACGATAGGAAATCTTTAAATAAGCTGCTATCTCCCAAGATTTTTCCAAAAGTACCTATATTCAATGAAAAAATCATCGAAACTAGAAAATTACGTAATTTTTTAATCTCTTGGTTCAATTAGGGCTAAGTATGTAAAAAATCTATTCTTTTCTTTCATGAACTCATACCAGAACCCAAGAAAATTCACATCTCACTATATGAAGCGTCCAATAACCAATCATAATTTAAGCTTAAGATGCTAAAGAAGGTACTTAAGCCTCCTTGTTTTCTACAACTCTCCAACATTATATTTACCTATTTGCTCACTAGTTCTTTACTAGAATTATGGAGGTATAGAAGAACCAACATGGATTTTTAAACTATCTGAGCTATTGAATTATTTTTTTTTTTTTTGATAATGTTATAATCTTATTTCCTTCATCAATTTTTATTTTCTCCGAACTTTTTATGGTATTATTCTCTATACCCAGCATAACATCTCTGGGCATATACTAGGACAAAACTAAGCCCCTATTGAATTTCTGTTATTATTGTAAATTTGAATAAGTAATTAATTATCACAAATTGATCTCACTCAGAATCTGCTCACTCAGATTTGTAAAGTTCTGTTAGAAGGTTTAGAGCATACGTTCTAAATCAGTATCAAAATACTAAATAAAGTATATCTACTTAAGTCTATTTTGAATCTTACTGCCTAATAGAATACATTTTCTGATGACTTGAGTATAGAAGGAATTTGACCTGCGTGGGGATTACGAAGGTTCGATACAGAACGACATTTGTTCGTATCGAGTAGGTACTCAATTCGAAACAGAGCCCCTACTCGACATAGTATCAAATTCATACGCAATCGCCTTTTCTTTCGAAACGTGGTGGATACGATTCGAATCGATTGTTCGTAATCTGGCTGCAAATTTTTATACCTTTTCGAATTATCAAAATAGTTTTTCTTTAAATGAAGCTTTTTTATTTTCTTTATTAATTTTTACTTTATAACTGATCTTCTATAATATATGTTTCTGATCTAATTCTTTTAATTCATTACTTTCTTAACATCTGACCACGCACTTAAGGTTCACTGTTTATCCAACAAAAACCTAATGACTTACACTGTTTTGAAATTATTGTTAATCAACTGATTAAACTGATTAAAAAATAAGAAAGTAGAATCAAACTAAATAAAAAAACAGCAGAATTTATGTCTTGTTTGCTAGTTTGCTAGTAGTGGAGATACCCCCATTTGCTTAGAATGGAATAAATCATGTCAAGTAGATATTCTTATCTACGATAATGTTTATCACATGACAGGGCTGCGCTCTTTCCTTCATGTTGTGAATTCAAACAGATGTAATGGAAAAACACTTTAAAAAATAGCATTTTTTATATAGACTATTAATCACTGAAATAGCTGAAGCTACGTAATCGTCAAGAACTATTCTTTAAAATTTTTCCTCAAAAAAGAAAAACATGGTTATGGTTTCTTCCATCACGTGTTTTCAAACATACAAGTTGCGAAAGCTAAGCCTTAAGCCTAAGTGTGAAATGACAACCACAAAATTACCAAAAACAGAGAGAACCTTTACATTTCTAGGTAATTCAGTTTGGATCACACTTTTAACATATCCAATGTTTCGAGCTTTATTGATGCGTTTCTCCATGCTTTTTTAGTTAGAGAATTGAAAGTTGTGACTGGATGTTCTACACCCGAGGAACAACTTCAGGGCGTAAAGTCAACACTAATATACTTACAGCTAAATATTATAGCGGCTGAGGCACCCATCACACCAAAGAAGGGCCCGTAGACGGGATTCGTTTCGGAAAGTTCAGCCATCTTTTCTACGACTTTAGCTGAAGGAATTATAAATCAGCACTAACATACGCCTATCTTATGACTATCGCCGTGAAACCGGATAGCACTTAATTGAAAGTGACGAAAAGAGTCCTCGAGAATTTGGATATCCCTTTATATAGATTCATGTACCGGTCTCTTCAGTTAGATAAACAAAATCATGGCGTCAAATCATTGCGTGTCCGATAAACGATTACTCTTGCTAAGTACTTTAAACTTTACTGTCTACTCATATTGTTTCTAGTGTACAGAATGAACAAGTTATGACTATATCTCAGAAAATCAGTAGGCTTGTTAGAATTAAACATTTGTTATATGGTCCTGTCTTCATCTGTTCATTTCTTGTACGTGGTTTGTGTATTATAAGAGAGGGGAATGGTATTCCTTTCCTTGATACATTTTACAAACTAACAAATCCATCAAAACTTTTTAATACTGAGACTCTAATACTGAGACTGGTCTACCTATTTGTCATATAACGTTTTGACAACGTGAAAATTACTGAAAATACTATTTTAACGTGTTTTTGATAATATTTGACTTAGAGGGTAGTCTATGCGGCCACCGCAGTGGGCGATGTACATTGCAATGATACTTTTAAGCAATTTAAACCAAAAAAGTTTAGTGCTCCTCGTAAGGCTAAACGAAAGATTTTGGAGGAAAGGAGTTTAAGCCCCAGATAGAGTTCACACCTAAGATTGTGCTTAAACTTACTGTAAAAATATAAGAAATTCTATAATTAAAATTTAAAATTAATCTGAAAAAGTAATTAAACAGAAACAAAATACAATCTCATCCCAATAAGTTTTGTATGTTTAATATTTAGATAATACTTCCCTTTCGTTGACCACGATTTTCTTGCAAACGATTAGTAATATCAAAAAATGCCAGCGACAAAAATTTAGCTAATAAATAATAACATAATAAGTCAGCTAAGAAGCGTTAACATCAATTCCCTCAAGTTAGATTTACGGTATTTTTGAGGTAAAAATGGATAGATCGAAAAGCAAGGGTCTGCAAATTATCAGAGGATTTGAAAACTATAGACACAGATTGACTTTTCTTGCGCCAATTGCGATGGTTCTAACTTAAAGGGTATGGATTTCAGGACAAATATTTATAGAAAGAAAAAATCTCATTGTGACTCCAAAAAAACCCTCAAAAAACCCATTATATGGAATATTACATTAACAATAATTCTCGAACGCTTACTGAGCTAGATAAATAGTTATTTATGTATCAAGGGCATCAAGTAAGTAGATGTTTATACCCCGAGGGCGACGAGCTTAGAAAACCCGATGGTCTGAGGGTTTCTAAGTCGCCCGAAGGCATAAACAGGAACGCCCCGTCAACCTTTCAAAGGGTTATCCATAATAGTTCAGGTTAGAACGCCCTACAAGAAGACTTGGAATGCCTTAACGCAGTTTAATAGGCTGAGTGAATTTGATTTCAAGATCCATTATGACAAAAGTGAATTTCTTGGACGTGACAACCAAACAAATGGTTTGTTAAGACTATTAGGTTACTATCGTCAATAATAAAAATTTTGCTAAGTTGGCAAAACCTTTGACCAAATGTCTTAAAAAAGGCTCTGCAATTGAACACCACCAAAAATGTATCGATTGCTTCAAGACATGTAAAATCCTTATAATGAATGAACCGATCCCCCAATATCCGGATGTGGCACTTTGTGCCGTACTTTTGCAGCGAGCCATTGGCCAATACCTTTCTGTGGCCAGATAATTGAAAGTTCTATAAGAAGAATGTAAGTCCTGAAAGTGAAGCCAAAACCTGACAGATAAACAATGCAATGTAGGTCATATTTGGTGTTTTAGTTTTACTAAGAGTTACATCTGGAGACGAGGAAGTTTTACTTGAACTTGTAAAAGTCGCCCTTAGTTTGCTGTGGTCTTGAACAGTATCTTGTCAGTGCCAATTGTAAGATACACCCGTACCGTATTTACCGATACCTCCGAATCTTACAATGTGAATGCGGCTAAACAAGGAGAAACAATTGTGGCAGTAAAAGCAGGAAACCTTGACGCGTTTGCAGATACTGGAAGGCAGATAACAATCCAAAACATTTGGGTATGTAAAAATCTTGCTTACAATTTCCTTTCTGTTAGAAAACTACAAGAAGACAATTTTACTGTCCTTTTCAAAGAGAAAAAGGTACTCATTTTAAGAAATGGCAATGTCATATGTGAAGGTAAATTGACTGGCAATTTATATGTCATTACATGTAATTTGGCAAATTTGTATGCAGAAGAAATGTTTTCAGGAACAAGTTTATATAGCCAGGAACTTCTTCATAGAAAAATGGGTCATAGTTCCAAGTTTCCATCACCAGAAACTTGCGAAACTGAAAAGAGTGAGGTTATAGGAGTTTTTGAGAAGTATGTTGCAATGGCAGAAGCCGAGTATTATTTAAAATCATTTAGAGCTTTTTGTGACACCAAGGGCATTCAAATCCAATCTCTCGGGAACCAAAAACTCTCTCCGAAACTCTAAACTTGATGCACACAGTGAGAAACTTATTATGATTGGCTATTGTCACAATGGATACAGGCTGTGGGACAGTGTAACCAGAAAAGTTGTATTTGGACGAAATGTTATTTTCAAAGAAGAAAAACCAGAAAATAGTTACTGCCAACCTAACAATTGAAAATGACATTCGTGATATCCCAGGAAAATCAGAATATAGATCAGGAAGAGGCGAAAATTGAAGAGAAGATGAAAAATGATGATCTCACTACTCAAGAAAATCCCAACATGAATATTCAGGAAGAGGCGAAAATTGAAGAGAAGATGAAAAATGATGATCTCACTACTCAAGAAAATCCCAACATGAATACCTGAAAAAGTAAGAGGAATGTAAAGCGGCCAGCATATTTGGATGAATACCACCTCAATCTGGAAGGAGAAGGTGAAGAGCAATTCAATCTGAAGACCGCATTATCAGTTGAAACTATGGTCTGGAATGTTCCAAAAACTTATCAGGAAGCCATCAAACTTGATTTAGGGTGGAAAGAAGCCATTAAAAATGAACTTGAATGCTTAAAACTAATGAAACTTGGGAACCATCTGTGAGTGAGAAGATTATCGACTCTAAGTGGGTGTTTCGAGAGAAGGAAGTGAATGGAACTGCTATTACAAAAGTTCGTTTAGTTGCTCGAGGATACCAACAGACTTCTCTCACCATAAGAAAATTATTGTCTTATATTTTGCCATAACTTACTTTAGTCAATATCAGAATTGTTACTAGGAAGAACACTGGAGACATTTGAAAGGTGTTTTGGTGTAATCTGAAGAATACAACAGAATCTTTAGTCATATACACAAGTCTGATTCCAGATGCAAAACAAAATTGTCAATCTATGTCGACTCAGACTTTGTAAACAACAATTTCAGGTTTTATAATCAAACCAAAACAAAATTGGAAAAGCAAAAAGCAGGATGTAGTAGCACTCTCAAGTACAGAGGCAGAATATTTAGCCTTTTCTTTGTTCATATGTGAATGAGTTGTTCATACTGATGTTTTTCCTTTGGAAATTTTTGAAGATAAGCAGTCTTGGATTAAAATGGCCAAAACTATGGAAACCAAAAGATCAATACATATTGATATAAAGCACCATTTTGTGTAGACTGTGTGACTCAAGAGAAGGTGAAATTATCCTCCCTTAATAGGGATGTTTCTCATAAGTAGTGCATTTTATCCAGCAGTAATGCCTATTTGTGTTTTTTATTTGTTTGTGGAAATTTGTTTGTTGCAACTTTTGTTAAATTTTATTTCCGCTAATTTAAATGTCATAATCGACATTAACCTTAAAAGTTCTAAACGCCAAATTAAAAACTTCATTCATTTTTCAACTAGCACGTGATGTGCAGTGAACATGCGCAGTAAAATCTTTTCGATCATTTGCTAGAATTTCAGAGCCAACTGGGGAGTTACAGCTGTTTTGAAGGATTGATGTTCTCCGTAGATAATAAAATAATACGTATATACTTGTGGCGTATGAATTAAGATCACTGCTTGAGTTGAGCAAAATTGTTCAAAAATCGAAGAGCAATGCCTTTGTTTGGTTTGGGCCACTATAGTATATTATTAATCGAGCTTTTTATGAAAGCCATTATTCCCTTAGGTGGACGTTTGTGTCACGAGCCGCATGTAGTATGTGATTTTGACACTTAGCTATAGCTACGATAGAAAAAGGTTTGGATAGTAGTATGCTTAACGCAATGTGCATTGCACATTGGCTTTTTACACATCACATTTCAGTTTTCTTGGCCACCCGCTTGGGATTCAGGAATAAATAGCGATAAGAATAGTAGACGACAATCTTGGTATTGGAAATGCAAATATTATACAGTGAGGTTTTTTTACCTCTGAACATACAAGCAATTTTCCCTATGTTCAATTTTAAAAAAAACCATCTCAAAGCATTGGTGTCAGACGTTGATGTTTAGGTAAAGGTAAAATGTCAAAAAAGCCTCCAAATATATTTCGTTATTTATTTCAATTTAGACATTGCTTTTAAACATTAAGAAACAATGATAAAAAGGTATACAGTCCTAGAAAAGTAATTGGTTGATATGGTTGTCGGATTGGGACAAGGCAGCAAATTACAAAACTATCTCCTTGCCAAAGCAGAGGCACAGAGATAGTTGTGTAATTTGCTGCTTTGTTCTAATCTGCCAATGATATCCACCAATTAAATAACATTTTTATAACAAGAAACATTTATTAAAAACTGTAAAAAATTAAAAGTTTATAACAAATTCTCAAAATGTCCCCCCCCCCCCCTTCGCGTTCTAAACAATCGCAAGTCGATCTTGAAAGGCACGAACTGCGTTCCTTAAGAAATTTTGATTAAATTCGTCGCAGGCTGTTCGGATACGTTGTTTTAAAATGTCCACATTCTCAATTTTCGACTTTAAATAGCCCCATAAATAGAAGTCGTTTGGGGAGAGGTCAGGGGACCTTGGTGGCCATGAAATAGTCCCAAACCTTCCTATCCACCTGTCAGGAAATTCTTGATTGAGAAAATTTCTAACTTCGTTCGTGGAATGAGCAGGAGCGCTATCCATTTGAAACCACGGATTTTCAATATTCAAATTTTCAATTTCTGTCATAATTTGGTCACGGAGCAGGTTTAAAAATTTAGCCGAATTTAACTTCCCTTCAATAAAGAATGGTCCTATAAGTGTATCTCCAATTATGCCTATCCACACGTTGACTCTTGCATTATATTGGGAGGAAATTTTGTAAATGCTGATTTGTTTGAGACCAGTATCTAAAAACAGTGGGTAATTAGGATATTAAAAAACAGAATTCAAGCGATTGCTAAAAAAGTTCTTTACCTATAATTTTGGGAATTTACACAACCATTTAATGAAAAGGATGCTTCATCTGTAAATACAATTTTTCGAAAAATGTTGCCATTCCTATGGAGTAAATTTAGGAATCTTTCACAGAAATCTATTCGTCTCTCTTTCTTATCGACATAGAGCACTTGAGGATTAGAGTATTTGTAGGATTTGACCTTGAATCCTTTTAGGGTCCTTTTAGGCACAGAATATTTTGAAATTTGGAAATAATCAGCCACTTGTTTTAAGGTGGATCCAGGATTTTCTTCCATAAAACATAAAATTTCCAGTTTTAATTCCTTTGTAAGAACATGCGGTTGTTTGCTCCTCTTCCTATGATAGTTAACTACAGATCCTTCTGAATTAAACATCTTGACGATATTATGTATCGTTCTAATAGAAGCAATGGGCCTGTCTGGATGACTCGTTGCAAATAAATCCGGCACTCTCCTAAGGCTATTTTCATTTTTGTAAAGATTAAACAATTCTAATTTTTCCTGTTTAGAATACATTATCTAAAGACTATGAAAAATATTCAGCAAAAAGTGTACTAAAAGCAGGGTTATAAAAAATAAAGTTTGAAGTTTTCGAGCTGTTAAAGTTACCTGTACAGATATCTGAACCTAGAAATTAAGGTCTGACAGCAACGCATTGAGATGGTTTTTTTTTAAAATTGAACATAGGGGAAATGGCGTTATATGTTCAAAGTTAAAAAAATATCGCTGTATACCATACCTACACTATGGTGAACGCATTATGCATTAGATCAGAAAATTTTACATTTCTAGAAGAATATAAAGCGAACAATTCATATGCTGATGAACAAATAATTTTTGTTGTGATACTGCAAATCATTCAGGAACGGGTTGACGTAAAAGTAAAATTAAAATTTAAAAAAAAGTAAAAGTAAAATTGAATCAAAATAATTTGCAAGCAAATATTTTAGAACAAAAGTCTTTATCGTAAAACTGTTACAGAGCAATTCAACTATCCACTGAAATAACTGTATTGAAATGATAAGCTTATTGTACGAGGTGACAGAAACCATTGTTTAAGACAGAGAAAATTTATTGGTATTTTCCAAATAAAAAAAATACATCCGAGCATTATAAAAAGCAAAAATCTTTATGCTGAGTTATTAAAGTTGCAAAAACTCTTAAAAATGAGTTATGTTATAGCACAGTACCAACAGTTACGTTTCTCACTCTCGTTAATATGGGGATATTGCATTTATCTCATTTAAATCGTTTTCGACTTATTATTGTAATCGTTATTAATAATAATCGTCTTCTTAATATCAACCCCGTAGTTTTTAAAAACCGATCCAAAAAGTTAAGGAACTAATCAAACGACTACCAGTCACTGTGGAAACTACGCCATTGTTTAAAAAAAATATTGATATGGAATCCTTGCTTAAAAATAAAATTACGTACATTCTACACATTCCAATTCATACATAGTCAATCTTTTGAGCACTTTAATTTATACTCGGTTTCCGTACATTCAAGGTGTCTCTTTAAGGTTGTTATACCTCGAAATAAATTTCTCTTTATATATCAACTTCATTACACCTACTATGGAGAAGAATACCAGGGGGTTCTACAGAAGCTGTAAGTGTGCCACAAAAAAAACTTGAGAAAAATTCAACAAGACACTTCTTGTTAAGTGAAGCTATTAAATTCTGACATAGACACTTCCACTTGTGAACAGATCGAAACAAGAATAACTGAAGTAGTGATTAACCAGTTAGATCACACAGGGCAATGGAATTTACTGTGGCCTAAGAAAGAAGCAGTTCTATTGTATTGCCAAAGACAGAACGAAGTAAGAAATCTAATAAAGGCTGTAAAATAATTGGCAATGACAGGTGCTTAACGAGAGAAAGGTCACTAAACAGGACCACTACCAACCGGTCGTGTTTTCAAATTTTTTCAGACGTGACGGAAATGGACGGAATGCTACCTGTTCTAAACTTAAGCTTACACCTGCCAGAGTTGAAGCTTGACGAACTTCGTAAGCTAAAAAATGAAATTTTGAATATGGAAACTAATTCCCATTTTCTATTTAGTACTACCACAAGTAAGTTGATATTGCTTGTATATATATATTATTTGTAATAGTTTGCTGCTTCATAGAAGAAGATAGTGGTACCAATCAAGCTACACATAGAAGCAGAAGCCAACCTGGTTCTTCATAGCCAGGGTGTTCCACAGTACCAGTAAATGTCCAACTTCCTCGTCTAGCCTAGAAGTCGGAACTCAAGGAAGGATGAGTTATCTCATAGCAAAGTGCTGAGTTGCTTGAAAATACTTTCTTTGCATATTATAAATAGCTTTTGCGCATCTTTTAGCAGTTAGTCAGTTTTGCGTTCCTTAATTGTTTGCATGCAATTATTGAATATATTTTTATCCGATTTGTTACTTTGTTGCTATCGAAATTCTAATGGTTTTATACATTCATTGTTCGAATGATTGTTTCCTGATTAGTGTTTTGCTCATGCTGCAAGTAACAACTTATAATTTTTTGTTCTATCATTTATGTTAGTTTTATTAATTGCATGTAAAACGTGTAATCAATAGCTTTATATAATTGTCATTGTTCTTACTCAATGTTGCATATCATACGTATGGTATTTTATAGAACGTCTGTGTTGATGAAGTCCAAATATAGGACGAAATATTGAGAAGTAGGCAAGATCAATACAGACCGCTACCGAGAATCCACATTGTTTACAATAACAATGTTATTGTAATATGTAATAACAATGCTATTATTATAATAATATAGTTTACGCATATTTTAAAATGATTAGTAAACAAATCCAACTGAAATATACTATTCATTTATAACGAATTAGCAGGTTATACTTGTTTCACACACAGGCGATTTTATAGTAATAAACAAATTTATAAATAGCAAGTAGTTATTCACTTATACCGTGTTTTTTTTTCGGCGCCGGTACATGTGTAAGTAATATTCCAGTAATGAGTTTTCTTCATTACTAAGTATTGATTGGAAGATGTATAAAGTCTAGCAATTTAGTTAAGCCTAAAATAAAACAATAAAACCATACAAGTTATTGTAGATGTTAAAAAATATGATGAGAGATCAGCGGTGTCTACAAAATGTTGAAGTGCAAAAACTTAAATCATCTAAAAAAATTTTTAGTTTATAGTTCAGAGTTTTTTCAGTTATTATATTTTGTTATAAAGAAAAATATAAAAAAAACAAACAATAAATCATTCCGCTTTCCAGACTTTGCTAATTTTTTGTTGCTGCTCCTCCATCCATTCTCTTTTTGGCTTGGATCTCTTTAGCTGTCCGTCCCTGAAAGAACATAGTGACTAATTAAAATTTCATTTGATATCATCGGTATTTACCTAGAATTTAACTGATATAATTTTAACGAAAAAAAACAGACAGTAAGAGAAAAGGAGACAACTAAATAAGCAATATTGACAAATATATGAATATTAATTAACAAGACATAACTAATCCAGAAAACAGAAAAAACTCAATTGAACACAAAGCCATAAATCGCAGTAAAAAATTAGTGAAGAGTAGAGATAACAAGAAAATTTGAGAATACAAAAATAATAATAAGCAAAACAGGAAAACGAAACCAACACAGTACATTATGTGCGAAAGGTTTGAGGAAGGGTTTAGATTCCTTCACAGTGCCAACTATGGAGTGTTCATTAGAAAACGTCATCTTGAAAGCTATGAATTGTTGAAAGAAAAGGATGACATAATCAAAGTAAATGGACTTTCGTTCTGTCATTCTTTTTGTCATCTAGTTGATAGTTAACTAGATGACGTTTATAAATGAACGCCCCCTACATACAATTTAAAAATATGTTAGAGCTAAAACGAATTTGTTTTCTATGGGAAAAAATAATATATCATTATAAGCTTTCTTCAAGAGTAAGCAAATTTCTTTTTTTGTATTAAGTATAACGTAGCTTACCAAACTAAATCAACTAGCCCACCCTGTTGAGCTATCAAATGTTTTACTCTGTTCGCGTACTCCACCGAACTCTCCGTTTCTTTTTGATGCACTGGAGGCAAATACCACACGTCGCACACTATGGCCCAACTGGTCATCATCATTAACAAATACTGCATCATGGAATATTTGTTACTGTTCCAAAAGGCATCTCCAAAGCGAGGGTCATATTTTATGGCCACCGGGTAGATGGGACATCCGACCTCGAAGCTGCCCTTCTTGAACTGCATCACCGATGTGTTGTTGATACAAGTGCCCTCGGGGAAGATTAGCATGGGGGGATTTTTCGGATCAGAAGTATGCTCCTTCAGTCTTATATATTAGTATTATAATAGTATTATTAGCTGAAATTTAGAAAGGGTATATACCTTCGTAAAACGTTGCCCCGATCTCTGGTTTCAGATCGTTCAAACCAAATGTGGGGAGAAGCCCTATGTAGTGCCCTTTGAATTAAACCTAATATTCCTCCATGTCTTTGACCAATCTGCCCAAAAAACCATATAGTCACTAACTCAAACATTTGACTAACATCTGCAAACTTACCAAGGAATAGCAGTTGTCATTGGATAAAATCACACAATCAATGGGGCTTGTGTGGTTGGCCACACAAATCGATCCACGTTGAGGACGCCACTGTTTATTGTGAATGGTAATAACTGCAGATAACGACCTGGTTAAAATCCTAAAAGCTATTACATAGCAGCGATGGTTCAACCATCTCTTGGTTGAAGAGTCTGGAAGCTGGCCCACTAAAGTGGTGGTTAAGGCTAGCCACGTTAACTAACATTAAAAACCTGTTTCTGAGTCTAGGCACTAGAAATTCTGAAGAAACGAGACTCACACCAGCGCCGAAGATGTAGAGTCTGACTGGTAGTAGCAAGAGGTATCGAACAAGAAAGCCGAAAATCCATAGAATAGTCAACTTCAAGGAGATAAACTCGTAGGATCTATTGGTTCTAGTTAGAAAGTTCCAGTTCTTTAATTCTTGGGCTTCAAAGCGTGACGTGACTTGGTCCTCGATTATGGATTCGATTGCGCTCTTCGTGTAGTCCAAGGAAAGGAGCCAGTGTCGCATGTTGAAATTAATTTTTTCCTGAAAATAAACGAAAGATAATATTCTGTTAGGGACGAAGATAAAATAGACTCTTTATCCTTAGTTCCTTCTAGTCCTCTCCGGCCACAACATACGAATTTTCAATTCATTCGAAAAAGTTCATTAGAAAAAGTCATCTAGAAGGCAAAATTTTTGACAAAAAGAAGAATAACATAATGAAAATAAATGGACTTTTGTTCCTTCATCCATTTCTTTCGGCATTTTACAGCTTACCCGATGTAAGTAAAGTTTTAGCAACATTTCGTTAATAATAATCGAATAGGCCACGGATGCTTAATATAGGTAATTTTCGAGGTCCTACAGATCAAATTGCAGCATTGAAGCTGAGTCTCGGCTGTCATTTAGAACTACGTACATCTCCCAACCGAACCTACAATGGGTTCTAATACAGAAACCTTTGATTTCAGAGGAAGAAAGTCAGAGGGCATGTGACATCTCAAAAATTGCATTCTGGGAAGAAAAACATCTATTTTTACTATTACGGGGCCTCAGCCGACGGGACCTAATGGTGGTAAAGACGTCCCTAAACTAAGTTAAGAATAAAGAAAGGATCTAATCATAGAATCGGGATAACTACCATACGACACCTTTCCTCTCTCCGCCTGTCTTTTAAAAACATTGGTGTCACTCTGAGCAACAAATTTTTCTAAATATCAGAGATCTTCTATTACTACGATACCAACATGGCAATACAATTTGTTGTCAAAATAGGGTGTACTTTTTTAACTTATCTCTTTTATTTTACGAACACACCGATATTTTATCTTTGTCTTGACACTGGGCCAAAAGAGGAAAGGATGCCGTAAGAGAGAAAACCTTATCAGACATAGTAACGTAGAAAGATATCTGGGGTGGAAAGAGTATGTTGGTTCTTTTGGGCCCACTCTATTCATCTACGTACGGCCATGTTGATGTCTAATAACAGAAAGTCTCGGCTAAACATACATATTTACCTCTTTGTTGCTTTCGTTGCCAGTTTTATTTAGAGACGATGCCAAATCTGGAATCAATATTAGTTTCTTTTCTCTGCTGCAATAGAAAATATTGAGTTATAATACAAAATTCTTCAGATACAAAAAAAAAATTAATGTAAATTAAGTTGGTTAGCTGTAAGCTCTTCCAAATGTGCAATATTCTGGTAACGCAGAGCATGATGTACACTTAATCATCAATAAGTGCGATTCTTATTGGTCATCTCCGTCACGGCGGCTATTCCACTTTTCTCACCGTCAACTACGAGGTGTTCACTTGAAAACGTCATCTAGGAGGTTATAATATTTTTTTTGACAGAAACAGGTGACATAATCAAAGTAAATAGACTTTTTTCTTTATCCTTTTCTTTTGACATTTCACAGCTAACTAAATGACATTTTCAAATGAACTTCCCTCTATAATTAGCCAGGGTTGCTTTAATACCTTCTCATTTTTTTCACCATCGCAATTTGGATATTTTTAAATTGAAAGAGGTGAATAGCGGGTGAACGACATAAACATTTGCCAACGTTTCAACCTTTATTGACGTCTTCCGCAGGGTTCAACAAAAATAAACATCCAACAGCCATACGAATCTACGAGCAAGAGCCTCACGACGACCGGTCGCCATTCTGGCTAGGCTGTTTATGCATGTATGTATCTTCCCGTATGGTTTTTGTTTACTTCGTGGTTTCGTATGACTGTTGGCCCTCAGCAAAGGTCGAAACGTTGGCTATTTCACAAACGTAGTGTGTTTTTTTATGTTGTATGTTTTATGCATGATTTTATTTGTTTAGTCTAAGTGTTTAAAAAAAAATACTTTCGTCGCTTGCATCGTTCTTGGATTTTGGTATTGGGATATGCCCAAAAATATAACAAAAATGTTCTTATGTTTATGAATATTTATTCCATATGCCAAATTTCAGGGACAAATGATTCTACATTAAAAAATAAGATAAAAGTGAGTTGTGAAGGTTATGTGCCCGGAAATGTCTCTATAATTCACTAGGGCTCTTCAAAGATGGCGTCCAAAAAGTACTTTTTATTTTGTATTTAAAAAACGAGCATATCATTTTCTTTCATTTTTGGTCATCAACTACTTTTTAACCAGGGATATTTTGGATGTCAACGGCATAAAGAAGCTCAAATTAGGGGCAAAGCTGTAGGGAAACCTATTAATACTTTTCATTTTCTTTTGATAATTTATAAGGAAAATGGCAATAAAAGTAACATGTCATGGTATATTCCTATTTTGCCATTAAGCGAGAAAACTTACTAAGTGCTCCGTCCCTAATTTGAAATGTTTTATGGAACTGACATCAAAAATCTCTCCCAAGATGTATGTGAAATTAACGTTGCCAATACGAACTTAAAAAATATAAAGTTTATTGCTAAAATGGCAACCAAGTAAGTGAACCGCGGATACCATGTGCTAATCACCAAAATTGAGAACAAATGTGTGGTAATAGAACCGGTTTTGCTAAGTTTCTGTAAATTATAGAATCACGGTACTGCCATGATTTAATCACGTGGCGATATAGTGGAAGTGTGGTGGTTTTCACTTAGTCAATACTTCGGTGTTCTGAGCAGTATGGCTTGTGTTTGTTTATTTTGTTTCTTAAAAATAAATAGTTAACACATTTTTTAGTAAGTGAGAAATTAGACACATAAATTATGTGTTGGTGAATTTTATAATACAAGATGAATACTAGCCACGCAAAATACATTCACAGCTTTTAGTAACTTTGTTGCATCTACCATGTTGCATTGTTTAGAAAAAAGCAGTGATTAGGACTGGCGTTTATTAGATACTATAACGTTCCATTCACTTTTTGCTTCACTTTCAAGTTTCTCATTTTTGTGTAGGCATCTACATAAGAAAAAACGTAATTACCACCATAAAAATTTAATACCAAATGTTTTCTACAATAGGCATGGTGGTAAATACGTGTAAGCCCCTAAGTCGACTTGGACTATATAATTTTTTGTAACTAATGCTGCTTCGGTTGTTCGTCGAGAATACTAAAATGTTACGTTTTCTCCGTTCTTCTTTACGGAGTTGAATCATGGACGTTGACAGAAAACATGCTTAAAAAGATCGAAGCATTCGAACTATGGTGCTATCTAACTGTCTTAAATAGAATGAAGAAAGAAAAAGAGCTGTCAAAAACTATTAAGGCTTGGAAGTTTTAGGGTACTTTGCACATGTAATGAGGCATCAGGAAAAATGTAGCATTTTGCACGTTATTATACAAGGAAAAATAATTGGCAGGTGGAGTCGAGGAAGAAGAAGAAAAACATCTTGGCTGAACAATCTGAGACAGTGGTTTGGCCAGACCGCTAACATTCGTTAAACGGATATAGCACAACAAGAAGAAGGTTGTTCGTCGGGAGTTGCATGGAGAGGTTGATGCATTAAAATTAAGAAATTAATAAAAAAAAACAAAAATATTGGTTTGTAAAATGAAAAATAAAAGCTACTTTTTGGTTGTCATCTTTGAAAAGTTCTACTCTAAATGTAGGCATGGGAATTTCCACGTATAACTTAGAATTAGCCTTTTGAGACACGCTTAGGGGTAACTACTTGTAGGCAGTTCCAAATTGCACTAAGTAACAAATCAAATGATTTTTGGGAAAGTGCAGCAACCAGGTGTGGTTTAAGTTAAGCCCAGTTCAAGCGACAAAAATGTATTACTAAACAACTAAATCCTAGTGTCCTGTATACCATTAAATTAAAATTTTGCATTTGCATTTTTCAACTTTAAACTTTGAATCGAAAATAAAAACTGCAACCAGAACCTACTATTTGTATACCGTGAGGCGATAAAGGAAAAAATGTCCTACCTTATTAGAGGCATCTCCGTACTAACTGCAGATCTATCAATAATTGCATCATTTTCTCTCCTAGAAGGTGCCCCCTCTTCAAATCCTTCGTCATCGGAGTCATGGGCTATGATTCTCCTTTTCTGCTTGTTAGCTTTCTCTATGTTTCTTCTTCCATACTAATCGGCAAATTAAATTATTTCCTCTTATAAACTATCTTTATTACCTACCTCAAATACTGTTATCAAAGTCTTGATGTACAACTTTCTAACTCCCAAAGACTTTCCTATAGCTGCCAGGAAGACTATGCATAGGAGTAAGAAGTTCCATGGTACGAAGAATATAGAGAGAAGGCTTCCTATTGCTAGTATTACCATAATTATTATGTGTGTAATATTTCCTACTCTATACGATGTACATACAGCCACTACACGCCGCTTAAACTGAGCACTAACTGGACATCGTTAGTCATAATTAGTAATGTTTTGTAGGTAGAAGATAGATATCGTAAATAACAATAATACTGTCTAAATAATTATCTCTAATATAATAAGAGTTTATAAAGAAAAAACAAGTCCAAATTACACAACGCAAAGATGAAGTTTCGAGTAGACAACTGATTAGTAATTTAATTTCCTTATCAGTTATTGAAAAAAAAATATTCCTTATCTTATTGATTTTCAACCTTCAACCATCTATAGACAGTCACGATTTTTAATTATTTCTTTACGACAATAATAGTTAATAAAACTACAGATTCACAGGTTTATAGCATACAATAGGTTTCATCGACTAATAATAGATCAGGTCGTAGACAGGTAATCCTTAAAAAAAAAACAAAAGCTGCCACTAAATTATACATGCTCAATTCGAATGTCGTAACAAAGCACAGCACACATCGCAAATTATCTTCGGCATAGTACCTACTGCCTACTGCTTGTTAAAAGCACTAAACCTAAACGCTACACTCGGTATAATTACTAATATAATCCTGGTTTGGAATAGTGGTTCAAGGCTACTTCGTCAACCATCCTTTTTCGTTCCTATGCTGGTTAAGTGCATTATTATTAAATATTTCTTTCGTCGCCTAGATTTACATGCAATCGTCTGGTTTATTTGCGGAAAAGCAGATCTCCTTATCTCTCTTTTGTTGGTCTTTCGAATATCAAAGACCATGCGCTTTCGGGCCAACGCGGTCAACTAACTAATCTTATCCAACAATTAAAATAATTTGTAAATATATTTTTTCCACGACTGGCTCGGTAATCAACAAATGCGCACTCTGCAATGCATAATTGCGCAAACAGCGTGCGCAAAGTACATATTGCGCACGCTCCCATACAGAAGCGTGTGCAAAGTCCACTTTACACACGCTTCTGATCGTTTTGCACACGCCTAATATATATTTTATAATACGAGTGATCATTTATGAATCAAAATCGCAGTCGTAGAAAAAGTATAGTGCGCAGCACGTACGAAAATCAGTCTTCACACTCTTGTGACGTTGTATCACTTGCCTATGGCTCATGTCCAAACCGGCACACTCATGTGAAAAGTGCAATTTTAGACACTAGGTGCACAATATACTATTCACCACGGCTGTACAATAATATAATCATAATATGTATGGTTGTAAACACATAATAGGGTGTGTCATAACCTTTGAACTGGAAGAGCGTGAATAATATTCATTATAAATAAATCTTAAACATCAATCCTCAGGTGAATTGGGCTCGCTACGCTCGTGGGTTCAAATATCACTTTCGGTAAGGCTGGCCTGCATTATATGCTTGTTGAATAATAAACTGTTATTATGCTCTCAGTCGCAAGTCTTTGTGAAACTCATATTTCACTTAACATATACAAAGCTATAAGAAGTTTAATTGATTGGTTTTTGGGCACGACTTATATAAATTAAACATTTATCTTCAAAAATTAATGAATTAAGAAAAATATAAAAGCTCAGTGGTTAATTGGCGGATCGGGACAAAAGCTAGCAATAATACTACAACTTCCTCGTTGATGTTACGTCTAATTTATTTAACTTACTAACTGAAAGTTGATGTATCGTGCTTAAGTTAATTTCAAAACTTTTTGAAAACTCTAAAGTTTCTGCAATAGCTGTTTTTTTTTCGGGTCCCGGTTGGTAGTAGTAAAGATCAAAGAGTTTCGAACCAGTCTCTTATTCTAAAGGGAGTAGACCCTATATAGTGAGAACCAGGTTTAGTTTAGTGCAGTGTTGGAATAGCACTCTTAGAATCAGGATAAATAATGGTGTTTTTGATATTTCTGTTCTCTATAATTCTAATGGCTTCCTCTATGGCCAACATTTCAGCAGTGTATTTGGCAGTTTTATCCGGAGCTCTCGGCGAGAAATTAATTTCCAGAGATGCAATATAGACACCGTATCCCATCCTATCTGCCATCTTTGATGCGTCAGTGTATATGAAACACCATTTAGCTTTTAGTTTTTCTGTACTCAGCTCAAAATTAACATTGTTAAAAAGAACATCTTTTTTTAAATTAATATTAATGACATCAGGTTTAAAAAAAATCGTATCGAATTCTACTGAAAACACTGGAATAACCTCAGATCTCTGACACTCCCCCATAAGTGGCACATATCCATCTAAAGCTAGGTCTAAATCTGGTGGAATTTTGTTTTTCTAATACAAGATTGCGTTCCCACAATTTCTAATATCATTAAGGATTTTAACTAGTGGATGCTCCCTAATTGTTATGACTCTTGCTATAAATTTAATAGCAATCCATTTTCTCCTATGATGCAGAATAATTTTTACAGATTCGGTAAAAGGAAGTTAGTGGGCGTAGACTTCATGCAACCTAAAGCCCATCGCCCAAAAATGAACTGTGATCTAGGTGGGATTTGACCAACGCATTAAAAACTGCCATCAAAATTTAAAGGTCCGCTCCCCACCAGACTCGACAGAAGGACTTAATGATGTTCAGTCCTGTTTGACATCCAGATATTACATAAGTCAATGTGTTTATTCCATCGTAGGTTCCTATTTATGTATATTCGTAGATATTTCACATCATTTTGGAAGTGGACAAGCTCATTACCTACCCCAAGGGGGGCACTTTGTCGTCCACGGTTTGAGCGTGAGAACCACACTGTTTCGCATTTATTTAAACATAAAAAAAAAGTTGATTTCTTGGAGAAAATTAGATATGGTTTCTAGCGCCGGACTCTAGAACTCCAATTTTAACCTTTGCAGTATCAGTCTCTGATGAATTGAGTGTAGACGACAAAGTCATCAGCATAAAAAATCAGATTGCATCTTGTAGGTGATTTTTTGAAAATATCATTAATATAGATGTTAAATGGTGCCAAGAGGAGACCCATGGGGGAGACCTAGACTTGTTAGGAGTGGCCCCAAAATATCTCCGCTTGAGATTTTTGAATAAAGATATTTATTTTCCAGAATTTGGAAAATGATATTGGACAATTCTATTGGAATATTCAAGTTGATTAGTTTTCTATACAAAACAAAGGGGTCAACATTGTCATTGGGAGATTTAATGTCCAAGAAAGCAGCAAGGATGCTTTGATTTTGCCAAAATCCCTCTATATGTCAGAAATTAGTTTGCATAAACATATTACATTATATTTTCTTCAGGGCAAAGGCAGAGGTGCTTCCTTGAAGCAATCACTGTAAAACTTTATAAGATATCTCTACGCTTGATGGGGCATGATTCTGATTGTGGAGTAGGTATGATACATTATCCAGATCAGGGGCCGAACACTTTTTGTTCTCAAGACTCATTAATAGCTCTTCCACAGAGAAGGAAACCATCGGTGTTGGGGTGGCTAGTAATTGAAAGTAGGGGTCCGCTATTTCGCTTGATATTTTATTCAGCAATTGTATTCGCAAACAATCTGTAAGGTCATTAGTTGAATTAGTATTTTAACCCAAGTATTATTTAAGTAAATATTAGAGAACTTTCGAACCTTATTCCAAACATAGGTCACATCAGATTTGGTTTGAGGCTTTTGCACTCCAGGGATTGCCTGACCATCCG
The DNA here is from genome assembly GCA_951812265.1 of Taphrorychus bicolor. NCBI lineage: Eukaryota > Metazoa > Arthropoda > Insecta > Coleoptera > Curculionidae > Taphrorychus > Taphrorychus bicolor. The sequence continues at coordinate 40,192,340 of OX638297.1, forward strand.
CGTGTATTTTTATATTTAACGGAGAGAATAATCATGTCCGCCAAGGTACATACACAAGTGCTGAAATTCTTGGGTAATCGGTCTGTTTATATTTAACAGTAATAGATTGACTGGCCTCGTCGTTTACAGCTGTCGAGTGAACATTGTCAAAGGATGGGTTACTAGGCTCATAGTGGAGATTGACTGAAAGAAAATCGTGGAATTGAGGTCAAATAGCGTTTTTAAACTCCCTATATGGCACTTCCTTGAGAAGGTCCTTGTTTTTTAAGAAGTTTTATCAAAACGGCAATTAGTGGGGAAGTGGTCACTATTGGAACAATCTGGTATAGTACCTCCCATGAGCAGAAAGAACTCGATGAAATGAGTAGGAGTTCCATTACTTATTAGCAGTATTTCACTATTTACAAGGAATTTAAATTAGTGCGTTATCATATTAGCGTTTAAGCTCATTCACACGGTGACATCAGTGTCGTGACATCTAGTGCCGTGACAGTGCTTGACATCTGATGTCACGGCGTTCACAAATATCGCCGGAATTTTGACGGGTGAACTCGGTAATGTTAGTTGTTCTTCATACATTCGGGTGACACGTATAGGTACCGCAATGTTAAAAGTTCACCCGATAAAACTTACGCGAAAACTTATTGTAACCCCTTAAACTTAATTATGATGCGAACCTATTCCATAAGTGGAAATATGTTACTTATATGTCATTTTCACAGTTTACAAGATTAGTTATTCTGAAATTGACCATAAATTAAATATTAAAAGTAAAATATTGCGCAAATAAGCGTATATGTGTCTTTTCACAAATTTCTGGATATAATGGAGAAGGCGAATTATCTCTCCTCTCATAGTGAAGAATGAAGTATGGCAACACAACACACCCTGTGTAATTAAAATTGCACAGAGTGTGTGTAAAATTGCACATTCTAAACTATAATCCTTTAATCTTTTGTACGTATGCTTTGTTATGCCTTGCCTCATCCTCACTGGATATTCGATCGTGTCTACATAATACCTAGACTGGATAATTAAGTTAAAAATCAAGAAGGATTATAGAATAATAACACTTAGAATGTAAGCATTTTATTTTTTTAATTGTTTATTCTGATGATAAAGAAAAAATTATTGTTTGTATATAAACAGAGGTGTAAAAATATATGTGTTTGGCCCGCAGTACAAAAAAATCAGCGGTGAAATCATGTGCAAAGAGGGCGAAATTGATACCACGATGTATCAAACCTTGTTACTTTTTATACCATGTTGTCTCCGATGTCCAAATGTTGAAAGCAAACAAGAAATTTGGTGCTAGTGCCGCGGCATCAAATTGCACTAGTGACACGACACCACTGCATCGTGACACTCAATAGTTCAGACGATGACACTGTTGTGACATTTAAGTGCCGCGATAGTAGTGTCACGATTTAGTGTCACAGTGTGAATGAGCTTTTAGAGTTTGTACAACCCCAACTCACATGATGGGCGAATTCCAAAACTCACCGGTGGATCTACCGATTAAACCGGTCAGCTACCATTTAGTCAGTCAGTTTCAGTCAGTTTAGATACTAGCGAAATAATATTTTGTAAATCTACATTATTGTTCTTAGAAGAGACTGATTCCCGGGCACTCGTGAAAGAGGCTTGTTGATTTGATATACGTATATTGGTTTTGGGTTATTAGTTTTTCAGGAGTATAATGCATTTCTTCCCTCTGGGGTGTGGGGTTGGGAAAGTATAACATTTCTTCATGGGCTCTTCTATCATATCCCTGACCTTATCAGTGTTTATTTATTTGGCTATTTGTAACCGTTATTTGTTGGAATGATCGTCTTTTTGCATCCAGTTCTCTAGGAATCGAGAAGAGCTGGATGTCACATATCTTCTGCATGGTGATATAATTGTTCATTCTTATATAAACTTCTTCTGCCAGATGGTATTATAGTAGGAAAATCAGCCTGCTATAGCTGGAGTCTCTCCAAGATATGTTCTTTTGCATGCACGGTTAGCATAGTAGAATGATAGATTTTCCAGAGCCATTAAACTTTTTATATCTTTTTGCCTAAGGTATTCTGGACATGTCTTGTGCTGTGGCCTTGTGATCGCTTCTTTTACAATGTAAGCTTCTCTTACAATGTTGTCGACTGCAAGAATAATTTGTTTGGGATTCCCTGGTACGTCATGGAGTCTTCATCTCGGTCAGAGTGGCTACCCTCTTCAGCACAATTAATGCATCTTTCCTTGCCTTTGTAAAGAGTTTTAGTGTGTCCAAAGTGGAAGCATTTGAAGCATTTTTTTCAAGTAACTCTTAGTTTTGGTAGAACTTATTGGCTACTGTTACTGTTCTGATTCCCACTCCAAATCTGTTATTTCATTTGACTTGATATTTAATAACATCTTGCCGATTTAGGTTAAATAGCACGTGACCAATCTTAATGCGGCTACATCTGCCTATATTGTTACCTGATTTTTCTGTCGCTTAAATATAAACAACATAAGGCGCCGGATCACCCAATTTGTAATATTTCAGTTCACGTTTGTTGTTTGAGTATTATTTGTTCCCACAATGGGCCCAGTGCCTAGATTCTTTGCTTTGTCAATTTCTATATTCCAGTTTATTTTTTTCTGTGCTACGCGCACGAGATTTACATCTATGACTAAGATTATTTTTAATCAAAATCTAGTAATTTTTTTCTTGTGTCTTTAGTTTTAAAACACAGTGCAGGAGGAGTAAAAGCTGATCCCACAATATTTAGAAGCAGCACTTTTCCAGTTCTTCTCTATTCCTCTAAAACAAGGTACAGTTGGGCGATGCTTCTTTTATAGGCACTAGCAATTTAGCCAGGAGGATATTTGGGTGTATACAAGCTTAATCCTATCTTTTGGTAGAACCACACTGTAGGTCTAATCTAGCTACCGCCAAAAAGTATCGTGTCTATGTAGTGAACATAAGATATTTTTCTTAGAATAAGACAATTTCATCAAAATAACCAAAGTTCAAGTATCATGCATTTATTACTCTTCACAAATTATTTTTTTTCTACAACTTCCTCAAGAGGTACATCAACAGGTAATACCTTCAGGGGCGGCAGTGCAATTATTATCTTTCAAACCAGCAACTATAACATTATTAAATTTCCAGTCGAAACACCCTTCCTCAGCGCATACAATGTAGAGTGGGATTGCTGTTTCTTGCACTGCTCCTACAATATTCTCCAAGGTTAGGTCTCTTATTGGTATATTGTTGTTAACAGATGGGGCATCAGTGTCGCCTCCATAATTTTCTTGAATCCAAATGCCTGTTTTGGTGGTACCTACAAATGAACATAGTTCTCAGAAGAAACAGGGTTCAAGTTTTGTGAAGATAACCAACCAACAAACTGAATGTTGCTATAGGTGACGTTCCTTATGATTCCTTCTCCACTGTCCGGATGCGTTTTGATGTGAATACCATTCCAACCCTTTACAAGATATGAGTTTCGTATTGTAATATTTTGAAGAGAGTTGAGGATAAATTCGTCATCGCTAAAACCAACTGACAGGCTCAAACCATGACCCCCGTAACACTTCATATCTTCAACAAGTATGTTTGCACCTAAAATGTTTGATTGAACGAAAGCAATTGAATTTCCAAACTTACTATAAGGACTCAGCATTACAATACCTGAATTAAGCGCTACACAGTCATCTTGATTGTGAACCTCGTTGTTCTTAATCACTATATTAGTGCTGTTTCTTACGTCAAAGCCATCTGTCTCGACTCCCAAAGAATGACCCAAAGGATCATCCTGTGAATAAAAAGTTAATTATAAACCTATTTTTCAGTACTTTGTCCACGGCTATACAATAATATGGTCATCATACGTGAGGTTGTAAACATATAATAAGGTATGCTATACCCTTTGAATTAAAATAGGTGGCACAGCGTGAAAAATATTTATTATTCACGATGCATCCTTTGTTTCTCCATTATGCGCTCCATAAGAATTGCATGTAGACACCGCCATATTAGTAATTACAAACAAAATAATTGAAGGTTCAAATTATTGTGGCCGTGTTGATGGCGGCCATGATGCTTTTAATGCCATCTCGACTTTGACAAACAAGACAAGACTCGTGTTATCTAATTAATTATGTATCTAATTAAATATGTAAAAGCTGTGAACAAGTATAGTATCCAACTTGCATTTAATAGGCATCATGATGACCTCCATTATATACTTCTTGGATAATATATCATGCATTCATTTAAAAAAAAAACTCAAGTAGGCCATAGAATTAGAGCAGAAGGTCTGAGATGACTATAAAAAAAAAATTGGAAGTCGAAAATGTTATAAAATGATCCGATTTTCATTTTTTATGAACTTATCTCAGACAAGCGTTTTAATTCCATGGCTTGCTACGAAGTTTTTTTATATGAACATTCTTTACTATTAATATGGGTAATAATGGTATATTAAGATAGAAGTTTTATAAGGAAGCTGACAGATTGCGACAAAGAGCTTGATGAACGTGTGTCTTATATACATATTTTTCAAGTGGGTTAAAAGTAGGTCATTTGTTTTCTTTTCACGTACACTTAAAGTGGTGTCTCTAATCCAAGACCCAAAAAGTAGCAAAAAAGTCCTAGACAGTAAAAGTAAAGTCAAAAGTCACCGCTACTGTCATGTCACGCATATATAATCGTCATCATGTCAGGCGCATATATAAACGATTTTCATTCACCAAAATTATTTGAACACTAGATGACACCAGATAGATTGATCTGAGTGTATTGCCATCTTTACATTCTTATTGAAAAAACAAAGGATAGGAATACTCTCAGAGCGCTCGAGGGCACCACCCGAAACCGTTATTAGTCGAAATCGCATAGGTTCTCGAATTCTGAGTTCGTCTGTTAAATGTCATGCGCGTCATCATATTTATCTGTCAACCTGATTTTTATTAATTTAGTATTGATAATAATGCTACAAATTTTTAGTTTACCATAATTTACCTAAACCACCTAAACCATTGGTTATGATTTAATACAATTAAAACTATTGAACAATGAAAACCACCTTTCTAACAAATTCTATTAATTTTACAAACAATATACGCCACTAATTGGGTAAGTACCTAGACCCGCTTAAAGAGGATAAGAGAAAATTGCAAAACTGAATCACTCTGAAATAGACTTCTTATTTCCTGCATGCTTGAAAAAAAATAGTATATGTTACTCGGAGTAAAACTCGGTCTGTTACTGTCTTTGATCGTGATTCTTGTGTTACTCGGTCTTTTTGTGTTTCGCCTCAGAGCCTCGTGCAGGCCTCGTCTTCGCTTCGGCCATCAATCTCTGGGCTCAGAACGAAAAGGCCCACTTTTACTCTTAGTGACATAATCTACTATTTTTTCGATTGAGGAAAATAGTTTTATATTTTCTAGAGATTGGTTGGTGGGCAACCTTTTCATTCTCGCCATTTTTGTTTAAAATAAATGTCAGATTTTGTCATGGATTATCAATTAATTAGTCAAAACTGCTCTTTTCACACAAGTTAGACGGTTTGGGCACGAGCCGTAGGCGAGTGATACCACGTCTCAAGAATGTGAAAAGTGATTTTCGTACGTGTTGCACACTATACTTTCCTACTACTGCGATTTTGCTTTTAATACTGTTACGATCGCAGCAACGCCGCATGGGAGGCGGGGCAACACATAGGAGCGTGTTGGTTGGTGGAGCTTCGCGACCTATCCGCGCTGCGTCATGGCTGACACGAGTGATTTATTGCTCGTCTGGCTTAATCTAGAAGGCAGTTGTTTACAACCGTTTTTTTTTATATGAGATTATTCAAGAATTCTTATAAAGAACTTTCTAGGTTTTTCTGTAATTTTAGGATTGTATATAAAAGGCGCATAGAGCGCCCGAATAGAGTAGTCGTATTTTAATCGAGCTATAAGTAAGCTAAAGTTACGAAGCGATAATAGAAGGCTATAAAGTGTTAAGTAGTGAGTTATTTAGTAGTCGTGTGTATTTGTGGAGTTAATAAATAGTGTTTTCGTATTAAATCGTTACACTGGAATTATTGAACCCCGAGTTCGCAACAATTGGTGTCAGAAGTGGGATTCCAGTGGGAACTTGAAAACTAATATTGCTGAACTGTAAGTGAGTGCTTCATTGCCGGACATTACGTGTTTATGCCAGTGACCAGAAGCCAGCATCAAGCGATGGAGGATCAACTTGCCGCCCTGCTGTCCCTTATGCAACAACAGAAGGAAGAGCAAGAAAGACGTTATGTAGAACAAAAAGAGGAGCAGGAAAAACGTTATAAAGAACAAAAAGAAGAACAAGAAAGACGTGATCAAGTACAGGAGCGACTTTTACAACAACAGAGGGAAGAACAGGAAAAACGTGATCAAATACAGGAGCGACGTTATCTAGAACAGGAGAAACGTTATAATGAACAAAAAAAGGAACAAGAAAGACGTGATCAAGTACAGGAGCAACGTCATCAACAATTCAAAGAAGAATTAATGAACCATCTCGCAGCTAGGGAGCAACAATTGGAAGAAAGAATAATGCAATGCGTTAACGAATCCGTTAACGGCGTGAACGAATCCATTAACGGCGTTAACGAAGGACTCGAAGCTGTCAATCAGAGGGTTCTCGAGCTAGAAAAGAAATTCCGGGAACAACTTGAGGACGACACCGTGTCTACAGAGAGTTTTAGCACAGCCAACGCTAAAATTAAGCCTCCCGACTATGATGGTACTACGGCCTGGGAAATTTATAAAACGCAATTTGAGGCAGCTGCAAAAGCTAATGGTTGGTCCGAGCCCCAGAAAGCTACATCATTAGTGGTAGCACTTCGTGGAAAAGCGGCTGAGTTACTCCAATCTCTGTCGGCAGCGGATCAAAGTAATTATGCGGCTTTAGTACACACTCTGCAACTACGATTTGGAAATGAGCACAAAGAAACCGTGTTCCAGGCCCAGCTGAGGATGAGACAGCAAAAGTCAGGTGAATCCTTACAAGAATTTGAGGCGGACATAGACAGACTCATTCACCTGGCATATCCATCGGCTCCTGAATCTTTTCAAATGCAATTTGCCGCCGAAAGGTTTATTGAGGGAGTTCGAGATAGTGACCTGAGGTACCACTTACGTCTAGTCAGACCCAGGAATATCAGCGAGGCACTAGTTCGGGCCCTAGAATTCGAGGCGTCACGAGTGTCATCTGATTCTTCTCCAAGTGTAAGAATGACAACTTGCGATGACGAGGGGGATACGTCTAGGGGTGAATCTATGGCAACTTTACATAAAGCGTTGAAGGATCTGGCAGTCAATATCCAAGCCTTGTTGCAAAGACCTCCTCGATCAACAGGCAAACGGGGCATAAAATGTTTTAACTGTGGTAAACTCGGTCACGTCAAGAGTAACTGCCGTAATAGGGCAAGAAGTCCGTCGCCGTTGTTTAGAAGATCGAGCGGCAATCAAGACCGCCCTAGAATTCAGGAAAAACCAATTCCTGTCAATGTAAAGGGGCAATTGACCGAGCCCGTTAAGACCTCCAGGATCAGTCAAGTCAATCAATCAAGTCAAGCCAATAATTTGGGTGGCAAAAGTGTTACAGAGGCCGGACGCATTAAGGAACAGAAGATCCAAATTGAACATCGACCAGAAAGGTCTCACGAAAATGCCGATGCATTGTCCAGACGGCCATGTAAAGAAGATAGTCAGCATCGTCGAAGAACTGAGCAGCGTGAGGGACTTCCTTCTGTAAGAAGAACGTCGGTGGAAATAAACGATGGCTGGACTGCACAGACGTTTAGAGAAGAACAAATGAACGATCCAGATATTGGACCCATCCTCTCTGCAAAGACTGACGACAAGAGACCAGAATGGCAAGAAATCGCTGGTAAAAGTCCAAACTTGAAGGCGCTATGGGCCCAGTGGCACTCTCTTAAAATAGAAAATGGACTACTGAAGAGAGCGTGGGAGAGTCCGGATGGCAAGACCGTAGTCAGTCAGTTGGTTGTTCCTGGTAGCAGAAAATCGGACGTACTACAGGAAATGCACGACGGAACCAGTGGAGGGCATTTTGGGGTCAATAAAACCTTGGCCAAAATTAAAGAGCGGTTCTACTGGGTGAATTATCATGAAGACGTCGAATCTTGGTGCCGCAAGTGCGAAGTTTGTTGTGCCACAAAAGGACCTCGAACAAGATCACGCGGCCGAATGGTGCAGTACACTGTAGGTGTTCCATTCGAGAGGGTAGCAATTGATGTCGCGGGACCGTTTCCTCAGACTGAGTCAGGCAATAAATACATCTTGGTCGCCATGGACTACTTTACTAAATGGCCTGAAGCATACGCCCTGCCTAATCAAGAAGCAACGACTGTGGCAACGGTGCTAGTAAATGAAATGTTCTGCAGGTTTGGAGTTCCTCTCGAACTTCATTCTGATCAGGGCCGAAATTTTGAATCGGCTGTTTTCCAGAAGGTCATGGAACTTCTCGGAATTCGCAAGACCAGGACAACTCCTTTGCATCCACAGTCGGATGGGATGGTAGAGAGATTTAATCGGACCATGGAACATTACCTGTCTAAAATGGTGGCAGATCATCAGCGTGATTGGGACCAACATCTACCTCTCATGTTGATGGCATATCGAGGCTCTACGCATGAAGCCACTGGTTATACTCCGGCGAAAGTGATGTTCGGAAGGGAAATGAGGCTTCCTGCAGATTTGATGTATGGAACACCAGAAAAAGAGTCGCTCAGCTCTGAGAATTTTGTGGAGGAGCTTAAGGAGAGGCTGAACAATGTTCATGAGCAAGTCAGGAATAAACTGCGGATATCCAGTGATCGAGCCAAAGCAAGATATGACTTACTAGCTAACTCCCGCGGCTTCCAGGATGGTGATTTGGTGTGGCTATACAATCCGAGGCGAAAGGTGGGGAAGTCGCCCAAACTTAGCCAAAATTGGGAAGGACCTTATAAAATTATAAAGAAGATTAATGATGTGGTGTATAGGATCCAGCGGACCCCTAGGTCAAAGATGAAGGTCGTTCATTTGGATCGATTAGCACGATACCATGGAACTCTATCTGTTCGGGACGAACAGACTTAGGAGGAGGGCAATGTTACGATCGCAGCAACGCCGCATGGGAGGCGGGGCAACACATGGGAGCGTGTTGGTTGGTGGAGCTTCGCGACCTATCCGCGCTGCGTCATGGCTGACACGAGTGATTTATTGCTCGTCTGGCTTAATCTAGAAGGCAGTTGTTTACAACCGTTTTTTTTATATGAGATTATTCAAGAATTCTTATAAAGAACTTTCTAGGTTTTTCTGTAATTTTAGGATTGTATATAAAAGGCGCATAGAGCGCCCGAATAGAGTAGTCGTATTTTAATCGAGCTATAAGTAAGCTAAAGTTACGAAGCGATAATAGAAGGCTATAAAGTGTTAAGTAGTGAGTTATTTAGTAGTCGTGTGTATTTGTGGAGTTAATAAATAGTGTTTTCGTATTAAATCGTTACACTGGAATTATTGAACCCCGAGTTCGCAACAATACTTAATACTTTGATACTACTTTAACACTATTGTCATAGGGCGTGTTCATTAGAAAACGTCATCTAGTTGGCTGTGAAATGTTGAAAGAAAAGGATAAAAAAACAAAAGTCCACTTACTTCGATTATGTCATCCTTTCCGGTCAAAAATTCATAGCCTTCTAGATGTCGTCTTTACAGGGGGTTCTTTAAAGTAGCTTATTGTTAAAATTAATGATAAATGTACCTTACTTCTTTACTTTTATTTTTAATAGCTTTAATAGCTAGTAATAGCTTATTAGCGTACTTAATTTAAATTATTATTCGCGCAGACAGTTAAGGGCGTGAAAGACAATTTCATCATGTGTTGTTGCCTTTCACGCCCGCATGCGTTGCAGTACAATGTTTTTCATCTGAGTGTCAGTTTACGTTGTATGGAATTAAAATAAAAATTAATTTTGCTTTTAGTAGTTTGATCGAAAGTGTATGCTTAATCAGGAAATTCAACATAAATTTATTTTTTTTTGTCACCTCAAAAGACTTGTCGTTTTTAATCTATGAATTGCAAAATGTACATGAGAACTCCTCGTTTGTTTGCAATTTCCACTTTTCCGAATTATCATAAAATTCTATGCAAGAAAAAAGTACAAAACACTTGTAGCTATGAAACAGCGATTGATTTAAAAATGCGGCATCTTCTATAAAGTAAGGCGTTTTTATTTGAAAACGTCAAAAGTAAAATGTCGAAAGAAAAAAAACTGAAGAAACTAAAGTCTATTTTATTTGATAATGTTAACCTTTTTTGTCAAAAACTCTAGAGGAAGTTTTTTAATGAAAATCTCCTATTTTATCATGTACTCACCCCATCTCCGGCGCTGTTGTCTATTAACCAGTTGAAAAACTGAACGTTTGTGGAATCAAAAAGTTGCACGCAGTGCATGGGAGCGTTTAAAATATTTATATCATACATAACGGAATTGTGCAAGGTCAAAGCGAAAAACTTAGGCTTATTTTGCCTGCTTTGTCCTGTACCGTCCCAGTACAACTCTCCTTGACCATATAACAGCGAGTCTTAAAACACCAGTATAAATCCTTTTAACAGATTGTAAATTCCTACTTTTTATAGCTTACTAGGTTCTCCTCGAATGACTACGTTTGTACCATTTATAATAACCAGATAGCCAACATGCTCTTTATATTCAAAGGTTATGTTACCCTGAAAAGTCAGTGTAGCACCATCTCTTAGAGGCAGCCTAAGGGTCTCACCCCCAGGTACAGTGAAGTTTCCCAGAATTAAGTCATCGCAGGACTCGACAGCTGTTGGCACCTGGTCGAATTGGGTAACAATGCATTCTGGATCAACTGTGGAAAAACGTATAAAATAGTGATTTTGGAGTACGTTTAGTAAAAACTTTCTTTGCTAAAATGCCAAACATTCTTTTTTTTCTATCTCTCTTTATATTAAGGTCCTCTGATATAAGTAACTCTCTCGTAGCATGCTTCTAAAAAAGCATTGACGTACGTTTTTCGGATTGCTATCGTTAACTGCTCCAGTAACAAGACAAACTATCGGGGCTTCTTTAATGACGAAAGAGATAGGTTAATAGAATGTTATCATAGCAGAACTTAATTCTAAGGTATATTGCTTTATATATTTAAGGGGGTTCGACAGAAAAAATAATTCAGTTGGCCGTGAAACGTATAAAGAGAAAAAGGCGAAGTAACGAAAGTAAGTGTTTCTACTTTCATTATTTCATTCTTTTCTCTCAACAATTCATCGCCAACTTGATCCCTATTGAACACCAGCATAATATGTGATCTTTTATACTTACTTGCAAGGGTCGGCTTTCCGAATTGGAACACTAGAAAGAACGTAATTATTAGTGTTGATATTTTCATAATTATCTTTCGTTTCGTAAGGAATGATCTCAATATTCATTCAAAGATCAAACAAATTTATACCATTCTGGATTATCATAGCTTATCTCAGCTACTTCAAAATTGAGTGCATGTAATACAATAATTGTTACAAATAATGAGGTAAAATGTGGCGTCACAGGATCTGTGATTTGTTTGTTAAATTGACGGATTGGGACAGAATTCAAATTTAAACTATACACTCGTTGCCGACGTTTCGTCTAATTAAGCTTAAACTTCTTCAGGGGTATAAAGACATTAACTAATCCGTCAGAAGGAGAAACAGAAAATATCAAATTCACCTCACCTCGAGCTTGAATACAATGGTACGTTTAAAATACAAATTAAAAAGCATTACAGATTATTGCACAAGTTAAAAATAGAGGTAAAATTTTTAAAATAATAATTGGCACAATACAAATAATATATTATAAAGATACCGGGCAAGCAGACTGGCGTGTCCCTTAAGATGCAAGCGACCGTACACAGATCTCTGTGCGGTCCGCTGCATTAAAGTTTAATATTGATTTTATTTTTTTTTCCTCACATCAACAACCATACATGAATTCCAAAACTCTCCAAAATCGAAAACACAACAATTAGGCCAAAAATTAGTCATCTATCTAACCACAATCAACGTACAGGTACCCTTCATTTTCTCATTATCTGATTTTTTGTTGTGAAAAAATTGTAGATGACACTCAAGTTTTGAGTATCTGTTCTGAAGATTACTGTTTTTTTTCTTGCCACTTTTTTATATGTAACACTTCTGAGATTGCACGTTTTCTATAATTCATCTCTACGTCCAAAACTGTAGTGTTGGTAAAGTCAAAATTATGTCCAGTTTCAAAGTGATGAGTAGCTAAAGAAGTTTTTTTTCTTGTTAATATTTGTAATGTTATAGTCATATCTATATTGTTTCAATATTGTCATCAATTTATTCTTTACTAGTCGAATATACCGGGTGTCACAGTTTAAACAAGGTATAGAATGAACAACTGATGATTTTTCAAGTTTGAGTGTTTTATCTTTAAGATTTGAGTACAAATCATTAACAGTCTTTATTGCATATGTAACAATTTTTGTGTTGTTACAACTCAAGATCTTCCCCAAATTTTGCACTCAGTTCGTGTGCCACACATACCAACCATTAATAGACGCCAAGTGACGTATCTTTAAGATGTTTTTTTCCACAAAAGTTTCATGACTTAGTCGCATAACTCTGGTTTTTAGAGGCTTAATAAGTGCGACTTGCTGAGAAAGAGGATGAGCAGATTTTAAATTTATTAACTGGCCTGAACTGGTGTGCTTTTAGTACCTTATTATGGTCGCTCCATGGCTGATGACTAAAGTGTCGAGAAACGAGATGCGGTTATTTTTCTCTATTTTATGGTGATTTGTAGGTGTTGATTGAAAGAATTGAAGTCTTTTAGGGGAAGGTCTTCAGAACCGCGAGGGATACAAGTAATTATGTCGTCAGTATATAGGCATAAGAAAAGTACATAAAAATATACCAGAAATGGCGGCGGGCGGATGTCAAGTCCGAAAGGGTTTGATCGACGAAAAGATCACCTATTTTTGTTGTAAAATCAAACCTACCAGCTCACAAATTTGTGTAGTCTGTGGCAGAATATATCAACGTTCCTGTGTAGTAAGGGACTGATAAATGCTGAATGTTGATGAAACAATTACCTACTCAGGGAAAAAGCTCTTCTATTGGAAAAGAAATTAACTGAGAAAAAAAGAAATGAAAAACTAAAACAGCTAATACAACCTGATGGAACTTGACAGAGACAGGGCTTGGAGTTCCAGGAAGGACCTAAACAATATCATGCTCTTACAAAGCAGGACATTACATTTGCAGGAATTGCGGGCAGGCCAAATATGCAGCCTATGAATATTGCACAGTGTGCAAAATAAAACCACCCCTAATCTAAATTCTAAAAATTAAATTGACCAACCGCAAAGGGAGTACCGTGCGTAAGCAGGTGCAAATATCGACAGCCTTGCAAATCCAACTCTAGCAAGCAACGAGACTGATAGTTTTGATCTTGTAAGGACTCGAAGGCAAAAAAATAAAAATGGCTTGAACTAAAAAACAGGAATATGGAATGTAACTGAGTTTGGTACAAAGGAAACCAAAGAAAAAAGCATGGATTTTCTAAAAAGCTAGAGAAACATGGGACAGAGGATATAATTAAAAACCATATTATAAAACATTCAAAGATGACAGAAGAACATATAAGCATTAAGCAATGCATACCAAAAATTAGCAAAGGTAACAAGAAATCCTTCATGGTTGGAGTCACCTCAAAGCACAAAAGCACAAAAGAGCTCATTGGTAATTCAGAATTTTGGCCCAAGGGTCTTACATTTCAAAGATTTCACGTTGGGCTGGGCCGGAATTTTTTAGATCAGACAAACAGCAAACAACTTCAAGAAACAACATAAATGATGAAACATCTGATACTACGAATCAGGGAAGTGCTGACAAGGCATGCATTACAACATTGTTCCATTGAAATGTGCAAAGTCTGAATAATAAAACTCAGGAGGTCTCTGTTGCATTGCTGGAGATTGAAGCAGATAATTTTTGTGTGACAGAACATTGGCTTCAAAATAGGTATATTGAGACCCGGCAACTAACTGGATGTAGCATAATAAACTACTTTTCCAGAGTTGAATCAAGGGGAAGGGGTGCAGCAATCTTCTGCAGAAACAATGTGCCGATGCTACAAAGTTTTATTATAATTTTGTGTGATTAGCTATAGAACAAAAAATGGTAATTCTTGTGTAGTGGTTACTCCGTATCGCTCCCCACCTAGCAGCTTGGATTGGTTTGTAAGTCACCTTAATGATTTACTAGATGGTTAGTTAGTAAGGTTAGTAAGTTATGGCCTTTCGTCTAACATTCAGGGTACTACTAGAGCCGAGCGAGGTACGGGGACACAAATAGATAACATTTTTAGTAATATTTCCACACAGCTATTAAACGAAAATATATACATCTCTAATATATCTGATTATTATGGTCAAATATTGAAAATCGAAACTCTAAATATGCGTGCTGCTAAAAACAATATCAATAAACGTTTATTTACTGACAATAACATAGAAACATTTGCAAATTATTTAAAAAATGAGAATTGGAAAGATATTTTACTGAACAAAACCCAAATAACAAATACAATACATTTCATGATATTCTTTGCTATCACTTCAACTTAGCATTCCCTCTAAGGACATATAGGTTGCAGGCAAACAGATCTTCTTAGATTAATAGAGAAATCAAAGAATGTGGACAGAATGTGAAGGACTTATATGTTGTATGGTATAAAATTACTGGTTGTCAGTCAAATTTGGATACCTACAAAAATTAAAGAAAAAAGTATAGAAAGTTTATTTCCCAATTCATGATTGTGATTAGCGTCCTTGAGTTGTATGTACTGGTGAAGGTAGCAGGATTAGGACAAATAATACACCTCTTGTTCTGGCTTAGTCGGTGTTTGAGTGCAGTATTTTGGTAAGCCCTAACATGAATGACACAACAAATTCAACTCTCAAGTGACATCTTGACAGTTGATTTTGTTGTGTACTGTCAAGTGACATCTTGATAGTTGATTTTCTTGTGTCATTCATATTAGGACTTTCAACACCTCTTCTTTATCAGAAAATGGCCACGGTTCTGACTATTTATTTAGTCTTCCTCAGGGCTATCTTCCACTATTAATCCTCAATAATAATTAAGGGAAATCTTTGTTTCCCAATATCATACAGCTCTCAATGAAAATCGGATTATCAATTCAAAAAACAAAAGAAATACTGCATGGTCTATCTTTAAAAGTTTAACATCAAGCAGTATAGTCAAAAAGCAATACTTCTAAAAATAAATGATAAATTGATTGATAATTCGGCTACCATAGCCAATGTTGTTTTTAGAGAAATTTGACAATTCAGTTCAGCCAGCAAGATGTAAATGCAGGGGATGATATGGGATGTGTCCATACAATATTTCTAAGACCAGTTGTTGATCTAGAAATATTCAGAATAGTAATGGACTTGCCAAATAAGTTCTCAGCTGAGTTTCCTATAGTAATAATAAAACGGGTTGCTCAACACATCTCCATTGGCATATATCATAAATGAACGCCTTGGTGACGATATATTCCCAGACATATTAAAGCGAGCCAAAGTCATCCCAGTTCACAAGAGGGGGCCAAAAACAGATATTAATAACTACAGACCTATTTTTCTTCTCTCTTCTGTGTCGAAGATCTTTGAGAGGGTTTTATACAACAAACTTATGGATTTCCTAGAGCACTATAATATAATTGTAACTCACCAATATGGCTTCATGCAAGACGCATCAGTAGATAGGTCGATAGACAAACGAAATTGTGCATCTAGCTGCATTAATAATTGTATAAAAAGTTTACAGTGTTTCTTGGGTGAAAATAAGTCTTTGGAGTGGATAGATCATTCGGATTAAAAAAAAAGCGGACGAAGATAACTGTCTTGATTCTACTGAGTAAAGTTTGAAAATCAAAGAAAAATAAAATACTATCTCCAAAAACCTTTTTTTAATGATATTTCATGCTTTTGATTTCCCCTTTCCATATACCACCAAAATGGGACGAATTAATTGGCATAAAATGCCATTTGATATTTAATTCAATCGCAGCATCTATTGTAACATATTTATTACCTGTTAAATTGACAAATAGTTTCAAAGTCTACCCGCTTCGGTTTAAATTAGTACTATTATTTGAAAATACCTCTTGTGTCGTACCACAGCTACGTATGAAACGATGGAAAGTAAATTTGAAAAGCGTTCTAATTGAAATAAAACAATGTTACTCGCCGAAAGATTATTTATTTAAGGTTTTTTGCCCTGCTCGTTTTCACTTGGACCACAGCTTGGACTGAACAAGACTGACCTCCTGTAGTTTCTTCTCAAACGAAGCACCTTAACCACGATTTAAATGCTGACTGCCAGTATCAGGCTCAAGAATCAGCAAAAAAACCTGCTCGAAGGACCAATTATTGTTCTTGTAGTTAACTGTATTTTTTGTATAATTAGTTAGAATTGATAGAAATGGATATTTAAATGAATGAAACTTTTATTGATAACTCTACCACCTGACACTGTAACGTAGTAGTCAATTAAAACAACAAAGTGATACACTGCAAAGGTGATTGCAGTGAAAAATAGTTCCTATTCGTTCCCAAGAGTACTATTTATGGAAAATTTAAATTTGATTTGTTCCGATTTAACCTTTGTCAAATCAAGTCACTCTTATCAATTAAGATAATTGCTATTAAAAAAAAACAACTCCAAAACAGACGGTTTTGAATTCATAGTGTGAAGTGGTTTACGTGAGTGTTATCGAGAACCATTATTAGATATCTGATCACCATTAATTATATAAAGTAGCCACCAAGTTGGAATCATTAAAAATAGTCATGAAAAAACTAATTTTAATCTTTATCGTTCTTCTTTTTTACTATGGAGGTTTAGTTCATTCAGGTAAGGAAAACGAACGATTGCTTGTATAAGCGACTTTTAGCTAAGCTAAAACATTGTTTCGTAGCTGATCCAGAGTGCATTATTAGTCAATATGATAAAGTGTCGAACGCTGTAAAATCATGCGATGACTTGATTCTCGATAGCTTAACCGTACCCGCAGGAGAGACCTTGAGGCTTCCTTTAAGAGATGGTACCACCCTTACATTTCGTGGTGTTATAACCTTCGAACATAAAGAGCATGATGGTTACTTGGTCATTTTGAATGGTACTAATGTATTAATTCAAGGAGAACCCGGTAAGTTTCTTTTGTATCGCCGTTACCTATATGAAACCATAACGCAATGTTCTCAGTATAAATTGCTCAAATAATGATTACAGTTGGTGCAGAGAAAAGTAGTTAATTAGATAAGAAGTGAAGTAAGTAATTCTTAACATGTCAAATGTTGCAATGAATGTGGCCATGACCCAACTCTCATAAAAGAGAATTTCTTGTGAATATTTTTCTCAGAACTATGGGCGATGGACAATAATAATTCAATAATTTAAGGAAATTCCATCTGATTCTTGAATCGGATCGACAACAGCTTTAATAAATTTAGTTTAAATCCTAAAGCGCGTAGCACCAAGGTAGCTAAGCCAGAAATTGTTTCAGACCACACATTCAATTTTTTCGGCTTTGCTTGTTAACTTTCCCATTATGATAAAACATACACTTATGGGAATATGACATTCTCAGTTTTAAATTTCTGTTTAGTGTGATCCCTTCCGTAAACACTTCTACTTACTTCTGATTTACTTAATACATTTGCTATTCCCTTGTACTAAACTAAAGAGTTTACCAAGGGACTGTCAATTTTGAAATAAATGAAGGTAGCTTACATCTGCAACTGCAACATTCTCAGACTAACGAATTCAGGGCAGATTCTTTCTCGGTTTTCCGTAGAATCAGTTTTCAAGATTTTTTTTCTTAATTTTGTTACGTATTTATGTCGAATATTGTTATCTGGGTGGTTAATGTTAAACATGCGAGCAGCGGCACTAGCAGTAGGTACTGTCTTGTTGGAGTAAAGTGTCACTATCTTGATTGGCTCTTGAAGTGTGAAAACCATGTTTTTGATTAGGATTAGGAATTAGGAATATTAAAGCTGTAACTTCTAGCAAAGTGAAGTTGGCAAATTAACAGAAAGTTTGCCAAGAAATTTCGGTATTTTGCAAATATGAAAAAGTGCTCAAATTGTTCCTATTCTTAAACTGTGGCTATGATACGTATAAATGCGGAGAAAATTTATTTGAAAAGTTTATGTACTGTTTACACTCTTAACTACAAAATTGCAAAATCTTTGCAGATAATTAATAGTTGGCTATGGAAAATAGGTCGTATAGCAGCTGGTTACTAGGCTTTGCATATCAAAAATTAGTTTTCAATCGAATCATGCTTCCAAACCAAAGTCAAAGGGCCATCTCAAAAGACCCCACCTTCTTTAGAAAGCATTTTTAGATAATACGACATAAGGTGTTAAATCGGCAAGAGATCATCTCTAGAATTAGTATTTTACGTTTGTTAGTGTAGCTCTCGGACACCCTGTATGTTGTTTTGCCGCACCACAGTAGGCCTCATACCGTCCGTTGCCAACTTAAAAGTTTAAACGATATTTTCAGATTCAGTTTTATATGGCAAAGGGGAGTTGTACTGGGATTTTAATGGGGAACGTGGTAGTCCGAAACCAAAATTCTTCGCAGCAACGTTGCGCAATGCTGTGATGAAAAACATCAATATTTTAAATACACCGCAGCATTGTATGCAGCTCTTTGACTCCAATAATGTTGAGTTATCTAACTGGTACTTAGACAACAAAGATGGATATGGGGTGAAAATTAGAACTCGTTATCCTAACAGCCAGTGATTGTTATAAAAATTTTACAGAGCGATCCTGTAAATGCTACTTGGGCCAGAGAAACTGATGGATTTGACGTAAGAAATAGCACAAACGTGGTAATCAGGAACCATGAGATTCACAATCAAGATGACTGTGTAGCACTAAACTCAGGTAGTACTAGTGCCAGTTCACTACAACTTTTATGTCTAATTTTGTACTCCAATTTAGGTGCCAATATATTAGTTGAAGACATGAAATGTTTCGGAGGACATGGACTGAGTCTCTCGGTGGGATTCAGTGGAGATGAATTCATTCTTAATTCATTGGAAAACGTCACTATAAGAAATTCGTTGGTTGTCGAAGGCTGGAATGGAATACACATAAAAACTCACCCGGATGGTGGAGAGGGATTGATAAAGAATGTCACGTACAGCAACGTTCAATTCATTAGTTAGTTCAAGTTATTTAGACAATTGAAAATTCAAACATCAAGAACGATGAACATTGATGAAACAGGATCAATTACCTTAATCCGAAATTACATTGCACCACGAAAAATTCTTCTTAACCCGGTGCTGGGTTAAGAAGCTTAAGAAGTTGCTATCAAAAACCAATGTTAAGAAAATTAATAATGCAAACACAGGTCCACAAACGACTTGTGTGAGAAATTTCTTTGTTTTCCAATTTCTTCTTTATAAATCTTAGAACTTTCGAGATATTGAATTCAAATCAACATAACTAACTGGTTATTACCGACATCGTTGGATATACCAACTGATAGTATGAATCTACAAGGGCTTTTTTTCTGGACTTGTCCTATTTTACATCAGTTGGTAATAGGTGACCGGCCGGAAACAGCGCCCTTATATCAGACATGCACGATATTTTAAAAGCCTCAGGTTTCTTCACTTAAACCTCCTTATGAATAACAATTTATTTATAACATATCATAAATAAATAGTTATATGCCAAATTTGAGTTAAATATTCAAAAACTCTAAGATTCATAAAGAAAAAAAATTGAAAAAAAACTTTAACACCCTTTATTGCGTAAACAAAGCGTTTGCGCCAATATGTTTATGGTAATATGAACTTTTTGCCTTATTTTTGGTCATAAAATAGGCTGTTAAAACTACTAAATTTAATTTTAGATCCTTCTTACTAAATTAAATTTAAATGTATGACAGGAAAAGAATGGAGTGCAGTTTGCACCTGTTGTAAAGGCTTTTGGTTTTAAATAGCTAACAAACAGGTCTCCAATATGTTGATCAGACTAATGCTGTACTGATGAGGGATAGACCCCGAAAGTAATTTGTAGATGAGTTGGCAAATTGATGACCAAGACACGGCTTAGAAAAATAATTAATTATATAGTTCGTTCAAATCCAAGACAGATTAAAACTAAAGTAAAACAAATCTCCGAGTCTCCGAGTTGACCACTAAATAAAGCGCTATCCAATCAAGAGTCTATCACCCTCGAATGACTCTCCAGAGCCTTGTTTTGACTTAGTTTTAGTCCGTCTTGGGTTTGCATGAACTATAGAACTAGATATTATTTTTATTACGTCATTCATTGGTTTTCCCACCGGCCAAAGCCAACATGATGACTGTTTTTATCGAACACTCCATATTTATATCTATTTATTGAATTCACAGGTACCTCCCAGAGAGGAGTTTATATACATCAAAATTATGGAGCTAACGGAAGCTATCCACATGCAACAAATAACGTTCCAATAAGAGATCTAATCTTGGAGAATATTGTTGGTGCCGTCATGGACATTGCAACTCCACTTCAAGTGATATGTGCGGAAGAAGGTTGTTTTGATTGGACATTTATCGGTGTAACTCTTGTAGGTGTGAAGGAAAATAATTGTACTCTTATTCCCGATGATATACCCTGTTAACAGTAAAGTAAAAACTAACGACGTTTCAATATTTATTTCAGGCCTAAAAATGATAATAATTGTTACTTTAAGAAACACTTAACAAGGGAAAGCTCTTAAAATCTTTGATTTAGACACTTGACAGCCGCTTTAATACTCATGGTAAGAACTGCCAGACCGACGAATTCACTACAAACTTCGGGATGTTCACTAGAAAACTTCATCTAGCAAGCTATAAAATTTTGACAGAAAAGGATGACATAATCAAAGTAAATAGACTTTTGTTTCTCCATTCTTTTCTTTTGACATTTCACAGCCTAGTAGATGAAGTTTTCTAATTAACACCGCGTATTTTATGAATATCCCCATGAAAGATGACCAACATAATAGGTCGACTGTTATAATACTAATATCCGACAAGCATAATAAAATGCAGGCCATCAGTCCTGAAGGTGAAGTTTGAGCCTACGGGCAAAGCGAGTGGTGCCATTTACCTGATGGATTGATGCCTATTATGTGTAAGTTGAATACTATACTTTGTCAATACTACATACATACGATATAATAATCAACCACTCGCCCATAACAGTTTCAACCTTCATTTGTTTTATTCAGAATTTTCAACATGGCGGTGTCTGCATGCAATTTCTATGAACCGTATAATGAAAAAACAAAAGACGCAGTGTAAATAATGAAAATTATTCTTGTCATGACAATTCGTCGATCGTTGAGGAGTAGCCACGAATTTATGATTTATGTGGGCCCAGTCGGATCCGATGGGCGAAAGTTCGTGAAAATAGGTTTTGTCTCAATAACAAAATTAACCGTTAAAAAAGGTAGGTAATATGACATTTTCGAATCTTAATAGACGGTAACAATAGAAACATAACATATGCAGTTTTAAATAAAACTAATTATTAAAGTTTTGGCTAAGAAAATTATTTCAATCGATCCTGCGGTCTCAGTTAGACCACCTGGCAACGCAGGATGTTTACTGACATTGACTTTCAAAATAACTATATGTACACAACTTTATTAGTAAAATTGTGTATAAGAAACAAGAAATAATTATCATTAAAAGTTGGGCTAAGAAAATCACCTGGCACCGCAGAATGTTTTCTGATATTGACGCAAATCAAAATAACTCATAGATCATAGATGAAAGATCAGATCACTTTTAAAAACATATCAACATTACTATTGTCGTCAGCAAACTGATCTGCTTCAGCAGTTCAGCTTGCTCCTTCTCGAACCTTTCAATTTTCTCCAAATTCCTCCTCTGTTCTTCATTCAAGTTACTGAACTTTCCACTTTTCGTTAGCTGCTCAAACAGCTTATCCGTGTCTTCTTTAGTTGTTGGTGCTACCTTAGTTTCCTAAGTGGTAGTTTTGCATATGGGTTTCTCAGTACTAGTAGTAGTAGTGGTTGTGGTGGTAGCCTCCGTTTGTGGTGGTGGTGGTGGTAGTGGGGCGAGAAGTTGTAGTGGAAATTCGTTGGGAAGTTGGCGTGTGTGATGGTACAATACTCGGCCTGGCCTAAAAGAGCCAGGAATGAAAAGTTGCACATATGCAGACCATGGGGGAGGAATGAGGGATTCCATAAGTCCTAAAAACAAATGATCATCAAGCAAAACTTTATGTGAAATTTCACAATTTAATAGTGAAAAGAATTTATTTTCTGCAAAGTTGGAGGTTGAAATTTTTAGATTTTTCCCGAAGCTCAAGTTAAAATATCCAAAATAGCAATATTTACAATTTGGAAATAGAAAACTTATCAGCTTTCTGTATTTTCAAAATATTGCAGCTGTTAAAAGGGAAACAAACAGAACTACTCCAAAGGCTAATACCTCTACCGGCATTGAATTACACTATTTGTTTCGAAGCTCAATTTATAAAGCAAAAAATATTTAAATAAGGTAAGAAAAGAATAAAAATGTATGTTCAAAGTAAAGAACATTACGCTTTTTGCAAAATAGAACAGGGTTTTAATAATATATGCATAAGTTGCACATATACAGGGCGTCCGTAAATAATGCGCAAAAAATTGAGAGGCTGAATGTACGCTAAAAAAAAAGTTTCAAGCCAAAGAAAAAGGACATTAATTGAAGCCAATCGAGCTTTGAACCATCCATTTTCTGAGCTATTCCATAGTGAAACGTGTATAATAAGAAAGTAGATTATTGCATATACCCTATTGCATTATTTTTATTTTTAGAAAGCGGTGATATTTAGACACCACAACGTGTTTATTACAAAATCGGTCCAATGTTATGCAATATATCCAATAAATATTGGTGTCTCTTTGAAAAGAACGAAATTACTTAATAACGTCTGAAATTATGAGGCATCCGTTAAATCAGATACATTTTTTTTTTAATAAACAATGTCAATCCTAAAACTTATATTAACCCTCCTTTCATACATTTATTAACAACGGAGATATCGACCGATCACGTTTAAGGAGAACACCCTGTAAATACGGTTGCAAAATGCATGTAGCTATTTAGCGATACACAACACCATAGATTCAAAGTCTGAAAATATTTTAAATTAGTTTTTGCCTTATTTAGCAAAATTAAACATTTTGACAACTATGTAGGCATAATCGTAGACAATAATCATAACTTCAAATCTGTTATCAATCATTGTCAATTATGTTATACAGGGTGCAATATGTCAACTTTCCAAGTCTAACAACATACAGAAAATTCTGAAAGGGACTAACTGAACTAGAATGTACGAAGGGTCTTTGAATGGCAAAAAATATTTTGGAGCATTTATGCAAAACTCATACGCTGTAGTGGAGATAAAGAAGATCTAATAAAAAATGTTGCTTGACGCTTTGCAAATTACATAAAAAAACTGTAAATTCAAACCCGTCTTTTCTCAATTTTGGTTTTACAGTGGTCAAAATTGTTTACCACAGATAATACAGTCCCATGTAGTTGCCTGGTTAGTATGAGATTTGTAAAGGATTAGATTTGTTTGCTAAGGCATGCGTTTACACCTTCTAGGACCTTTTCAATTTTTTTTTAACTTTAACAGAAACCCAATAGCCGGAGAAAATAATCAGTTTCACTTGAAAACGAGCAGAGATTTCACTGCTCGAAACTCGAAACGTCGTGTAAAAAACTCAATAAAGACAATGGAAGTCCAAGATGTTTCGCTTAATAGCCGGAGAATTGTTAAGGGAGTCTTGTAGTTTTGCATTATTGCAAGGTTTTAACTTTTTAAGTATCTTCAGATTCTCAGAAAATACGAAAACGTAAACGAAAGCAGCTTTCATATTTTGAACTTTCATATCTTATTTTTGGAAGATCTCCACATTGATGACGTTTGAAAAATCTCAAAGGCTAAAATCTTATTTGTTCTAATGTTCTATTCAGAGAATGAAGCTAAATTCAAAAGTTGCAGAATTTTAAGTTGTAACGAAACGTATTCGTATCTTAAACTTTTGAAGATCTATCCAGTGATAATACTAAGTATATCTAGCACTAAGTAATTCTTGTATTTGGACACAGTGTTGGAACACTCTGTATAACACTTGATGTACAACATGCTTCCATCTCGCTAAACGAAAAGTTTTATATCGTACGTTCAAGGTTATTAATCTGTTTTTCCCAAGAAGCCCAAAAGTTTGGGGAAAAAAACAAATTAGACTTCATACTTAAACCAACATATGATTTGTTGCGGATTATTTTTTATCATATTGAGCTCTCCTTTTTGATAATACAAGAATTTTATACATAAAATACAGTCGGATTTCCTTTAAAAAAATTTTGCTTTGTAAGACTCATGCATACATAAAGTAGGTGTAAATTTCGACTCAATGTCACAATTTTATTAACTGAATAAATAAACTATACCTGTTGTAGTACCTAATAAATACAGATTTGTCTTCGCTTTAGCCTTCACTGGTCTACAGACGATAAAACTGACCTTAACCTGGTCATATAAACATAGGTGTAGTAAAGAAGTATAATATGTACATGCATATAGATTTAAATAAACATTATGCACCTATAATAAGTACCTCAGTTAGTTATTAAAAAAGCAAATATACATAGACAAAACCACAATGCAAATAATAAACAGGAAATATTTCAGTGACTGTATTTATTTGCGTCGATGTTTGAATATACATATTATATCTCTGCATAGTGGTACAGTGATTTTTTCTATGGTAATGATATGCTAAGATTCAGATTTCAAATTAGAAATCAGTACACTTCAATGAACACAAGGCATGATTGGTCTGTGTGTGATATTTCTAAATGTCGATCTGTCGATAGAATAATTATCGCAAATTTTACTACTATAATGATCACCATTTCTATTCTCTTGGAAAAAAAATTGAAACAGTACATAATCAACTTAGGTACGCTTTTAGCCCGCTAAATGTGTTGCACTCTACCAACCAGTATATTTTAAATCTAATACTTACCTAATAAGCAAATTTATGTATATATAAGCTCACATTTTCACTTTATTATGGTTTATTTTACCATCATAGCAACAACAAGAATTATTCAAAACAACTATAGTAAGTAGTTGGAAAAAACCATCAAGTTTTCTGAGTAAAAGTGGGCGTTATTAATCTTTCTGTGGTTCTCGATAATTCAAATGTTTAAATATAAACCTTTTTTTTCCCACTTAAATAGGATAGCAACAATTTAATTATTTTGACTAATTGACTATTAATTATTTTCTTGTTGAACACGACGGTCACACATCACCACACCAATATTCAACCAGTTAAATTTGCTCTTTTGTTAGGTTTTTTTCTCTTTACGATAAGTAGACGTTTGTCAGTGATTTCCTTAAGTGGTTTGCTATCGAATCTGTATAGTATAAGACTGTACAAGATGATGTTGCTTTAGACGTATCTTGAGAACGGCTTCACATCTTTATTTCAAGTTAATTGCGTGGCCGCAAATGTTTCTAAACTCTATTTATAAGAGATTTTCACCTTTCCGTTATTATAATCTTACGACCCAAAAGATTTGATGATATGAGTGCGGGGCCGCATTTATGTGCCTGGATACCACATGGGCAAGAAGAGAAAAATTGCCGAAAAATGTTTTTTTTTTTCTAATACAACCCCCTGTGTATTGTTTTTCGCAAAAAAAAGTCATTAAATTTAGGACAAATCGGTGTTTACTTTACCATACCCAACTCTAATCGTTTCTGACTTATAAGCATTTATTTCTTCATATATTATATGCACGACCATATTCCACTTTAACTCAACAAATAAGATTGCAACAGCGCGCTGTTACTTAAATTTGAAGATGTCTCGGGCTCCACCTTCAAATAGAATAATTTTTGAATGGTAGAGGTTCGCAAATACTTTCGGGAGGGTTTCTAGTCAGTGGATAATAGTTATTCCAGGGGTCATTATGAAATGAAGAATTAAAGCTACAGAAAAAGGCAATAAACTAAGAATATAGCCTATCTATAGTTATGTCCCATAAGCCCAGAACGAACGGAGATGACACACACATAGAAATTTTTTTTTTTATATAAGAAAGTTCGTTCTTTTAAATATACTGTTTTTGTTTAAGTATTTGATAAGTGCAATCTATTTATTAGAATAAAATTGTTTTTCTATACTATTCATAGTGATTGACAAACAATTTTGTTTTTCCTGAAAATTCTCATAATTTTCTTATTGTTTTCTCTTACGAACAAAATATGGCTTTTTATCAAATTTATATACCTAAATTGATTATTTTATGTTATACTTACGATTAAGACAAATACCTTTTTTTCAGACAAAATAATTAAATTTGTATTGTCTTACATAGATATCGCTTACAATTTAAATGAAGAAAAATTTTGAATAAAAATTGTTCAGTCCAAGTTTTGAAACCTCGAACTATTCTCGAAATATTTAAACAATTTGTCATTTTCCAAAATCGATCACGAAGTTTCTGCGTAACTCACTTTTTTCCAACAAACGTGGTAGTCTAATGGTTTTTCTTGGAATCTCAAGCCCGCCCCAAGATATTTAATAATTTTGTAATTTTTCAAAATAAACCCATAAAACTTTCATTCATTTTAAACTAATTATTTCCTATTAAAACAAAGATTCAGTCCAAATTTCGAAATTTCACATAGTTCTCGAGATATTTACAAATGCTTTTTATTTTCCCATATCGATCACAAAGTTTCTGTTGCAATGTAGCTCATTTTTCCAACAAACACTAGAGTTTAATGTATTTTTTGAAGTCTCAAGCCATTCTCAAAATATTTAATAATTTTCTAACTTTTCAAAATAAATTCAAACAGTTTGTATTCATTTTTAGCTAATTATTTCCAATTAAAACATTGGTTCAGTACAAGTTTTGAAACCTCAAACAGTTCTCGAGATATTACACATTTTTTTATTTTCCAAATTCGATCACGAATTTTCTGTTGTTGTATAGCTCATGCTCACTTTTTTTAACCAACATGGTAGACTAATGCATTTTTTTTAAACCTCAAGCCATTCTAATTTTCCAAAATTAACCCATTCAGTTTGTATTAATTTTTAGTTAAATTTTCAGTCGTTTATCGAAATCTGGTAACCTCAAACCGTTCTCAAGATAATGAATAATTATGCTATTTTGCAAAATATACAAAGGATCTAACACGATCGTCTAATGAATTTCGTGGAGCCTCAGACCGTTCCCAAGATATCTATTAACGCCTTTATTTTCCAAAATAAATCCATGAAGTTAGTCCCCGTGTTACGCTAACTTTGTCTAAGTAAGCCAAATATGCAATTTATTTTTTTTTATTTTTAAATCGGTTTCCAGATATTTACTAATTTCTCAAAATAAACCCACAAAGTTTCTGTTGATCTTTAACTAATTTTTTCCAAACAACACGAAAGTCTAATGAACTTTTCGAAAAGAAAAAAAGGTTTTGAAGTACTTGGCATCAACTTGTATATTGGGTACTGATAGTAATTAAATGCCACTAAAAGAATATTAATTAAGAAAGCAACAAAACTATTTCTTAGGTCAAAAAACAATTTTTTTACTTAAAAACATTTCAAAAAACGTCAATTAATATTGTGGCCAAAATCGAGTAAAAATTACTAAAAGCATCAAAAATGCAAATTTGAAGTAATTGCAAGTTTGAAAATTTTTATGATTTTTGAAAAAGTCAGGGTAATATTAATGCCAAAGTAGGTGAAAAATTACTTAAAGTTTGTAAGAATACAAATTTGGAGTGTTTGACAAAATTAAAAGTAACAATATTTCAACAAAATTAATATTAAGCTAAAAATAAGAGTTTAAGAGAAAAGTAGAAAAAAACAAAAAAATTATCCAAAATTGGCAGGTAAAGGAATAAATTTAAAATATTTATGGTTTTGTGTCAAATTTTCCTTATTACAATATGTATTAAAAATGAGTATGTATACATTCCAATTAGTTAGTCCTTAAGAAAATTATATTTGTGTCAAAATCTCTCAAAAGAATAAAAAGCTAATGAAAAAAATCCAAAACCAAATCTAAAATAAACAAAAACTAAACCACACAATGAAAACGAATACACAAAAAACGTTATATATAAAATTCCTTGCGAATGCGAGAAATTTTATATAGGCGAAACTTCTAGACCTCTAAAAAAAAATAAAAGAACATCAAAATTACATAAAAAACAGAGATTTTGAAAAGTCAAATATATGCCAACACGCCTTTGATAATGGTCATAGAGTAAAATGGAACGATACTAGTATCGTATCCAAAGAACCATTATCAAAGAAGCGTAAAATCAAAGAAAGTGCATATATTTTACTTAACAAAGATCATTGTGTGGCTTCTTGTTCAGCATACATAGATAACACATGGTTACCTATGTTAGAACAAGAAGTTCAAAATGGTAACTTACATATAAATTAATAATCACATTCACATTATACCTATTTTACACGTAGATAGAACAAATCATATTAGGTACTAAACAATACATTAACCAAACATTTTAAACTTACCTTTCGTAATAATGACAATTCTTATCAAATGACATTTTCATGTCAAAAACAAAAAGGAATTTTCAGAATATCACACACAAATACTCAAAGACCAAACACATTAATAAGTATAATTTTTTGTAATTCATAGTTTCTAAAGCTTTATTTTTTAGATAGTTCTGAAGAAGGCAGCAGACAAGTTGCCGAAACGTCAACCAGGTCGATTCGTCCGAGCCCTTTCTAGGGTAAATTGTTATTTGCAGTAATTTTACTGTGAGTAGTGCGAAATTCGTTCTCCAACAACGAACGAATCGAGCCCAAAAGTGTATGAGGCTTCACCCAAAAGTAAGTAGTAAAAAAAAAATCCAATTTAGTTCCAAGAAAAAAAAATAGGGGAACAAAATGACAATTATGATGTTTTTGAAAAAGTCAAGAATGCAAATTAAATTAAACATACCAAATGTTAATAAAATATGTGCTATGATTTTTGTAAAGTCATAATATTTGCGTTTTTTTTAAGTTCAACTTCAACTCACTGTGTCTTTTTAAACCATGTACAGTAAAAAAATTTGTTGTATCAAAGACCTCTCTAAAATAGTTGGTAGAATGCAAGGTTTCATTATCATCACCACTTATGAATAACCCTGTATATAAATGATCAAAGTGAAGCATGGAAGTAACTCTACTGTCGGCTACATTCTCTTTAAATTAATTTTTGTTTGTAGCTAAAAGCAGGATTAAGAGACCAATTTTTTAAAAATTATTAAGAAAATTATATGCTTTAGATTTTCGCCGTTTGATCTAAGCTTGTTATGCCCTTTTTAACTAACCAAATGCCTACGTGGTATTTTTGGGTTATCTCTATACAGGGTGATTGAAAATTCACTACAAAGATTTTATTGCATATTTGTGGGGTCAAAATAAGACGTTTTTTTTTCCTATAAACATGGGTCATAAAATGAACACCCTCTCCCCTATGTGCAGTTACAATTGGAAAAAAAATCTTTTTTGTGGCCGTATTTACTCATGAAAATTCTTGAAAATCTTGGGGACTCTTTGGGACTTAGTGTCATTATGGTGACGAAAATTTTATGTTTCCCGGGAGTTTTGTTAAATTCATCGTCACTATCTGATGAAACAACAGTTGCCGTAACTACAAAGTCACAGCCTCCTATGTTTTTCCTTATGATTTTTACTTTGACCAGCCGTTCAGTCAAAGGAGTTTTTCTCGAAAACGGTTAGTTTAATCAAGAAACTTCAAGAAACCAAATTAAATATATTTGTTTGGTCTACTAGATAGTGATAATGAATTTAACAAAACTCCAAGGAAACATAAATTGTTCATTATCATAATGACAGTAAGTCCTTAAAAACTTCGAAGAAGTAAAAGTTCGCCATTTCCGAGAAAAGAAATGGGAAATGCTTGTTGAGAAAAATGTACAAATTTTCAAGAATTTTCATGAATAAATACAGCCACAATGAAAAAAAAATTTTTTTTTCATTGTGGTAGGCATCGGAGGGGGGAGGGGATTCATTTTAGGACCCATGTTTATGGGAAAAAAAAACGTCTTATTTTGACCCCATACATTTTTGAACTGAATTTTGAATCATCCTGTATACACAATAAAATGTTATAATTCTTTTGATGACTCTAAGATTGTAGCCAGACCTAAATAGAATAAAAAAAGCGATTATACTCCCATTTAAAAACAATTTTCTATCTCTAGTCCCATGTTAAAGACCTTCCACAACCCATTAGTTTTGACAATCGAAATGGATATTGATGGCCCCATAAGACTATGATATAAGGTGGTATCATCAGTTTCGACGCTAACTAATTGTAATCTTCATATATATGTACGAACGCTTAATGTGTACTTGGTATCCAAAAAAATATATTTGTGTTTGGCTAGAAAAAACCAGAATTTTTCCAATACTTTTGAATGAGGAGTTTAGTTCAGAAGTATCGTTTAAAATTTTACACATTCGTAACAAACTCAAGTAATTTTCGTTTTCCTGACCGCTTTAGCGTTTCGCTTTAATTATTCCAATTGATTCTTTAAATCTCAACTGCAGGTTTCTTCTCTATTCAGTTGCCAAATTATATAATATTTAAAACAAAAATTCAACGAGTTATTATCAGTCCGAGGCAATCCAAGATACCAACTTAGACAAAAACGAAGCTAAAAGTTCCAAAAGTTAAAAAAAAAACAAATTTAGCCTGAATATGCGATCGTTTCCGTTGAGAAACAAATTAGTTAAAGAAAAATATTAAAATATTATTTCTTCTTTAGTACACCTTATAGGTCTTACTAAAGCTATGAGAAGATGTAGCCTGTCGGGCATTTTAATTACCCACATTTGTTTATCTCATTTTCCGGTCGAACGAACCGCGATGTGCCAGTCCCACCTATAAAGGATTATCTTATTTTCAATTCCTTTGCCAAGGTCTCCTATATTACCAGACTTGGCACCTGCGGAGCTTAGTCTAAACCCGCGTCTCGCAAGAAGGTGAGTTCAAGAACGTTCTTTGCTCTGCTGATAATATCTGTAAAAAGTTAAAATTTTGTTCCCAGTAGATAAAAATGCAATTCTTCGTCTTACTAACAGTGGCTGTAGCTGCTTTGTGCTATGTCTGGGCCGAAAACCCTGAAGATTATACGAAGGCCAATTCAGTTTACGATTTTACAGCTAAAGATATACAGGGCAACGATGTGTCTTTGGACAAGTACAAAGGAAAAGTTTTGATTATCGTTAATGTGGCCTCAAACTGCGGCCTAACAGAGAAGAACTATGAGCAGCTGAACGAATTGTATGACAAATATGAAGAAAAAGGTTTAAGAGTTTTGGGTGAGTTTAAGAATTTTCTGAATTTTATTTCAAACTGATTCTGTTAACGAATAAGAAAAAAAATCTATTCAAAACTTTAGCACTATTCAATAACAAGTAACTAATAATTAATAATTCCTGCACGCATAAAATCATATTTACAGTTTATTTCCTAATTCATATTCAATGAATAATATGTAAAAAAAACGGTAATCAGTAAAAATATACGTTATTTTTCTTGTTTGCAGCTTTCCCTTGCAACCAGTTCTTGCAGCAGGAACCAGGCACCAACGAAGAAATAGCGGAGTTCGCCCAGAAGCATAACGTAACTTTTGATATGTTTGCTAAGATCGACGTCAATGGAGAGAACGCTCATCCCCTTTACAAGTACTTGAAGTACAAGCAGCCCGGTACCACCCCTGACAATAGCTCTATCGAGTGGAACTTCGCCAAGTTTATTGTGGATAAAGAGGGACAGGTATGTATCGAAACAGCTATTACTGAAAAGAATATTAATAATTTCTTCAAAAAAATAGACTATACAATTGCACTATATTGTCTCTAGAGGATAAGTGTGGTTAAGATAAGCATGGGGATCTCCGAACTTATGGAAAACTTATGCTTTATGTACTTTATTTGTCCATATGAAAAAGTAAAGTTGATGATGCTCTTTGGGTAACGAAATGTTGGAAAGAAAATTAACAAACACCGTCTTGTAGAGCTTAAAAGATGCAAAATAAGTAAAAAATTTTTACAAACACCATGAATGAGGTCCTTTTACCGTTTCGAAGATCCCCATGCAGTGCATTCTTACATTGAACACGCTGAAATAACGTTTAAATTTTGTGCATTTTGCATAATATTAAAAATTTCGTTTCGTTATTCGATGTTCAATCCAATTTACAGCCTTCTAAAGGACAAAACTAAATAAATTGAGGAAAATCTACATAATTTACAAAAAGTGTGTTCGGGTCTCTGTATATTTTTCATGAAACGCATAGTTATTATTAAGCATATTGCTCTTGCGATAAGAATAAGAAAATAATCGTTAGATATGCAGACAACGAGTGTAATAAAATGATTGTTTATGCTGAACTTGACTATGTAAAACATGATCGTAAATTCACTATCTAAAACACTCTCATCACGATTCTTGAGTTAAGTGCTATTTTATTCATATCTTGGTACTTTCCGTTCTTTGTTCTACTGCGAAATATTCTAGAAATAGACTGAAAGTAATTTGCGCAGAATGGTTCACGTTAGTGGAAAATAGGAGGTTTTCTTTTGAAAATGTCATCTAGTTGGCTGTGAGATGTCAAAAGAAAAGGATGAAGAAATAAAAGTCATTTAGCATTTGATTATGTTATCCTTTCCGGTCAAAAATTAATATATTTCTAGATGACTTTCTAATGAGTACCCCCATAGTTTACATTAGTAACAAAACATGGCTAACCAAAAAAATTTTATACATTTCGCCTCAGTATAATTTTCTGTGTGTTTCTTTGAATGTTGGAGATCGAATTTCGCACAATTTACAGTACAATTACTAAGAATACTAATTTACACTCAAAAGAGCTTGGTCGAAAAAACTAGTTAACATTTCGTCAACTTAAATGTTGCCTTCTTGAGAACTACCTAAAATAAAAAACTTTAGGAATGTTAAATATAAAAGGTTACATATTTAATTAAGCTTGCATAGATATAATGAGTATTGTTTGAAATTCTGTTGAAAAAAATTGTATGGAGGCAAAATACCCAAAAGTAAAAAGTATAAAAAAAAATTGTTGCTTCTGTAAAAAAATTGTATGCCACGCCACTTTTTTGTTAAATTTTGAAATATTTTTCTCATTTAATGTACATCCCATGAGATCATTTATTTTCCGAAAGAGACGTGCAATGGGCGATTATACAAACGTGCGATATACTAGTCGTGCAGAATTCGGTCTTTTATCGATATAATCGAAACGGTGTGAGAGAACGTCATGAAATTTTGCACGTTCACTTAGATTTTTAAACCGAATTGGAACAAACGAGCACAATTGGACAAACTATAAAAATACAGTTTGGAAGTGTTTTACGTAAGATCAGTTTGGTGCATTTTTCTCCATAACTTTTGTAATAAAAACTCTTTCCGCAAATTGAATACAGGAGCTGAGAAAACATTGTTTACTACTATGAATTATTGATTATTTGAGGACTTCCTCTTGTATGCACATATGGCATTAAAAAACACTAAGTACAAAGAAGAGAAACGACAAACGATGTTTACAAATCAAAACAAAATATATAAGTAAAATATTTTCCTATTCTACTATCTCAAAACTATGGATATATTAGTTGCAAAAGCCCACTTAGTAAAATGCAACAAGATGTGTCGAATTTACCTTTTTTAAAGAGAGGCCTGTCTTGCAAAACAAAACTACAATAATTAAATTAAAGTACCATATCGGTATTTGTACATCTGCAGGCAGATACAGGGTGTCCCGTAAACTTTCGACAATACTCCGCCAGATAGAAGACCCATCCTTGTCAAGTTAAAAAATGAACAAATTAATATTAATGAAAGTATTGTGTGTAATCAACAGATTTTGAACGTGTAGTTTGGATTTTTAAGAAACAATTTTATTTTAACGTATTTCTTATAACTCCATTTCAGTTATGCAACTTTTGATTCCTACTTGTAAAGTTCGGTCTTTTCTGGCTACTTTAGTTCGGGAGCATGTGACCGATTAATAGTATAACCAGCAAGTGATTTCACTAAAAATCATAACAAACACGATAAACTTACGCTTTCTATAAACTTCTGTGGGTTATAACGATGCCATCAATCGGTGGTTTAGGTATAATTCAAATAGAGACGTCGATAGAGAAGGCTCGGGAAATATGCACATGAAAATAACGAAACAGTTACTGTTCTGTATCAAAATAACAATAAATCATACTACTCACCGGGGGTCCGAAGCACCCCCCGTCGGGCCTCTCTTGCCCTACTAACTCCATCAATCCATGTACCATCTAGTACTAATATACACTCGTAATATGGACCAGGGAAAATGTAAAAATAAATAATATAAATGCTCTCAATACAAATTATCAATTACTTTGTTACCTTCTGATCTTCGACAACTAGCTAGTGCCCCCCTAAAGTTGATTAGTAAACGAGTTGCGGCTCGCACCCGAGAACTCAGAAGCCGCTAAGCAGTGAGTATCTCTAACCAGCAGGTACGGTCATCCGGCTGACACTACATACCCGCTAGTGTCGACTGTGGAGTATAAGAGGTACCCCCAAAACTCTTATGTATCCACAACCCCAGAAGCATAGTACTATCCCCACCACTCGAGGTGTCGCCGGGGTTTTTCCTCATCAGTATATGCATATACAATATCAACAACAAAATAACTTTGCCTAGGTCTTACCAACTTAACACCCCCCTTCGGTTGGGCCCTCAACCAGTTATCACACATGGCTACTTTCACAGAACCACTCCCTTTCGATGCCGGCACCATTCTCTTCTTTTTCGCTCAATCTCGCACACATCAAACATTCACCCTCTCTTCCCTCCTATATTCCAGAGCCCCACTGTATTCTAGGCATTGTCCCTTATTCCTCTTATCGACTTTGGTCTCCAGTTTTACCATTTCACTTTAACCAGTATTTAATTATCTTGAGACGTAGGCCTGACTGAATTAGGTTATTAAAACAGCTAGAGTAAGCCAAAGTTGTATATTGATTATAAGCGAATTAATGGGAATATGAAAGTAGTAATTAAGTTTATAAAAATAGAAAAATATTGAAATATATAATGAATACTTAAGTAAAAAAAAATAGGTTTTTACATACTGTAGCAAAAGATGTACAGCTATCTTGATGCTTCTATGTACTAAAAGTAGCGTCGTTGTTCTAGATTCTGAAATGGTATAATAAGTAACTATTCCTTAAGCATTCAATATTTTTATGACCGGTTAGATGCGTCAACTACAATTTTTAGCACCTCATTACATTACCATTTAATCGCAATTTACTCACCTACAAAGGTACTCCACATCATCTTCATGCAGCTTAATTTGATTGTTTTTATTACATTATTTACGTAACAACGAATTTTGACATCTATCAACCTGTTAAAATTCCTCCATTATTTTATATAAATTATGTTTTGAGTAGTTTGTTGAGCTTATCTTGTTATACTTATCATGCCATTTGTGCAGTAGACCCCTCGCGAATATGTAGAAATGTACTTTATCTATGGGGAGTGTGGAGGAAGTGCAAAGAACATCAGAAACTTGCAGGAAGAGGTATCAGAAACTTGAGCCAACATCAATTAATGACCACCAGAAGTTTTATGACATTATTTTTGAAGGTACCAATAAATTTTTTGTTTTATTAGTCAAGCGGTTTTTAAAAATGATTACAATAACCTAATGAAATTTTTAAAAAAAGGTTTGATAATTACTGAATTCCACAGGTTATTGCTTAAACTTAGTTTAATTACAAATGTGACCTGCAAAAGTTGTTTATTATATTTATAACAAAAATGGTACTATTCTCATTGTTTATCTAAATTTTACACTAAAAAACGCCTATTGTCTTTTTACAACCTTATACTAATTTTTTAATTAAATTAATACAATAAATGTTTCACATTTAAAAGTTATTCTGGTGCTCTTCAAGGCAATATGGGTAAAAATAGTTTTTTTTTATACCATTACTTACCATATAAAATGCACAATTACTTTAAACTATCTGCGCGCGCAATCTTTCTTTGGATATGTATGTTTTTACCTAAACAAAAATTAAATACTTAAGTATCTTCGTGAGAAAAAAATGTTGCATCATCATCAATCTCTTCAATAAATATCGATGAATTTTGATGAGGAGGCTGTAGAAGAGATATCACATCTTTGGAAATAGACCCAGCTTTTCGCAACGGGAGCGATCTTAGGCTTGATATTAATGGATCAGAAGAAACAATTAGCAGAAGCAGATGATAAAGATCTTCATTCTGACCTGCTCATTTTGCGAGTATTATGTTCCCTATATATTCTAAAATCATTATTACGTGCATCTTGCGCTTTTTCCGAAAATTGCCCTATAGGTGTGGAATGCACAAAACGCATTAAGGAAAATGTCATATAATTAGCATTTTCAACTTGTTAATAGTATATTAAGATACAAGTTTCATAAGGCAGCTTATCATCACATATCACCTCAGTCCAAGTTGCGACACGACGATTTAACTTACGGCAACGGTTGTTGACTTCATTGATAATAAGACGCAAGCAATAAATATATATTATAATCATTTTTTTTCTGGTTGAAACTGTCTATATAGTGTATCAGGATTAACATTATGTATATGGGGCTTATATCCTAAACTACTGAATATACGAGCGAATATATCAATTTCGAAAAAGTTGCGTTACTTCAATATTATACACCTAATGCGCCTCTGTAAGATGCACACCAAAAGTAACAACAATCTCTTAGGCGCAACTAGGCGCAGCTAATTCTTTTAGTAGTTGGTAGTAGATGCTTTCTTTCATATAGTAATAACAATAAAAAAGTTCTAAAAACCTGTAAAAAAAATGAAAGTCAAAAATCAAGTTTTAACTTAAAAACAAATCAACTGTTTTTTAACTCCTAGATAGAGCCAACTCAAAACGACTTGAAAGAAATAAAAACAAAAATTAAATACCCTAGATATCAACAATTAATACAAAAATAAAATCGTACAAATTTATTACGATTCAGTTTTATAACATACAGTTTTAAATGATACTAAACTATCTAATAGATTTAAGCTATATACACGCTCAAGAGCAAATGATATTATCCTGTCACATGGTTCATTAAATAACGGACTTTGCTATCTTTTTTCTTACTCTTTGACTATTCTAGAATTAGAGTTACACAATATTTCAATAATTTCAATCACTTTAGAAAATTCCTTTTTGCGCCTGAAATGAGGTCCGTCCGACCACTGTGCGCCGTGCCCAATCTTCTGACCGAAGATTAACAGGGATGCGTGCTATAATAAAAAGACGAATGTGGTTCCAACATGATGGCTGTCCTGCCCACTATGCACTGGTTGTGAGAGAACACCTAAACAGAGACCCTAAAT
This sequence comes from Taphrorychus bicolor, assembly GCA_951812265.1. Lineage (NCBI taxonomy): Eukaryota > Metazoa > Arthropoda > Insecta > Coleoptera > Curculionidae > Taphrorychus > Taphrorychus bicolor. Next base: position 40,229,987 of record OX638297.1, read on the forward strand.
AACGTTTTTCCTGGCAGGTAGATTGGATGTCAAGGACCTATTTTGTTGCCACCACGCTCGCCGGATTTAAATCCATCAGATTTTTGTTTATTGGGGTTGTCTGAAAGAAAAATTATACACGTCTGGCCGGCACTCGCGAAGAGCTCTGACAAAATGTCTTGAGAGCAGCGCAGGAAATTAACGAGGGTCAGTATCGATCAATAAAAAAATCGTTTATAAAAAGATGCAGGGAGTGCATAAGAGCCAATGGCGGTCACTTTGAACATTTACTTTAAGTTTTTTTTTTGCGTTAATTGCTTCTTGCTCAGTTTCTTGTTAGTAGCATAAATAATAGCTAACCAGTTACGAAAAGTCCGATTTTGTGTAACGTATGAATGTTGCAATTTGAATGAAATACACAAAAAAGGCTTTTCGTCACGTGTTTCATACAAGTTTTTTTCTAATTTTGACTACAAAAACCACTTAGAGAAAGAGTTATTATTAAACTTCAATATTTAGTTTTAAACCATCTTGTATCTACTTAATACCGTAAAACTGTAGCAACGATGTGCCACAACCGAAACCTGCAACTAGTGATGAAACGAACTTTTCATCACTAGTTACGAAAGATTTTACTTTTCGTAACTAGTTACAAAAAGTAGGACGTTATGTCACTGTCATCAGTATTGAAAAGTGCCACTTTATATGTCAAAATTAGAAAAACGATATTGTATGCAATTTGAAAAAATTGTACTAGTTGCATCAAACCGACCATAAAAATATTTACGTTTTAAGACGTAGTTACTTATAATAACATTCTAAAATCTAGAAGAACGACGCTACTTTTTGTACTTAGGGGATCAAGAGAGCTGTCCAACTTTTGCTACAGTAGGGATCAAAAGTTACATAACTGAAATGGAGTTATATGCATTGAATCCATAGTTATTTACATTATACAGTAAACAACATAACAGTAATTATGGAAAATAAAAATAAAATTCATTGTTTTTACGCATTTTGATCCTTCAAAAGATGCAACAGGTTACAATACAAGACACTCAAATTGTTAGGTGTCAGTTCTGTCATTGAACGCCTTGTTAATGTATATGTGGACTATATCGCTGATTGCTCTTTTTCGGTAGTTGGTTTCTCGATCTAGGATTGAGGTATTAGAGAAATCGAAATCATGGTTCAACACAAAATGGTGTTGGGCAAGTGCGGTTTTTTTCTCGCTTTTCTCTGTTTAGTTCCCTACAGTCATACTCATGTTGGTATAGTCTGCTCTTCAAATATTCTCGTGTCATGTCTCTGTAACACTTGTCACAATTTATATATGGTATCTTATAAATCAGTTCAGAGCAGTGAGAGACAGGAACGGGGTGTTTGAGTTTCGAAAAAAATTGGCTAACATCGTTGATGATGCAATACAGTACGCAAAGCTTAGACAAGGATTAATGCGTTTTAATCTATATTGGATTTCTCTGATAGTTTCTGGACATATGGGAACCGACAGAATGTCCTATCACGAGGTTGGGGTTAGAATCTAGGACTAATAACTATGACGATACTCATTTCATAGATGAACAGTTGTTGGCTTTTAGGATGTTCTTAACTATGTCTATGTTCGCTTTATGGAAAACATTGCTACTAAGTTTAGTAGCTCTGCAAAAGAGATTTTTAATGATGGAAAGTTTTTCGCTGGCAGTATGCGAAAATAAATAATTCACGTCTCTACCTGAGGCAGTGGGCTTTATATACAAGTCAGTTAGTAGCGTACAATTGTCCCGCCTACCTACCAGGGTATCAAAAAAAGGCAGTTTAGATTCTACTTCTGTCTCTACAATAAATTGTAATTTGTGATGTTAAAATGCTGTAAAAGCTTTGGCACTGTCTCTTTGGGACAGGCCAAAATCGTGTCATCCACATACACATTTGTTAAATGGTATAAGGAATGGACGCCCTTGAGCACCTCTGTGATAAGGTCGTCCATCGCTAAGCACGCCAGCACCGGACTGGCCGGATTACCCATTGCCGAGCCCTCTTGTTTGTAAAATTTCTCTTCAAATGCAAAATAGCTGTTGTCAAAAAGAATTCTAATCAATTCACACAATGACCCCCTGGACAATGTTGTGTATGCAGAGATGTGCCTCCAGTTCTTTTGAACTATAGCCAAAACTAGCTCTCTAGGAATGTTGGTGAACAACGAAACCACGTTCTTAAGTAGGCTTTTACAACTAATATATCCATAGTTTGGGCGGTTTTGAGATAGTAGAATAGGACAATATTTTACTTATATATTTGGTTTTGCTTTGTATACCTTGTTTGTCGTTTCTCTTTTTTGTACTTATTGTTTTTTACTGCCATATGTACATACCTTTCACTCTATTTTTTAGTTCTGAGGAAGACTTAAATTAAAGGTCGAACATTTGGCGATTTCTGAAAAGTGAAGTAGCTTTATTATCCTACACCTGCTATTCAAACGTTCTTACTAGTTATCAGAGATAAGCACTCTTTTCTACATTAAATAGATGTTTTTGGTGCACTTCTTGAAAATTCAACGTTGTCGAGTAAAATAACGAGTAAAATCATTCAATACTTGGGCACATGCAAATATATCATTCGTACAAGGTTTTCCATTTTCTGCACTTTTGCAACGTAACTCCCTTATTTTCTAAAATAGAGGGTGGCGTTTTTCGCGACAGTGTGTTAGTTTCTGTGAAATTGAAGATAGACCCAACATTTTGGTTTGTGAGATACCTACAAGATGGAATTGAAAATTGTCACTTTTGAAGCACCTCCATATCTCATTAATCTTTAAATTTACCAAAGTAAATTTACCAATTAAAAAAAACGTTTGCTTGTAGAATTTTCACCCTAGAATTCAGTGACGTAGCTACTTTTTTACTGCAAAAAATAATTTTGCCGCAGAAAAACACAAAATAAATTTTTCATAGGTTATCTTGTATATTATTAGATATTTGCATAGCATCGACACGACAGGTTCTCGGACAAACGAGGTCCCGTAACCAGTTTGTGCGAGTTCATGGTTCTGCTAAAATATTCATAATAATAGTATTGGGACGTTTTAAAATAAATAGACCTTTGTTGTAATTAAACTTAATAGCAAGAACAATAAATAAAGAAATCTAGTTAATGCCGAAGTTTAGAAGGATTTAAAAGATTTTTCTTAAACGTGTTAAAAATGACATTTTTGACACTCTAAACCAGCCTTAAAAATGATGCTTTAAAGCACTAGTGCTTTAAAGGCGACTTTAAAGCACTATAAAGCAAAGAAAACTTTTACTTTTTATTAATATTAACATTGTTAGTACAATTTGAACAATTTGTAAAATTAATTTCTTCTATAATTCTACCAGAGCCCGCAGTGCAGGAGCTCAAAGATGCCGAGCAATGAACAGAAACCAACTCATTTCTGGTTGACCTTGCAATCATATCTGCTGTTGTTGTTTTCGCTGCAAGGAGTTTTCGTGCAATCGAATTCTTAGTTTTCAAACAATCTTCGAGGTAGCCCTCAGCAAGATTTCCATCCTCCATGGCGCTTAATTGTGGTCAAATTTGCTCCAGCATCGGCAAGCAAGCTCGCAGAAGAACCTCGAAAGTAATGTCCTGTATAGATGGTCCAATTTGGAAATTTCAGGTATTTTGCTACAGCAGCAGGTATTTTTCCAATCGTATTAATGCCTACAGCATTTCTCATACACTTGTTTTCCACGTATTTTACGAAAAGTCGCCGATGTCCGACATTTGCTCGACGAAGAGCGATGTATTTCCGATAAAAATCTAAATACACGTTTTCAACGATGTTGAAACTTCGTGGAACATTACATATTCGAAAACTATCTGATATTTTAACCATTAATGAAATACCCAAATCTTCAATGCTGTCGAGAGTCAATTGACAAAGTTCCTCTCGTCGGCAGGCACCAAATATTCCTAAAATCGTAAGTACCTTCATCAGAAGATATTTATCATCTGGTGCACTCTTCAAAAACTGATCAATTTAGTCCCTAGTCAATAACTCTGATTTTTTGGATTGGTAACTTTCTCCTTGGCGCTTTAAATACGCCATGAGTTTGAAATGCTTTGTGGTATATATGTTGCTATTTGGACGTAGCATAGCCTTGGTCATCGAGTAATGCGACCATAGGGATGAAGTTTTCCATACCTTCGACTTTTCCTCAAAATATGCCAAGAACACATTGTCGGTATACTTCCCTTGAACTCCTTTCTCCTCACACCACTTTACAAACTTACTGTAAACAACTTCATACTGAATTCTGGACTTCTTCGGCAGCAAATCGGGCGTGGCTCGAGTAGCCGCTTCATTTAAGTCATTTGATGTTTCTAAGCCAGCATCGTTAATTTCTTCTGAATATTCTTGCATTTCTTAATCTAGAACTGACAATCAAAAATATTATGAAGTTTCCCTTAAATAACTCACATACAACTATGGTTGTCAGGTTTTATTGACTAGTGTCAATTTTGATACTCTCATATACAACAAATTGAAACTATGTAAATTACAGAATTCTTCGCTTCTCTCATTCTGTAAACTTTTACATACGTGCCTTAAAAACGCATTTTTATGCGTTTTTAAGGCACGTTTTTACTCATATATAAATAACTATAATCTGTTTTCTGTGCCGTCCAGTATCTCAATGTCAATTTTAGCAATTTTAATATAAATAACACAATAGTTAAATGCAGTTCCCGCCTTTTTAGTAGCTTAGTAGCTTAAAACTTTCTTTTCTTCACAAAGCCCATGATTCAAGAAACCCATGACTCAACAAAGCCCAAAACTCAAGAATATCCAAGTGACTTGTCTTAAAATTATCCAGGTGACACCCTGTCGGAAATGACGTACTTCTATTTCAACTCTAGGAAATCATAACAGAATTGTTTTTTAAAAAAGTCCTTTTGAATTTTAGTACCTAGTCATTTTCGCCTAATTTTTACAACCCAAGACGATGCATGATACAAAATCGTATATCTTTAACCATTCGAGTATGTTTGACCATTAATTCTATGAAGAGGTTCAAGAATTAAATAATTTAGGGAAAAATGAATAGCACAATCTCAGCAGCGCTTGATTGGCGGCTACGGCTTGATTTAGAAGGTACGAATGATAGGGATGGGACAACCTTCAGATCTGACAACCTTCCACGATCTTCTAGAAACAGAAGTTCAGTTAACTTTAAATGACGAAATCATGTGATAAAAAACTGGGCGCCATTCGCCTTACAAAGTAACTATCTCCAATAAGTAAGAATCATGTAGAAAATTGCGTCAAGTAAAAGAAGTACTGGTCGCACTCAAAATGATATTATTTATTCTGTATTTAAATTAACAATGAAAGAGGAACTGCAAAATGTCTTAACCTCGCTTTAGCAAAAAAGTTCATTCAATTGAAGAGACATATAAGCACGAAATTATACTAGTACTTAAGAACCACTTACGCAATTGGACTTAAACCCACGAGATTGTTCCGACAGTAATGGATTCTAAATTGTTGGCGAGTTGCTTTGGAACAATCAATTTTTGCACTAAGTTTGAGATCCAACGGATCTCTTCGATCGAATCGTCGTACTAATTTATAGGTATATCTGAAGAAGGTAAGTTGTTCAGGTGAAATAATACAGGGTAGACAATAAGGTGACGTAATTTTGCGTACAAATTTGCTTTGCACAAGTTTCTGAGAAAAATCAAAACACGACACCTCACGACATATTAGTTTTCTTTTTTCGATTATTTCACTCATCCATATTATTGCTATTGAGCAAAACAGGTATTACTAAGCAGTAATTCGATAATTTTCTAAAAAATTACAGCGGTAATTTCACGTTGTCATGGAATCAACCATAAAACCTTAATCAATGTAGTTGTCTGACTGACTTATTTAAGGTGACTTCCGAATATTCTAACACATATTTATTTCTTAATAGTATTTTTGATTCGAGAAATAATGTCACTAAACACCGCTCGAGCTTTATAATGAACCAGATAATTTTTCACTCTGGCATGTTTTCCTTGCAAATTTCACTAGTCCTAAAGGACTCGTAAAATTATGGAAAACATGCAATCGTGAAAAATTATCGGTAATTTTAAAGTTCTCGTGGTATTACCCCCGATAAATATACTATATTTTTTTCCATTTATTTAAACTTTTTAGCTTAAAATGCATTCCATTTGATATTTTTATTCAATGCTTTATACAGGATCGACGCAGTATGATCGCAGGAATTTTGTTCATGCGTTAAAATGTATTTCAGAATAATTAATTTTTGTCAAGACAGACATTTTCAGACCGTTCGTTCCGTATTCCAATTCAGTATCCCTCGTCCAACTTGAAACGTTCCAATTCATAACTTTCTTATGCCTAAAAAATCTAAAAACTCAGATAGTAAAGACACATTTTCATACATTTTACGGTACTTGAGGTGGGTTTAATTCCGAAGTTGTTTGTGTCATTATTTCCCGGTCAACTTGTTATTCTCTATACTCTTATATAGAGAAGGTATAAGGGAAACGAATTGTTTTTCTATTCAGGAGGTTTTTTAAAAAACTGCTTTTTAGACATCACACTGTATCTCAGCTATTGTAGGAAATAGAACAAAAAGTCAAATAGAAACGTTTTAAAGTTTTTCGCATGTAATTTAGTGGTGCAGTTATAATTTTTTTATTGATAGCGATTTTCAAGTTGTGATATAAAGTTAGGTTTTTTTTGAATAGGACACCCTATATATCATTGATTCGTTTTGGATTTTTAAAAAACTGCTCCTTAGACATCACACTGTATCTCAGCTATTGTAGGAAATAGAACAAAAAGTCAAATAGAAACGTTTTAAAGTTTTTCGCATGTAATTTAGTGGTGCAGTTATAATTTTTTTATTGATAGCGATTTTCAAGTTGTGATATAAAGTTAGGTTTTTTTTTAATAGGACACCCTATATATCATTGATTCGTTTTGGATTCGGATTGTTCTTTTTTAGCTACTTTTGGAAACTACTAGAGATAAAGGTATAAAACATTGCATCGTTTGAATCAGCGAAAAAATAGCAATCACACGAACAAATGATATGGGTGTCCTATTAAAAAACCTAACTTTATATCATAACTTGAAAGCCGCTATCAAAAAATTCACAACTGCACCAATAAATTAAATATGAAAAACTGAAAAATATTTCTGTTTGACTTTTTGTTCTATTTCCTAGAATAGCCGAGCTACAGTGCCATGTCAAAAGCGTAGTTTTTTAAAAACGTGCTGCATAAAGAAAATAAATTAAGTTGGCCGGGATATTATGACACCTATAAAACCATCGAAAAAGGCGCCACCCTGTACATAGGAGGTATTCATTTGAAAAAGTCATCTAGTTGACTGTGAAATGTCAAAAGAGAAGGATAAAAGAAAAAAGTCCATTTACTTTGATTGTTTTCCTTTTCTATCAAAAATTGATAGCCTTCTAGATGCCGTTTTCTAATGAACACGAAGAATATGTGTTAGGATTAAAGTCCAAAAACGTTCAGGGGTCTTTTGTGTTGCCCAAACTTAGGATTGGACGTTTAAAAATGACCAAAGCCAGAAATTCCAATCAATTGGAACGGCATGTTCTTTGCGTCGTTCGTTCAACTGCAATTGCATGCGGTAAAGAACTATTTTTCGCACTCTTTAGGTAATATACTAATTCAAGCGACTTTTAACTGTTTAGCTTTTTAAACTTTAACTCTTAAACTCTTATTATTCTAAGGAGAAGGATATATGAGCTTACCTATTAATTTGATGTTAAAACGATATTATTTGACAAATTAAGTAATGTTCATTGAATTAATTTCATATTTTGTAAACACATTTTACCTTTATTTTATTTTTGTGAGCTTTCTTTTGCAATTTTTCGTTTTAAAATTTTCAATCAAACGTCATTCGAGTCCTTTCACAAGTTTTTTTACATGCAGGTGAGCATCAATTTCAAGCTTTCTCAAAAATAAAGAAATTCATTCCTATATTTGTTTTAAGAAACTACCAAATGTGAAATAAGTCGTTTGAGTAGTTCTATCTTATTAAATAAAAAAATTTTAAGAGTTACAACTTTGACACCCTGTCAAGCGAAAAAGGTACTCCAAAGTAAAAAATGGGGATTAAAAGTTTAATTATTTTTCAAAGAACTAGAGTTCTAACGTACCCTTTTATGGCAATTACAAATTTTTGTTAAAGGATCAATAATAGTTATTTACTTAACGAGTGTGGAAAGTGGCACATTTCCGCTGTGAGATTGGTTATTCAGTTAAGGACAAGGCACTTGCCGCATGTGCTTAGTATAACAGTCTCAAAGTTTCGATTTGAAAATAGAATACCAGAACGGAATTGAACTTTACAGAGAAAAACTAAGTTTCGTTTATTTAGTTTTTATCTGCTCATTTTTTTAGTTTGTGACTTGAATGGACTTCTCGTACCTATTTTAGTGGGTGCGGTAAAGTAATTTTACCGAGGTTATAATGTAACTTTACCGCGTACACTCTGGAAAAGTACATGTTTTGGGCACATTTTTTTCTTATTTTTTGTATTATAGTAAATGCATAAAGATGTAATATACTATTTTTTTATTTCAGGTTGTCGAGAGGCACATCCCCAAGAAGGACCCCTTGGAACTGGTTCCTTCCATAGAGAAGTACCTCTAAATCATTTGTGTAAAATAAGATGTTTATCGGTATGATATTTTTTTTGTAAAATATGTCTTTCTAAAGCTTGTAGAATTTAGTAAATCAATAAATTTTTAAAATAAAAAGCAAACCCAGAAAATAAAATTACCGATCTGTTGATTTTGACTGATCTGTTGATTGAATTACCGATTGCATCTACATGGGGGTATTTTTTATACGAAAATACTAATGAATATAGTTATTTGTGTATTAAGAGCGAAAAGTGTTATTTTGTTGCTCGATGAGAAACGTTAGACGGATAGTAACTCGAGAAAGATGGTAGAAAAAACTATTTCTGTACTCTGTATGATGGCAATAATTCAGTACTTATTTCTACAAGAGAAAGAAGGTACTGCATTTCAATGATTCTCTTCACCTAGTTGGTTGAGGGTTAGCGTGTATACGACAAAAAGAAAAAAAAACTAAAAATATGCTGAAGTTTTGACGTATATTTAAGGTTTTTTTCAAGTCAATTCAACAAAAAGTTTTTTTAGTCTTTATTTTTTGTATAGATTCTACTTTAACGATCACAATACTGAGGGAGAACAAATGAAGAATTAGGATTGTGGGTATAAAAAGCATCACCATTTTAATTAAAGATATTTACTTCACTCAAAAATGTCTGCACTTGTAGAAACGTACCGATGGTAAATAGGTATAGGTACGTCGAAATGTCCTCATAATTTTTAAGAGAAACGTAGAGGTTGTTTTCTTTTTGTATTCTGCTCGCTACGAAGCCACCAATTAGTTTCTGAAGCACGCTATATCACACAGTTAAATTCATGAATGGAAAATTGCACTAAATTTGCAAGAGTCTCCTGCACTTACAATAAAATTTGTAAGTGAGTTAATATTCGCCAATTGCAGGTCTGTTTAATGATGTACAAAACGAAGCATTTTTACTCAGGAACTGCGAATTAACATGTAATAATATGTTACTTACAATAGATAATAACACTTGGTTTCACTTGTTAAAATGCAGTTAACGTTGTGCCAAGGCAAAAAGTAATGACAAGGTTTGGCGAAAAAAAAAGACGTTATTCAAGAATTCGTCACGAATAGTAATTGAATGTGCGGAAGCTAAAGTTAAGCCTACGATATACAACGTTAGAGTATATGAATCAGGTAATATAATGCGTTGGTCTCGGAAGAATTTCGAACAAAGTTGATAATCAGTTATTTTTCTTTGAAATAATCGCCAATTTCTGGCATAATATAAGTTTTGAATAATCAAGAAAATTATGAGAAAACATGTGAGATACAATAGAAAGCGGAACATTGGCTTAGAATTAATAAAAAATAAGCCCTACCAAATTTCAGAAACCTCACCTACTATGATTTTTTATCTTTTATCAAATTTTATTTTTTGCTCTCCAGCAACAGATATGTCATGAAGTCATTCGTAATAGTTGCTCCAAAACAAAATTAAGAACCCAATTCCAAATTTGAAATCCTCTGGAAACTTTGATAACTGACATAATACTCTAATTCACCTAATAAAAAGTTGAAAAGTATTAGTCTTGTTTTTACCAATGACCCATGAGCATTTATAAACCTATCTAGACTCGGTTCTTGACGTCACGTCGCCTCGCCCGTAAAAACCTCGTACTGTAACAAGACACCTATTGTAAACTGAAATGAAATAAAAACAAAAAAGTGTTAAAGCTACATTTGTATAATCCAAAACATTATATATTAGAATCTACAATACTTCATTGATTATAAACAAGGTTTTAAACTTAGATATGGTACTAATTTTGTTAAAAATAACAAACCAAAACAGGAATAATTACAGCTAGAAGGGACCATCCGAAAGTCTTAGCCGAATTGCAATGGTCGGTGTCGCATTCGTGACAATAAATGTCTTTGCTTTCTCCGTAAGTCGAAGCTAACTGTGAGACGAAATAATTGCAACTTTGATTTTTCGAAGCGCAGCTTCTAATGGTTTGACTTTTGTTATCTGCAATAGAATTACTGACGTTTTAGTCTTTTTTTTTCACGCCGTTTTTCAGGTTAGTTACCGAAATTAGTATAAACAAGTTTCAGACAAAGTGTCTCTTCTGCTTCGCAGTTGATCATGTCGGTATCTGTTGCCTTGTAGGGATCAGTACAACTTTGGCCTGATTGGGAAGAGCACTTGTAGCACATTAGCATGTCCATGTCATCCATGTGAACGTCGTTCATTGCTAAGGCAGCTATAATATAGGTATCAGTATTGAACAGGCTATAAACTTGCCACAGAGTCACTCCTTCTTATATCATTACTGTAAAACGATTCGGTTTATATATTTTATAAACCCTTACCATTAAAGCAGAAAGAACAAACACCAACGCTTAAAATTATCAAAGGAAAAAGTTTGGAAATCATCTTCAAAGCCTTACTGGATTTTATTATTGTCTCTAAAACACTATGTAAGAGAACACACTTTAAGCTAAATAGTCACAATTATGCACGTAGGCAGTATTGAACGGTTTTTATCGGTTGATTAGATCACTGTTGATCGAAGGTATCAATCTGGACCACTTGTCATTTAAGTATTTACGTTGTTAAATTAAACAAAGAATATTCGCTGCGGATCGCTTGCGGGATTTTTAATTGTATAAAGCTTGTCTTTAGAGTAACCAAACTGAAGCAATAAATTTTTTAAATGAAAGAGGTATTTGTTAGAAGGCTAAAATGGAGAATTTGGGTACCTACGCAAAAATATTAATTGAATTGCTGTAAAAACTTTGAACAGAGCATTTTAAGATAACAGATAACTAGAATAGATTGTGTTGGTACTTAATACCGAATTTAAAATTATCCGGGCAGGAGCAAGTATCAAATTGCATTGCTTTTAAGTGTTTATAAGCTAGCTGTCATATGTACGGGATGTTTATTAGAAAACTTCATCTAGCAGGCTATGAAATTTTGACAGAAAAGGATGACGTAATCAAAGTAAATCGACTTTTGTTTCTCCACCCTTTTTTTATGACATTTCACAGAAGTTTTCTAATGAACACCCCGTACTTTATATGCACCGTTCGCATTTGTTCGTTTTTCACTAATTTTGTTGAACTTGATATTTCACTTCCGGCACGTTTCTACTTTGTTCACTTTGTTAGAAGTTGAACTTCTAACAATAGTGTGGTGATAAAGATAAAGGCTAATCGAATACAGGTGGTTAATACAATAGTGAAATAGTTTCTCGATAGATATGATATTCTTTTTTTATTTGGTGCAAATGTTTTCTTTTCAAAAAGTAATGCGAATTTGTTTTGCCATTATACAGAGCGTTTCAGATTACAGTGAATTTTTCAAACATGTATTCTGCCTATTGCAGCCCAAAATCTCATATTCTGCGAGTTAATATATCCAGATAAATAGACGCAGCAAGTTCATCACTAAAGAACGTTTTTTCCACAATATCATTCTAGTCAACAATATCATGTACAATCCACTGGCAAGATATTTGTCTCCTAAGATGATCTGCGAGTACTAATTTTTAAGCAGTTTGTTTGATATGGGTAATTATTAAAATCTCCTCTTAGAAGTTTATGGCATGTGCCAAGGAAAAGATCCATTTGCTGAGACAGATGGCGAAGAGATGTTTTTGGATCCTCCTATATTATTTCTGAACTTCTGGGGTACTTTTTATATGACGTCCACTTCCGTCTTTACCTAAAACGCTTCCGGTTTCTCCAAATAAATGCACTTTTTTATAGAGAGTATTCTTAAACTCGGAATAGTCAGTTGGAACATCAAAAACATCATAAAACTCTTCCAGGTAGGGCTAAATAGAATAGGTCAAAACCCCATACCATTCTTTGGTATCATTACGAAAGTAACTCTCCATCAAAAAGGCTTTGTGTTTGGGCGTATAAACCATTGCCCGATTCAAGGACAACTAGCTAGAACCTGTAAGTATTGAAAAATACTGATTATTGTACGGGTAGGGGGAGGAAGATAATAATGGCCGCCGTGTCGTTCAATGTAATGTTTTAATGTTTTCTAAAATACTTAATTAAACACATTCCAAATGATGTGAGTTAGTATTCGTTAGTCCCAGAACAATTCTTACACTATTGTGAAACTTGGAAAGACCAGAGAAAATAAAGCAAAATGCGGAACAAAGAACAAAACAAAACTTGCGCGAGTACTTCAGGTTAGTTCAGGTTCGTCAACTAGAGAATTGAGAATTTTATCTAATAAGCTCCATTATTGGATTTTCATAAAATGTTCCGTTTTTAAATTTTTTTTTATTAACCTATCTCAGAGAAGAAATTTTATTCTATGGGTTGCTGCGAGTTTTTTTTTTATGAACACTCGTTATAATGTTACGCCACCCTCTACTACAGGACAACTCATAATAAAGAAAATACAACGTGTGAAAATACAAGTGCTAATTGGTTTCCTCTATTGCTCAAGGCACTGTGCATATATGCAAGTGGCGCCATCGGACGACGGCAGGTGCTTTCACTAGGGCATGCAAGACGACATTTAATAGTCGATTCTTATTCACTATTTCCGTATAAACATAGAAACTTCGATATGTTTGACTACACTGTTTGTATGCTCCTCAAAAAGGTTTGTCAAAACCAGCTGTTATGAAATGATCGTATAATAAAAGACAAGCGACACCGATCAACGTTGGATTAAATTGACCATTCCAGAACAGCCATCGAGCTAATCTGGAGACCCCCTACTATTTTGCAGTTTAGACCTCCCTTTTTAGCAGTGAAAACCTTTAAACTGGTGACGATATTCGCCGGAAGTGATGTTTCGGTGACGTCATGAGGCAGTAGACAGTAGACAGTATTTATTTCCAAATATTACAAACAGGATGGAGGAAATGTAGCGAGAAATACTACACTAAATAATCTTAAAATCATCAGTACATACTCTCCTCTGCCTAACAGAGGTGGTTTATCACAGGGTATTTCCTATAAAGGTAAAGTCTAGAAACTCTTCCACTGTGTAGAACGTCTTTTCCAATAAGAACTTCTTAGGGGGCTTTTACAACTATCAGTAAAACTTCAGTTTGAAGTTTAAAAACACCAGATATGACGTAGATTGCATTGTTACCTGACAGATTAACAATGCACCCTTAATCAGATCTAGAAATTTATTTTGTGCCAGCTAACAGCGCTAAGTGGAAGCTTATTGTAAATAATAGCTCCCATGTAGTATGGATTGGTATTGGCAGTCAGTGGATATACATATTGGTAGTCACTGCCAAATCTAGTATTATATAAGTGATATATATTTAGAGTTTTATAAGCGGATGAGTTAGGTCTTACAAATTTGAGCAACTCAAAATGTAAATAAATATACATGGTAAGGTTATTATCTTCTCAGAGATAAATGCTGATTTGTTGTCTTCATGGTATTTTAGATTGTACAATGTTCTAATAGCTCCTTTTTGAGTTATAAACACTCTACGAGAAGCAGAGAATGCCCCCAAGAACTAACACCATATCTAATTCGAGAATCAATGTAGGAGAAATAGAATGCTTTTACAGTGAATTTACTGGTTATTTGTTGCAGACGATGAAGAGCAAAACAACTCCTCGTGCAGAGTCTACACACATAGTTTACATGTTGTTTCCAATTCGGCGACATCCCCCATAAATATACCCAACAATTTGAAGGAAGTGAAAACAAACAATGAACCAGTTCTATAGACTTTCCATTCAGTGCAATATAATGACTTTGAATGTAATTAGTAGCAGGGGGATGGAACTGGAAGCATAAGATTATTGCTCTGGAATAATTCGATGTTTGAACCAGACTTTCAGTCACAGTCTCCCTAAGACGCTGCACACCATCACTGCCATCCAGCAAAGTGATTTCATCTGCAAATTCACAATCTGAAACTGTCAAGCAATCAGCTAGATTATTCATATAAATTAAGAAAAGTAGTGGGCCAAGTACACTGCCCAGCAGAACCCACGCCTTGACATCCAACTGCTCAGACACTGCTCCATTGCACAGAGCATATTGCCTGCGATGTTGCAGGGACGATTTTAATATATTGTAGCAATTTCCATATAGTCCACTGGAGTGGACCTTCCGCAGGAGCAGTGCATGATCCACGCAGTCAAATGCCTGGGTCAGATCAATGAATATGGTGACAACCTTTTTGACATCATGCAGCAGTTTATAAACTTGGTCCAGAATGTTACACAGTGCTGTAATTGTAGACATTTTGCTGCGAAAACCATGTTGTGTATTTGATATTTGATATTAACTTTTGGGATTCCAAGAAATTTAGAATTCGAACTAACAACACTTTTACAAAGATTTTTGAAAAAACGGATACCATTGATATAGGACGGTAGTTTCCAACAGCTTTTGCATTTTCCTTTTTATATAATTGGACAGCTTTAGAATGCCGGGAAAAACTTATTCTCTGAGATACAAAGATTAAGTACGTAACATAAGGGTCTTGTTACTTGATATTTACAGCATCTAATTAGTGCTGATGAGAATTCGTCATGCCCAGAAGAGTAAGTAATTTTCAAAGTATTTATTACTTGAACTATTTCAAGTTCTGTTACTTCATGCAAATAGTTATTTACGTATTAAGAACGAAAAGTACAACTTTTCTGCTCGGAGAGTGAAGTTTGCCATATGCTATTGGGCTAAACTAGTATCGTTTATAGTATTGTTGAAGTATCTTATTCTTTTTGTGCTTCTTCTAATACCCCAGGAGCGCAAAATAAAAAATCTCATTTGTTTTATTTTGTAATATGATTACACGCTATACCTTATATTCTTTATAATATACAAGGGTACGTCACCTGGATTTACTGAAAATCTACATATGCAAACCTATTCATAGGACATTTCAGTCCTGTAAGCGTACGATTGATGTACGAACATATTACGCCGTTTACGTAAAGGCAAAAAAAAATACTTTAACTATAGGTGCACTGTAGGTAATGTGCTGTTTGGGACCGAATTAGAAATAGATAATTTTGTATCAGAAAGTGGAAGTAAGAAGAAAAATATATCTACAGGTGTGAGACATATATTTTTACAGTTATTAGCCATTTTCATATACATAATTTTACACCACTTAAAACTAATAAACAAATCTAACCCTCTAGGAAATCTAATATAACTATCATCTAGTCATTTCTTAAATTTCTAATAACGGTCAAAAGATATTAAGGCTTGTCGAGAATATTTATTCATTTCATATCCATTTGTATCACAATAATTCTTACAATTTTAATTACAAATCTCTTATAGGCCATAGCACAAGTCATAAGAACATCAGTCTTCTCTTACGGTATATGTGAAGTTTTACAAGAACTTTGCAGATACGAATGCAGCAATTAGAGCGAAGAAAGGCACGCCATAGTTCACCGCCGAGTTGCAGTAATCGGTACTGCAGACCAGACAGGAGTAGTTTGACAAATCACTGTACTGACTGCTGAGTGTGATATTTATATTTCCACAAGTATCATTTGTGATCAAGTCACAGCTTCGAGATGTCACAGTAATGTTTTCTAGACAAAATAAAAATACAAATTAATATAACGACTCTTTATAAAACTTCTGGAATGCTGTGAAAAACGACGTGCGTTCCTGAAGCATTTTCTGAAGAATTTTAATAGATGTTGGAATGAAGGGTACTTACGTGTCGTGTAAACTACTTTGCTGCAGTATTGACTACTTCCATCACAAGTAATAGTTGGCACATTAGCACCTATTGGATCGCTACAATCAGGGTAATCCGGGTAAGAGGAACAGTTATAGCATGTGATATTTTGAGCAGAAACACCTGTAAATACCAAAAATGTCAATAAAAAGTTTATTTTAAACTATTGAAACTTACCACTGCTGAGCAGCATCAAGTATGTAGCAAAAAAGCAAATCAATGCACAAGCAAAATTTCTTGTAGCCATTATTATGAATTACTAGGTCGAGCACACAAACAATTAAACGCTAATACTGTATTGCTGCAATTGTGATTGAGTGCTAACATTTATATGTACAATTTCTTAACTGATAAAGGTAAAGACAAGTGCCATAATTCGCAATTATCCAGCGATTTCACGGAAAATCTAGATTTGTTCATCCATCAGGAATGATGGTTATTTCTCCATCTTTGTTTACTATCAGCGGGCTCTTAGTTAGATAAAGAAAGGAATTCAGTTTACTTAAGCGGAGTCATTCAAATGTGTCTAATCCCGATGATTATTTGACTCTCCTCACCTGTTAATTATTATGTGTGACTAATAGGCTTACCGAAACGTAAACATACGGATTGATGATTTTTGTCAAAGGAAAATTTTATTCTATAGTTTACTTGATGGATAGAAATTTTAGGGATAAAGATGTCTTGAAATGCAAATTGGGCGATTCGTTTTCCAATAAGAGTAAAAATAAAGTTTGACAATACTAATTCAGGATTAGCTGGAATTACTCGATTAAGCATGATTAACAAAAATAAGATTAATCATCTTAAGTAAGCGCCTGACGCGCGTTTTGTAAAGCCCTTGACCTTCTATATTTTGTTGTCAAGTTCTTCTTAAAAGGGGTAACCTGATCTTGAGCTAGTGCAAAGTGATTTAAATGCTACCAATGCTTATTAATTTCCATAGATCCATATAATACAAGATGTTTCGAGAGGAAGGGGTATTATGGTAACTATGTAGGTATTCTATGTCCGAAAATTTACTTAATGGTATATTGTAAATAAAAATTTATCAGGTCAAGTAGACAGACAATTTTATGAAATACATGACTTGAAAAACTAAATAGTTGATAACGCGGTACTTGACTTGATTTGATTGACAGTTCAGCTTGACTTGATTTCAAGTCTTTTCAAAATTATTGAGCCAAAAACTGAAGGAAAATAAAAAATCTAGTTTTTCCTTCATAACTGAATTAGCCACTCAATTTTAAAGACAATTTTTGTAACAGACCGTGTCTTTACGTTTTGTCTTTTTCGAGATATCTAGTTGCGAAAAGTATATTGTGGTAAAACTTGCAAAATGATGTTAAAAACAATCTCTTACATTTCTTGTTACACTATATTGTTACATTTTTTGTTTTGATCACCCTCAAAAACGTAATGCATTGAACTTTTCAACGTCACGTTTAATTATTTCATTTATGATGGGGTTTGATGATAGAAGATGAAACTTTTCTCAATTACGAAAAAATTACAAGTGTGCTTTACCCTGAACTCATGGCTAAACCAACGATATGAAATCAAATTAATGTGTTGAAAAGAGTTTTTGGTTTTTATATTGTTATAAATATCATAATACTA
Source organism: Taphrorychus bicolor (assembly GCA_951812265.1). NCBI lineage: Eukaryota > Metazoa > Arthropoda > Insecta > Coleoptera > Curculionidae > Taphrorychus > Taphrorychus bicolor. The sequence continues at coordinate 40,247,950 of OX638297.1, forward strand.
ACAATTTTATTATTTGTTTAAAATATACCCCTGTCTGTTGTTCTTTTTTCTCTCATATACCAATGTTTATAGGTTAACCTAACCTCTCATATACCAATTTTTCCAATATTATGTATTTCCAATAAACAGTATTTATTCTCTATACTGTGGTATTGATAAAGTTTATTTTAAAGGTTGCCACTTGCTTGTACAAGCTCATACGAATGTCCACAATAGGAAGAACAAATTGAACACATGTATCATACATTTAAAAAAAGACCCAAGGAGGCCATGGAATTAGAACAGTAGGATTGAGATGACTTCATAATATTTAGTTATATATGTATCGAGGGCATAAAGTAGCCTTATGTCCTGAGGGCGACGGGTCCGAAGCCGAAGTCACCCGAGGGCATAAACATATGCTTGTGCCCGTGGTGCATACAAATTTTATGTCCCACTAGTACATGTTCGTGTTTTGCAACAATAAATTATTATTAAAATATTCCTAAAATGTATCTACTTGTATAATGTGCATTTTAAGCTCGCGCGGACCATAAAACGCACTTTATGCCCGCGCGGTCATGAGGTTCATGTTTATGTATCTGGATGAATGGTGAATTAGTGGGACATAAAAAGAGATTGATTAAAATTTCATAAAATGTTTCAATTTTTATTTATTTTTTATGAAATTATCTGAGACAAGAGTTTTAATTCCATGGCTTGCTACGGGTTTTTTTTTTACTAAACTGAACTAAACCTGAACACCCTTTGATTTGTCTAAAAGTGCCAGTATTTACTTATTCGAGTAAATCTGCGCCTGAGATTTTTCAAATATTAAGAAAAAAATGTTCTTACACTGGTTTACTAAGTAATAATCATCTAATGGAAATAGTAATGCCAAGTTCAAGTATTTTTCAAAATACTTAAATTTTCAAGTTCTTGAAAGAAAAATTACTTGACTTCACTTGATACTTACTCCCTTAAATTTGAATTGAGCTTGACTTGAAATCAAGTTAAGTGAATTAGTTTGAAAATCAAGTCAAGCCGTGAGTCCCTACTCCCTAATCGTCTCAGGGTACATTCCTCATCTAAATTCAAACAGAAAAGTTCATATAAACTTGTGTCTTAGTATCTGTTTCTCAAGATATAGGGCGTCAAAGTAAAAAACATTGTTTTTTTTATTAATATCTCAAAGAATCGTTGCCGATCAATATCTCACTAAATTAGCAGTATTTAGATTAAAATTGTTAGTTCCAGGGGCGTTCTGGCGTGTAGTATTACGAATAATATTGATAAAAAAATCTACGCCACTGACTTTTTTAAAAGTGTTTATCCATACAAATCCACTTTTTAAAACTAACAAATACAACGTAATAACAATTTAACATATTATTCGTAATAAGTATTGGAAATGACTACCTCCGGCTTGTTTGCAGGCTTCTGCTCTTTTTCTTATTAAGTAACGATCGCTCATAAGACTACATTAGACTGACACTACTCTTTCGAATGGTGTAACAAAAATTAATGATTTTAGATGTCCTCACAAATAAAAATTGAAATCAGGCGACCTAGGTGGCCAGAATTGAGGCCCTTCTTGGCTTTTGACGCTCCATCCAAATATTCACGAGCCAGTATTCAAAAATGGGCAGGAGATCCATCATGCATGAACCAATGCTGTGGCCGTATAACTGTAGGAGAACACCTTCAAAAAACAAAAGTCAATTATTTTTTACAAAATTACTGTAAGATTATCCGTTAAAATTGTTTATCTGTTAATGTGTCTCGATAAAAAAATTGGCCAATTAACTAGTCATCTATGATACCGATCCAAACTTTAACCAAAACTTTGTAATTACATGATCAGTGTAACAGCGTCCTTATGTAAATTAACTGGATGGTATAGCAGGTAGAGGACAAAAAAACTCTCTATCTTCTATTCAAGAATGCCGACGTTTCGACCAAAATTTAGCCTTCTTCAAGGCTATCTTCTATGACGGGAGATAGTCCCTTCATAGAAGAAGACTGGGGTGTAAGGGGTAGGCAGAACAATGTAAAAGCCTAACCAACTGACAACCTCACCTGCACGTGGTGCACCCTGCTAGACAACTAACGAGGCTCTGTCGACCGAGTGATTACCGGTATAAGTAATCCCCTCTTGTCAGCCAACAGCTTCGGGTGGATGAGCCGACAAGAGTAAGGGCACCCTATTGTCCTGGGGTTGAGAAATCGGCCCCAAAGGCGGATGAATTACAATCAAGTAATCAACGACATAAGGATGAGGAAGAATTTTGGACAAACCACCTCATTAAAGATCCAGAATGGATAAGTCCTAGTAAAAATCATCATGGCAAGGCTCACAACAAAACAAGTCCGGAATAGTTCCTCGATCGGATCTCCGGGAGGAAATGTTTTGAGCAGTGTAATGAAAGTGAACAGGGAGATAAGGATTGGTACTTGGAATGTTAAAACGATGGCACAAGCTGGAAATATCAACAACGCAACAAAAGAAATGAGAAGAATGAAAGTAAACATCATGGGAATTAGTGAGATGAGGTGGCCGGGAGTGGGTTCGGTGGATGTGGACGAACACAGAGTATACTATGCAGGAACACAAGATGGTAAGTTTCTGAATGGGGTAGGCATTGTTGTCACCAAGGAGATAGCGCAGAGTGAAATAAACTTTGTCCCATTCTCAGAAAGAGTCCTTCTAATACAGATTAACGCCCGACCAGTAAATCTAAACATCATCCAGATTTATGCCCCCACTGCAGATAAAGATGAAGGGGAAGTTGAAGAATTATACAGGAATATCGCCCAAATACTCGAGAGGCTACCCAAAAAAGAAGTTAACATCATCATGGGGGACTTTAACGCAAAGTTGGGAGCTGGAGAAAAAACCGAGCTCATCGGGTCTTTCGGTTTGGGAAAGAGGAATGAGAGAGGAGATATGCTCGAAAAATTTACAGACGAACACGGCCTTGTAGTTCTCAACACACAGTTCAAACAACCACCGAGGCGTTTATACACATGGAGATCGCCCCTTGATAAACCTGGGAGAATAGTCAGGAATCAAATAGACTACGTACTAGTCAACAAGCGGTACAGAAACAGCTGCTTAAGTATGAGAACCTTCCCGGGAGCAGATATGCGAACCGACCACGTGCCAGTTATCGGAAGATTCAAAGTGGTTATGAAGAAGATAAAGAAAGCTGCTCCATTAAAAGTTAACCTAAGACAGCTGAAAAACGGGAAGATCAAAGAATGTGTAGAGAAAGAGCTGAATGCAGCAATGGCAGAAACAACAGAAGATAGCTCATTAGAAGAACACTTGAATCACCTGAAAAGTAAAGTGGAACACATTAAGAACACTATTCTAAAGGAAAACGGACAAAGAGTAAGGAAGAAAACCTGGATGACAGATTACATATTAAACCTAATGGAAGAGAGAAGATTGAACAAGAATAACACCATAGAATACAAAAGGATAAACAACATCATAAGGAACGAAATACGAATGGCTAAAGAAAGGGAACAGAAAGAGAACTGTGAGGAGATAGAGGCACTGCAGTTGAAATATCACTACTTTAACGTCCACCGGAAGGTGAAAGACTGGACAAAGAAGGAATACAAACTTAGGGAAACTAGTTGACGCTAATGGAAACATCATTGTAGACAAGGAAGAGAAGAAGAAGATGTGGACTAGGTACGTAGAGCACCTCTTTGAGGATAATCGAGAGAGCCCCCCAGATCCCCGGAGTAATGCACAGAGTGGGCCAGAAATAATGGAATCAGAAGTGAGGGCAGCTATAGAGCAGAGCAAAGAAGGAAAAGCAGCAGGACCTGACAACATCCAGACAGAGTTCCTGAAACTTCTAGACGAAAATGGATTAAAGAAGATCACCAAACTTTTCAACAACATCTACAAATCAGGTAAAATACCACAAGAATGGCTAGTCTCAGAGTTCATTGCACTGCCAAAGAAACAAGGCGCAAAACGATGTGAAGAATATCGAACGATAAGTCTGATGAGCCACCTGCTGAAAACCTTTCTCAAAGTCATCCATAAAAGAATATACAATCGATGCGAGAACCTAATCTCTCGAAACCAGTTCGGGTTCGTCAATGCGATGGGAACCAGAGAAGCACTCTTTGCTGTCCAAGTCCTTGTCCAGAGATGCAGAGACGTTAACCTTGACGTTTACTGTTGTTTAATTGACTACGCCAAAGCATTTGACCGGGTTCAACATGGCAAAATGATGGAAATATTAAAGAAGACAGGGATCGATACCAATGACCTGAATATCATAAGTAGCTTGTACTGGGGCCAGTCGGCAACAATAAGAGTAAAAATAGCAAGAGTTAGTAAGGAATATGGTTTGGACATAAACATACAAAAGACCAAAATTATGGTCATTAGCAAAAACAAGATCGACAACATCCAGTTATCCATCAACAACCAACCAATAGAGAGAGTACCACACATCACGTACCTGGGAACACGTATAAACGAGAACTGGGACGCAACTCAAGAAATCAAATCACGAATCGCCAAAGCCACAGCCGCCTACAACAAAATGAGCAAACTCTTCAGAAGCCATGATCTTACACTGGAAACAAAAATGAGACTTCTCAGATGTTACATCTTTTCTATCCTTTTATACGGGACGGAATCTTGGACACTCAATGAAAACACATCCAAGAAAATAGAAGCCTTCGAAATGCGACTCTATCGAAGAATGATGAGGATATCATGGACCGAACATATCACTAATGAAGAGGTACTAAGAAGGATGAATAAACAAAAAGAAATTATGAACACCATCAAGATCCGAAAACTGCAATATCTGGGCCACATCATGAGAAACGACTCCAGGTACTCCTTACTCCAGACAATCATCCAGGGAAAAATCGATGGAAGAAGAGGTCCAGGAAGGAGAAGAATATCTTGGCTGCATAACCTCAGGAAGTGGACCGGAAAAACATCAACCGAACTCTTCCGCATTGCCGTAAACAAAGTTAGGCTCGCCATGCTGATTGCCAACATCCGTAACGGATAGGAACCACAAGAAGAAGAAGAAGAAGAAGACTAAATTTTGGTCGAAACGTCGGCATTCTTCAATAGAAGATAGAGAGATTTTTTTTGTACTCCAGCTGCTATACCATCCAGTTAATTAGTAAGTATAGTTATTCCGGATTAAGGAAATCCGAACTGGTAAGCTTCTAACCAGAAAGCTTATTAGCTATTATATTGTAGTAGTAAACAAGTAAACAAAGATATCCGGAAAGATTATTTTCTCCCTCTTTTCACTGTAAATTGCACTGGAACTATTAAATATAGCAATGGACAGACCATCTATAAGCCATTCACTCACGATTGTCGTCAAGTAGGCGTTGAAAAACTTATTGTGACATTTCTATTGTATTTTCTAAACATGTGGTAAGGGGAGATGGGTATAAAAAAATGAACGTTTCAAAGGTAACTAGATGACAAAAATACGTGAATGGGTAATGCAAACACACCTTCCAGAATCATATTAATTATATAGGAGACCGTCCGTGGCGTATGTAAAGAGAGGAGGATGGGCTTTTATAGATGTGCTACGCATCTATTTTTAAAAGTGGTTTTCATTATAACAATATATTGTGACCCATACTAACTTTAGTACTTCCACAAAATCGCAAGAACAGTGTTAGGCCTGTCCATTAACAATTAAGAATATTGCTGAACAAAGAAGCTATCATTAGTTATTGAAGTTATGAAACATTTGTTATTAAGTCAATGAGGAAAGAAGCCATCTTTCTGTAAGAAGCGCCAATTATATCTAATATGTATACTCTTTTTTCATTTTAAAGAGGAGCATATTACCCATTCAGTTATTTTTGTCATCTAGTTACCTTTGAAACCATCATTTTTTTATACCCATCTTCTTTCAGCACATGTTGAGAAAATACGATAAAAATGTCAAAGTCAAATTTCCAACGCTTTCTTGACAATAATAACTGAAAGGCTTATAGATACGTATAGATAATGTTTTGCTTCGCCAAAATGTCCACAAACAAATGTATCTTTAAGTGTCTTAACTAATCTTTACATATGATAAAGAAAGAGCTTGACATAGTTATATCTAATTTATTATAATCATAACGTTTTTTTTGTCGCTCTTGTAAGTAAGTTGTCAAATAGTTTGTGAATTAGGTTTCAGTCAGTGATAGTTATAGTTAATTTACAAATAAACATCGTGTGTCATTATGGGTGGTCGAAAATGAAATCTCATATTCTTTGAACGATTTAAAGGAGAGGCTATCATAGATTTGCGTTACTTATCGAGTTTCCTTGAAAAGTTACAGTGTGTTGAAGTTAGAATTTCAAAATGCATATGTCTTGATTAGGTATTCCGAGAGCGTATAGGAGATATTTTAATAAAATTTTGTATTTTTTCAAAGCTAAGTAAGTTACACCTTTTGCAATAAAAGAGTACATTACCAACAGTGGCGCGCGTATTAGCGCCTCGACGCATATTATTTGAAGAAAAAGTGGGACGTAACTGGTTTTTCCAAGAAATAATATCCAATTTTTTTTTAGTTCCCGCCCCCCCCCATTGACATTTCCGCTTATGAAAAAATGACATCAATATTTTAACGTCAACTTTAACCCATTTATCGATATTGCGTTGAAGCTGGCGCGCAACGAAAAAGGCACAAAACGGAAGCAATTGCAGCAAAACCCCGAAAAAAGGAAGAAAAGCGCTAGCTTTTAACATACTAAGAATTCAAGGTTGACACGTACAGTAAAGATGAACCAGATGGATCTCCAGAAAACGGTGTATTTTGGGTTATCATTTGAATTTTAGCTTGGAGAGGAGGAGAAGGCGCAAGTTGGTGTCTCACTTTTTTTTATGGAATAACTCACTAATGAGGGAGGACAAATGGCATAATTGAATGCAACCGACTTTTTAGTAAGACTGTTCAAGGAAGCCATAAGTTATGTGCTTCTTCAAAATAAATAATTAAAAACATACAAAATCTGGATATCTGTCTAGTTTGACTATACAGGGTGTCCCAAATAAAATTATATACATGGGGATTTCGTAAACGGTAAAAGATACAGTTTCAGTTAAATAGGGAAAAAGTTGTGCTGTTTCAAGCCCAATCAGACGCGATATTAACATCCACGATATCTACAGAAATTTTCAAAATATCGGGCTAAATCTAAAAACTTGGTTTTTAGAAAACCTGCAATAATCTCGCCATCTTGAATCCGATTTTAATAAAATTAGGTAGTTTTGGGTTGTCTACTATGACCAATCGATTGACGTTGGCGATATTTTTCTAGACATTTTAGATTTTTTGCAACCATAGTCAACTTTTTATTTCTTATCGACGCCATATTGGATTTATACGTCATTAAATAGCAAGTAAAAAGACCTTTTCAACCATGTATAACAACCCTATCTTGATATGGCAAAAAATTAAATTTATTAAAAAAAAACATTTTTTTATTTAGTTGGCTGTGAAAACAAATGTCGAGATTGTTGTCATGGCGATGCCATCGCTCTATCAACACTTTTAAATTTTAAAAATAATTGTGATATTTTTGTAATAGGTTTGACATTTTGAATAATTATTTTTTTCTACAAACGTCAAATAATGACGCATTTTACGCTTTCATTAGACACACGAAAACCTAACCATTTTTGAGGATCAGAATGTGAGTTTACTTTTCCGCGCGATGCCCAGGACAGCAAGCGAAAAAGATTTTATCGCTTGCTGTCAATAGCAACTACACTCAATCAATTATTAAAAACGTCATTGTCACTTTGATTTAAATTTCCAGATTGTCTCTTCAGTTATGCTCAGTTGTGATTCACATTATTTGAAATTGATCGCTTGCAGAAAAAACGTTGTATGCATTACGAGCAAAAAGTAACTTTTTTGCTCTCGAGTGATTGCCGCTCTCCGCTTCGCGTCGAGCGGCAAACTTCACTCTCCGAGCAAAAAAGTTGTACTTTTCGCTCTTAATACATAAATAACTATTTCGTTTATTTTATTAAGATTTGGAGATGGTTTTCTAAAAACCCAATTTTTAGATTTAGCCCGATATTTTGAAAACCCCTGTAGATATCGTGGATGTTAATATCGCATCTGATTGGGCTTGGAACAGCACAACTTTTTCCCCATTTAACTGAAACTGTATCTCTTACCGTTTACGAAATCAACATGTTTATCATTTTATCTGGGACACACTGTATAACAAGTTTATGGATATGATCTGCGAAGATACCTACTACAAGTAAAACCCTTGGCCTACATAAAAATTTATATTTTTCTTAATTTTCTAAAATAGGATAAAGTTATGGAAACGTTATTATTCATGACTGAAACTCATATTTCACCCTCTGTCCAAAAATAAAAAAATCCAATGACTTCAGTAAGAAAAATACAAATTGATGATGATTCAAGAAAACCGATACGTTGTATTATTTCACCTTTACGGGCGTATTTCTCTTAAAAAGTAGATTCAAAAATGTTTTTTTAAATTTCAATTACCTTCTAACATAAAAAAAATATATCGGTTTGTTATAAATGCACCATCTTGTTTTTTTTTTCATAATTTATCTGAAACCTGAATATGTAACCCTATATTTGTCATTACGTTCCTAACAGAATTGTTTAGAACTTTCCACATTTAGCCAATTTCATAACTTTTATTGTTTTTGAGATTCCATACATGGAAGGTCAATATGGGACACATTGTATACGTATACAGGGTTCTCCACCTAAGCGGTATTATTCTTTATCTTCGTTACTGCAACGTTTTTGAAATAATTGTATCTACAAATATTTGTATCTACAAAGAAATAATATGTATGTTTGTGCATTTTTGTCTATCAGTGCATATTAATATAGTTTTATGTACCTACTTGATTTGAATCGGTTCTAAGGTTTGGGACTGTGGACAGAATTCCAACGGAGCAGCAAGTCTGCAGATTATTTAATGCTCAGTATAACCCAGAAATACACATAACTCAATCCGTTGTTAGCAAAATTGAAAGAAGGGTTTGTGAAACTGGTTCGGTTGACGACCGAAAGAAGCAAGTTGAAGACCGACCGAAGAGAAGAAGCTTGATGATGATACAAAATTAAAAATATTATTAGCAATAGAAGAAAGTCCCCATAACAGTGTATGTCAGCTTAGTTTGCAACGTAAAACTAGAATTATGTCGGATGACGACCCTGATATCAGAATAAAATTTTGTCAAGCACTAATGGACATATGTTCAGTCATAATCCACTATTTGTTCAACATGTGATTTTATCGGATGAGTATATACCTTCAAATTAAATGGTGAGTTGAATAAATAATACTTCAGAAGTTGGTCAAAAAAAAATCCTAGGTAAATGCGAGAAAATTATATCCAATATCCCCAGAAGATAAATGCGTAAGCTGATATTGTTAGAAATAAAATTATTGGAACATATTTGTTCGTTGGCAACGTTCCGAACAAAAGTATTGCTCTTCCACAAAATTCTCAGAGTTGAGCGAATCCTTTTCTGGTGTTCCATACATCAAATCCGCAGGAAGCCTCATTTCCCCTCCGAACATCACTTTCGCCGGAGTATAACCAGTGGCTTCGTGTATAGAGCCTCGATATGCCATCAACATGAGTGCTAGATGTTGGTCCCAATCACGCTGATGATCTCCCACCATTTTAGACAGGTCCGATTAAATCTCTCCACCATCCCATCCGACTGTGGATGCAAAGGAGTTGTTCTGCTCTTGCGAATTCCGAGAAGGTCCATGACCTTCTGGAAAACAGCCGATTCAAAATTTCGGCCCTGATCAGAATGAAGTTCGAGAGGGACTTCAAATCGGTAGAAATTCATTTACTAGCCACGTTGCGACAGTCGTTGCTTTCTGATTAGGCAGGGCGTACGCTTCAGGCCATTTAGTGAAATAATCCACGGCGACCAAGATGTATTTGTTGCCTGACTCAGTCTGAGAAAATGGTCCAGCGACATACAGTCTACTGCACCATTCGGCCTCGTGATCTTGTTCGAGGTCCTTTTGTGGCACAACAAACTTCGCACTTGCGGCATCAAGATTCGACGTCTTCATGATAATTCACCCAGTAGAACCGCTCTTTAATTTTGACCAAAGTTTTATTAACCCCAAAATGACCTCCACTTGTTCCGTCGTGCATTTCCTGCAGTACATCCGATTTTCTGCTACCAGGAACAAACTGACTGACTACGGTCTTGCCATCCGGACTCTCCCACGCTCTCTTCAGTAATCTATTTTCTATTCTAAGAGAGTGCCACTGGGCTCATAGCGCCTTCAGGTTTGGACTTTTACCAGCAATATCTTGCCACTCTGGTCTCTTGTCGTCAGTCTTTGCAAAGAGTATGGGTCCAATATCTGGATTATTTATTTGTTGGTCTCGAAGCGTCTGTGCGGTCCAGCCATCGTTTATTTCCATTGACGTTCTCCTTACAGAAGGAAGTCCCTCACGCTGCTCAGTTCTTTGACAATGCCGACAATGTTCTTTACACGGCCGTCTAGACAATGCATTGGCATTTCCGTGAGACCTTCCTGGTCTATGTTCATTTTGGATCTTCTGTCCCTTAATGCGCCGGCCACTGTAAGACTTTTGCCACCCAAATTATTGACTTTAAGATCCTGGGGGTCCTTAACTGTCCCTGTCAATTGCCCCCTTACATTGACCGGAATTAGTTTTCCTGAAATCTAGGGGGTCTCGGTTGTCAGTCGGTCTTCTAAACGACAGCGAGGGACTTCTTGCCCTATTACGGTAGTTACTCTTGATGTGACCCAGTTTGCAGCAGTTAAAACATTTTATGCCCCGATTGCCTGTTGATCGAGGAATTCTTCCCAACAGGGCTTGCATATTGACTGCCATATCCTTCATCGCTTTATGTAAACTTGCCATGGATTCAGCCATAGACGTATCCTCCTCGTCATCGCAAGTTGCCATTCTTACATTTGTAGAAGAACTAGGTGACACTCGTGACGCCTCGAATTCCAGGGCTCGAACTAGGGCCTGGCTGATATTCCTGGTCCTTACTAGACTTAAGTTGTATCTCGTGTCACTATCGCGAACTCCCTCAATGAACTTTTCAGGGGCTGATGGGTATGTCAGGTGAATTAGTCTGTCTATGTCCTCCACAAATTCTTGTAAGGATTCACCTGACTTTTGCTGTCTCATCCTCAACTGGGCCGGGAACACGGCTTCCTTGTGCTCATTTCCAAATCGTAGTTGCAGAGAGTGTAGCAAAACTGCATAGTTACATTGATCAGCTGCCGACAGAGATTGGAGTAATTCAGCCGCTTTTCCACGAAGTGCTACCACTAATGATGTAGCTTTCTGGGGCTCTGACCAGCCATTAGCTTTTGCAGCTGCCTCAAATTGGGTTTTATAAATTTCTCAGGCCGTAGTACCGTCATAATCGGGAGACTTAATTTTAACGTTGGCTGTGCTAAAACTCTCTGTAGACAAGTTGCCATCCTCAAGTTGTTCCCGGAATTTCCTTTCTAGCTCGAGAACCTTCTGGTTGACAGCTTCGAGCCCTTCGTTAACGGATTGCAATATTCTTTTTTTCAGTTGTTGCTCCCTAACTGCGAGATGGTTTACTAATTCTTCTTTGAACCGTTTCTATTCTTCCTTTTCTTTCTAGATAACGTCTCTCCTGTAAGTGATCACGTCTTTCTTGTTCCTCTTTTGGTTGCTTCATCGCTTGATGCTGGCTTCTAGTCACTGGCATAAACTCGTAATGTCCGGCAATGAAGCACTCACTTACAGTTCAGCAATATTAGTCCTCAAATTCCCACTGGAATCCCACTTCTGACACCACTGTTGCGAACTCAGGTTTCAATAATTCCAGTGCAGCGATTCTACACGAAAAAACTATTTTTTTATCCCACAAATACATACGAGTACAATTCGACGACTAAATAACTCACTATTTAACACTTTATAGCCTTCGATTATCGTTTGGTACTTTAGCTTACCTATAGCTCGATTAAATAAGCCTAGGTACTACTAACGGCGGTGATATTCGCCTTTTATACAAAATCCTAAAAATATAGAAAAGCCTAGAACATTCTTAGAAGAAAAATAATTGATAAGAGACACAAAAAAAAAGTGGTAAATAACTGCGTTCTAAATAAATAGAGCAATAAATCACTCGTGACAGTCCCAACGCCGCAGCGCCCGGATAGGCCGCGAGCCGCGAAGCTCCAACTTCCAATGTCGCTCCGCATCCACAGCCACCGCTCACCGTAACAGTATCTTGAGGTCCTGCAACATTTTCTAATTCCCACACTTGTTCGCTTATTTGCAAACGATCTTTTGCTAGATTGTGAAAGTTATTTATGGTGCCAACAAGATGGCGCAGTTCCTCATTATGCTGAATTAGAAAACGGAATAATAACGAAATGTGGAAAAATATCTGAAGATTTTATAGATAAGGTACAACCAGAACTTATTGATAGAATAGGGTACCGTTAAGCATAAGAGGGGCGCTAATTTGAACATTTAATTAAGTAGCTTTTGAGTTTTATAAAATTTTCCGTTTTTAGAATTAAGTTTTTTTATTAGTTTATAGTTTTAGAATTAATTTTAGAATAAAGCAATTAACAAAAAAATAAAATTCAAAATGTGTGTTTTAACGTCATCTCGACTTTGGCAATTGAAACAAAACGCGTGTTGACGAGCGAGTTATCTAATTGATTATTATGTAATAGTTATTTATGTATAAAGGGCTGAAAATATACGATTGCGGCCCGCGGACGAAGTTTGATTCCCGACGCGAAGCGGAGGGCTTTAATGAAGACAAGGGCCGCCATCATAGTTTCGGCCTGAGGTGCGTACAACAGTACAACGTTTTACGCAAAACTGATGTACTTTATTGCGTTGTGCTAAGTTTTATCTCGGTTTTTACAAACGTTTTTTAATATGGAATGATTAACCATTACACCAGCAAGCGCATTGCGACAAGCCGATTGTTAAAAAACCGTTACCAGGTAAACGTCTTTATTTGATTGTCAAACAAGTCAACTAAAAATTGTAATTTTTCTATTCGGAAATGTGTTCCATCGATGACGAATCCTCGGTAATCATGAATCTTCCAGGGAATATATCTGAAGCTGTCGAGGAAGCATTAACCGAGTTGTGCCCAAAAACATCAAGGGAGAGGAATGATAAGGAAATTTTGAAAAAAGGTATTATTTTTAATAAAATTAAATCTGTTTATTTGTTTGACAGGCGGGCTTTTTCTTGACGGGCGGTAAAGTAGAACTTTCCGCCCGCATTTTTGACCCTATTACGTACCAGTTTTGCGTAAAAATTAAGCCTTGGACAAAGTGTAGTATCTAACTTGCATATAATAGGCATCATTATATGCTTGTTAGATAATATACTATTAAAAAAACATGCAGTTTAATTTATTCCATACTTTATAATAACACACTTGCATAATGAACTATAAATAATTGTCGATACCAGTAAAATTATAACACGTCGTTTACACAGGGTGTTCATTAGAAAACGTCATCTAGAAGGCTATGAATTTCTGACAGAAAGCATGACATAATCAAAGTAAATGGACTTTTGTTTCTTTTGATAATTCACATCCAACTAGATGACGTTTTCAAATGAATTCTCCCTATATAAGATCGTGTAAATTAATGAATTCAAACTGTCTTTACCTATAGCATCCCCTTTCAGATATACATCGGTGATATAGAGCCCTTCTATGTATAAGGATATGCAGATTTTTTCGTAAGATGCAAATTCGTTTGGATAAGCTGATCCGTCCGGATTAAGGCCGTCTAAATTTTAAATGCAGCTGAGCAGAATTTCAACGACGAATCTTCCACTATTATTTTACTTTAATTAAACTAATGTTTTTTTAATGTTATTAGATTTATTTATTTCTACTAAAGTACACGTTCAAAATATATTTTTTAAGATGTATTCTTAACCTTATTTTTTTATATACCCCTTGACTTTCAGATTTTATCGCGTAAATTGCACATACGTAATTTTTTTGGCAACTTTTTCTTGGGATAAAAATTTGTCAAATTATTAAAACTTTAACCATTTTTCAAGCAAAATTCTGCAAAAACTAATTTTGGGAGTACAATACTACCAAGAGATAATATGCCGACATTAGAGAGCCTCATACCAATACTTGTACTTTCATTTATTGAAACGCCTCCAATAATATGGCATGGTGGTAATAAGAAAGCCTAATTTAAATTGAAGCTTTATTGGTTAACACAACTGCTTAATTTTGACGTTTTAGTATAGATACAATTATGAAATTTATTCGTATTTATAGTTGGTGGACCATGCGGCATCATTGTCTATTTTTATTTTCAATTTCAATCCTCCCAGACGGTGTGTACGCGTTGAACCAGTTTAATGTGTTTAATGTTGTGAGGTACCTACGTACGACGTTTTATAGTTTTACAAACAAAGGTGGATCTTCCAGATATTAAAATGAATACTGAAGATTTACTGCTCATAAACGTTATTATTTGGGGTCCATCAACATTTCAAAGGTAGTTAATTATTAGCCCACACAAACACAGATCACCAATATGTTCGCTTAAATTATTATTATAGATGATTTCGTAAAATATTCAATTTTTAAAATCGACCTAATGATGTACCGTTCTTATTGAAGTATTTTTATCTCTTTTTTTACAAATCACGGCCAATTAGATGACGTTTCTAAATGGACTTCCCCTACAAGGACACAGAGTGATATAAGGTCAGCTGATTTCGGTTACTCCTTATATATACATTATGTGTATAAAAATATATCAGCTGGTAGGGCAACTAACCTTCACCAACTACAACACCAGGCTGTCGTTTCGGGTCTTTTAATCTTTGGAACCTAAATCACTGCAAGCAGATGTACAAACAGCTGATTTTTCCCATACAATGCACCCACCCAATATGCTTCGGGGGTACTACCTGAACGACGGTCGTTCACGTCTATTCGTTATTTAAACTGCAAATCACTGCCTCAGTGAAAGTACCTGGTACCAATTTTCTGCCAGCGACGACGCTGTTACATTTCAGCATTGCGGCAGTACCATAAAGTAGTATACACCTTCCGTCGTCAAGGTCGTTCCCACTTGCATTATTGCAATAACATGAAATATTATTAGTATCCTCATCGCGTCGTGAAAATTTAAAAAGGCATAGATAAGTAGATAATATTCTTGTTGATTAGTGCGCTTATCTGATAAAGAAAGACTTTTTGTTTATTTTAAGTGGAGAGCAATGAGTACCGTGACGCTAATTATTATGCTTTAACTAAAAGCTGTGTGGGGATCTACAGTTTGAAGAAACCGTAAGTATTACATTACATTGTTTTTTCTTAGTTGTTAAAACTTCTTTAAACAGTAATTCTGTTCTCCATACAACCGATTATACAAAAAAAGTTTTTTTTTTTGTATACATTTTTAAAAATTAGCTATAATAACAAAAATAAATAATGTACGTGTGACAAAGTTGCTATCTACTAAACGTAGAAATCTTCAAGGTAAAGAGCATTGTTTTAATTCCACTATAACCACCAAGGTTGCACTCAATTTATGTTTTATTAATTTCGGGTTTAACCAGCGATTGGCAACAATAAATATTTCTGTTACTTAACCATTATTAAAGAAACAATCATTTTTATGCAATCTAATTCGTGTCACCTCTTCTATTTCATTTTATATTAAGGTAGGTGAGTTAGAAGGCAAGAAATACATTTTATTTTTCATGGAAGAACTGCTTTAAGTTATCGATAGTACCTCTTGCGTCTTTTACTCTCGCAAGACTACCTATTTGTTGATATTAAGCTTTGATTACAATATGTTAATTATTGAACAAAATGGCTTAAGAATTATATGTAAAATATTTAAATTGATTAGTTTTTACCACGTAAAGATAATCTGCACGATTGAAGAACTTTAGAGCAAAACTAAAATAAAATATTAACATTAATTGATACCTTGTAGCGAGTCCTGTACCTACATAACGATGAACTGTAACAAGGTAATCAATGTTTTGTTTAGAACAGCATATTAATACAGGGGATGCAAGAATTTAGCTGAGAGTGATGTTTTGTTGGTAGAAAATGTTTATATTATACTAACCTGGAGATAAAAATATCGCAATAGGACGTTCTAAATAAAAAATTACTATGAGGCTAAAAAAGCCCCTTATTAATAAAGCAGACTCATTAGAAAACATGTTCTTCAATATCTGAAAAATTGCTGGACACTCTTCCTACCTGTAATCATCCTACCTGTACCATGTAAAAATAAACAACTTTCGTCATACTTTACCCTAGCCGAAAACGTAACTTTCGTCTCTAGTGAGAGAAAGTAAGTTGTTCTAATTTCGCCTGTATATATGCGATTTAACTGGTCTAATCGTACAAAACACCATGGAAAATGGTGATATCATACCGGGTGTCCAGCACAACCCTGGACATAGGAGATTAACATGGGAAATCGGTTTTTATTTTTTTGCGCCTGTACGATTGGATTGATTGAAAAGTCAAAGTCAGCTATCATCCTGTAAATTTTTCAATACACCAGTTTTGGCCGTTTTTTTTTTTAAAAACGCCTCGAAAAGTGCAAAAATTTGAATTTAGCGCATCACCCCCGCCATGCATGTGCAGTGTCGCCAACCTATTCACTGCATAATCACGTTAATTACTAAATGATAGTCCCTCGAAATAAATAAGAAAGGAGAATCGGCTCTGACTCTGACATAAGAAATTATTATCTTGGCGACACTGCACATGCATGGCTGGGGTGACGCGCCAAATTCAAATTTTTGCACTTTTCGAGGCGTTTTTCCAAAAAACGACCAAAAGTGAGATATTGAAAAAGTTACAGGATGATAGCTGACCATAAGCTCTACAACTTTACTCTTAAAAGTTTTTCAACCAAATCAACCGTACAGGCGCAAAAAAATAAAAACCGATTTCCCATGTTAATCTTCTATGTCCAGGGTTCTGCTGGACACCCGGTATAAAAACATGTATATTTTGCCTTTCCGGGCCTCAGAAAAGTGAATCAAAGTGTTGAAATTTGACCAAACTCAACTCATTGACAGTCGAGGTGTCATGTTGACAATGAGTCGCTTTAATTCTTGAAAGAAATACTCTATAGCGATTGTTTTTAAAGTTAATGAAGACTTAATGTTAGCATGGTGGAAGAAAAACTATAGTGTTTTACTCGTCAAAAAGGCATTTTCTATTTCCCGAGAACATTACCAAACTCGGTTTCGCCTCGGTTGGTAAACTGTTCTCTTGCGAGAGAAAATGCTATTTTCGTCACTCGTTAAACAATATACTATCATTTTCAACCACACATGTAATGATGACATTTCGGTCTTTTTAAAAGCTTAGAAGTGTCTCATTACTGGTCTAGGTTGGGAAGTAATTCCATTACTGGTCTAGGACGGGAAGTAGTTACTTCCCGTCCTAGACAGAGGAGTAATCCACGTGCAAACAAATCGCTGAAACTTCAGGGATTTACAGAACCCTGATTGTTGGTTTTGCTCAATACCATAGCAACCATCAAAATTCCGAGTCCTGAGTGAGGATTTGAGCCAGAATATTATATGAATAAATAATATTCAAGAACATTTTTTGATGTTATGCAGAAAGTGTGGTTGAAAATAAAATAGTATACATATACTCGATGGAAAGCTTCATTACTATCTCGAGATTTTTTTTATCTCGACGCTAAGCGTCTCGATAAATAACATAATCTCTGGACAGAAATGAAAGACTTCCCATCTCGTATTGTAAAAAATTAATTTCTTTATATCTATATGAACCAGTATTTATACAGTTTTTATCGAGATTTTTTAATAAATATAAATTAGTTAGTAAAGATTAACGAAGAAGCAGAATTATAAAAAACAGCGTATAAAAAGGTCCAGAAATTTTCTTTGTTCTTTTTTGAGGTTCTATGAAAATCGCAACTAAAGTTTTGTTAGGTTCATACTTTTTTTTCGAGAAATAGTACTTTTACTTAGTTCAGGTTAGTCCTACTACCTACAGTCCCAATAATCAAATAGCTAAATAGCGGGTGTTAAGAACCCCCAAAAGCACGTTTTAAGAACCAAAAAAATGAGATTTAGATCAGACTCTCTTGAAAGTTTTACTTATTTTTAAATTTAATTTTAATTTTTAAATCATCATTTTGCCATTTTTTTTCTGGGTGTAGCATCAAACAGCGTTGAAACTCTGACTTAAACTTCATTTAACTTAATTTTCAGAATTGGAGAGTGATGTAAAGGAAAATGAGGAAGTTGAAAAAGAAAATAATAATCATGATTAAAATTCAAAGTCTAAAAATAACCAAATTCTGCAGCAGAGTGGTTTAACTAGACACCATAATTTGGCTCCAAAATGAGCTTGGCCTAATTAAAAAGCAAACAAATTCAAGAAGTGCATTGAATTATTTTTATTGATCTTTAACAAGTAATAAATTTCGTAGATGGTCATATCAATATTTATATTGAGCAAAATAAAAACCTACGTATTACAACACAGCCAAAGCGTGCTGATGCTTGTGACTTTACCATGCCGAAGAGCGAAGTTCTGACATATGGTATGTCCATTTCTTGTGCGTAGTGCGTGAATATCTGTAATATTTTGGCACTTAAGTAGTATAATATTTATTCTCAAGAGAAACAACACCTGTACCTAGACAAGAAGAATTCTAGCGGGCTTTGGCAACCAAAACCTGCCTCTAAAATATATTGAGAAAGTAAGTTCTAAAATATTATTTTGTTTCTTTTTTATTGTAATCCTCTTCATGTCTTTTGTTATTTTATCATGTCGTCAAGTTGCCGGAAGCTAACACTCTTGTTTTTTGGGCCCAGTCTCTTAACGATACCGTCCGTTAAAAACGATGTAAAATTTATATTACCCATACAATTACCCTGTACACATGACATGCCTTTTTTAATTGTAAAAAATTGTTTCTAAATAAAATTGTTGTAACGAAAACGTTTGAACGACACACGGCCGATACGTAATAGTACATTACGTAATAAGGGTTGTAAGAAGCTTATTACGTACGAATGGAAAATTTGCGCCTCTCAGCGGCGTTCAGCGGCGAGTGCGTATTTCCTACGTACGCAAATGCTTTACATCCCGCATTTCGTACTATACTTTATCTACGACGCTATAGAAATAGACATTTTGAAACTATTACGTATTAACGTTTACTTGATACTGTATCATTTAGGACACTTTTACGTACTTGATTTTAGTACGGTAACTAGCTTAGCATTGAAATTTCATTACGGTACAAGATACCGTAATGAAACATTACTTCATACTGTATCATTTAGGACACTTTTAAGTACTTGCTTTTAATCCGGTAAATAGCTTTTTACAGGGTTGGATATCATAAAGAAATTTTACAGTATTGAGTAGCGGCACATCTTCAATAAACCATTGTATCCATGGTAACCTGGAAACCGGTACAGGATACCGTAATGAAACTATTTGTCAAATTGGCGGAAACATCTTACTCCTACTGTAAAACTATATTTACCGGACTTATAACGTAAATAACTAATACCGGATTTCTCAAAAATATATTCGCTGAGCATAAAATTATTCTTTTCCTGTTTTTAATAAGTACGAAGTAATAGTAGATTATGTCACTAGGAGTAAAAGTGGATCTTTTCGTGCTGAGTTCAGAGATTGACGGCCAAAGCGAAGCTGAGACCGGCAACTGGGCGAAGCACAAAAAGACGTTTTACTCCGAGTAACATATTACTAAGTTACGAAAAGTAACTAGTTACGAAAAGTAAAATCTTTCGTAACTAGTGATGAAAAGTTGATGTCACCACCAGTTGCAGGTTTCGGCTGTGGCACACCGTTGCTATAGTTTTACGGTATTAAGTAGATACAAAGTGGTTTAAAAGTAAATATTGAAGTTTATTAATAATAATTATCTCTCTAAGTAGGTAATTGTAGTCAAAATTAGAAAAAATCTTGTATGAAACACGTGACGAAAAACCTTTTTTGTGTATCTCATTCAAATTGCGGGAACTCGCTGCGCTCGTCCCGCAAACATTCATTCGTTACACAAAATCGGACTTTTCGTAACTGGTTACATAAATAGCTATTTTTTCCAAGCATGCAAGAAATAAATCTATTTCAGAGTGATTCAGTTTTGCAATTTTCTCTCAGCCTCTTTAAGCGAGTCTAGGTACCTACTTACTCAATTAGTGGTGTATGTTATTTGTAAAATAAATAGAATATGTTAGAATGGTGGTTTTCAATGTTCAATAGTCTTAATGGTATTAAATCATAACCAATGGTTATGGTAAACTAAAAATTTGTAGCATTATTCGACTATTAACGGTTTCGGGTGGTGCTCTCGAGCGATGTGAGAGTATTCCTATCCTTTGCTTTTTCAATAAGAATGTAAAGATGGCAATACACTCAGATCGATCTATCTTGTGTCATCTCTTGTTCAAATAATTTTGGTGAATGAAAATCATTTATAAATGCGCCACCATGACAGTAGCGGTGACTTTTGACTTTACTTTTACTGCCTAGAACTTTTTTGCTACTTTTTTGGTCTCAGGATTAGAAAGCCCACTTTAGGTGTGCGTATGGAGAAAACAAATGGCATACTTTAGTCCGTTTGGAAAAAAAAATGTTTTACTTCATACTGTATCATTTAGGACACTTTTACGTACTTGATTTTAGTCCGGTAAATAGCTTTTTACAGGACTGGATATCGTAATAGTTATTTACGTTATAAGTCCGGTAGATATAGTTTTACAGTAGGAGTAAGATGTTTCAGGACGAGGCGCTAGCCGAGTGAGGAATTTCGAAACGACTGCTGTAACACGTTACCGGACGTATGATGTACAACATTTTACTTCATACTTACATACTAAAAACAGGAAAAAATTAATTTTATGCGCGGCTAATATATTTTTGAGAAATCCGGTAAAAAATAGTTCCATGTCCGGTACAGGTATAGTTCCTGTACTGGTGCCGGGGCCGGTACCGGTACAGGACACCGGGGATACAATGGATTTATTGAATACCGGCACATGATGTGCCGGTACTCAATACTGTAAAACTTCTTTATTTCATACTGTCCGGTATAAACGTCCTACATGCATTGATTTGAGTCCGGTAAATGGAACTTTACCGGACAAGTCCGGTAAAGATTGCTAGGTAACCGATGCTAGAGAGCTACCGTCTAATATAAAAATTACGTTACTTAAATTTGATTAAAATTTAGTCAAATGCTGAGTTGGCGACGTCATAATTTGTGCGCAGTAGTTACGACGTTTGATATTACATGTCATTAAATCAAACCATTAAATCAAATCAATCATCATTTCCTGATGTTGGAAACGAGCCTCTAAGTTATTCAGTGAAATTCAAAAATCTCCCTAATGCCCAGCAGAACCGACTTATTTCAAAGTGCTACATATATTTGAAGAAACACCAGCACTCTATTGATGATTTAATGTTTACGTCTCTATCATTTTCCCCATTAGAAAAAGACTTCTCGAAAGAATTTGTGAAACATCTATTATTCTATATATGTAGTAAACTATTTTAATAAAAAATAACTTGCGATAATAAAATTTTAAAACTGGTGGCTACATGTTTTCAAAAGTTTATTTTGGTACCATAAATAGCGTAACTTTAAATCATTATGCTATAGCTCTCAGATTATAAATTTTGACAGTGACAATTACAGCGCCAAATGTCAATAAATCTAATTCTTACGCGGTAATTTTTTTATTTTTTTAAAATTTCTAAATCATAAAAACAGTATGAAATAAAATATTGTACGATACACGTTCATTGTGCTCGCTGTTACAGTACTCGAATAACTTTCCAGGCTCGGCTGCTGACGTCGCCTCGTCCGTAAAAACCTCGTACTGTAACAAGTCACCTACTGGATTTGTGACGTAAATTACTATTACGATATTCCTGACTCGGCTATCGCCTCGTCCAGAAACATCTTACTCCTACTGTAAAACTATATTTACCGGACTTATAAAGTAAATCACTAGTACGTCATACGTCCGGTAACGTTTTGCAGTACTCGTTTCGAAATTTCAGACTTGGCTATCGCCTCGTCCAGAAACATCTTACTCCTTCTATAAAACTATATTTTCCGCAAATAACTATTTCAGTTGATTATAAGCCTCGGCTCCGCTTTGCCACGCCTCGGTTTACAAACTCTACCTCTGTCGTCGTTTACTCATTATCGGCTTTGTATCGTTCATAACTATAACGCACACGATTGCAGTTAACCGAACTACTCGAAGCGGTGTTCGGTCAGCAATTAATTGCGGTATAGCCACTTCCGCACATGTCAGGTACAATTTTTTTTCCTGCTTTTTGTAATAATTTTGTGGTCTTTTATAAAATCAATAAATGTTGCTATTCACCTAACAAGTGCGGGAAGTAGTTCTTTACTGCACGCAGTTGCAGTTGAACGAACCTCGCGAAACGGACTACGACGTTCGAGAGATAGCTCCTGTCAGAGTTAACGCATCTCCTAACTTTGATTCTTCTAGATAATAATGTATCTGAAAAATTATAACAAAACCAATGATGAAGGGTTATCTTTAAAAAGCCCTAGCTCCCTTAGGGGGCTTTTTTGGATAAGACGATTTACGTCAAATCGGCTTAAAATCACCTCTAGAATTTGTTGTCTTCGTTTGTCGATTTTGTTTCTGGACACCCTGTATATGTATAACTCAAAGTGGCGCTTGAACTGTAACCCTAACTACTTTCGTCAAATAGATTGTTGGGCCCTGATGATGGCCTTTGTGAAAAAACCGTCTGTTAGCCTATGTATACATCCCTGGTGAGGCGCTTAATAGAGTTTTTGGTTTTGATCTAACTTTCTAATTTTTAGATATATAGCTCCTAATCGATGGATAAACAAGCTTAAAGATATCATATTGTACTTGGTCCGCTACGCGTCGTTCGGCCAACTGCAGTCGCGTCGGGAAAAGTATCACTTTCCGCACTTTTTCGGAAAATAACTATTTATTGACAGAGTTTTACTCGTAGAAAAAATATTGTTCCTAACACTTGCGGAAAGTATCTTTTCCGCACTCGACTTCAGGGCCGAACTCCGCTAGGCGTCGTTCGGCCAGCTGCAGTGGCGTGCGGAAAAGTATCACTTTCCGCACTTGTTAGGAAAATAACTATTTTAATAAAATAGCCGTGTGATATAAAAAAACGCATTCTCTCAGAAACAATTGTTTGTTGATTATTAATGACTTGAAAACGTGGAAGATACTGCTAAATAATCACTTGAGTATTCTATTGACATATGTACCTATATTGCAAATTAACAAAGTATCAATACGTAAGTCAAATAATTTCTCTAAAAATCCCAAACCACTCGAAAAATAATAAAAGAATTAATTAAGATTTTAGAGATTAATGTAAACGTGGTATGATTTACACGAAATTCTCTCAACTAGAATTTATTTGGAATTGGAATACAGGGCAGGCTTTTGTGAGAAAACGAAAAAAAAAGAACAAAAAAAAATCTGATAAATATTAACTCATAGTGGTTATAGGTATATCTGTTGGACGCAAAGTACTGTTTTGATGTTTCAAAATGACCAAAGGCAGATATTGCATTCACTTTCAGACTATGGCCTTTTTTAAACAGCCATTCATAAAATTGTCCAATTACAAAACAACCCAAGCTTGACAGGCACTATCAGTAAATTGATTAATTGTTATTAACTATGATATGATTATGTACGTGAATTTTTATAACTGTACGATGGTACAGACTGACCACGAATAGGGATGGCCACACTTTGGCTCTCTGAAGACTCCATTATCTTACAAACACAATTGGGAAAATCAATTATTGCAAAAATATTGAATTATTAGAACCCTTAACTAGAGCCACAGTAATAGATCCAAGATACAAGAGGCTATGTTCGAAACTCACTTGCTGCAAGTTCTACTTTATCAAAAATATCTTCATGCTTAAAAGCAGATCCAACAGTATCTAACTCGGAAGATAAAGTAAATTTGCCTCACACACACAAAAGGCTGAAGTTCAATACAGTTAGACCTGTCAGTTGGACACCACTCAATTTAGGTAATAGATTATGGCTATAATAATGAAATTGAGAAAATTATTATGGAAAGTAATGGATGATCATTTGTTTAGGTGATCAAACCAAAGTAAAACCAACAGGAATTATTAAAATTGGGCAATTATTTTATTTACTACGGTGTTACTCTTACCTATGTTTAGTGCAAGTATTCATTGGTTATTAAATCTACTCCGATCAATTTGAACATTTGGCCCGCTTGCAGGGCTCTCTCATCAGCTGAGGTAGAGGATCAGTGTATCACATGGGAAATACTGGACGAAGGGGGCTTAGTAACTGGACGGTTTAAGACTTAAGAGCCATCACCTTCACTAACGGCTCCTTCTTCGGCAAGGGGGCTCAGTAACTGGACGGTTTAAGACTTAAGAGCCATCACCGTCACTAACGGCGCATCATTTTCGGCGAGGGGGCTCAGTACCTGGACGGTTTAAGACTTAAGAGCCATCACCTTCACTAACGGCTCCATCTTCGGCAAGGGAACTCAGTCACTGGACTGTTTAAGACCTAAGAGCCATCACCGTCACTAACGGCTCCATCTTCGGCAAAGGGGCTTAATGGATGGTAGGTGTAAAATAAAAAAAAAGGAATTGAGTTCCAGCACTCAAACATTGAAATCCGACAATTAGGAACTAGGAACTAGAAACTAGGACCTAATTGAACAATGAAAGGCTTAGATAAGTTTAAATTAATTAAAGAAAGCCCTACCCCAAAATAAGAGAAATTTACTGTAGCCACATGGACAGGCTGTAGCCGTTTAGGGACAGGGTCAGCTCCGGTGTGCCCTGGACAGTGGTCAAGATGGAAAAGGGACGATCAACCTTTTCCACATGGGCTTTAAATTGGTTAAAACGGAAATAACATGTCAAAAGAGTCATTTTCGTTTCGCACCTATTCGGGTTCTGGTTGACATAAAAACGACAGACCAGCTGATTTTCAACCAATTATCTTTGCTAAAAATCAGCTGGACTGTCATTTTTATGTCAACCAGAAATAGAAACGTTGTGAAACGAAAACGACTAAGGGGAAATTAAAATGACTAAAAGAGCCGACAAATATGAAAATTCAGCCGTTATTGTTACATAAAAGATAAAAATTTAGGGAAGATATCTGATGAGCACATGAATAAAATAAGGCAATCTAAGGAAGAAATTTGGCAATGCTGTAAGGGCAGCATAACACATGTCAACGTCTAGGAGTGACAATCCGAAGACCTCCTCTTTAAGGGATTTCTAGCCAGAGTGTTCAAGGTACTCCGTGAAAGTGGTTTTCTGGTGAGATAGTTCAAAGTACTCTGCGACAGTCAGAGTGGGCGAACATGTAAGAGGGCACCATGACCCAATAATTGATAGCTCCTTAGGAAGTAAAAAGGTACTGTACGCGGTATGGTATAAAGGTATCAAAGGAGTGCCTAACCTCAACTTCTCCAAAGGCTATACTTTTGCATTTTTCATTCTCCGAAAAATTTTGATACGATTTTGCCCTTAGTCGTAACCTGAATTTTTCCACGAACTCCAAATTTGCATTTTTCGACGCTTTGAGTAATTTTTAAACGATTTTGGCCCGATCTTAAACTGACTTTCTGTAAAACAACAAATTTTCATTTTGCAGGCATTTTTAGTCTAATTTTGCTTCTTGTGGCCCAATAATGTGATTTTACCATTTACTTGAATTAATTTTGCCTGCATTAATTCTAAGATCAAATTTCTCCAAAAACATTAAAATTTGCATTTATGAACGAGGTGGGTCACTTTACATCGATTTTAGTTTTAATTTAAGTCCGAATTTCTTCACAGACATGACATTTGCATTTTTAAACGCTTTGAGATATTTTTGACCGATTTTAGACTTATTCCTATTTTGATTTTTTCCAAAATTTTTTAATTGGCATTTTTAGGCGTTTTGAGTAATTTTTAGCTGATTTTTTGTGCTAATCTTAATCTGCTTTTATCAAAAAATCTTAATTTGGAATTGCTATACGCTTGAGGTATTTTTTTCAATCGTTTTTAACCTTTATCGTAACCTGAATGTTTTCAAATACAATTAATTTGCATTCTTCAATGCTTTGAGTAATTTTTAGCCTATTTTGGCAACAATCATAAACTGAATTTCTTCAAACATTCAAAATTTTTATTTTTATATTGTTGGAGTCGTTTTTAACCGATTTTGACCTTAATGCTAAACTAACTTTCTCGAAAAATATCAAATTTGTATTGTGATGTATAATGAGTCTAATTTTATTTGTGCTTTTTTAGAAGATGTGGTTTTTATAGAGGATGTAGAGGAGGTCATTTTTAATCAACTTTAACATTTTTCGAATTTGAATTTTCAGACGTTTTTATATGTAATTTTTCTAAACGATTTTCAAAGATAACTTGTAGTCCTAACCTTGACTATAGGAGCAAGGGTTCGAAAAACAAGCTGACCGGAAAAAAAGTTTTTTTTCAAGCCTCAGAAAAATACGGATAAATTGAAAAAAGTGGAAATTGAGAACAAAACCAATAGAAAAGTGTTTGTAAATGTGTTCTAAACATATCTTAAATGCCAAATATGAATAAAAGTTGTATTTCTTTTTATTTTAACCACATACACATAACTTGTGAAGTATAGATAGCGTAGACTTTCTTTCTAGATAAAAATGATAACAGCGCAATACAATAAAACTAAAACATATTTACTATACAAAATACTCAAATAAAAATAAAACATCTAAAGCAAAATTTAAGTCAAATAAGTATTCAAGGGCCCCTCCGAGTCGGAATCCGAATTCAAATTCTCGAAATTTGAATTTGAATGATTAACATCTTCATTTTATTAATGACAAACGAGTTTTAATTTTGCTTATTTTCACGTATTTGCCAGCAGTGGGGCAAGTTCAATTGAGACTATGTGTGTGTATTAAAATAGAAAAATTTAGATCACCTACAGTAACCAAGGTTATATATAACCAAGTTAAACTTGCCCCACTTTCCATTGCTAAACCTCCATATGACAACTGATGTTAATTCTCTTTCCTCACTTTTCTTTCAAACTTAAGCGTATCTGCATGTCTGGCTCCTGGCCGCAGCTTTACTGCTGGTCATCCGCGGTGTATTACTCAAACTTCGAAAAGTATTGAGATTAGGAAAAAAAGTGTTATACATTGTTGATTGTGTAGTTAATAAGGCATCCAACCCTCCAATAAAATACAAGGTGTTCTATTGAAAAAAATTAAGTTTACTTCAAAAAGTACGCTTTTGCTTCACCCTGTGTATATTAGTAAATTGTCATTGAAAGCACCTTTCCAAACGATACATTTTTTATCTGAAAATTTTTTCTCCGAAATGTACAGGGACACCTGTATATGTTTCGGTGCTGTGACGCAAATTAAACTGATTCGTCAGATTGAAATTGTTATTTTATTTGATTGGTTTGCAATGTATAGCGACCTTAAAATTGGATTTCAACAGTACGTCAAATAGTAATTTACGGATGGCAAACAGTACGTCAAATAGTACTTTTCGGCCGTTTGATCTATTTTAATTTTAGACCGTTTTGAAATTGATAACTAAAACCATCAAATTTATAGAATATTCCTATAGACTTAGACGAATACATCCTGTACCCTTAATAAAAACCCCACCCACCCCAATTAATCGGAAGATACACTTGAATTCCCCGTTTTTATAAAACTTTTAATACTAGTACTAATTTCAGAATAGATGGAGCTTTATTGTACTATAGTATTGCATGCTTATTAAACTGTATCACAGCGAATTAATCAGCGATAAGATACGCGTACGACTTGATCGTGTACGCAGGTATATTGTGTAGTGTTTAGCGAAAACACAACAATTTCAAACTGTAGCTGAGTGGTCCCGGTTTTTTTTTGTTTTAGGGTGAATGTCCAGAATACTCGTAATTAATGGGGAGACGACCACAGGATCAATATGCGGGTAAGTGACTAACATTAGGCTCCGTTATTTATTTTTTTTCCCTTATTATAAAATTTATATATACAGGTGTTTAATGGAAAAGCTCATCTAGAAAGCTATCGACTTTTAACAGAAAAGAATGACGTAATCAAAATAAATGGACATTTTTTTGTCAGCCAACTAGATGACTTTTGCAAATAAACACTTTCCTGGCTTAATGAAAAATTTGTCTTAATTAATCTTCATGTATATTGATCATTGTTAATTGCCATTGAAAAGTTTTGAAAGAAAATTTTCCATTATACGTTCTGTAGCTTTTTTAAATAAATTTTCACCTTCTCTTCATCCTTAAGAATAAGCGTTATTGCTTTACTTAACCATTGTCTTTTTGTGGCCGAGCTTCGTATAGTCCTTCAAATTGCCCCCCGTGTTGCGTCAAAGTGAAACCACGAGGTCTTATAAACCTATAACAATAAGGATTATAGCAGACTAATTTTTATTGTCGATATTCAATATTTTATGGGTAAACCGTATAATTTGGTTTCAATAATTAAAAATAAATTAGCCTTAAAATACCTAGAGCATGAACAATACTCATTATTCGTATCAATCATGGCAACAGCTGAGACATTCTTTTTATGAGAATTTAGGGTAGAAGATTAACAGGTAATACGTATTTTATTTTTCTGATAGTTCTTATCGGTTTTTGTTCGGAATGTAGGTAGGTACCTATTGTTTATTAGTCATGAATACATTATTTTTTGGAGGTAGAGTTATATGATTGATCATTGAAATAAACTAAGCTGCAGATGAAGTTGGATAGCCAAAAATTTACCTAATTATGACGACCTATTTACCTATTTTGTATTTGAATTTTTGACCAATAATTTCGGAAAGGCGAGAAATCTTAAAATTTTATTTTTGGTGTCAGGTGAATTATTAGGCCAATACTTGGGGACATGTTTGAGTTTTTTTTTACAACGTATGTCTCATAAGTTTTAACACAATATTTCAAATGTTTCTTTGAGATAATTGATTTATTTATTTAGGCAGCTTTGGAAAAAAACGTTGACTGTTTCTGAGGTTTCAATTTGACTTATCAATAGATAAGTCAGTTTCCAAGAAATATCTTACAAGTTAGAAATTAGGAAGAGTATTTAAAATTAAGTTGGGCAATTGTCTACAGCTGAAATAGTGCAAATTTGAATCAACTACTATTTTTTTTTAAATCTGATACTTTGATGTTATCACAAAATTTTATTGCTCTTAGCAAAAACTTAGCATGTTTTTGCGCCAAAAAAATAAGGTAGAGAGTTATGTAACCAGCCCTAAGTAGAAATACTTGACCATGCACCTGACTCAGCCCTGCAGTACCAGAACAAAGAAAATGCTGATAGTGCCTATTATGCTTTGAGCTTTCTTTAACGCTTTAAATAAAATTATAATCATTCTCTGCCTAAGCTTTGTACTCAGTAGTTGCGTATGTCCTTTTTGTAAAATAAATATTTTTAAAAAGGCATTTTAGTAGTCGAGATCTTTAATTGGCGCAGTCGGTAGGATGGTGCAGTCGTGCGTCGGATTTTCGCGGAGTTTTCCGGACAGTTTTCCGTCGTGCAACGTGATTTCCCAAAATCTTCAGCACAATCATCAAGAATCCACGACCTACTACTCTACCAGCCACTGGGACCACTCTGTAAGGGCAGGAATCGGGAAGGAAAGAAGACGACGTCACTACGTAATAGTCTTTCCTTTCGCTCCATTTCCCTCTGTTTAAGGGTACAAATGGCATAATTTTACGTTCAGTCTATAGGAGACAAATTAATTTTAGTTCAGTCTATCGGAGATAAAATAGTTTTAGTTCAGTCTATTGGAGACAAATTAATTTTAGTTCAGTCTATCGGAGACAAAATAGTTTTACGTTCAGTCTATTGGAGACAAATTAATTTTAGTTCAGTCTATCGGAGACAAAATAGTTTTAGTTCAGTCTATTGGAGACAAAATAATTTTAAATCAGTCTATTGAAGGCAAAATAATTTAATATTACGACCTAGTCATTAATTATATCTATATTTTTAATTGCTGAATGAGCAATATCGATCAAAAAGAAGTAGATCATTTGACTGAATTATTTAATAATTTACTTAGAGATACTGAGCAAATCCAAATTCAAGAGTCAAATATGGCAGTCAACAATGACCCAGCCTGAGTAAATTGGCCAATTTTTAAGTCTAAGATCGAGGTTGTCAGGCCCTTTGACGGTAATAGCAATCTTTTGAATAGATTTATCTCTAGTTGTGAAAGCTTAATCAAAACATATCGGGCAGTTAATGATGATGCTTTTCAAAAACACATTTTGGACTGTGTCAGATCAAAATTAGTTGGTAAAGCGGAAATAATGATCGGTAATAGATCATAGTTAACGACTTGGGATTTATTGAGATCTGCTTTATTGCAATGTTTTGCTGACCTTGAATCTTGATATTTTGGTACAAGAATTGTCTTGTGCACGTCCTCACAAAGGTGAAGACATAAACACTTTTGGCACTAGATTGCAAATGCTGCGTAGCGAAGTCATTCAACGAATTTCGAATGATATAAACCTAACAAGAGCTGAAAAAGTCTGTCATATGAATCTATATGACAAAACAGCTTTGAATACATTTACTGCCAGTTGCACTGGAACAATGAGAAACAATTTATATCTTAAACATCCAAATTCGTTGGAAGATGCATTAGCATATGCAACAGAATACGAAAATTTTGAAAGATATTGCGGAAGTGCGACTAGTTTACCAAAGTTTAATCAACCAATGAATAAACCACAACAATTTCAACCCAGAAATTCTTTTGGCCATTATCAACATAATTCAAATCATTTCCCACAAAATTTTAATAATTCTAAATTTTAATTCGCCTAACATTCCACCAAATCCAGCATTTAGTACACTCACATTTAATTCAACACCATTTAATGTGAGACCTCGACAAATGCCGCCACAAAAGTTTTTCACGAATTGTCAGGTATTTGGCCCACCACAAAATGTCTTCAAGCCAAATCAGACTCCTGAAAAACAACTGCATAAACCCACACCCATGTCTGTTGTATCCCGAAACACTATGGGATTAACTAAAAGGCAACCAAATCCGAGTATGTATCAACACAACAATAATTACTTCCAACCTCGATATCAGAAACCAAATTTCACTTCACAGGAACTTTATTTCACTGAAGATCCTATGTTCGATAACAATCCCGATTCAATGTACTACGATGAATTATTATATTGGGATAACGATCAATACAACCCTGGAAATTTTGATTCAGATCAATACCCTTCTCAAAGTGACCACATGGCCCACATGTCTAATAATTTAGGTAAAATACAAAATTCTGTTCATTGTTCAATGAACTCCCCGACAAAAGAAACACAAAATGACTCAAATTTTCCCCAGCAAGTTCATCAAAACTCCACAGTTGATTGAAATTAATATTTCATCAAACAATGCTCTCCCCTATATTGAACTTTTCACTCTTCAAATTAAACTTCTAATTGATACTGGTAGTTCAAGGTCCATTTTAAGACCAACTATTGCTGAAGAATTCTTTCCTCATTGCATTTATCGTCATAATAATGCTATTAAAACAGCTGTAGGCAAGGAAAGTACGCAATTTCAAGCTGATATACCAGCATTTTTAGAATTTAACATTGATAAAGAAATCAAGTTTATACTCTTCGATTTTCATGATTTCTTAAACGGAGTTATAGGGTTGAATGACTTAAGAAATTTAAACCTGAACATTGACCTCACAAACAGACGACTTATTGAACATAATGTTCAAATCCCATTTAAGTACAGACAACCATGTCAAGCAAATTTTACAATCACATGTAACCCGAACGAAAGAGTTGTAAAAAGACTCCCCGTATCAGTGTATGACGGAGATATAATTGTTAACAGCAGAAAGGTAAACGATTTGATTATTCCGGAAATCTTGTCGCAAGCAGAAAACGGCTTTGCTGCAATTGAAATACAAAACCCCACTGATAAATATGTCTCATTAAAGTTCACAGAACCCTTAGAAGTGGATACTTTCGATGACGAAACTTTCGAATTATATACCTTTGACCACACAGAAATAAACAACCAACTAAGAGATTATACGCAAAAAGAGCTTCATAATGTAGATCGATTAATGCGTACAGCGCATAGGAATTCCGAAGAAAAACTGCTATTATCAGGTTGTGCAGACAATATAAAGATATATTTTATGAACCTGGAGAAAAACTATCTTTTACCTCAAAAATTAAAAAAAAGAAATAAAAATCAGACGAGCTTCCAGTTCATACGAAATCATATAGGTATCCGTATATACATAAGGAGGAAGTTCGGAGACAAATAAACGAAATGTTAGAAAAAGAAATAATTAGGCCATCCTGTTCACCATGGTCTTCTCCAATATGGATTGTTCCTAAAAAGATAGATGCATCTGGAGAACAAGAATGGAGAATAGTAGTGGACTATAGGAAAATAAACGAAAAAACAATATCTGACAGATATCCTATACCTAACATTAGTGATATTTTGGAGAAACTCGGACGCTCTCAATATTTTTCCACATTAGATCTTGCTAGCGGTTTTCACCAAATCGAGATGGAAAATAACTCTGCAGAAAAAACTGCATTTAGCGTGGAGAACGGCCATTATGAATACCTAAGAATGCCGTTTGGTCTTAAAAATGCTCCATCCACTTTTCAGAGAGTAATGGATGAAGTACTTAAAGATGTTCAAAATAAGATCTGCATGGTATTCATGGATGATGTTGTTATTTTCAGCTCAGGCTTAACAGAACATATTCAAAATTTAAAACTTGTCTTTCAGAAACTCAGAGACGCAAATTTGAAAATTCAAGTTGATAGATGTGAATTCCTATGCCACGAAGTCGAATTTTTAGGACATTTAATTACCCAAGGTGGAAGAAAACCTAATAAAAAGAAAATAAATGCAATACAAAAATATCCAATACCAAAAACACAGAGAGAAATAAAATAGTTTTTGGGATTATTAGGACATTATAGAAAATTTATAAAAAATTTTGCAAAAATTACTAAACCGATGACTCAATGTTTAAAGAAAGAAGGAAAAGTGGAACATACGAAAGAGTTTGTAGATTGTTTTAACACGTGCAAAAATGTTTTAACATCGGAACCCGTGTTAGCTTACCCTGATTTTTCTAAAACTTTTGAGCTCACTACTGACGCTTCAAACTTCGCAATATCAGGAGTTCTATCGCAAGACAATCATCCTATATGTTTCGCATCAAGAACACTGAACCCAGCAGAAATTAACTATTCCACCATAGAGAAAGAACTTCTTGCTATTGTGTGGGGTTGTAAATATTTTCGACCCTATTTATTTGGGAGAAACTTTATTATTTACACGGATCATAAACCCCTACAATGGCTCATGTCATTAAAAGAACCAAGTTCTAGACTTGTCAGATGGCGCTTGAAGTTAGAGGAATTTACTTACGAAATACAATATAAAAAAGGGAAAATAATCAAGCTGCTGATGCCCTTTCTAGGCACCCTGTTGACATGAA
This sequence comes from Taphrorychus bicolor, assembly GCA_951812265.1. Lineage (NCBI taxonomy): Eukaryota > Metazoa > Arthropoda > Insecta > Coleoptera > Curculionidae > Taphrorychus > Taphrorychus bicolor. The sequence continues at coordinate 40,281,636 of OX638297.1, forward strand.
TGCCTTAGAAACCGAATCAATAACAAATAATATAGGTGATTCAGACCAAATAATTGAAGAATTTTTAATCAATCCAAACTATGACTTACCGGACCTAAATTTACTTAACCTAGACAGAAATTTAGTGGATGAAATTTTTGAGCCCTTTAAAGAACAAACAACACATGGACCAACTGTTCATATTATATCCGATATACAAATTAAACCACCGGATAGAGATCAAAATGCGGAGTCTTCCACAGATACAGTACATTCAGCAATGGAGAATCCAATATTTGAAATACCCATTACTGAAAGAGCTGTAAACATGTATAAAAATCAAATCATCATCACAAATGGAGAAACAGAAAAAATGCAAATGCAGAAGGCAGGAAAAAGTATTTAACAATAACAGAATTTACGTTACTATACCAAACAGAGATATTGTAACGCATATTGTTAAATTAGTAAAGGAATATATAAACCCAAAGCACTTATATGCAATATTCTTTCGAAACCATGAACTAGCTCCGAATTTCACCGTGACACTACAACAAAATTTTAAGAACTCTTCTTACAAAATGGTTCATTCTACTAATTTTCTTGAAGATGTAGAACGAGGTGAAGAACAATTAGGAAAACTCAAACTCTACCATACCACAAAAACATGCCATAGAGGTATGAATGAAATGAAAGCTGCAATTAGTCGAAGATTCTATTGGCCAAAACAAAATGAAGACATAGAAATCTATATCAACAATTGCGAAACGTGCCAGAAGAATAAATATGATAGAAATCTACCAATCATAAAATTTAATTTAACTCCAACCGCATCGCGACCCTTCGAGCACATTCACGTAGACACGTTCAGAATGAATTATGACGCCTTTGTAACCATAATAGACTCCTTTTCGAGATATGGCCAAGCCTGTCCACTTATGAGCATAACTGGAGTGGAAGTTGTGGAAAATTTATTGAACTTTATTACACATCATGGTTTAGCACTGAAAATTACTGCCGATCAAGGTACAAAATTTAAAAACAAAGATTTAGAGGACTTTTGCAAGTTGTACAAAATCGAATTGCATTTTACAACAGCAAAAAACAGTAACTCAAATTCTCCTGTAGAAAGATTCCATTCTTCAATAATAGAAGCATACCGATGTCTAAAGGAAGAAAATAGTGATTTACGCGTTAACCAGATAATCAAAAGTGCAGTATTGGGATATAATAACTCAATTCATAGTGTGACAAAATATACACCCTTTGAAGTTGTTAATGGTCATTTGAAATGCCCTAATCCATTTGAACTAAATGACAATGCTATAATATCCAGCTACGTACAAAGTCATAAAGAGGCATCTAACAGACTTTACGACAAATTTCAAGAAACCAATCAAGAAACAAAAGAGAAAATAATTACAAAGAGAAATGAAAATAGGTCAGATCCTCCGGATTTTAAGAACCAAAATGTTGCTTATATTAATACTAAAGCACGTGCAAAAGACCACCCAAAATTCAAAAAGGTAGAAGTCACTGGCCCAACAGGAATTAAATTAAAAACCAAAAAATTAGACTATCACAAAAGTAGCGCCAGAAAACCAAAACCTAATAAAAATAAACGTTTTCAAGTAAATAATGACGACAAAAACGCTGATAGTCCTGGTCCTGGTCCATCTTGCCAAAACTTCGACACAAACTCAAATTCAAATAACTAATTTGGACAACCCTCTCCTACCAATCCAACTAGGCAAAGCAACGTTAATATATAACCGACATACATTTTTACATTATGTAGATTTAAGCTACTTAGTTAAACAAGTAGAAAACCTAAAAACACATTTTGCTAGCATCAAAAAGAATATTAAACGCACACATATATCTAATCATATTTCCTATCATGCAATATCTGAATATATTCTAAAAAGAACAGAGTATCTGGTACAAACAGCCATCGATAAGTTTCAAAACTTATACCCACGCATACGTAAGCGTAGAGGCCTAATAAATGTTGTAGGCAAAGTAAACAAATGGCTTTTTGGCACTCTAGATTCTGAGGATGGCGAAAGGTGCAATAAAGCAATATTAAGATTGGAAAGCGCTCACAAAAACATTGCTAATGCAATACAGATGCAAATTTCATTATCAAAGGCACTAATCGACAATTATAATAAAACTATTAGTACCCTTAGTGCTATTCACAATAAGCTCGAACTAGGCTTAAAGGGACTCCAAATATCAATCAATCAAACAATTAACAGTCTTCAAGACTATATTAGTTTCAACGGTATTATTACACAATTGAACCTGGATTGCCAGAATCTAATCATGTTCTTGGACAACCTCGAAGACGCTATTATGTTCTCAAAGGTTAATGCCCTACATAATAGCCTTTATCTATTAATCCTTTCTAGTTCTGAATTAAGAAACACTTTAGCTTATTTAAGTAATATCTATAATAATCATACATTACCCAGTTTTGATAATTTATTATCATATTATCAATTTTTGGGAACGCAAGTCAGTTTTTCCAATAATAAAATAATATTTGCCATTCATGTACTTCTGCTAAAGCCTGAACACTTCTCCCTTTATCATTTATATCCGACCATCAAAAATCAATCCATACTTGTTCCAAAATACTCCTATGTGGCACAAGAAGATTCCAAAAGAAGAATATACCTACCAGACAGCTGTCCTGTTATTGAAGACACCCACTATTGTCCTGAAAAGCCCTACTCACAGGATACTTGCCTCAATAGTCTACTAGATGGACAGCAACCACCTGATTGCCCTATAGTGAGAGTGAATACGCAAGAGCCAATAGTTGAACAAATTAGTCAAGGAATGGTTCTTGTATTACCAGTTATGACTACCCAGTTATTAGCGAAGTGCAATGGTGATCAATACATAACAATTAAACAATCTGTATTGATTCAAATTCCAAAAGAATGTGAAATTGTAGTTAACGGGAAAGAGTACCTCAATGATGAGAAAATAGAGGATGCTAAACCTCTTATCCTTCCGGAAGTTCAGATGCCAGTGCCAACTGACCCTAGACGAATGTTCGAGACGCCAAACATCACTCAAATCAATCTCGATGAAATCTACCAACTCAAAAACATGGCCGATCGCATGATACTACCTATCAACGATTCTGAAACCACTCAACCCATTGACACATATTTTTGGACTTTTTTGGGAATAATCCTGTTGCTGATCGTGCTGCTAGTAATAAGAAGCAAGCTGCCATACCAGAAGCTCTTCATATGGAAAACCAGAATGTCCAAGGAACCACCAATGGAAAATACCAGTACTACCCCTGATGGATCTTCGAAAAACCATTCTGTATTTTTCGAAACTTAAGGAGGGAGGAGTTATGTAACCAGCCCTAAGTAGAAATACTTGACCATGCACCTGACTCAGCCCTGCAGTACCAGAACAAAGAAAATGCTGATAGTGCCTATTATGCTTTGAGCTTTCTTTAACTCTTTAAATAAAATTATAATCATTATCTGCTTAAGCTTTGTACCCAGTAGTTGCGTATGTCCTTTTTGTAAAATAAATATTTTTAAAAAGGCATTTTAGTAGTCGAGATCTTTAATTAGAGTAATAGTTTTCACACATTACAATTTTTTTAAAATAATGTCATATTAAGTCTAATGTCAATAAATATATGTCTTTAAATATTAATTGTTGTAATTAGCGTCCTTAAGTTGTAAGTTGTTGGTGAAGTTAGCGGGATTAGGACAAATAATGCACCTCTTCTTTATTCGAAAATGGCCGACGTTTCGACTATGTATTAAGTCTTCATCAGGGCTATTCTCACTTAGAGAGTATAGTCAGTTAAAATTCGATTCAAGATAGTTAAGGTAGCAAACTCCATTCGATTGTTCGGTGACCCTGGTATCTTAGGCTCGACAAACCACACGTCCGCTGCCTACCTATTATTCGCAAATTTTGTACCTTAGGCAGTGGTTTGTCGAGCCTAAGGTACCAGGGTCACCGAACAATCGAATGGAGTTTGCTGCCTTAACTATCTTGAATCGAATTTTAACTGACTATCCTCTCTAAGTGAGAATAGCCCTGATGAAGACTTAATAAATAGTCGAAACGTCGGCTATTTTCGAATAAAGAAGAGGTGCATTATTTGTCCTAATCCCGGTAACTTCACCAACAATTTAAATATTAAATTAAAATAATGTCAAATAATCTGTTACCAATAGAATTTTAATTAATCTGATATGAAATTATAAAATTATAATTTCTTCTTTATTTATCTTTGTTTACTATATTTACAGCAGAGCTGTCTGTCAACTGCTAGCAGCTGCCACCTGTAAATTGTGTAAACTATTGCCATTTTCGCAGCAAAGGTCTAACATTATTAAATAGCAAGGATGCAAAAAAACATTTTTTGCGTAAAAACTATCAATGCTTTTTTACCAGATTTTACCAAGAGCAGTATAATTTTTAGAAAATACAAAAAAAAATTAATCGATTTCGACGACCACATGAACACTTCCTAAATAGTTATTTTTTGTGACAAGGTACTGAAGAACTTCCCACTTGACCAAGACGGATGTATGCCATTTTTCATAAATCTTACACAATTTTCATTAAAACCATTGTAACGTTCTTCCAATATAAAAAAGCAGGGATTTTCTAAGAACTTTGATCATCAATAGCAACTAAACCAGAAAAATATTCTTAATGAAAGTCAATGGCTTCCTATTGAACCAAAGAACGCCGTGGTGCGATTTTGATCAAGTGCTGATCATGACATCTTGTATATTGTATAATAAAAAAAGCAATACTTTTTTTTATTAAAACACTTCAGTACACATATCTTATTTTGGGCACTTTCGGGGTACCTCTCTTAACAAAACCAGAAAAATATTCTTAATGAAAGTTTCATCAATGGTTTGGGGCCGTGGTCTGGTGGTGTTATGTGCTGACGTTGGCCACACAGCAGAGAACAGTCTGCCTAGCCATAACGGGTGCATTTAGAACAACACCGGGAGCTGCACTCAATGCCTTACTGGGTCTGCCGGAACTTCCATTCTGGGTTAAGAGAGAGGCGATGGCGTCCTGCAGGAGAATCGATTGCTGCGGCCAGTGGAAGGATACAGCTATGGGAAGTGGTCACACTCAGATCACCAACGTAATTCAGCGGGGCATCCCGATTGTCCTGCCGCCATTTGGGATAAACATCCCAACAAGAGACGAATTCAAGGAATAGCTGCTTCAGCAACCTTCTGAAAATAATCAGGTATGGTATACAGACGGATCAAGAATGGCTAATACACTGTCGTCAGGCGCCGGAATATACAAAGGAGGTCATGTGGAGGGCGAGGGCTTCGCCTTGGGATGCCACTCGACGGTTTTTCGAAGTGTTTGCAATACTTGAGCTAGCATATCAGGACATCTACATCTACTCCGATAGTCTGGCGTCTCTGCGAGCCATCTGCAGGAGCGGGACGAGTTCAAAGCTCATTCAGCGCTCGACTGCTCTAGAGTCACTGGCAGAAACAAAATGGGTAACTCTAGGATGGGTTCTTGGACATAGGGGCATAAAGTTTCCAGACATGCTTTACTGGACCAGAGCCCTGTCTAGGAGTAAGTAAAAGATACGTCTCTTACACCCTGAATGAGTGGGCATGGGAGAGTACAAGGACAAACTACTGGGCACAGTCAAGAATATGTGGACAGGCCAAGGAAAGCTACCCTAACCCGGATAGATCTAAGACCTCGTGGCTTCTTGGGAGAAGCCGGCAGTGCCTGGGAGACCTTATAGAAATCCTTACTGGACACTGTAGACTAAATAGGCACATTCACCTCCTAGTAATGGCTGACAGTCCACTCTGCACCCATTGCAGGGCAGTGGAAGAGTCGTTATACCACTTTCTGGGGGTGTGTAATAGGGGGGCGCGACTGCGCCATAGGACGCATCGAGACATCGAGAGGAGCTTTCGACTCTGAAATGCGACAGGATACTCTCCTTCATTAGAGGGACGTGTCGACTAGTGGAGGGAATGAGGGCCTTGGTGGAGTAGCGATGGGTGGACCGGGGGACTGTGAAAAGGGCCTCTAAGGCCTAGTCGAAAGACTTCGCCCCTCTCGCCTGTTTGCTACTACTACGTCATCAATGGTTTTCTATTGAACCATCAAGAGTCCCTGTACTGTGGAAATTTTTTATTAAAAAGAATTTTTGTTTACAATACAAAAAAAAAACGATTTTTTCACGACGCTGGCCTTCGTAATTTTTTATTAAGTTTATAGCGAGTTTTTTGTTACAATATATATCTGTTATGGTTTCATATTAAAAGACGTATCATAGAGACAAAATTTTCATAGCAACGCAATGTGTCAAAAAAAAACCTCAAATATGTCTCGAGATATCCGACGAACAATTCACCCATCAACAAAAAAAATGTTTGATTTGTCCAAATTTTTTTAACTCCTTGATCACAAAAATTTTAAATGTCTTGTGATACTAAATTTTTACCCTGTATAACTACAAGATATTGCAAAAAATATATCCGATACCGGTGATTCATAGGCTAAGGATGAAGCTTACCACCTTTGGCTGAAAGTCCAAAATCGGTAAAGTAATTTGGAAGTTAAAATTAAGCTATTTTTTTAGCTGTCCACTAAAGTTTAGTTTACATTAATAAACACTACTGTTTTAATTAATATCAAAGCATTGGTTAGGAAAAGCCCCCCCCCCCCCCAACAGGGTGGTAGATTCCTACTTTGATAAAACTTACGACGTTTGATAGGACATTTCTTCCTCGTTCTTGAAAATTAAATAAAGTTTTAGTCGGGCAAACTACTTTGACTACAGAGGGTGTAAAGTAACGTGTAACCGTGTACTCAAAAGTTGCAAAAAATAACTATTTTAACTCTGAATTTTAAGAATTTTGTAGCGTCCTCAAGATGTTAATTTCCAGGAAAAACTATCGGGAGAATTCACCAAATCAAACATCTACTGTTGCGCAAAAATTACGAACGTGTTAACTTCTATTTTACGTGTTTTTCAAGATTGAAAAGTTAAAATACAATAAAGAAGACGCTATAAGAAAATACTCAAACGCATAACTTATAACAAGTAAAAAGCGCATACATTAAAACATGAACCATGACCAAAGTGTGTAGCAGCAGTGGTATAGTCTGAATAATCATCTTGGGGAATTACGTCATAAATCGTAACGTGTCCTGTATATGACAGCACGTCGCAAAAGATTTTTTTACTTCAAAAATTTACCTACGATTTACCTTTAATTGCAACTTAATTTTTGGGTTATGTTTATTGTTTCCGCATAATTGTTTCCGACATCTTTAAAAATCTTATGACTAGAATGACCTAGAAGGTACCAACAAATGCCGATATTTTCCTAAAAATTGTCCCTTTTTCGGCCGGAATTTCGCCATTTTTAAAGTATCCATGACATAATTTTATTGTCAGAGCCCAAATTGGCGAATCACAACTTCAAAAGGTTTGACGTTCAATTCAAGCGGATATTGCCGTCATTTTTAAGTACAAACTGCTAAAAAGGGGGGGCTAAATTGTAAAACGGGTGGGTCTCTCCAGATGTCATATACTAGCTCATTGTACTGCTGGCATTTTACAATAACTACACACTAATTCATAAATGGCCTAAAACGGTTCCCGAAAGCTGTATTCCGGAAAGAATTGGAAAAAGATGAAATTGATATATTTTGAGAACCACTGCGTATTTTTTGCTATTAGAAATATTCATGGTAATCGATTCAAACTCGTTTGACAAAGCATGCACTGTTTGAACTGGGATTATCATATGAGTTCCACTTTCTGATAAGATAAAGAATATTAAATATTTGTGATTACGAAATTTCCGCAGGCGCTTATACAGGGTGTCCTTGCAATTTTTTGGCAAAACCCTTCAAATACAAAGATTTTTTTATATGCATGTTTTGAGTCCCTAGGGTTACGTTTTAAAATTATTTAGGACTCTACCGGGTATTTCAAAAAATAATAATTTAAAATACGTTTGCTTTCCAAACAGAATATTTCGTATATTTCTAGGTTTTTGTCTAAATCCTGAGTAAATTTTGTATATGGTAATAAGGCTGGTGTTTGGGGCTAATAAGCCCCAAACCGTTCTCGTGCAAAAAACCGTTTTGCTGAAAATTGGATCTTTTGACATTCAAAACCTCATAAACTTAAACTGTTAAACTTAAACAAAAATTAATTGCACAATCTTATCCTAGTTTTTATAAGCTATTTAACAATGCCAGTTTAGCAGTTTAATTTTTATGGGGCTTTAAATACTGAAAAATGCAGTCGCCATTTTTCCGAAAACGGTTAATTGTAGGCGTATTATTCAAATGACAACATTTCTTAGGATTGAAGGCAAAACACAAAAATCAAAAAATGTACAGTTTGTTTTATTTAAAGAAACATCTATGATATTTTGTTAATTTTTGAGACACCTGGTAGAGTTTTAAGTAATTTTAAAATGTACCCCTATAGAAATAACTTAAGCATATTAAAAAAAAACTTTAATATTTAATAGTTTAGCCAATACACGGCCGACGCGAATAGCGTAGTCACCTTTGTCAATGTATTATTTACAGGGCAAAATTATCATATTTTAATTATGCACTTTGAGGATTGCAAATTAAAACGTGTAGAGTGCAGAAAGGTTCAAATTAACTAACTAATCACACACACAGTTTTCATTAGGCTACACATTTTCTTATTTTCTTGTTCACCCGAGTGGCGCCTTAACGAGGCAGAATTGAGGATCCACTTATATTTAGAACTGGGTGTCATTCAGAGATAATGCTTGTTAAAGGCAACACATAAATGTGTTTGGTGGCAAATAGTAAAGTAAATAAACGAAATATTGCCGAATAGTTTACATAAGAGAGTTGTCAGTGTGAAACCACCGTAAAATGAGGTAACAACTAACTTAATTTGCGTCCTGTTGCGATGACCGCCAGCGATTCAGATTTACAATTCTATGACGAGCGCACCGATTTTCATAACAGTAAGTTTCGTATTTTGTTTTTCGCTATTTTCATGTTCGTACTTTTGTTTTCACATAATAACGTTTCTGTTCATAAAACATTGAGCAGCGTTTTGTTTCTGTTGCTCACTTTAGCAAAAAAAAATTGTGTTCCTACTTGTCGAGTTTTTAACACCGGCTGACATCAGAATATGTGTTCTAAATGAGCATCAGAAGCAAAAAGTTGCTCAATGGTTTTTTGGTAGAAAGGAGGCTTAAAGCACTTGACCATCAGAAGACGTTTTTGCTTTAGAATGCAATATTTTGATACATTGGTGGGAAATTCTGTATAATTTGTTGCTTCCAATTATTTGTTTAGCAAAGATTTGTTGTGTGTTTTTGGTGAAAAAATGGGATTTTTGTTTTCTCGTTCTTGGCTGATAAATTGGAAAATCCTCATCATAAAAACTAGTTCAAACGAAGTACTCCTTTTAGAGCTAGGCCTTTTAGAGTCTTTTCTCTAAAATCTCTAATTTTTTGTTAAAACCGACAGGTTTTCATACAGGATCTTTTAACATGTTTTGTTTTTTTCATAAACTTAATCTAAGGTATTTTCCAACAAAACTTAATATACATTAGAAGGGAATTAGAAACACTTTAGTAAAAACAAATTTTGAGGTTTCACTCATATGTCTATAAATTAAATTTTTTAAATTACCACTGATACATTATTATTTCCAAATTTTCAAGAGAACAAAGTGTAAAAAAAATTCTAATACTTAATAAAAAGAATTCCGTCTTGATACACAAGAAATACCTTTAAACTAAGGTGGTACCTTTAATACTAATTTAAAATTAACTTTATGATCTATCTAATATATCTTCCAATAACGCATTTAAGTCTTACTTCCAGAAGTTTTTTGTTCAATTTTACTGCGCTAATCTTGAAAAAGACTTTTAAGTTTTTCTGTTAAATAAAAGAGACAGAAATACTTATACTTTGCTGTTACTGTCCGTACAGTGAAGTGATTTTATTTTGTCACTCACATAAACGTTTGTAAATTCTTTGTTTCTTGATGCCATTAAAAAAAAAATTGCGTGTGCAAAAAGTGTTTATATGATACTGTCCATTTCTTACTGTGAAGTTGCATTTTTAAAGAATGGACATAAATGTCCCTAATGGGCATCTATTGGGATCTCGGAAATTTTAGTAGCTGTGAAGTCGATTATATAAGAAAAGTTTTTGAGAACTATTTAGGGTCGATATGACTATCTATGGTGATGGGTCTACAATTCATATTTTTGAGAAATTTTCAAAAATACCAAAATGGTTCATTCAGAACGAATCCTTGTGACTCCTTTGTTTTTAAAGATAATCGAAATCTGGAAAGCTATTTCGGACTAAAAAAATGGGTATTAAAAAAGATGGAGGGTGTTCATTTGAAAACGTCATATAATTTGGTCTTCAAATGTACAAAGAAAAGAATGAAGTAACAAAAGTCTATTTACCTTGATTAAGTCATCCTTTTCTGAAAAATACATAACCTTCGAAATGATATTTCCTAATGAACACCCCGTAAGCTGCAACAAACTCGATCTGCTTCCTCGAAAGTTTGAAGATTTAATATACACAATGATGCGGTTAAAATGATGTTCAGTATTCAGGCGCCTTATGCCTTATGAAGTTGAAAACACGAAAACGCCCGGACTCGTCAATTTTAATTTCGAAGGGGACATACTTTCCTGATATTTATATCTTTTCCAGAGGAACCCCAAAGCCGGGGGGGTGACTTTTACCCTAAAAATCTTAAATGGAAAGGGGTGTCAAGTTATACATCATTTTTATATGAGATCCCTCCCCACTCTTATATGAGAGACCTGGTTGCCAACATTCAAGAGACTGGAAGTGTAGGAAATAAAAAGAGGATTGTTCATCATCCAGCAATAAGAACAGAAGCAGTTGAAATAGCTGTTTTGGGACACGTCGCGATGGAACCTGCTACCAGCACTAGAAAGTTATCAAATGCTTCAGGCGTTCGGCGTACAAGCATCCAAAGAATATTAAAGATACATAAATTCCATCATTAAAAAATTAAATTAGTGCAGAAATTAAAGGAAGATGATTTCGATACACGTTTATAATTTTGTGAGATCATTAGTCAACGAATTGTTCACAATCCGGAATACCTTTATAACATTTGCTTCTCTGATGAGTGTTCCTTCTTCTTGAACGGTGAGGTCAGCCGCCATAATTGCCTGTATTGGTCGTCAACGAATCCAAGGCTTTTTCATGAAGTTCACACGCAACATCCACAAAAGCTAAACGTTCGGATAGGAATTTTCGGAGATCATATTGTCGGTCCATTCTTTTTACCTGAAAACTTGAACGGACAGGTCAGGTTGGAAGATGCCATTGATCCTGCTTTAACAGAAATAATCGAACACGATGACCGTCACCGTGAAGAAAACATCATTTTTCAACAAGATGGGGCTCCTCCGCACTACGCCGCCCCTGTTAGTCAGTTTTTAAATGAAACATTCCCTCAAAGGTGGATTGGGAGAAAAGGACCTACAGAATGGCCTGCACGTTCCCCGGATTTGTCTCCGCTGGACTTTTTTTTATGGGGTTATTTGAAGTCCAAAATTTATGCTACACAACCGGATTCACTTGAAGACTTGCGGCAACATATTGTAAATGATTGTAATCTTATAACTCCACAAATATTGCAAAATGTTCGATTGCTCTTTGAACAATGTCTTTACTACTGTATGGAGGTCGGTAGTATTCATTTTCAACAACTAATAAATTAATTTAATGTCAAATCGATTTTTTGCACACAACAAATCATTCAAATTTAAAAAATGATTCGGCACTGAAAAGGTAATTGAACGCCCTTCAAAATGATATATAATTTAACATCCCTTTCCATTTAAAATTTTATGGGTGAAAGTTACTCCTTTTTCATGGTTTCCTCTAAGACAATAATTACATCAAAAAATATGTCCCCCTTAGAATGAAAATTGACGGGTCCGAGCGTTTTCGTGTTTTCTGCTTCATAGGCCAGAAAACCCTGGTGGAAAGTTTTCGTTCGGCCACCCTGTATATTAAATATTAAATAAACCTAACTTTTAGAATAAGTGTTGAGCAACTTAAGAACGAAATTGCTGCTCTTGAGGAAAGGATGAAAAAAAGTGACTAGACAAATTAAGTTACTCCAAACAGAATAAGAAATCAGACATTTTAATAAAATTTTTGGTTAAAGGGCAACGTTTTTACTTTAGAATGCAATATTTTTATACATTAGTAAGAAATTCTATATAATTTGTTGTGACCATTATTTGTTTACCAAAGATTTCTTGTGTGTTTTGGTAAAAATTAGGCGATTTGTTTTCTCCTTCTTTGCCGATAAATTGGCAAATCCTCATCATAAAAAATAGTTCAAACTAAGTACTCCTTATAGAGGTAGGCCTTTTAGAATCTTTTCTTTTTCTCTCTCTCTCTCTCTCTCTCTCTCTCTCTCTCTCTATCTGTCTTTCTTTCTCTCTCTCTCTGTCTTTCTAAATTTCTTTCTTATGAACTCATTCTCAACTCTGTCAACGATTTCTTGTTTCTTAATTCGAAAAATTATACAAAATACATATTCTAGCTAGGTTTACACCTACTTTAAGTTTGCAAGCCTCAAAAATGCTATAACAAGTGAAATAGTTTTGTGTTAAAACCGACAGGTTTTCGTATCTTTTAACGTGTTTTGTTTTTTTTTTTACAAACTTAATCTAAAGTATTTTCCAATAAAACTTAACATACATTTTTAGAAGGGAATTAGAATAACTTAAAAAAAAAATTGAAGTTTTACTCATAATATGTCTATAAATTATTTTTTTTTAAATTACAAATCTTGGAAAAGACAGCAGCAAAACCTTGAAAAATCAGTTGAATTATGGAAAACAAAGTCGATAGAGAAAAAAAAAACAGAAAAAGTAAAGATTTCGTTAAAAATTATCCTTTTGGTAAGTTTAAAGGAGTTTAATCTGCCGAACATTAGGCTCTATTCAATGTTGCTCAAATAATTGCCTAGGACAATGTAACACTTTAATTTCAGTAAAGGTATCTCAGAATATTCAAAAAGAGCCCAGGGAAAAGTATCAGGTTGGGACCAAAAAGTGCTACACACAACAAAGTGAGTTGGGGGCGCCATCAATTTTAATCAATTAAATTGGAAAAATCCTATGCTGTTAGGTAGCTGATCAGTTCCCATTAGCCTCTTCCAAAATACCCATAGTACTTGGAAACAAAATAAAACTAAACAAGTTTAATTTATGACCTATAATATCAAAGAAAGAAATCAATGTTGTACAATATGATGTAAAGTCGAGTAAATGAGTGAAAGGTTTCCCTTAATTCTACTTATCACAATTGTTTGGAATATATTTCCCTAGTGGTGATCACCAAGCGTAACAATAAAAAAAAGTTAACTTAAATATCCACCACTTAGCTTGACAGGACACTATTGCAGATGGTCACAAAGGCTAGGCGCATTAGGTCCAAAACAACGCAAAAGGTGGTGGCTATTGGCCCTCCAAAAATTATGGTGGTAACTGTCTGCCCCTTAGAAACAATAGTTGTGGTTTTCATCTTTCGAAAACAATAGTGGTAGCGGTCAGCCCGTTGGAAACAATAAGGTGGTGATTTTCACACCTCAAAGACAATAAATGGAGGTTAGCCCTTCGGAAACAATAATGGTGCCTGGTAGCCCCTTAGAAACAATAAAGATGGCTGTCGGCCCCCTTGGAATCACCTTCGTACTACGAGGGTTCCCAAAAACAGAACAAAAAAAAACACGTGGTGTGGCAGCTTTCAGCTCTCACATTAACCTTGCTGACACGTTCTACAGTGGCTTATGCGGCCCTGGATCGTAGTATAGGTTGACAACTGCTTTGCTTTTAGGCCCAAACTCTCTTGCTGCACAATCCCGAAATTCGGCCCATCTTCCCTCACCCAAAAATGTCCCAAAAACTGGTCGAGTGACCACAAAACTAACACCAACTAAGGGAAGTTGAAATACTACTACAAATCGACGAAATGAGTAGCAGCGAAGAGATGAGTGGTGTCTTCCACGTGTTTTGATCCAGAAAAGAAAGATCTTCTCCTATATTCCGATTTTCAATAGACAAAAGGTGGAGGTGGGGAAAAGATATTGGTCGAGAGCGTCAGCGTGCAACGAACAATTGACGAATGACAATTCTCATCGTTGTCGAAAGGCGTTTTTGGACGAGACCCAAAATACTTGTTCTTGCTACCCTTTTTACTCCTCAGAAAATCAGCAAAATGTATCACTTTAAGTCTGTTCCACATGATTTCCATTTCATCTGATGATATTATCATAAAACAATGTTTAGCCCACGAACAGCCAACAATGTGCTATTAGGTTCAAGCAAATAATTAGCAAAGTTCTCTCAAATATGGCGGATTTACGGCCAAATAACGGAACCACTTAGGACTGATTTTCATGCATCCGTTAGTCCGATGAAAAACGTCCGAAAAATGATTTTGACAAATTTTCAACCAATCACCAATTTGTAATTAATCAAATTTGGACACATCGGACGTTTTTCATCGGACTGACGGATGCAGGAAAATCAGTCCTAAGGCTGATAGGCAGTCACTTCCATATTTACACAATTCACCCATTGCCAATCCATCAGACAATAAATCCGACATTTGAAATAATTCAGTTGTTTATTTATGTCCAAGTTTTGGGGTTATAATTTTGTAAACCTAATAAAATTTGTGGCCTACCTTATTGAAACAAAGGCAAGGAAAATGGGCGCAATTCACTGCCAGTACAGTCCTGAGACCCCTGACTAAAAGAAAACGCAAACATTTCATACTTTCCACAGGTTAGTAAGAAAAGGTAGATAAACAACCTCAAATCTTTATACTCGGGCAGAACACCAAACGTTTCAGTCCCAAATAAACGGCAAATATTTCTAGCGACATTTGCTTGACTAATTCTAGCGACAGTTTTCAACCGTTACAACAACCCTACAAACATGGCGATTTAATAAACCTTGACAGAGCTTAACTTCTCTGTTGCCAAGGTTACCTAGTGCGTATCCAATAGAAACTCACTTCTCGCCTCAAAGGATAATAAAGAGTTGCAGGCTTACATTTATTTAACCTTCCTACACCCACTAGGTCCGTGTCCTAGTATTTTGGCAGGAATATAAATTTCGTGGAAATGAAAAAACAACCGTATGTCTTGTAACCGTATATCAAACGTATGTTATCTTGGTCGAAACTTAGAATTGAAAACCTTAAAAAATCAGGTAAAAAATTATGGAAAAAAGTCGAAAGAGGAAAAAGTAGAAAACGTAAAGGTTTCGATAAAAGTTATTTCTTTGGTAAGTTGCCTGGAGATTAATTTGTTGGGTCTTACTCAATGTTGCTCTATGTTATTATAATGTAATTTATTGATATTTCACAGCCACGGAACTTTATTAACAACATTTGGAGCATATTTAACTGTGTTAAAAAGTGTGAAAAAGGAAATTCTCCGATAATATTTCCGTTAAATAAAAGAGACAGAAATACTTATATTTTACTGTCCGCACAGTGTATTCATTTTATTTTGTCACGCATTTAAACGTTTGTGAATTTTTTGTTTCTTGAGCCATTCAAAAATAAGTTGCATAGTTTTCATATGATATGATATTATCAATTTCTTACTCTCAAGTTGTATTTTTAAGCAACAATAACTGTCTCAAATGGGCTTTCCATCTATTGGAATCTCGAAAATTTTAGTAGCTGTGAAATCGATTATATCAGAAAAGTTTTAGGCAATTACTCAGTGTCATTATGACTAAAACGTGGTGAGTCTAACAATTTATATTTCTGAGAAATTTTCAAAAAAACTAAAATGTTTCATTCAGAACGAACCCTTATGACTCCTTTATCGTAGAAGATAATCGAAATCTGTGAAGATATTTCTGACGGCATACTTTTTTTTTATTTTTGGGTAAAGGGCAAGCTTAGCGTCCTGAACACTAAATATTAGTTAATTAGTTAATAGGAGTGTAAATATTGTTATTATTAGTATAATAGTAAATAATGAAAATATTGTTGTTACCGTAAGTTAAATTAACGGTCGTTTTCTCTTATTGTTGGATTGAAAGTAAGTAGGTTTTGACATAGGTATTCCATAAATTAAACCGTTTCGTTCTCAACAAATGCCCGTATTTACAATCGTGGCTTGACTCCAAAGAAGCCTCAATTGTGACTTTCACATTTCGTCTCCATTTGAAGTACATTGAATACGTAAATCCTCTATTATTGTTCATATACTATACTACGTAGTTTTTATACGTCATGACAAATATGAAAATCAACAATTAATTTTGTTTTCAAAAAAACTGCAAGAAAAGCGCGTTGTGTCGTCAAAAATGCCCTCTGGTGCGTAGAAAATAAATTGTTGTCACAACGATTTAGCTTTAAAAGGCGGTTATTTAGTTTGTGTTTTTATTCACCCTGTATAGAATGTAAAATAGTATCTTAAAGTATAGTGGTTTCAGGTTCCAACTAAAACTGTTGTACTGGTTCAAAAAAATGTAGTTTGCCAAACAACTATATATTGAACGATCTCATACTAATTATTAATTATTTTGTTCATGTCGTCTGATATAGCGCCGTTGTCTTAATATAACTATTTTCAGAAAAAAAATCTGTTCCTTCTCTCTATGCTATAAATCAAACTAACAGCTCTTTTTTTTTCAGGACGACAAGTTGATTACGATGAGTCCCATGGTCCCCTGAGAAACCGATCATGCACCGACATCATCTGCCTTCTCATTTTCTTGGCATTCATCGGGGCCTGGGTGGCCATTGGAGTTTGGGGTAAGTCTTTGAAAAACTCTAAACCACCGAACTGTATTACTTGGGTAATTTTCTAGCTATTCTCCATGGTGACCCCGATAAGCTATTGGTACCTACCGATTCCAATGGACTCCACTGCGGTCTGGACCCAGAAGTAGAAGACCGCAAATATCTTTTTTTCTTCGATCTCACCAAATGTCTTAGCCCCACATCTATTTTAGGTTGCGATACTACCCAGGTAGGCTGATATTATTTGTACTAAGTGTGAGTTACTTAGATTTTTGGAATTAATTCTGTTTAGGTTTGCGTGAAAGAGTGTCCACAAGATATTTATGTTCACGGTTCTTATGATGACTCACTGGTTTACCCATACTGCAATTCTTATAGCTCGGTGCTTACGTCATACGACGAGGCAAAGTGTCCTCAGTGGTTTTTACCCAGCCAAAGCAGTAAGTATTTATTACCCAAAATACAAGACTCATATTGCCAACCTATTAGATTTTGTGAGTATTAGTGACCACATTTGTCATATTAAGCACATGATCCTTGAAAGAATTTTTTTAAACCCTCTAAATCTGAGGTTTAAGTTTAAACCATTATTTATGTTTTCCCCTAAACCTTGTTATGAGGAACATGCTTATTATACATGGTGCTACTTAATGATAGGCTGTAATTCTCAGGGCGCTACCTTGAACTAAATTCAAAAGTTTCTTTGTTAATATCTCAAAACTAGCGATTTTGTTGAAATTTGACTATTTTGCTCAGTGCAATAAGACGCTAAAATAGCTGTATGATAATTACGCTAATTTAGCTAAAAGATAATTGTTTGTTCCAGCGACATTCCGAGGGGCAGTTTTATGAATATTATAGGCAAAATGTGGTTAAGTAACTCATAGGATTTAATTAAATTAAATTGTTTGAAAACCTGTAGCTTGAAAACAGACTTTCTAGATCACATGTTTTTATAAATGTTTCTATTTGAATTTATTTCAAAAATGCGCCTTTAGAATCATGTCCTCTCTGTATAATCGCCTTTTCAGTAAACACCATATTAGATGCATATTGTAATTATTAGGAAATTAGTTTTCTAATAGCATAAATCACTTAAAATCACATTAAATAAAACTTTTCTACAAGTGTCCAATAAATAATTACACTTTTTTTGGAATTTTACAAACTTTAACGCGTATTGTCAAAGAGAGCGGGCGATAATAGTTATTCACGTTCTAGTGCGTAAATAACGCACTAGAGCACATATCGCGAACTCTACTGTTAACTTGCTAATTGGCGCGGTAAAGAAACTTTAAGCATGCAATTTAAAAGAATTTTTTCTAAAAATACATTAAAAAATATACTTTTAACGTGCTAATGAATTATTAAAATAAGCTTATTAAAGCACTAATGTTAATTGAAACTACTTTTAACACTAGTGTTAAAACTAAGCGACTTTAAGGCACTAGTGTTAAAATTAAGCTACTTCAAGGCACTAAAAGTAATTACTAATTAAATTTTAATGGAAAAAAAAACATTTATAATTTGTTTACGTGCTATTAAGGAACTGATGCGTATTGCAGGATGAGCGAAGCAAGACCAATAATGTTTTTTTACTACTAGCATTAATATTAGGTCTTTCACACCATTATTATGTCTGCTAAACAACTGTTAAATAGGTTTTTTTTTCAAGCGGACTAAAAGTATGTCATTTGTTTTCTCCATACGGAAACCTTAAGTAGGCTTTCTAATCCTGACACCAAAAAAGTGGCAAAAAAGTCCTAGGCAGTAAAAGTAAAGTCAAAAGTCACCGCTACTGTCATGGTGGCGCATTTTTATTCACCAAAATTGTTTGAACACTGATGATACCAGATAGACCGATCTGAGTGTATTTCCATCTTTACATTCTTATTGAAAAAACAAAGGATAGGATTACTCTAAGAGCGGTCGAGAGCAGTACCCGAGACCCTTATTAGTCGAAATCGCATAGGTTCTCGAATTTTGTTAAATGTCATTGGTTGTTCCGGAATCCGGTACCGGTACAGGATACCGTAACGAAACTATACCGGATTTCTCAAAAATATAATCGCCACGCATAAAATTAACTTTTTCCTGTTTTTAGTAAGTATGAAGTAAAA
Organism: Taphrorychus bicolor; assembly: GCA_951812265.1. Lineage (NCBI taxonomy): Eukaryota > Metazoa > Arthropoda > Insecta > Coleoptera > Curculionidae > Taphrorychus > Taphrorychus bicolor. The sequence continues at coordinate 40,300,604 of OX638297.1, forward strand.
TGTTGTACATCAAACGTCCGGTAACGTGTTACAGTAGTCGTTTCGAAATTCCAGACTCTGCTAGCGCCTCGTCCGGCAACATCTTACTCCTACTGTAAAACTATATTTACTTCATACTGTATCATTTAGGACACTTTTACGTACTTGATTTTAATCCGGTAAATAGCTTTTTACAGGATTGGATATCGTAAAGAAATTTTACACTATTGAGTACCGGCACATCTTCAATAAATCCATTGTATCCATAGTAACCTGGAAACCGATACCGGTACAGGATACCGTAATGAAACTATTTGTCAAATTGGCGGATTTGTCAAAAATATATTCGCCGCGCATAAAATTATTTTTTTCCTGTTTTTAATAAGTGAATGAAGTAAAATATTGTACATCATACGTCCGGTAACGTGTTACAGTAGTCGTTTCGAACTTCCAGACTCGGCTAGCGCCTCGTCCGGAAACATCTTACTCCTACTGTAAGAACTATATTTACCGGACTTATAACGTAAATAACTATTACTGGACTTATAACGTAAATAACTATTATCGCTTGTTTGGCAGTACCAACTACCATTACTCAAACCAAGTTTTAATACGTCATTGTCAGTTTGATTTAATAATATTCAATTGTGTTCCAAAGTTCGTTCAATCCAAATCGTGGTAGGAGTAAATAAAAAGATTTAAAAAACAACCGTGGAGTGTCATCAGTCATCGTGATCATCAATTAGTACTTTAAATAATAATGGTCATCTCGGACTTGTAAATGTGGACGATCTATCACTCTCTGATGGCCCTCTAGAGCCGTTTCTTTAGTCTAGTTTTTGTTTACTTTGACTCCGGCTTAGATTTAAACAGATTATAAATATTAGGAATGAATGAACTCTTTTGTATCATTTTATTTGTAGATGAAATGTTGTATACGATTACTAAGTACAACCTTTTCGTTCTAGAGTAACTACCGTGCTCTGCTCCGGTTTGCGCCGAAAGGCAAACTTTACGAGCAGAGAAGTTTTACTTTTTTTCTTAAAATTTAAATAACTATTACTGTTCTCTAAAGTGATAATTTCATAATTGAAATAATTAAAATTATTTAAGTCTTATATAGATGCGTGTATAACGTATCTGACAGAAGGCAGTCCAAATCGAAGATATCTTCCGTTGAAGGTGATGAAGTAAAACTACTGAAGAGGTACTTGAATCCCGTACATATGTGGCTGAGTCTGGCAGTGCACAATGGAATATCTTTTGTTAAGGACGACAAAAATGCACATGAGGTTCTTTTACATTTTTTTTTGTTCAGGTGTAGGAAGTAGTAGTAAACTGCTCGAAGATCATATTTTCCATTTCGAACTAAATAAACTGCTGGCCAAACGGAACTTATACCAAACAAAATTAACTAATAAATTTGAAACTTGGAATCTTGAAAACAGCTTAACGGATTTTTTTAAGTGAGCCCGAATCGGATGGTCTAGCTTCTGCACTGATTTACAAGGAAAATTGTAGCTCTATTTAGTACGTACAGAAGAAAAATACCACTGCGTCAACGAATATTAATATCTGTTCTATCAGAATTTTACAACTAGTAATATCAATTATAGATACCTGAGCCACTATTGTTGAATTAAAATGGAATACGAAAATGCGCATATGAAGAAATAAATGTTTATAAGTCAAAAACTGTTGGATTTAGGTTAGGATTTAGATCCGATTTGTCCTAAATTGAATTACCTTTCTATGCGAAGAACAATCCACAAATGTTCTATTTAAAAAAAAAAAACGAGCTTTTGACAGTTTTCCTTTTCAGATGATTTATTATGGACCGCCCTGTAGGTTTTCGTGACCAATTGTCCATGTGGTATTCAAGCACATGGTTCTGTGATACAATATCTGCGGTGTGAGATAGGTATAGGAATGTTGGCCGCCCAGAAGGCGGCCATAGTAACTTTAACGTTATTTCGACCTTGAAAATAAAAACAAGAGCTGAAGACCAAGTCACGTTGATAAGTACGTAAAAATTGTAAAATAAGCTGTACACAAATCTTATCCAAATTGCATATAATATGCAACATTTCCTCAGGTGAGATGCTCAAACGCCACCTTCGGTGATAATAGACTGCATTATATGCTTGTTGGATAATATTCTATTTTGTTACCATTTTGTTGTGAATCATAATTAGGGCTAAGCAGACAACTTCTGAGGTCTCTAGGCCCTGTTGACCTTTTAAAGGAGTCATAGTTAATCTCGAAGTGAAACCAAGCCAATTTTCTGCCGAAGTTGTCGCTTCCCACAGACAGATGGCTGAGATTCTTACCTATATTGTCTGGGACGACGTTCAGCAGAGTATCAAACTCATTTCTCTATCAGGCAGAGGAACCATAGACCGTTTTCGCTCTTATTGGAGCTCATCAGTATGGTATACCTCAAACCTGACAGAAATATGAGTTGAATGAAGCTTGGTCTCCTCTCTTGCTCAAGGCACTGTGTACATATGCAAGTGGCGCCATCGGACGACGGCAGGTGCTTCTACTAGGGCATGCGAGATATCGTGAAGTGAAGTGAAGTGGAAGCACCTGCCGTCGTCCGATGGCGCCACTTGCATATGCACACAGTGCCTTGAGCAAGAGAATAGACCAAGTCTCATTCGAATTCGTATTTCTGTCAGGTTTGAGGTTTACAATTCTGATGAACTCCAATAAGAGCGAAACCGGTCTATGGTTCCTCTGCCTGATAGATAAATGAGTTAGAAACTCTGCTGAACGTCGTCCCCAGACAATATTATAGGTACGAATCTGAGCCATCTGTCTGTGGGAAGCGACGACTTCAGCAGAAAACTGGCTTGGTTTCACCTCACGATATCTCGGATGCCCTAGTGGAAGCACCTGCCGGCGCACAGTGGGGCCAAATGCCAAAAATTCGGAAATAACTTAATATCTTTTTGGTTAATGATGATATCAATTTGCCGTTTGTTTCGTTCAATTCATTTCGATTCATTTAGAGGAAAATTTAGTGTTTATTGAGGATTGAGGTATAGCTTTTAATCAATAAATTCAGTTGGTAGAGTTGTACCTTTACAAACTTTATAACTGCACGTTTCTTAGATATATTACAATAATTATAATAAAATAAAAGAAATTCGTCGAGTTGGAGTTGGGTTTATCTCATTATAATTATTTATTACTATACAGCGTGGCACAAACTTATCGCAGGATTCGATAGCATCAAAGCTAATATAGAAATTAAGTTGGGACAAAATCTGTATCATGTAGAGCAGTTAGAACAACATTTTAAAAATAGTGACCATTATACAGGGTGTTCCAAAAAGTATTTACGATTCAAACATGTATTTTATAAACGATATATCATAAGGTATTATGGTGTTTTTGCATTTGAAATTAGAAATAGTTTTTTTGTGGAGATAATTGCATATAAAAATTGTAGTTTGTTATATTTTAAAAATCTGTAGCTCTTAACAGGCTTGAAGTAGAACCAAACGAAATAAAATTTTATTTCTTAGATTACAAATTTTAAATAAGGATCTCTCAGTTTGTACAACTTTTAAAAATTTCTAAAATTCAATATATTTTTTAAACTTCTAAATTTAAAAAAATTATGTTGATTGATAGATCTTTCAAAACTAAATTGCGAAAGTGCATTGCGTTTGGCTCTAACTCAAGCTGCTTAGGAACTACACATTCTTGAAACAAAAATCGCATTCACTAGCATGTCATCAGTCACCAATCCGGTTCACGTGAAAACTACCTGTAGAGAGCACTCCAATCCAGGATCACCATTTCCAAAAAGTGCTAAAGTCAAATTAAGAAAATGGCCAGGAACAGTTAAAAATTACTCAAAGCTTCAAAAATGCAGATTACAATTTTCTGGGCCAATTCAAGTTAAGATTAGGGTTAAAAATGATTAAGAAATTACACAGAGCGTCCAAAAATGTCTAACTAAGATTAAGGCAAAAATCGGTGAAAAGTGACTCAAAGGTCACACAAAAACACAAATTTAGAGAGCTTGGGAAAACTCAAATTAAGATAATGGCCAAGATCAGTTAAAAATTACTCAAGAAGTCAAAAATAGAGATTAAAAATTCAAAGATCAATTAGAATTGGGAGGGATAATTACAAATGCCAGTTTGGAGTCTTTGGAGAAATTCAAATCAAGTTATAAAATTTTTCGAAAACGTGGGAGGAGTTTTTAAATTAGAAATTTAGAAATGGCTTTTAATGTCGGGAATTTAGTTCTTATCATGGCTTGAATTTCTTAGCTTCCTATGTAAATAACATTTTTTGCGCAAAATTAATGAGGTAAATCTGAGCCTAAAAGTCATATCGATCGCCTATATAAGCTCAGGTATGACCACACTTTAAAAAGGAGGTTTCAAGATTTTAGATTTCAAGTTTTGTACTCATTATAGCTCTGTACGTATTAAATATTTGGGCAGCAGTTTGATTTCTCTTTAGTAAGTAGAAGCATATGTAGAAGCCAACACCTAGTACTGAACAACTGAAACACTTCTAACTAACAAATAATTAAGTTTTGTCTTTTTCTTCTACTATTAGATATTCATTTTGTATTCGGCATTTACTAGTTTGTAGCAAAAGCAGCAGTATCTTCTAATTGGTGCGCAGTTTTAAAATTATGGGTTTTAGTTCCGATGATACTGAACAATTGAATTCATCAGGTATATTTGACGAAATCAAACCTTCCAAAATTCTTTAACCAGACAGTAAGCTTAATGAACTAAGTAGTATTAAGCTGAAAGTATTCTTGAGTATTCAGTCTAGGGCAATAAAATTAATACTCTTTAACTACCCTTTTCGGTTGAAGTCTATCTATATCCAAAACGAATTTTCAACTCTCCTTAGAAGCTTGAGCAAAAAAACACGCAGTTAGGTACCTACATCATCTCAGCTGCACATTCTCGTCGAGAATGCCTCGACGAATGTTTCGGCGAAACTTGTGCGAGGCGAGTTAAACGCGAGAAAAGCAATCTACATTCTCGACGAAATGCCTTGTCCTGTAGCATAGTTTTACTGATTGAATTTTGCCCTGTTAAAATGCAGGGTGTCCCAGCCGAGAGTGACCCCTTTTAAATGCTTATAACTTTTCAACCATACGTGACAGCTACCTTTGGTTTACGTCATTCCTTTTCTCTAGGTCTAAACTTTTCTTTTAGTTGGCATCAAATTTTGTAAACTCTATACAGTGGGATCAAAAAAAATTTGTTTTTCAAAATAAGAATTCTCAACTATTTTTAATGGAACACCCTGTATATTGTGACGCCACAATTAAGAGTCATGATCAAGATATCCAAGTACCAATAAACATCGGACTTGAAACTTGAAGTTTCAGTTGAAAAAAATTAAAATAGATATCGGCGTATTTTTAATTATGCAAATTTTATCAGCATATTTACAAAACGAATGGGCAGATATTGATAAATTAATAAAGAAAGAATAAAGACTAAAAAAACTGGTGTATATATTGGCCGTTCTGATCCACGCATTTATGAAGTCTGACCAGTAAATGGTTAAAAGAATTTTGTAACATATCCTGCGGAATCGCTTCAATTACATTACGAATATTCTTCTTAAGATCATCCAAATTAGTGGGGAGGGGGCTATCGCACCTCTCCTTCACATAACCCCAGAGGAAAAAGTCCGGAACTGTCAAGTCAGGAGAGTAAGGTGCCCACTCTATAGGACCGGCAATTGTTTACTATAGTATTTAACTAGTACAACACGTAGATATGTACTCCTATAGGAAGGTGTTTTAGTTTGAAAAAATTATTTACTATTAAACAATCATATTTTCAAAAATGCCACCCTGTATACAACATTCTTTTTAGTTTTATATTCCTTTTGTCAATTTTAATTATTAGTTAAACAAAGAAAATCAAGCTCTAATTTCTTAGTTATTAAAATTAACCCGATTTCTATTTTAATTTTTTACAACTTAAATCACTTTATGATATATATCAATCATTTTACAATCTTAAATACCTAATTCGAACAGAACTTGCAAAAGTTACCACTTATTTTAGTCACTATACCTAACTACAAAAGCAAATATTTCTCATTTCAGTACAAAGAAGATGCATCCCACTGAGTCCCAATGCTACAAGCATAACAGAAATTGTTGAACTACTTGGTATCAATGAAACTACCTTTTTGACAGACTTAAAGCAGTTTGCGAGTCAGATTCAACTTATTTCAGATGCAGAACAGGTTATACAAAAATTTGGTTTAGCGTGTTATTACTATGTGTTTTCGTTAATGGTTCTATTTAAGTGTGCAAAGTGTCTTTTTGTGCTTCTGTCCATTTTCAGGAAGGGAAGTTTGTTTTTTTGTTGTTTTGTTTTTTACTGGGCCACTTTGACTTTTCTAGTACTTGCATTTTTATCCGACTTTATTTCATACATAAGCCACGTGGTGTTAGTTTGTAAAAAATGTGAGTATTTTTGAAATGTGTTCAATACTATAAACATTGCTGTAGAATAATCAGGTGCAGCTATGATTTTAAAGCTTACTTACAGAAAAAAATCACAACCAAGACCATTATGAATTTGATTTCTTAAAGGAAACACATATTAGGGTTAGACAAGATAATTGATACAAAGCAACACAAGCTTCTTCTTTATAATTGAAAAGTTTAGGACAAGCAGCCTCAAGTTCTTCAACGACGAAATAACAGAACTATGACAATAACCATTTTGAACTGACCAGTTCATAGATGACCCAATTATTTGATTTGACCTCAATAGTCTGACTCACGGGGATCTCAGTAATGAAGTTAGTAATGAACCCTTCAGTAATGAAGAAATTTGCTGACACGAGAAATCGAAGGAGGAGAGGAAGAAAGTCGCAATCTCCATCTAGGCATTGGAAATGTATGAGAATCGATTAAATAAAAGAAAAATCTGCGAAAGTTTCTATCCAGGGAATATCAAGGATCTTGCTCTGATCTTCGCGTAAAAATTCTTAGAATTAGAGTCATCAAATATAGATATAACTCTATTGGCTGCTGACCGAACATGGCTATTTCTCTTCACCTGGCTTCTCCACTAACACTTCTGGCGGTGTGACCAAACTGAGTACCTACACAAAGTTGGAGATAAAGATAGTTCAGGAGCAAGAAGGAGCTATATTTTATTAGTGTGTCTGTTTTGTGAAGATAGGTCCGTGGAAAAGTGAGCTATCACTCTATGTGTGTTTCATTTTTAATATACATAGCTGGGTGATCGTTACTGAACTGAGAAAGTGTATATGTAGCACCATAATCTTTCTGCGTAATATGAAACATTGAAACTTTAAACTCATCGAAATATTACCTTTATGAGGCACAGAGACTCTTCAGAGCTTTTTGAGAAGACAAAAAAGTTGAACATTTGGATTCTCGATTTCGCTCATATTTGACGCATCAAAAAAGCTCAAATAACCCTCAATGATGTTAATCTTCAATGATGAAAATTGTCAACGCTGTAGCCTCTCACTTTGTCTTGTTTTCAAACTCACAACTTGCGGAAACGTACCTTCTAACGAGTTTTCGTAAATGTGATGTTTCCCCCCAAGAAAGTCATAAATATGGCAATTGAGCAATGAGATTGTCAACAAATATATAATTTGCTGAGTTGCTAATTTCTTTACTTAAGCAACTAGAGAATATTTCAACTGTGATTTCCACAGAGGCTGTAGAGCTTCAGCTTTAAACTGTTTCGAAGTTGAAGAACTTCGAAACACTCCTCTTTAGAGTCTTTCTTTTCCCAATATTTTCTGCTAAATGTCTCTTATACACTCTTCGAAAACTACTGAAACAATGTGACTGCAGTTTCGAGCAGGTGAAAGAGAACAATCGCTTACTACTCACTATTACCTCCAGAAATTGAGTCTACTAAAATCAAAACCTCTTTTATCCACTTTTGGTTAAAAATTTGTAAAAATGTGTAAAAATAACCGCATTTTTTTGAGTTAATTAAAAAATAAAATAGTCAAACTAACGATCCAGATTGATCAGACTACAATTAAATTTGTTATAATTTAAAACAAAATTATAGTTTTTTTTTGAAGTGATTTAAACAGTTTTCGTGATTTTGTAAATATTTAGTTAAAGTGGATTTAGTTCCAGTAGACTCAATTTCAAAAAATATCTCTCATTTATATTCACGTACTGCATCCGTACGATTGAACCAGTGTATGCCCATTAGTCTCTTGTTTTTCGGCTTTCTCTCAATAATCGCTTTCATAGCTACTGTTGTGTTTCTAACTAACCATGTTTTCTGTCTCCCCACTTTCTCACACATACTATCCCCTATCGCACCTTCTCTTTCACCACCGTATCCAGACATTTCTCAAGCGTCAATATCAAACCTATTGATTTCAATTCTCTTTTCTTTTGTATCTACCTTACCCTGACCTTCTTTCAAACCACTGATATCCTATTAATTCAGTCCTGCCATCCTCTTGGTTTCCTCTCTCTTTCTCAGCTTTTTTATGACAACCTCGTGCTACTCTCTAGCAATTTTTCCATCACGCTTACATTCCTTTTTCTAATAATCTTTAACGACGAAACTGGACAATGTGGCGTTGTGACGACCCTATAGCTTTCCATAACTCAGATTTCTTTCTTTTCTTTGACTTTCTGCACCTCAAAAATCCCTCTGTCTCAATAATTTCTAAATGGTTCTTAAATCTACCAATTATTTTTCTCTTGCAGGTTTCTTAAATACTTTTGTGGCCATTTCTTCTCTAATCCGCATTATATTTTGCTCTTTTAGGTTTAATAGTCCTTTTTTTCTTTATCAATCCCTTTCCATGTTCCCTCTAACCCCTTAATTTTTTCCTTATAGTTGGTATCCTCCGTCTTATCGTGTATTACTTGACCTCAGTTTGCATTGCCCTCCTTCCTCACTTTGTGCAACCAAAGATCTGTTTCTAGACAGTACTTCTCTTCTGCCACATCATTCTGAACACGAAACAGATTTTTGTTGTAGTCTAGCTAAGTTGACAATAGTTATGGTATATGTGAATTAGAGTAGTCAGACTATAGTAATCTTCTGAGTGAATAAAAACCAAAACAATTCTCTGAACTGCTTCATACTTGCAAAACTTGTTGTGTCGTAATTAGATCACTAAATATTTATAACAGTAAACACTCAAATTCTTGTTATCTAAAATTAATCATTCCTAGAACCGAAAAAACAACAAGTTCTTGGAGAACCTTAACTGGATTTTGTGCCGGAATTGACAAAAAAGCTAATTTTAATGAGAGCAATCAAGCAAAAATATACAAGTAGAGAGCTTTATACATCTGAGTGGAGTCTAACTGAAGAGTTAAAATGACCTCATACTCGAATCAACCAGCATGGTCACACCCTTGCGCTAGAAACTTCCATTGAAGGAAAATGTCGATAATTGGAAGAATATTTATAGCATGTGTACCTATGTGCGTGCAGCCACAGATCTGTTTCTAGACAGTACTTCTCTTCTGACACATCATTCTCAACATGAAACAGGTTTTTGTTGTGGTCTAACCAAGTTGACAATTGTTATTGCATATGCAAATTAGAGTAGTCAGACTCTAGAAAAAAATAAGTTTCAACTTCAAGATAAAGCCGGGGTTCTTCAACAAATTCTTGGAGAACCTTAACTGATTTAGATTTTGTGCCGGAACTGACAAACTAATTTTAATGAGAACCATTAAACAAGAATATACAATTAGAGAGCTTTATACATCCGAGTGGATTCTAACTGAAAATGACCTCATACTAAAATCAACCAGCATGGTCACACCCTTGCACTAGGAGCTTTCATTGAAGGAAAATGTCGATAATTGGAAGAATATCTGTAGCATGTGTACATGTGTACGCTGCTTAGTTGAAGTGCAAATTCTCTTTAAGCAAGCTTATAGTAATCAAAATGGCACATTTTTATTTTTTTTAGGAAAATCAAAGTAGTCTAATACTGTGTTTTTTTGCAATATATTGAGGGGGGGGGGCAAACCCATATATTTGCAATATATGGGATTTATCTGTTTGTCTTCATTTTTAGTTGAAAATCGCTGTATTCCAGTTATTGGAGATATTAAAGATAACACAGAAAATTTAATGCATGCAGTTTTTCCTAATGTCACCATAGAAGATCTTATGCAAAGCTTTGGTAGTTCCGGTAATTTAGAAAAGGTTTTTGGTGTTTGATTTCTTAGTAGCTTTTGCACGATTTTATTGCTTTTGGGAGTGTACTGTCCCACGTACGTCCTTCTACATTAACAAAGCTTTACTAACTAAGGACCACTTTTTCATCTCAACTTTGAACTCCACCTTAGGTTAAACTCTTAAATATTTTCTCGTATATGTATTTGTAAGTTAAGTTGCAAAAGTGGCCCTTCATTCTTTAAAACAATATAACCAGATATTTATTAAAGTACATTTCTTTAGTTCGCCCAACAAGTCATTGCTGACCTTGTGAGCTCTTGGTGGAAAATCCTCGTCAGTATTGGTATCGCCTTAGTAGCTTGCATCATTTACATTCTAATGCTAAGGTTGGTATAAAATGCTTTAATAAACAAATTTAAATTAAGTCTTGTGCATTTTCTAGATGGATTGCCGGTGTTATGGTTTGGATATCGATTGCTGGGGCTGTAGCTGCTTTGGCTGCTGGTAAGTATTTCAATATTGCATGTGAAAGAAAGTCAACTAAACACCATTTGTAGGTTCATACTTTTCTTTCGATGCTTGGCAGAATTACAAGACGCAATACGCGGCAGACCTTCTAGACTCAACGAAGAGAAAAAGAGACTTGCTACTAGTTTCTTTCATCGTTGTTGTATCGGTGTTAGCAATAGTGCTTTTGGTGCTGCTTTTCTTGAGGAAACGAATTTCTCTCGCTATTGCTTTGATCAAAGAGGGAAGCAGGGCGGTTAGCTCGGTTACCTCCGTACTCTTCTTTCCGATAGTTCCCTGGATAATGCAAGTGGGCGTGGTCGCCTACACGATTGTTGTAGCAGTTTATTTAGCCACCACAGGCGAACCTGTGTATCGGTACAGGAATGTTACTGCTGAGTGCACTGAATGGCAGGTATAACTCACAAAATTGTACATGGTGCCCCAATAAGCGAGGTAAGGGGCTGTTTCTACGTAACTGTTCATTGTAGGACTTCGAAATAAAAAAAAATTATAGTAAATGTGACCAAGAGAAATATCTGGAAATTTGTTGAATCTCTCCAAGTCTCCGGCAAGAGGGGCGGTTTACCACCATTCTTATAGCAAATTTCATATAACTTCAAAATATTCAAATAAAATGTATATTAAAAATCTATAAACAAAATCTCCCATTCCTTACGATTAATTTGGCCTTTAACTTCTCTCTCTATCTTTTCGTATAACGTAGTGAAAGTGGGTTAAACTTTGCTCGAATAAAAATCTAATTTCTCAAAAACCGGGAGTGATAAAGAATTTGTCTTTTTGTGTCATTTTAAAGAACACATTTTTCACTAGTACGTGCGACGGAAAATGATCAATTTCGTTTTGAAGTTTGCCAGTAGAGGTCATTTTTTTCAAAATTTTCGCTTTCTATCGAGTTATCTCGAAAAAATCAAATGCACTAGTATAGCATTGGATACAGTATTGTGTAAAAAAATTGACGTTCTACAGTGGTGTGAAAACTACAGGAGCTATGTCTTATATAATCCGAAATATTAATAAAAATCTTCAAAAAAAACTTCTAACGGTTGCAAGAATTACTTAACAGGTTAAATAAAGTCAAGATTGTCTTAAATAGAGTACTGGGGTAACACTGTGAGGGCAATTAGTTTGCGTATTTTTGAAGACTCACTTCTGAGGGCAAATTTAAAATAATGTTGGGTTTTACGGCCAAGTGATTTTCTAATGCTTTCTACTCAGCCACTCAATTACACAATCAGATTTTAATTATGTTTTACCCCTTCTGAAATAGTTACTAATATTGCTAACTTGTAATCAAAAACTGATATTTATTGGACTCTACAATCTACAGGCCGGACAGTAACAAAAATGTGTGTAATTCTCAATTTTCTATCAAGTTTGATAAACAAAGTTGAGTTTTTTCTGCACAATTTTCGAAATTTCTTTTTTTCCTGTTTTTATTCCTCACAAAAACTTTTTTAGTTTTTATGATAACTTGGCCAAGTGACACGTCATTTTCAAATGCGTTGATCTCAGCAGCTCTATTACATTATAAGACTTTAATTATCTATCCCCTTTCTTAAGATATTCACTAACATCGCTAATTTGTAAAACTGATATTTATTGGGGACCACTGGCTCCAAACAAGAACTAAAGATGTGTTTGTTTCTTAAATTCCCGGTGATTAAGTGAAACATCTTGGATTTCCATTGTCTTTATTGAGTTTTTTACACGATGCTCACAAGCTCTAGAGACTCGCCAACAAGTTCTCTAAGTAGATTCTCCTTCAAATCATCCAACCTTTGGTTGGAAAAACAACCACCTTTGTACGAAACTTTGAGCACTTTGTTGGTATTCTTAAGGACTTAGAATTATGTAATAGGGACACATTTGTGAGTTTCGATGTAGAAAGCTTTTATACCAACGTGCCGTTGGAGTCGTTGGATATCGTTGAGGTCAGACTGAGGGCGGATGCATCTTTGAAGGAGAGAATATCGCTGCCTGTGGAGGTGGTGATGTACCTATTGCGCTGCTGCCTCAAAGGCTCAGACTTTCAGAGTAAAAATCAGTTTTTTGAGCAGGAGGATGGGCTTCCGATGGGTTCATCACTATCACCGGTTATGGCAAATATTTACATGGAGTGGTTTGAAACACACGCCACTGAAAAAGCTACGCATAAACGCAAAGTCTGGCTGCGGTATGTCGATGACACCTTTATTGTGTGGGACGGAAATGACAGGCAGTTGCAAGAGTTTCTGAATCATTTAAATAGTATAAGACCAACTATAAAATTCACAATGAAAACTGAAAATAAGTACTGCCTGCCATTTCTGGATGTACTGGTGAGTAAATCGGAGGGTTATATAAGAACTTCTGTTTACGGTAAACCCACGCACACGGGACAGTACCTGAACTTTCTTTCAAACCATCACGCATCAACAAAAATGGGAATAATTAAAACTTTATATAGGTGCGCCGTAACATAACGACAAAGAAATCATAAATTTGGAATTTTAAAATATAAAACCGGATTTGATGCAAAATGGTTATACGGAAAAGACTATCTTGAGGGCTTACACGGAATGTAAAAGGCAAAAGCCTCGGCAAAACAGCAAGGACCAACCTCATCTTCTTACTAGATCATATATAAAAGGAACTTTACAACATACAGAGAGAACAGTACAACATACGAATGGTTTTCAAATCTAAAAATACATTAAGAAGCCTACTTTCCAAAACCAAACCGGAAAATTCAAATCAGCAAAAATATTGTATATATCAGATCCCGTGTGAGTGTAGCATGTCGTACATGGGAGAAACCAAGCGTCCTTTGCATGTAAGAGTTCAGGAACACAGAACTCATACGATAAGAGGAGAAACATCAAAATCGGGAATTGCAGAGCACGCTTGGTCCAAACACCATAATATTACATGGTCGGAAGCCAAAATTGTGCATAGGGAACAGCACTGGAAGAAACAAAAGTTTAAGGAAGTAGTCTTCATTGGAAGCAATGAGGGCGTCTTTAGTAAACCAAGTTGCGACGTCTCTTCGGTATGGCATCCGTTGGTACGGCGTACAAATGCAGGTCGCTTGACGCGCGACGGTGACGACGATCCGGCCAATAGGAATGGTGGGCGTGGTTAGCTGTGTTAGTACATAAGCAAATAACATCGAGCTTAATGCTCAGTTACACTTGAAAACGAGCAGATTCAATGAAGACAATGGCAGTCCAAGATGTATCGCTTAATAGTACATCATTATCTACCACCTTTAAACAAACGTTCTCGGTGATGCGGAAAAGTATCACTTTCCGCACTTGTTAGGAAAATAACTATATTTTTAGTTGTGATGACACCTTTGCCACATCAAAACATGACAATTTCAGCTGTTCTGAACTCAGCAACTCAATGTATATTAATCAGCTGATTCCTAAACTTATTTATACTTTGTATACTTAACTTATAATTTTTTTTTTAGTTCGATAACCATTTTTAAGTTTCGCTTTTTAAGCATGTCAATAAGAAGCCCTTCTTTAGTTGCAATCACAGATTGTTAAAAATTTTTATTTTTTTCAGGTATCGCTTCAATTTTATTTGTTTCCTAATATTTATATTTAACTTTCGTTTTTCTTTAATTGTCAAAAACATGTTTTGATGTAGGTTTAGCTTTCAGTAGGATATTTTGTTGTTTTTGAATTGACAAAAAAAAAGATACATTTTACTATTATTACTACTAAATATAAGAAAAAGACAAGAATAATATGTAATAGAATTAACAAATTTATATTCCTAATGATGCTCTTCTTATGGGTTTTTTTAGTTAAACATCTTATCTTTTCCAACATCTGTACTTGATACGGTTATTTAAAGAAGTCTAAAAAGTTCGTAATTTTAAGAAATTAATACTTACAGCTAGGAATGGGTTTATATAGAATTTTAGAAATCCAGAGATTCAAATCGTCTTTTAAATTGAAGGACTAAAAATGAGAAAAAAGACAATTTTTGAAATATTAAACTACTAGGGGTGGTTTCATCAACTTCTTAAAACATTTCGAATGGAACAAAAGGCCTCTCTCAATAAAAAAGGCATCTATCAACTTTTTATCGATATTTGAAATCAATACAAAGAAGGAAAGTGTTTGCAGTTTGCAAAATGCCTACGTGGTCTATTTGAAATCGTACCTAACTCTCAAGCACAATTTTGCATCATTTCTTTGAGTCTCTTGTTTTTCTGTTTATCAGATTCAATATCCCATTCAGGCTAGTTCAGGTTTCGCTGGTGACTGCAACGTATGAATTTGCATTTTTGCCTGTTTTTTCTAAAAATGAGGAGTCACTTTGGTTTTAGCTGTAAATGCTGTTTTTTACTTAATTTTCCTGTTAGTTAACTTTCATTTTATTTTCATCATCATTTGCCCATTTTTGTATTTAAGAAAATCGATACGTAAATTATGACTTTACCTTTGAATGACTTAGAGTTTACAGCAACTAAGAATAAGAGTGATACTTAACTCGAAAAGTGAGAAAGATTTTTTTTTATTCGATTTGAGATATAAATAAAAAATATAATGCGTTTTTTTTACGCAATTTGGATGTAATTTTTTTATTATTTTTTTAAAGTTTTATTTAATTTCAATAATTTCAATCAGTGTGAAAAATGAAAAAGTTTTTTGGCTAACTTTGGGTGAAAAATACTTATTTTTTGTTAACACACTTTGTTTATTTCAGTTAATAAACTGTTACATTCTAACTAAATTCTAATAATTTACTAACCGAATAACTCGAACTAAACTAACTTTAACTTTTCTTTTTGACGTCTTACTGTGGTTACAAGCAGTCATTAAAATGTTGCAGAATTATAATCATATAACCAAATTTTCGTAACATTTTTCTTTGAAACTTATTCGTTAAAATTACGCGAACTAACTACTGAAGAACTGAACTACTGTTAGAAGTACCATTCTGTTCGAAAATCTTCACTTTATTTAAACGGAAATGTAGGGTTTGCAACCCTCAGATTCTTTCTTGTTTTTATTAATATTTCCGGTTATGGAGGAGATAGAGTCTTGCAGTTTTCACACTACTATGTATAATTAAATTTTCTTCGGAATAGTGAATTTAGAGCTATTTCATTATATAATAATGTATAATTTTTTTAATTTTATAATATATATTATAAAATTATTTTATTTTTTTTAACAATGTAATAATTTTTTGAGATAACTCGAAAGAAAGCGTGAACATATTTGGGTAAAACATAGTTGGGTTCTTTAATTGATACAAAAGCTTAATTCTCTACTATTCTCGGTTCTTGAGATATCCGATTTTTATTCGAGCAAAGTTTAGCCGCCCTCCACCACGTTATTTAAAAAGATAGAGAAAGAACTTAAAAGCAAAGTTGTTCGTAGGGAATGGGATATTATATTTTTAGTATTTTCGATATACCATTCATAGGCAAATTTCGGAGATATAAGAAATTTGTAATAATAGTGGCGTTGAAAAGCTTCCCAGTGGCAGCCTTGGAGAGAGATGAAACAAATTTCCAGCAACTTTTCTTGGCTACGTATACTATCGATTTTTTCCTTTTGAAGTTCTACGATGAACAGTTTCGTAGAAACAGCCGTTTACCACACTTATTGGGACGCTCTGTACAACATATCAATTTAGATACCAAATCGAAAAGTTAAACATGTACTTAATTAAGTTATTATTCCTGGGTCAGTTGCAATAAAACTATTTTTTGAATTTCTATAAATTCTAGAACAATGAAGTCTGTGATCCAAACGCCTGGAATTCTACTACTATTCCAAGTGGTTGCGAAAATGCCAGCTGTCGTTTTATAGGAATTGCTAATGAGGCTTTTTACCCCTACTTGCAAGGTATATACCAAAATTACAACTGTTTTTATGACATTAGGTGAATTTTATTAGGCTTTGGTCTCGGTTCCAGTTGACACTGTTTTGACAGTGGTGTCACGCTTGTCACCGCTTCATCCAGATTTGATGACGTAGACAAGACCAATAATAATCGCCATTTGAACGTATGGGCTTCAGTTCGTTTTGTTTATTATTCGGATGCGGTGTTCGGTGGAGTCTGCCTGAACAGTGATGGCATATCTTTAAAATAATAATAAAGAATTTGATAGCTTTTGAAGAAATGGAAGCCACATCGTTTGAGTTAAAACTAAGCCACAGTACTCTAATGCTAATATTCTTTCATAGACTAAAATAATCCAGGCAGGTTTTTTACCTAATCTCAGTAATGAGTGACGTAACGTAAAGCGTCTAAGAAATAACGTCATTAATTTCTTAATAAAATGTGGTTGGTTATACAAATGATTGCATCAAAGCCGAATAAAAATCGCCTATTAATTATTTTTTTCCTGTCCTCCAGCTCTGAACGTATTTGGATTTTTCTGGTTGGCCTTTTTTGTGTCTGCCTTGGGTCAGATGGTGTTGGCTCAAGTTTTTGCCCAGTGGTACTGGACGATCCAAAAGAGCACCCTTCCATTTTTCGCCTTGACTGCTGCGTTTTATAGAACAATTAGGTGTGTATATATACTAACACTAAGCACTAAGCTAATATAATAACACATGCGCCTGTCTTTGTTTTTCTTTTCATCATATGTATACCTTTTTTTTTTATAAAGCTCGTTTAAAATTTTTACCTGAGTGTAATTTTGTAGATATCACTTAGGAACCTTGGCTTTTGGTTCCCTGATCATTGCAATCTGTAGAATGATTAGGGTGTGTCTTGAGTACATCGATCATAAGTTGAAGAAATACGACAACGCGTTTACCAAGGCAATCCTTTGCTGTCTGAAATGTTTCTTTTGGTAAGATTCGGCAGTGTTTAATGACCTTCTTATTTTGTATTTCGTACTTTTTCAGGTGCCTTGAAAAGTTTCTCAAATTTATCAATAAGAACGCATACATCATGTGTGCAATCCACGGTAAGAATTTCTGTGCCAGTGCCAAAGACGCTTTCATGCTGCTAATGAGGAATATTATTAGAGTATTTGTCCTGGACAAGGTTAGTTGTTGATAAAAAACTATTTTGTAACTTAGGTATACAGTGTGGTCCAAATTAGTGTTGCATGCATGGGGATTTTGCTTATCTTGATAGATACGGGTTCGGTTAAATGGGGAAAGTTGTAGAGAATTTAATGAGAAACTCGCACCCGGTTTCCACATTGGAGTATCTCTTACCGTTTTCTGTAAAAATTGTGCAACACTGCATTTTTAACTTTGCCTTGTAGTTTATAAACCGAGCCAAAAATAAAACATTATTAAGGTACTTTTTTACGTACAATATAATGACGTATTCAGAAAAAATCTATCGTCATCTGTTTTCGAGTTAAGTATAATAACTTTGTAAATTCTTATTAACGCCATCTTGTTTTTTTTGTATCATAGGAAATAGCTTAAAAATCTCTTTTCAACGATATATTCATTGATGTAATTAGCGTCCTTAAGTTGTTCAACGTCCAACGATATATTCATTGGTATGATTAACATATTCCTAGGTGTAAAAATTGAATTTCTTTTTTCTGGAAAGTTTCGTCGCCATCATGAAAAACAAAAGATAATGGTAGCGCTAAGCGTGAAAGTCAAACTGATGCACTACGTGCTCTTAAATATAACAAATTTTTTTATTGCATCGCATTTCTTTTTAATCTTACAAAAAATGGCTGTAAACTACGACAATATGGAAAAGTTTGACATACCTGGACAGCCCAATAAAAGGTATTTCTCCAAACTTATTACAACTATACGTATGCATGGCAGTTTTGAAGCTTCCCGACGTAAAAATTATTAAAAGGACTATGTAAGCCGTAACCAAGAAATTGCAAATTGTTTTGATAATAACCCGAAATAACCAGCGTCTTAAGGACGTTAAGAAGTAAAAAATATGATCCTTATAAAGCAACTATTGTGCAAGGGCTTCACGAAGGTGATTTTCCAAGAAGAGTTGAATTTTGCATTGGCACATTGCCAAATGTTGAGAAGATGAAAACTTCAGCGGTAAAATCGTATGGACCGATGACACATTTATAAGCAACTGCGGTGCATGTAATAAGCACAATTATCACTACTGAGCTACCGAAAATTCTGTGTTACGTGCCCAGCGCAGGTTGCAGACAGGATTTGGCACTAATGTTTGGATTGACCGATTACCCGAGAAACTTGCTTCTTTGTAAATTCTCCGGTCGAGACACTCACCATACTAATGTTTGGCTTGGAATTTATGGTAAATTTTTTTCTCAATACCTACATATTCATCTACACAGGTACACACGCGTAGGCCTTTCGTTTCCTATTGAGCGCTGTTGAGATTTGCATTGATGTTATTTTGTTTTTCAGGGAATAGGTACCTTAATAGGTCCATTTTTTATCAACAATCCCTGAACGGCGAGAGATATTTGGTTCTGCTAAGAAATTTAATTCTTCCTGCAATTAGAGAAGTTGTACCCGAAAACGGTTTTCATAACATATGGTTTCAGCAAGAATTGAATGATAAAGAAAATTTTGAGGATCGTTTAATTTCAAATGGCGGCCCTATATCTTGACCTGCGCGGTTCCCGGATATTACACCTTTGGATTTTTTTCTCTGGGGAGAGTTAGGATACCGCTATATAAGATTTGTTGTTCTACAGTGACTTCTGCGCGACCAGTTTTTACTGTAGACTGGGCCCGCTTAAATGTTACCGCCCACAGGCATAGTCTTCTTTCAATCCACGTAAATAACTAGTCCCATAGATACGGAATTCACAACAACTTTGACACTTACCACAACCATTATCTTTTGTTTTTCATGAGTGCAACGAAACCTACCAAGGCCTACTTTGCGAAGAAATAGAAAACTCCATTTTTACACCTTGGAAACATGTTAGTGGCATCAACGGATACATCGTTGAAAAGGAATTTAAAAGCCCTTTCCTAGGATGCAAAAAAATAAGATGGCGTCCATAAGAATTAACCAAGTTATTCAATATAACTCGAGAACAGTTGACGATAGTTTTTTTTGAATACGTCACTGTATTGTACGTAAAAAAGTACAATGGAACTGCAGATAGCGGGTGTAGGACAATTAAACAGCTACTTCACAGTTGCGAATGCGCCAACGTTTCGATCTTTATTTAGATCTTCTTCAGGGCTTAATTCGGTTTGAGAAGCATGTCACCTAAGGGACAGAATCTGTCCTGGCGGTTGATGTTTCGTTTTGTCCTGAACTCGTGTGGTCGTTGCCTGTTTGTGGATTAATCATTGTTTTAATGTTATGTCCGGTAAAAGACATACATGTAGCTTAGGTGACATGCTTCTCAAACCAAATTAAGCCCTGAAGAAGATCTAAATAAAGATCGAAACGTTGGCGCATTCGCAACTGTGAAGTAGCTGTTTAATTGTCCTACACCCGCTATCTGCAGTTCCATTGTATTGAAAAGGACACAAAGCACACATATTATGTAAAAAAGTACCTTAATACGTTTTATTTTCAAAACTGCCTTTGGCTTGGTTTAGAAACTACAGGGCAAAGTTAAAAATGCAGTGTTGCACATTTTCCCATTTTTCCAGAAAACGGTAAGAGATACTCCAATTTGGAAATCGGGTACGAGTTTTTCATTAAATTATCTACAACTTTTCCCATTTAACCGATCCCGTATCTAATAATATAAGTAAAATCCCCATGCATGCATTATCAATTTGGACCACACTGTATACGTGCACTAAAGTTTGAGTCCGGGTTTATTCAACTTCTTTGTTTTTAAACATTGTTTATTAATTTTTAAGATGTTAAATCTATTTCATTTGATGTTTATCTTTTTAGAAATTATTAATGCTCAATTTGTAAGTTTAATGCTTAACTTATCTTTTACCAGTTAAGCACTAAGAAGAGGGAGAGCTACGGTAGGGTCGATTTTTTCAATTGATAAAACACATTTTAGTTTCTGATTTTTGGTTTTTTGGTGACATTTGACCAGATGAAAAGTTTTAAGAGTTAGGTAAGAGTCTGCGTAAACAATTTTAGAAATAAAGGATCATTGATAAAAATAGTAGGTAATTAAAAACAAGCAACTAGAGTAGGTGGATTTTCTTAATGTTTTCTGCTGATGTTGTAGTCACGTATGACCGTTTGAAAATGTTTTTCACATAATTCGACTTTAACGACTTCGTATTGTTACTTCCGGTATCGAAAAAAGTTCAATTTCGATGTCTAGTGAAGAGATCTTAGAAACTAGCAGAATTACGACGTGGAAGAAGAAACCGCAAAATTGAAATTTGATAATTGATATTTTTTTTAAATGGAGCTAGTCGAGTTATTATTAGTTATAAAGAAATGGTGTAAGTAATTTTACTCTGAACAAGATTAGCTATTCAGATTTTTTTGTCAGGTCTCATTTTTGTAACATGATATAACCAGGAGTGAAAAATAAGCATTTTGAAAAAGAAACCCTCCATTTATTGATGAAACGACGACACCAATCTAAAGCTGACCGAAATACCATTATTAGTAACTTACGTCTTTTTTTATCTTTCCATTAAAAAAAAGTAGTTTTAGTTTTATATTACAACTTAAAAATGACAACACACAATTTAAATTGTCAACAACAGTGGGTGTGACTACAGAAAAAGTCTGACAACTATAAACTCTTCGCCGAAATTTCCTTTAATTAAGTTTAAACTTCTTCAATGCTACAAAGGTATTAATTGGTCAGAACCCGAAAGGGCAAACATGAAACACACCTCACCTCAAATTTAAAAAACGAAATGGTACATTGTGGTGAAATATTAAAATTGAAGATAAAAAGATTAAAATAATTAACGCAATACAAAAAAACACGGTATGAGGATGACCGTGACTTTTCTTTGTTCGACATTATTAAGGATGTGGCATACATAACAGCTAGATGTACTAATGTCAAAAAAAAATCGTTAATGGCATAAAATTAAAACGAAAAATTATCAATGTACTAAAGCGGATAACGACACGAGATATTTTCCTGAAAAATAACTAAGGAATTGTGGTGATTAGATCAGGTAAATATAACTCTACAGTATTAGTAAACCCGAGTAAACATAAGTATAGTTTAAAAATGAACGCTCTAGTCCAAGATAAAAACACGTACAAATTGTTAAAAAGAAACCTCACAACTAGCTTGGAGAAGAAAGCGAATAAAATAGGCAACTATACATAGTGGAAGATCTCTTTGATAAAACTATCTACTACTTACCACAAAAAAACTCATTTCCTATAGGTTTTCAAAGATCCATGAGAATGGTGTTTCTCTCAGGATGTTATCTCGTGCATTTCATCACCATTTTATAAACTCTCCAAATTTACTGACAGAATTCCTCCAATTTGAGTACAGAATTTACTGTTCCTATAGAAAACTCCTTTGATTCTGACCAACTAATAGCTTCGTTTAAAAAAAATGTGTTTAAAAAAAATGTACTAAAGCGGATAACGACACGAGATATTTTCCTGAAAAATAACTAAGGAATTGTGGTGATTAGATCAGGTATAACTCTACAGTATTAGTAAACCCGAGTAAACATAAGTATAGTTTAAAAATGAACGCTCTAGTCCAAGATAAAAACACGTACAAATTGTTAAAAAGAAACCTCACAACTAGCTTGGAGAAGAAAGCGAATAAAATAGGCAACTATACATAGTGGAAGATCTCTTTGATAAAACTACCTACTACTTACCACAAAAAAACTCATTTCCTATAGGTTTTCAAAGATCCATGAGAATGGTGTTTCTCTCAGGATGTTATCTCGTGCATTTCATCACCATTTTATAAACTCTCCAAATTTACTGACAGAATTCCTCCAATTTGAGTACAGAATTTACTGTTCCTATAGAAAACTCCTTTGATTCTGACCAACTAATAGCTTCGTTTAAAAAAAAACTTTAGGCTTAATTAAACTTAAAATTAAAATTAAACGAAAAAAAAAAGTTTAGGATTAATTAAATAAATAAACGAAACGTCGGCGAGGAGTTTTAGTTTGAATTATGCCCTAATACGCCAATTTAACCAACTTTCTAAGTTAACAAATATCTACATATCCTGGGATGCAACATTCTACCTCACTTAAGTAGATTTATTTATAGAAATCGTCCAAATTTCTTTTTTTTTAATTATCTAGTAAGTCATAAACTTTTCCAAAAATGAGGAAGTGGTTTCATACTTGGTTGTGAAATGTCAAATGAAAAGGACGAGAGAACAAGAATCCATTTACTTTGATTATGTCATCCTTTTCTGTCAAAAAATCGTAACCTTATAAATGACCTGTTCTAATGAACACGGGGTATGTTCTATTTGAGATTTGGTGACCATATTATTGCAACTTGTTTGCAAAATTTTGGTGTGAATATGGCCGATTGAAATAAGAGGCAAGAAGCTTTTGAATTTCTAATGTTCCTTCTACATAGCCAACCAATATCTCTGTTAGTTTTATTAATTTCATTCAACTACATACTGTCTAGTTGGCTGTGATATATCAAAAGAAAAGGATGAAGGAAAAATGTTATCCTTTTCTGTCAAAAGTCCATGGCCTTGTAGATGATGTTTTCTAATACGCAAATCGTATATAATTTTTGTTTTCAGGTAACCGATTTCCTATTCTTCCTGAGCAAAGTGCTAGTAACGGCAGGTGTCGGTGCAGTGGCTTACGTTTTCTTTGCCACAGACATGATCGATTTCGTGGATAACTCTGAACTCAATTTCGGACTGACACCGGTGGTGGTCATCATGATCATTACTTATCTAATTGCGACGCTATTTTTCAGTGTGTACAGTATGGCCGTGGACACCCTCTTCCTTTGTTTCTGTAAGTACTGTTAATTTGAATCCTATTTACGAGTGTTGAAAATTATCTTTATCCTTCATTAGTGGAAGATTGTGAGAGAAACGATGGCAAGTCCAAGCCCTACTTCATGTCCAGGAATCTGATGAGGATATTTGGAAAAAAAAATAAGGGGCCAAAATATGAGTAATAAATATACTGAAAAGATTTTATTACTTAAACAATTAAATAAGGCTGTGAGAACAGTATACCTTAAAAACCCGATACCATAATAATATAGTACCTATACAGTGTTCAAGTAGTTGATTACATTTTAGAGTTATACCTATTAAGTCAAGTTTTATAAATATGATTATAATAACGTAATTTTATATAATGTGTGCTGTGTAACTATCGTATATACAAGTTATTTTAAATATCTAATAAAACACTCTTTTTATCGACTAATCTCTGTTCATCATTAGTCAAAAACCATTACCGGTGATTACGATCCTTGGATCTAATCGATTCTTGACGTATGCATGTGTTCTATAGGGATACATTTAGGGATAAGTGGAGGGTAATTCACTGGATCAAAAGGCATATTCAGCAACGCCCCTTTCAATGCAAATTCTATTAACTTAACGGGCTTCGACTGACAGTTTTTGTCCAATAATGTAATATCAAGAGGACCGTATTTTAAAAAGAGATATTTCCTTGCATTTTATTGAGTAAAATATCTCAAAATCATTACTTGAAAAATCCAATACAATTGAAATTAATGATTTCTTGCATAAAATAAGAAATCTGTGGAAGGTGCAGCTGGTTAAAGCAAGCTGCGGTTGGCGCGCAAATGGGCCAATGATCAGCTTTGCTTTGATTTCACTAGACTACTTGATTAATTAGGAAACGGTGCAGCTTCGACTGAAAATTTGTTCCCGTTCGTTCGTTATAACTTGCTACCGTCAACCGGAGATATATACCGGGCGTCCAGCAGAACCCTGGACATAGGAGATTAACATGGGAAATCGGTTTTCACCTTTTGTTGCTCCTGTACGGTTGATTTGATTGACAAACTTTTAAAAGTAAAGTTGTAGAGCTTAGGGTCAGATAGCATCTTGTAATTTGTTCAATACCTCAATTTTGGCTGTTTTTTGGAAAAACGCCTCGAAAAGTGCAAAAATTTGAATTTGGCGCGTCACCCCCGCCATGCATGTGCAGTGTCGCCAACAAAATAATTTCTTATGTCAGAGTCAGAGTCGATTTTCCTTTCTTATTTATTTTGAGGGACTATCATGTAGTAATTAACGTGATTATGCAGTGAAAATTATCCGAAAACCTGACGATAATGTTCTTAAATCATACGGTAAGTAAAAGTTCTGTTTATTATTATCATAATTAAAATCATTCCAATTTGTGTATGGCTGGTTGTCTAATTCATTTTAGTTTAGCAATACGACATGATGTTTTGTCTGTTGTGACCAATTATAGGTGTTCGTGGTGGTTGTTATTGAGGTGAATTCATCTATCTCCAAATGTTTTAGGTACTTAAAAAGTGTCTATTTTGCAGTGCTGTGTGACGCGAGGCCCCATCCTGCATGTAAAAAACCCATGTTAAGTGCTGGATATGAAAGACAAAATCTCATTGGAAAACCACATACAGTGTGCCCCAAAATGCCAATCCACACATTAACAACTTCTCGACGTTGGTCTCGGTTGTCCTGCACTGTATGTGGATTTTCGAAACTCATTCATTTTATTGATTTGAGTCACCCATTAATCCAAATTAACATTCATTGGTGGAACAAATGTTTATAGCAAACAAGCAAGACCAGTAAGCAGATAGTGATGGATGTTTGATCTGCTAAGATCAGATTCTTTCATGTTTTATCTATGTATCTGGAGACTATAGTGCCTGTGGAAAAACTCTTATCAGTGACAACAAATCTTAATAAAGATGATACTGTTTTTATAAGAATAATTGTTGTTATCTGTGTTATTACCTAAATTTATGTTATATTTCTTTTTCATGTCCACTTGTTAATTTCTTCCGTTAAGAAATTTATGTATCGATTGATTATGAAAATATACTTATTTTGGTACTTGTTGCATCCACTTTTTCACACACAATTTCCCCGAAATAAAAATGTAATGTGTACAAAAAAAAGCTTGTATTTATTGATATTAAAGGTAACGATTCTCATTTGTTCACTTTGACAGCAAAAAACAATTGAACATCGAAATCAGGAACCATTTTGTTGATACAGTGTAAAATTTTATTTTTATTATTTAAATGTTTCATTAGTTATGAATTTTGAGGAGGGAAAACTTGTTTTAAAACAATACTGGTCAGGTAATTCCTTTTCTCAAATTCGAGACAACATATTGCTGCATTGTTTCCTGAACGACCAATACCAGCACGCAGTTCACTTCAGGCCGAGGTTGCGCGTTTTGAGGAAACTGGGAGTATTAACCCGATATGTTCCTGTGAGCGAAAGCGATGACTTCAAGCTGGTGCAGCTCCAGACAATGAAAATGTGGCAAAACTTGTTGTTCTTGCTACAGTAAACGATGATCCTTCCAAGAGTATTCTACAGATTGGCCAAAAAACTGGAGCAGATCGACCATCCATAATTATTTGCAAAAAGAAGGTTTTAAAAGCTACAAAAAAAAAACATAAAAAACTCTTACCTACCGACCTTTTCCCCTGAATGGAGTTTTGTGAAATCCTGACCGAAAAAATTATTGCAGCTTCAAAATTTGTTAGAAACATTTGTTTCACAGATGATTGCTCGATTGGATTGACCGGCTCTTTAAATCAACAAAATGATCAGATTTGGGCACTCCAAAACCCACATATAGTTCATGACAATCGGGACCAACGTCGAGCAACTGTAAACATGTGGATCGGCATTTTGGGGCGGCATGTTATCATTGTTCATTGACGGCAGTTTCGGCGTCAACAAATATGACAATATGCTTCGCAATGACATTTTGCCTGCTGTAGAAGCCCTCCAGTCATTAGAACGGGTTTTTTACATGCAGGATGGAGGTCTTGTCACACTGTACTGCAAAATAGACGTTATTTAAACGAAACATTTGGTGATAGCTGGATCCGAAAGTTTAGAGCAATTAATTGGCCACCTCGCTCTCCGGATTTGAATCCCTGTGATTTTTTTGTTTGGGGATTCATTCAAGATCGCCTCTACCAGAGAAATAAACAATATGCTAATGATCAAGATTTGAAACTTCCCGTTCAAGAAATATGTGGTCGTCACTGTTGTGATGTTGGACAATACATGTCTCAATTTTGAACATAGACTTGCGTATTGTACCTCTGCAGACGGTGGTCATTTTGAACAATTTCTCTGATGAGATGTGGCACATCTAGTCTTGTATTTTATTTATGTGGTTATTGTTCTTGTTTACCTCTGTGTTTGATATTAAACATATGGGTGGTTGTTCACTTTCTTTGTAGTATATAATTAAATGGTTCCTTTAAGAGCCGCCGATCCGTATTTTCTTTTCGCTAATTCCACGATAACTCAGTTGTAGAGTACAATCACATTTCAGGCTTGGTTCTTGGTTTGCTCAACAAATGTATCCACCCAGACACCCAACTCGCCGCCCTTAATAATTTCGAACATTAACCTAGCTTTTAGCGGTACCAATGACAAAGACAAGAGACATATAATAAATTTTTGCAATTTTCGAGGCGTTTTTCCAAAAAACGGCTAAAACTAGGGTATTGAAAAAATTACAAGATGATAGCTGACCATTCGCTCTACAACTTTACTCTTAAAAGTTTTTCAATCAATTCAACCGTACAGGCGCAAAAAAATAAAAACCGATTTCCTATGTTAATCTCCTATGTCCAGGGTTGTGCTGGACACCCGGTATATGGAATAGCAGGGGCTGTATGGAAATTCCGGTAGTAAATTCAAATTGCCGCCCTTAGTTTGTATGCCTTGTATGCCTTTCTACAACTATTAGTAAAACTTCAGTTTGAAGTTAAAATACCAGTAATGACGTAGATTGCATTGTTACCTGACAGATAAACAATGCAATGTAGATCATATCTGGTGTTTTAACTTCAAACTGAAGTTTTACTGATAGTTGTAAAAGCCACCATTAGTAGTAGCCCTATCTTTGTGCCGAGAATGCTTTACAAAAGCGGGTAGCAAAAAGAATAAAAGTTAAATTACTTCGATTCTTTTAGTTTAATTAAGATTTTTGGGTAGATACTTGTAAAAGGCAAACAGTTTGATTTGTAGTGAAAAAGATGTGGAAATTGTACAGTGTCAACCTATTGTTTTCTTTGCACATAACCGCTACAATAAAAGGGCATTTTGTTTAAAAAAAAATAATAATTTACGAGCATACAAAAAGTATCTAGTTTTTGCACTGATTTTGATGTAAAAAGTGACCTTTCAGTGCACTAGGGTTATAAAATTTTTATCGCACGCTATGTTTACATATGTGCATTTGTTTACATTCAAGTTCTTTTCTTCATTCAATCATTTATCTTTACAATCACATCAAGTAAATGCCAAGTCTCTGATAACAATTTCAATTTTTATTAATATTGTAATGACACAACACATAGAAAGGAAACACAAGTAACACTACTTAATTGTCAGGTGTTACCACTAATATGCATGTCCATTTTGCAGTTCTTGTAATTGGTTATTGTAATCTGTGGTACACGATATAAACCTGGTGAAGTTTCGCTTCTTTCTAAGTTAGCTAGTGCATCCAGGCAGTTTCTGTCATGTCCGAGGCTAACTCCATCGTATAAGGGCTAGAAGTACATGGATTTGCTTTTTCTAATTCTAAAGTTCTATTGCAGCTGGTAATTGTATTTCCAATAGACTCTACCACATAGGATTCTGCCACGGTGTTACTTTTCCAGCCCCCGTGTCGTTTGAGAGATAACACATCTCCTCCAGCGTTAGCAAAAGAGTGTAGCAGAAGACCTAATAATTAAAACAGTAATGAAATACACGTATGAGCTACAGTATATATTAATTGCACCTCCGAAAACAATGGCCAGTTTACTCGTGTGGGATATTTAGCAATTCAACTCGGTATTTTTCCAAAAGTGTTAATTCCAACCGGCTGGGTAAACCATTTACCGTTGCGATAATAAACACATAATGTGATCGATCATGTGGTGTACTTGTAGATCTGAGGGATAATTATCTTTTATAATATCCAATTATTTGCGTGATATCTTCATTTTCAAAAGTCGATTTTCGATTTTCAACATTTTCGACTCGAACAAAAGTTCGAGGATTGTTGGTTTTTGTTTTTGGTATTTTTACTACTAGCATGCTACCGGAATTTTCTACATTCTAAACACTCATTTTAACAAATTTCTTCCTTCTGCATGCCCCCGCTATTCCAAACACAGCTACGACCTAGAAATTTACAACAGCATTATAAATAAGAAAATTTCACACCTACGTTCTTTAGCCAATCAAACGCCGGATTTTCGGTTGGTTGCTATGGCAACTTACAAAATTTTTCGGAAATTTTTGACGTTTCAAGACAATTAAGATTTGATAAATTCGAACGAACTTCACGCGGCAAGTTCGAACAACCGAACCCTATAGTCCTGAATTTAAACGAGATTTTCATTAACTGTTCCAGTGTTTCGCGCCGGCCACGCTCCACCGGGATTTACTAATTAAATCGTTTCAAAACCGCTCCCCTGCCCCGGCCCCTTTATTCGGGGCGAATTCGCTAAGGCGCTTTGTGGTCTGTCCATTCAGTCCCAAAGCCTTTACTAGTTTATTCTATCGAAACGTTTAATTAGACTTCAGTTTGTAGCTGCTGCTATCTTTTTCCATCGTTCAAGTAGCTCCCGAGCGATCCATTGCTAAATCCATTAGTTTAATAAATTAGGTCTATGTATGTGCATCATACGTGGATGCTCAATCCTCCCCTAACCGGGCGCGTGTATATTGATCAAATTAGGTAAAAGCTGCAGAGGGAAAAAATGGAATAAAAAAAGAGAAAAACAAGGGCCTCCGGGTCCGTTGGCAACGGCTCCGCCCTGTTATTTTTAATTCTCTCTCTTATTCGTTCTACACAAAAGAATTAATTCATTACTGCCTGAGGCATTTATTTTTTAATTTGCGCCAAACGACTTTACAGGGTTGGAATAATGAAGAGGATGGAAATGGGCGCGAGAGGCGCAAGAAAACCACGAGAACATCATGTCACAATGTGAAATCTGCGGAAATTTGTAGTGACTAATTAAATAATATCCCTAGTTCTTTAGAAATCGTCATCAAGAAGGCTATGAGTTTTTGTCAGAAAAAGATGACAATCTAAGTATATGGAATTTTGTTCTTCCATCCTTTTCTTTTGACATTTCTAGTCAACTAAACT
The DNA here is from genome assembly GCA_951812265.1 of Taphrorychus bicolor. NCBI lineage: Eukaryota > Metazoa > Arthropoda > Insecta > Coleoptera > Curculionidae > Taphrorychus > Taphrorychus bicolor. The sequence goes on from OX638297.1 coordinate 40,330,452, forward strand.
GCAGGCGAATTGCTTTGTATACTCGATTTTTGCACCAAGTCTGACAGAGCATAACTCTGTCAAACCAACGGACAAGTGGACCAACGGATTTCTTCAGTCGAAGCGAATTTGAGTAGACTCGTCCTTGTACTATTTTACGTGGCTATGTTACGTGGCTATTTCCACTCTGTATAATTGGACCAGAGTAACTTACTTTATTTAAACTTACATACTACGGACATTAGTGCCAGGACAGGTCTACTCAAATTCGCTGTGTTCCAAGAAATCTATTGATCCATTTCAGAGTTATGCTCTGTCAAATTTAGGGCAACAATCAAGTGTTGCAAAGCAATAGGCCAGCAGTTTAGATGAGGTTTTCAAATAAACACCCCCTACATCCTATAATATTTTCATAGTGATGCAAGTGCATAGGCAAAATTATTGCTAAGTTTATATGAGTGATAGGCATTATCGATAAATTTCTCTAATCGATTAAAAAAATCGAATGATCATTAGACAGATGATTTGATAAAAAGTCGTTAAAATTGTTCGAATGTTCAACGACATCAAAAGAATGTTTGCGCAAGAGAAGACAAGACAATGCAATATAGAAGTTACTTTTGTCTTGTTTCTGAAATCAAGATAAAAACTGCGTCAAGACATGACACAACAGTGTCAAGAGAACGTTACATCTTGTCTTGTCTCGCTCATGCGCCAAGTTTGGGCGAATTCCAAAACTCAATAGATCATCTACCGGGTAGATCAGTCCCCTGCTTTATCCATTAAATTGCTAGATGGCCATCACATGACCAGCTTAACGGGTAGATGACCTGGTAAATTTTGGAATTCGCCCTATTTGTCAACTCTATATTATTAGGTGGTGCATACACTTGATTTGAATGAGAAAGAACAAATTCAAATTAAAGGTTTTTGGGAAAATTTAGATTAGGGCTAAAATAAGTTAAAAAAATGACACAAATCGTCTAAACATGTATATTTGGAGTCTCTGGGGAATATTCAGGATAGAATTACTAAAGAAGGATAGAATTCTTTAAAGGTGATGCAAGTCCAAGATGTTTCGCTTAAGGATAGAATTACTAGGACTAAAATCGATTAAAAATGACGCACCTCATCTAAAAAATGCAAAATTTGATGTTGAAAACAGTCACGCTAGAAATTAAAGTCGGTGAAATTTACTCAAATGAGCAAAAATGCAAATTTAAAGAGTTTGGAGAAATTCAAATTAAGATTAGGTATGGCCAAAAGCTGTTGTGGCCAAAAGCAATTACTCAAAGCGTCAAAAAATGCAGATTAAAAGTTTATAGAACAATTCAGATTAAAATTAGGGTAAAAAGTGTTTACAATTTTACACAAAGTATCTAAAAGTGCAAATTTGGAGTTTTTGATGAAATTGAGGTTACAATCAGGACTAAAATCGATTAAAAAAATAAACCACTTTGTCTAAAAATGTTAATTTCGATGTTTTTTTAAAAAGTCAGGCTAGGATTAAGGGCAAAATCGATGAGAAATAACTCAAAACTCGTAAAAATACAAATTTGGAGGGTTTGGAAAAATTCAAATTAAGACTATGACCAAAATCAGTGAAAAATTACTAAAGGCGTCAAAAAAAGAAGATTAAAAGTTTCTGGGCAAATTCAGGTTAGTATTGGGGTCAAAAGTCATTAAAAAATTACACATAGCGCCCAAAAATGCAAATTTGGAAATTTTGGAGAAATTGAGGATAGAATCAAGACAAGAACCTACTAAAAATGAACTACTTTACTTTATCTAGAAACGTAAATTCCTATATTTTATGAGAAAGCCAGTACAGAATTACGCCTAAAATTGGTGAATAGTGACTCAAGCGTGTAAAAATACACATTTTGAGGGTTTGTAAAAATCCAAAAAAATTACTCAAAGCGTCAAAAAAAAATAGATGAAAAGTTTTCAGCAAATTGAGGTTTAGAATTAGGTTCAAAAGTAATTGAAAAATTACACAGAACTTCAACAAAACAAATTTTTCTACAATCGAGCGTAAAACCTCATTTTGCTCTTTCCAATGAAAGCACAAAAAGGTGTTTTTCCGAGTAATTAGTGAGGTGTTATTTAATACATTGTCAATTAAAATTATTACTGAATGTATTATGAGTGTATTTTATTGGCATGTATTAGATGGTATGGAAAGAAATTATTACATTTTCATGAGAAAATGTAAGATATTCAAATCGATTTCAAAACGTTTTGTTTTGCTTCTTGACGTTACTGATTGACAAGAACAACAGGACTTCAATATGTGACAGGTGACAGAATATGACAGTTGTACGTTTTGTTTATGTTTATATTTATTTTGCTACTGGCTAATTCTTGTCAGTATTTTTTATGATCGCCAGAATTATTAAATTTTCTAATAAAAATAACTGGCAATATTTGCGTAGTTCTTGATTTTTCTAGTTCATAAATATGTTTTCGTCTAGTGTTCGAAAAAAAAAGGTTGATTGTGGCTATATTGCAAATGTTAATAAGTGTAACTTTTATTGTGTTTGGAAGAAGAAACGGCAAGGCTGAAACACAGACGAAAATATAGTGCTTTTATGGAACAAATTAGGTGTACCATATTAAACTTTATGCAAAGTGGTGAAAAAATTCGTAAGAGAAAACGTTAAAAAGATAAGCGATGGTGGCGAAAGATGCGAAATTGCCAATGGTGGGAGGAAACTGTACAGAAACATTTTACAGATGAAGATTTTATAAACAATTTTAGAGTTATCAGACTGTGAAGGCTTTCACGGCCGGTCATAATACTATCTAAAGTGTCCACCTATTTGGAGCCATGGAAAGGGCGAACTTCCTCTTACACCTAAACTCTATTAACCCAAAAATCCAATTCACTATCGAGATAGAAAAGAAAGATCGCCTACCGTTTTTGGATGTTTTGGTGGCAAGGAGGCCGAATGGAAAACTTGCACATACCGTGTATAGAAAACCAACACACACTGACCGATACCTCAACAACGGATCAAACCATCATCCAAGGCAGAAAGGGGAGTCATAGAAACTCTGTCTGTGAGATACAAGAGAATTTGTGATCCAGCCGAATTAGAACGAGAAATGAAGCATCTGGAGAGAGCCTTTGGTTGGAATGGATACAGCAAGCAGGAGTTCGATAGAGCCGTGCGCACAAAGAATGTTGAGCGACAGGAAGCAACAAAGGGAGATGATGTAGAAAAGCGCGGTTGGGCTACTCTACCATACATCCATAAAGTCACGGACAGGATTGGCAGGCTACTGGAAAAGCACAAGGTTAAGACTGTCTTTAAGCCCACTCGTACAATTCAACAGAGCTTGAGATCGGCTAAAGACCGCAGAGATCCCCTATCAGCATCCGGAGTGTATAGCGTTCCATGCAGCTGTGGCTCTGTATACATATAAAACGAAGTGTCAACACGAGGACCACAGAACACAAAAGGAGTTGCAAGCTGGGACAAACGCAAAAGTCAGCAGTAGCAGAGTACGCTCTCTCTGAAGGTCACAACATCCTTTTTAATGAGGTGGATATCCTACATCAATCACAGCGCTACTATCCGAGACTAACGAGGGAAGCCATTGAGATCTTTAAACGCGAAAACAATTTCAACAGGAAGGAGGGGATTACGTTTCTAAATGCAGACTGGAAGCCAGTTCTGCGACACAAGTCGAGCGCGTCGAAGCCCCGCGCCACCACCCCCACCCCGGCCCCACCACTGCGACCTGACGGCGGCGGTACGAATACCACGGAGCGTGCTACAGTCGAATCACTATCATTCATCGTCGGGAAGCAAGCGAGATTACTTCGCCCACTGCCTCATCGCCTTTGGTAATGTCTGCCGCAGTAGTAGACGAAACGTCAGGAAGCAATTCCATTGGGCCACGGCTTACATCTTACAGCCCGGAAAACACTTTAGATAGTAATTTTAGAGTTAGTAAAAAAAACTCATCACTGAGAATGAGAAGTTCTGGGGGTATATATATTAGTTTCACTCTCTTCAATAATTTGACTGTCAGGTAAATTAATGAAACTTGAGAGTTCTTCAGGTGCAATATTTGCATCCACATCCACTGCAATCTCAACATGCTGACTCTCAACAAATGTAGAGGGCCGACTACTCATCTCAACATCCTGACCAGGGGGCCGGCTACCTGAGGGCCGACTACTCAAAAACTTATCCAGTAAGGCAAAATAGTCACACTCAATCCGCCGGGACCCACTTAGAGTGTTATTTTTTTCTACAACTAGTGTCAGCAGTCTTCAGTGCCTTCCACTTGCTTTTAATTTGTTCCCCTGATTTGTTACAAAGCCCGTTTTCACTCATACGCTCCTCCACCAACTTGCCATTTTTGTATCTTTTTCCATCAAAAAGTTGGCAGATTTTTTGGTCTCGAAAAATCTCCAACATGGTCCGTACTTCTATGTCCTCCCAAATGGTTCTAGTTGTATTTGACATCATTTTCGATTACTCCCAACTTTTTATTGTTCAAAAGAAAAGATTTAAATTTCAAAATCAAAAATAACACAAACACAACCTCAAAAATTTAAATAAAAGTACAAACGGATATTTTAAAATTGACACATGACTTTGGAAGTTTGACAAAGCACTTTCGCCAAGTCTGTTTAACCTATCACTTGTCACTTCACTACGAACTCGATCTGTTTTCATGAAGAACCACCTAAATTCGATCCCGATACGATTCCCGAAAACGGTGTATCGACCTTGGACTCAAATCGAATGTATTTCCTGGTTTCATGAAGTATTCAATACCAAAAGTGAATTTAAATCGATTTCAATCTGCCATGAAATCGAGGTGTGTAATTCGAGCTTAAAGTATTTTTGTCGCTCTTAAGTAACTATCCGCGAAGGTTTTGAGAAACTCAGGTTAGAATTAGGACTAAAATCGATTAAAAATGAACCAGTTAATCTAAAAATGTAAATTTCGATTTTTTATGAGTGGCCAGCATTAAGGCCAAAATTCGGGGGGTTTGGAGAAATTCAAATAAAGATTATGGCCAAAATCGGTAAAGTTATGGCAAAAATTACTCAAAGCATCAAAAGAACAGATCAAAAGCTTCTGGGCAAATTCTTCTAAGGATTAGTTGTAAAGTTGTTTAAAAATGACCCATTTCAACTAAAAATTACTATTTTGATGTCTAGGTCGGGCTAGGCTTAAGCCCAAGATGAGTGAAAAATGAATCAACGCGTGTGAAAATGCAAATTTGAAAGGTTTAGAAAAATCCAAATTAAGATTATGGCAAAAATGAGTTAAAAGTTTGGATTTGAATTAAAAAAAAATTGTTAAAATGAATGTTCCATTTTATTTAAAAATAACAATTTTCATTGTTTACTTGTATTTCTTTAGGAAGTCGGGCTAGGATTAAGGCCAAAATCAATGAGAAATGGCTCAAAGCGTTTAAAAGTACAAACTTGGAGAGTTTGGAGAAATTCAAATTAAGATTATGGCCAAAATTAATTAAAAATTACTCAAAGCGTCAAAAAATGCAGATTAAAAATTCCTGGACAAATCCAGGTTAGGATTAAGTTCAAAAGTGGTTAAAAAATTACAGGGAGCTACAAAAATTGCAAATTTGGAGTCTTTGGTGACGTTCGAGTTAGAATTAGAACAAAATTAATAAAAGGTGACTCACTTGGTCATAAAATGCAGCTTAAATTAACTTACGATTCATTATCGGCGACAATACAGGGTGTTACAGTATAACTATTCCTAATTTTCAGAAATGACAGAGTGCACTCAAATAAACATTTTTTATTAATGAAGTAGTGTGCGGAAATATACGATGTGGTATCGATTGCCGAATTCTTCGAAATAATTGTGGACGTTCACGAATGTCGTCAAAGGCCAGAATAATTCGAGCCTCTAGCTCTTTTTCTGTATTAACATATGTCCCATAAACCAGTGATTTAATATGTCCCCAACCCCAAACACAAAAATCAAGTGGAGTCATATCTGGTAAACTAGGAGGCCAAGAAATCGGCCCCCTCTTTCGATCCATCCCTTTGGAAATTGTTCGTTTAGATAATTTCGGCAGTTTTAATGCAATGTGTGTTGGCTCATTATCATGCTGGAAAATAATGCTACTTCGAATGTTAAATGGGACATTTTTAAGCAACCCTAGTAGATTGTACTGTTTAGAATCAAATTCCAAATATGATTAAGGCGTTTGAAGGGTCGGTGGTTGAAATGAAAGTCTTCTTTCCAAGTGGGTCGACGTTTCGCAATGGTTTTATTGCATCCTCAGGACCCTAAGCAATAACAAAATAGAATAGATTCTAGGTGTCACAGTACTATTATTCTTTATATAAATATAAAATGAGATGTACAATGATGACTCCTACATTCACAGTTAAACCAAACAATTACAAAAAGGGTAAAATAATGCACTTCAATTTGGGGTAGACTTTCACGTCACTTAAAAACATATATTTAAGAAACCAAAAAACAACAAAACAGATTAAAATGATGGGCAGCACGGCAAAAAGAGACGCAACCACAGGACGCATGCAAAACAGTACTAACTAATAGTAATAGTATCAGCTATGTGCTCAGATTGTGATGGGTTGGTTCCCTTATGGTATTTTGGTTTTTATTGCGATCTAAGCAAGACTTACAACTTAAGAAAACAAAGCGATATCTCTTCTCTAATTCTCATGAAACAAATGATAATATGATTATCGACCTGATCTGATCGGTCGATGTGTATCGACCATTCTTTACAGATGCAAATCATTTCGTTTAATAGGCTCTTTCTCAAGTTTAGTTGGGTTATCTTAGTGACTTCGAAGTTAAAAGCCGTGGCCTTTTTCTATTTTATGTTCTACTAGAGCTGCAGGATTCTTTTTTAGAGCGAATTTTTTTAGATATTTTTTGTGTTCATATGTTCGTTGTTTGAGTTATCTGCTAGTTTGTCTGATGTAAGTCTGTTGACAGTCTGCACACGAAATTCTATATACTACGCCTGACGACAACCAGATTTCATTCTTCGATTGGAGTTTAGATATGGTAAGATATGCTTTTTTAATGTGTTTTCATTTTTTTGTGTTATATTAATGAGTTGATTTTTGCTTTCAAGAGTTTTCTTTAATCGTTGTGCTAAACCATTTACGAAAGGGATTTTTAAGTAAAATTTTTGATGGTGCGCGTCCTGGTTTGCGTGTGTAGAGTTGCTATTCATAATTTGATCAATAAGTGAAGGCGGATAGTTATTTTTAATCAACATTGTTTTAATGTAATTGAGGTTTTTTTGATAAAACTGGTTATCCGAAAGTTGCAAGGTTCTGTATTTTAACTTTTGGTTAAGGTTAATTTTCTGACTCATGGGATGTTCAGAATGATAGTTTAAGTATCATTCTGAGAACGTTGGTTTGTGGTACCAATCAGTAGTTATGAGCCATCCTCCAATCGTATCACTTTGACATCCAAGAAAGGTAAACTATTATTATCTTCTTTTTCGATAGTGAATTTGTACCTTTCATGAGAGTTGTTAAAAATATAAATAATCTCGTCACATTTGTCACACAAAATGTCAAAGTCAGATCTCCAACGCCTACTTGACGGCAATAATAAGTGAATGGTTCATATTTGGGAACAAGAAAGCGACATCTAGAGACATTAAAATGCATCGTTCTGAAATTTTATTATTCCGTATTTGCTGACAGAATGTGAAGGAATCTTGAATTTGGCTTGAACGTGTGAAGGAATCTTGATCTGTCACAAAAGTCTTTTTTAGTATAGTGCTAAGGAATTTGGTATAAAGGAGAGATAAAATAAGACACTATTGGTCTCAATGGAACATTGACCTAATGGACTTTGGGTAAAAAATAAATTTTGGGTGATGTCCCATTGTTGCATTTTAGAGTTTTCGCCTGCTCTTTTAATATTAATTTGTTGCTTGACAATAGATCGATGTGTCTGTTAAGTTTATTTGTTATTTCGGTTGTGGGCTCTTTATTAAGTATGTTGTAGATGGAAGTGTCATCTAATAATTCTTTGGCCTTTGTGTAATACCCTAATTTTGTCATAATGAGTTTTTAAGTTTTTGTTTGGTTTAACTGTCAATGTTAGAGTTACCACCTTCAAAGAAGGCTCATTTCGGAGATTTTGTAGCGAAGCTACAAATAGCGCCCACTTTTTGGTACATTGTGACTCAAATTTCCCTTCTAAACTAAAGATTTGCTAGAAACAATTTTCTATTTCATTCACCACCTTTGTTAATTGAATTAATATATCTTGAAGCAGATATTTTGTTTTCCGCAAATCCTATTTTTTTAAATAAATACTGTGTGCGCAAAACTAAACTAAACAAGTACGAGTAGGTACTAACAAAGTAGTAACTAACCTGCTCTTACTTGTTCAGTTTAGTTTTTTAGCGAATTACCTAATTACTTCAGATATTATTGTCTATTTTTAAGTAAATCCTGTGTGCGCAAAAACTAAACTAAACAGGTGCGATCAGGTGATAACGAAGAAGAAACCAACTTGACATGACTTGTTTATTTCCTTAGAGAACTATCTATTTACTAAATAGTTCCCGAACATATATTGTCTATTTTTTAAGTAAATCCTGTGTGCGCAAACACTAAACAAATTAGATACGAGTGGGAACTAACGGAGGAGTAACTAACTAGTTAGTTACTCCTCCGTCTAAAGTGACTCCATCTAAAGTGACCTATTTAGTATATTTTTTTAGCGAACTCCCTAATTACTACAGATATTGCCTATATTTTTTAAGTAAATCCTGTGTGCGCAAAACTAAACTGAATAGGTACGAGTACATACTACCGAAGAAGTAACTAACCTGCTTTGACCGGTTTAGCTTAATTTGTCAGCGAATTACTTAAAGACTACAAATATTGCCTATATTTTTAAGTAAACCCTCTGTACGCAGAATCTAAACAGGTACAAGCAGGAACTAACGATGGAGTAACCAAACTGAATGACCAGATGTTAAGTTTGTTTCTTTAGCCAACTATCTAATTACTATAGATAGTATTTATTTTTTAAGAAAATCCCTGTGCGCTTTGTAATGTCATACACAGACGGTAGATAGAACTTAACTCTAACAGCTTAACTGGCGCAACTGGGGCCCATCGCAAGTTTCTCACAATAGGTACTGACCAACTTCCCAATTAAAACTTCCCTTTGTGCTGACTATTAGGCACAATGGTCTTTGTATAATATTGTCACAAAATAATCAACCAGTTTTAGATCCAAATTATGCTGTATGTGCTGAATGTGCTGCTAATTTTAGCTTAAGTTAAATCGGTTCTTATGTAAATAAAAATGATAAGAATTTCTAAAAACCGAGTAAGTTTATATAACTTTTATAATGCTTTGACAAAAAATATCCATGTTACTCGTGTCGCTTTCTCCCTCGCTTTAGATGAAAAGACAAAACACATCAATTTTTGAAATTGCACTCACCCGGCTGCGTCGTCGCTCCGCTCGGGACAATGAAAAAATATAAAAAGTTTGTTAATTAAAATGGAAATCTCGGAATATGCCAGGCAACAATGGCCAACAATGTGTGGATCGTCACCTCCGGTTAACACGATACGGAAGCCGGAGCGAGACGACTGGAAAAGTGACTTTCCAGATGAGACCTACGATGCTACGAATATTCGAAAGTCAAATGGATGAGAGTGCTAAAAACTTGTACATTTATGGTTCACATTTTGCGCTTAAGATTTAAATTTTTTTTTGATGAGTAAGTAAAATTATTGAATGTGATCAGTGCTAGCCTACACTAATTTTTAACTATATAGAGAGTGTTTTTTTAAGATGAGCCATAGAAATTTCCATGCAATAGGTTTCTAAAACTTTTATCTAATAAATCATAGCAATTTTTACAAAAAAAAATAACCTCAGCTACGTCACAAAGTTGCCTAACATTCAATCCTATGGAGTATCTATAAGAAAAACATTAATTTTTATTTTCAGCAAAAATTTTGCTAAAATTCACTGACAAAGACAGCTAATGTGAATTGAAAAGCATTACCTTTCGACCCATTTCAAACAATTGTCAATCAAAAACAAGAGTATAAGATTTATATAAGATTTAGTGTGGCAAGTATAAGATTTACTGTGGCACATTTGAAAAAAAAACTTCGACTCTCATTGTATACAGACCCTATGACTCATCCTAAAAAAAAAACACCAAGCACTGTATATGTAAACTGCAGTTCTTTTCCCATTTAACCCATATCGAAACTGCACAAGTTCTCGCCACTAATATTCGGAAAAAAATTTACTCACCCTATTATTACATCCCGATTCTTGTTAATTTTCGTTTTTAATTCATCAAATTTCATTACCTCATTCACTTATTTTTGGCATCTTGTTACCTTTGAAATCTTAATTTTTTTTACCTATTTCTTTTCGGCACATGTTGAGAAGATACGATAAAAATGTCAAAGTCAGATTTTCAACGCCTACTTGATGACAATAATAAGTGAATGGTTACTGTCGTATTCTTAGGAAAATAATATGTAACTGATTTGTTTTTTTTTTTAATTGTAAATTTGAGACTAGTAGGTTGAAGAAAATGTCACCAAACGCTCAGCTACACTTTTGGTAAGCAATATACACGTATAAAACCCTTTATAAAAATGAATGCATTTTCTTTCTCATTCTGTTATTGTTCCAGAGCGGGAAAGCTTAAAAGCTTTCAGTCACGCCCCATGCTATTCATGCCGAGCAAGAGCAAAAACTTCCTAAATCAAGAATATTTTATGCTTCGTGTTTTACTATACAGGGTTGTTCAAATTCTCCGCTCGTCATTGGGATTTCGTAAACTGTAAGAGATACGAATTTTTTTATGCCATATATGGAACTTTTCTGGGGTTATCAATTTCAGTATTTTTTAATATGGCTCTTAAATTTGACTGCCAAAAATTTAAAGTTATTTTTATTTACAATTTCAATGGCACATATGTAAAATTTTATGTTTACGTTTCAGTTTATGACCTATTTAATGATTTACTTACTTTTGCACAAAGTACCTATACGGGTTTTTGAAATTCGTTACCTATGACTGGAATCTCGGCAATCGTAAGATATGAGCATGAGATTAAAAACATATTAATTTTAAATAAGAATCCAACTAATTCCGGACATATTCAAAAAAAAAACGAATTTTAGTTTTAATTTAGTTTTAAGCTTTTCTGCTAACACTTCAAGAGTATTAACAGAAGTTTTGTAAATCAAATTTTATTTTCTGTTGAGCCATTTTTTCTACAAGATGTCGTAACAACATTCAAAACAACATTCACTTTTTTTTATTCAGACATGACTTCTTAAATATATTTCTAGGAGGCCCTTAAAAATCTCTTCAAATAAGTTCTGAATAAAATATAATAATCCGAATATTTCCAGAATATTTCTTTCGAATAGTTCCAGAATATTGAATATTACGATTTCCGATATTCTTATAATATCGAAGTCTTATAGTCTCTGTAAAAGTAATTAAATACTAAACTGCTCTTTAGATCAACCGAGACAAGCAATTTTTTGGGTAATTTTTAAAGTATCGTCATTTCCAAACGGAAGAACGGATTTAACTGCGAATTGCGCCGTTTCGAATTTTATTTAAATAGAATTTTGCTGAATTCGAGCTTTAACTTTAGTTTTTTCCAGTGGTGTTATACAGTGGGAGAAGAAACGTGTGCAAAAAAATGGAAATTTCTAGTTAGCGCCAATACGCCAACAAAATTTTTTATGTTCATTCTAATATGACAATGTTAGATGAGGTTAATATCTCGGGATTTTCGATATACCTACTACCTGGTCCAACACAAATATCGCGGTACATAAGCGGACTAAAAGTACGTCATTTGTTTTCTCCATACGTACACCTAAAGTGGGCTTTCTAATCCTGAGACCAAAAAAGTAGCAAAAAAGTCCTAGGCAGTAAAATTAAAGTCAAAAGTCACCGTTACTGTCATGGTGGCGCATATATAAACGATTTTAATTCACCAAAATTATGTCATCACTAGATGACACCAGATAGACCGATCTGAGTGTATTGCCATCTTTACATTCTTATGGTAAAAACAAAGGACAGGAATACTCTCAGAGCACTCGAGAGCACCACCCGAAACCGTTATTAGTCGAAATCGCATAGTTTCTCGAATTCTGAATTCGTCTGTTAAATGTCATGCGCGTCATTATATTTATCTGTCAATGTGATTTTTATTAATTTAGCATTGATAACAATGCTACATATTTTTAGTTTACTATAACTACTGGTTAGGATTTACCACCATTAAAACCATTGAACATTCAAAACCAACATTCTAACACATTCTATTTATTTTACAAATAATATACACCACTAATTGGGTAAGTACCTAGACCCGCATAAAGAGGATGAGAGAAAATTTCAAAACTGAATCACTCTGAAATAGATTTCTTATATCCTGCATGCTTGAAAAAAAAAGTATATGTTACTCGGAGTAAAAGGTCTTTTTGTGCTTTGCCCAGTTGCAGGCCTCAGCTTCGCTTCGGCCGTCAATCTCTGGGGTCAGCACGAAGAGTCCCACTTTTATTCCTAGTGACATAATCTACTATTTTTCGAAAATCCTGGCTTTTTTCAAAATTTTCCGCTGTAGTCTGGACAAGAAATTTATAGCAGTTTTGATGATGAGTCTATGCAGTAGACTTATCTATCTAGCAGTAACCATTTAAAACCAGATTTTTTACATGCCTTCATTTCATTTACTGTCATAAAGCTATTGAGTTACTAACATTTTTACTTACATACTGACTAACAAAACCAAAAGTTGTTTATTTTGCTCTAAAAGTTGGGTTTTTTTAATGACACAATGAAAGTTTAAAAATCATAAATCCGAATATGAAGGGTACGAAATTTGTACAGTTTTTATGGCCTACTTTGTATTTACAAAAAGCTGTTGCGAACTCGGGGTTCAATAATTCCAGTGTAACGATTTAACACGAAAACACTATTTATTTATTCCACAAATACACACGACTACTAAATAATTCGCTACTTTAACACTTTATAGCCTTCTAATATCGTTTCGTACTTTAACTTACTTACAGCTCGCTTAAAATAAGACTATTACTAACCGGGCGCTCTATGCGCCTTTTATATACAATCCTAAAATTACAGAAAAACCTAGAAAGTTCTTTATAAGAATTCTTGAATAATCTCACATAAAAAAACGGTTGTAAACAACTGCCTTCTAGATTAAGCCAGACGAGCAATAAATCACTCGTGTCGGCCATGACGCAGCGCGGATAGGTCGCGAAGCTCCACCAACCAACACGCTCCCATGCGTTGTCCCGCCTCCCATGCGGCGTTGCTGCGAATCGTAACATTGCCCTCCTCCTAAGGCTGTTCGTCCCGAACAGATAGAGTTCCATGGTATCGTGCTAATCGATCCAAATGAACGACCGTCATCTTTGACCTAGGGGTCCGCTGGATTCTATACACCACATCATAATCTTCTTTATAATTGTATAAGGTCCTTCCCAATTTTGGCTAAGTTTGGGCGACTTCCCCACCTTTCTCCGCGGATTGTATAGCCACACCAAATCACCATCCTGGAAGCCGCGGGAGTTAGCTAATAAGTCATATCTTGCTTTGGCTCGATCACTGGATATCCGCAGTTTATTCCTGACTTGTTCATGAACATTGTCCAGCCTCTCCTTGAGCTCCTCCACAAAGTTCTCAGAGTTGAGCGAGTCTTTTTCTGGTGTTCCATACATCAAATCCGCAGGAAGCCTCATTTCCCTTCCGAACATCACTTTCGCCGGAGTATAACCAGTGGCTTCATGCGTAGAGCCTCGATATGCCATCAACATGAGAGGTAGATGTTGGTCCCAATCACGCTGATGATCTGCCACCATTTTAGACAGGTAATGTTCCATGGTCCGATTAAATCTCTCTACCATCCCATCCGACTGTGGATGCAAAGGAGTTGTCCTGGTCTTGCGAATTCCAAGAAGTTCCATTACCTTCTGGAAAACAGCCGATTCAAAATTTCGGCCCTGATCAGAATGAAGTTCGAGAGGGACTCCAAATCTGCAGAACATTTCATTTACTAGCACCGTTGCCACAGTCGTTGCTTCTTGATTAGGCAGGGCGTATGCTTCAGGCCATTTAGTGAAGTAATCCATGGCGACCAAGATGTATTTATTGCCCGACTCAGTCTGAGGAAACGGTCCCGCGACATCAATTGCTACCCTCTCGAATGGAGCACCTACAGTGTACTGCACCATTCGGCCGCGTGATCTTGTTCGAGGTCCTTTTGTGGCACAACAAACTTCGCACTTGCGCCACCAAGATTCGACGTCTTCATGATAATTCACCCAGTAGAACCGCTCTTTAATTTTGGCCAAGGTTTTATTGACCCCAAAATGACCTCCACTGGTTCCGTCGTGCATTTCCTGTAGTACGTCCGATTTTCTGCTACCAGGAACTACCAACTGACTGACTATGGACTTGCCATCCGGACTCTCCCACGCTCTCTTCAGTAGTCCAATTTCTATTTTAAGAGAGTGCCACTGGGCCCACAGCGTCTTCAGGTTTGGACTTTTATCAGCAATTTCTTGCCATTCTGGTCTCTTGTCGTCAGTCTTTGCAGAGAGGATGGGTCCAAGATCTGGATCATTCATTTGTTCTTCTCGAAGCGTCTGTGTGGTTCAGCCATCGTTTATTTCCACCGACGTTCTCCTTACAGAAGGATGTCCCTCACGTTGCTGAGTTCTTCGACAATGCTGACTATCTTCTTTACATGGCCGTCTAGACAATGCATCGGCATTTTCGTGAGACTTTCCTGGTCGATGTTCAGTTTGGACCTTCTGTCCTTTAATGCGTCCGGTCTCTGTAACACTTTTGCCACCCAAATTATTGGCTTGACTTGATTGATTGACTTGACTGATCCTGGGGGTCTTAACGTCTTCGGTCAATTGCCCCCTTACATTGACAGGAATTGGACTTTCCTGAATTCTAGGGCAGTCTTGGTTGCCGCTCGGTCTTCTAAACAACGGCGACGGACTTCTTGCCCTATTACGGCAGTTACTCTTGATGTGACCCAGTCTGCCGCAGTTAAAACATTTTATGCCCCGATTGTCTGTTGATCGAGGCGTTCTTACTAACAGGGCTTGCATACTGACTGCCATATCTTTCATCGCTTTAAGTAAACTGGCCATGGATTCAGCCATAGACGTATTCTCCTCTTCACCGCAAGTTGCCATTCGTACACGTGGAGATGAACTAGATGACACTCGTGACGCCTCGTGAATTCCAGAGCCCGAACTAGTGCCTCGCTGATATCCTTGGGCCTTACTAGACGTAAGTGGTATCTCATGTCACTATCGCGAACTCCCTCAATGAACCTTTCGGCGGCAAATTGCATTTGAAAAGATTCAGGGGCCGATGGATATGCCAGGTGAATGAGTCTGTCTATGTCCGCCTCAAATTCTTGTAAGGATTCACCTGACTTTTGCTGTCTCATCCTCAGCTGGGCCTGGAACACGGTTTCTTTGTGCTCATTTCCAAATCGTAGTTGCAGAGTGTGTACTAAAACGACATAATTACTTTGATCCGCTGCCGACAGAGATTGGAGTAACTCAGCCGCTTTTCCACGAAGTGCTACCACTAATGATGTAGCTTTCTGGGGCTCGGACCAGCCATTAGCTTTTACAGCTGCCTCAAATTGGGTTTTATAGATTTCCCAGGCCGTAGTACCGTCATAATTGGGAGGCTTAATTTTAGCGTTGGCTGTGCTAAAACTCTCTGTAGACACGTTGTCGTCCTCAAGTTGTTCCCGGAATTTCTTTTCTAGCTCGAGAACCCTCTGGTTGACAGCTTCGAGTCCTTCGTTCACGCCGTTAACGGATTGCATTATTCTTTCTTCCAATTGTTGCTCCCTAGCTGCGAGATGGTTCATTAATTCTTCTTTGAATTGTTGATGACGTCGCTCCTGAACTTGATCACGTCTTTCTTGCTCCTATTTTTGTTCGTTATAACGTTTCTCCTGTTCTAGATAACGTCGCTCCTGTAATTGATCGCGTTTTTCCAGCTCTTCCTTCTGTTCTAGATAACGTTTTTCCTGTTCTTCCCTCTGTTGCTGCATGAGGGACAGCAGGGCGGCAAGTTGATCCTCCATCGCTTGATGCGGGCTTCTAGTCACTGGCATAAACACGTAATGTCCGGCAATAAACCACTCACTTACAGTTCAGTAATATTGGTCCTGAAATTCCCACTGGAATTGCACTTCTGACACCAATTGTTGCGAACTCGAACGAAAAACACTATTTATTTATTCCACAAATACACACGACTACTAAATAACTCGCTACTTTAACACTTTATAGCCTTCTAATATCGTTTCGTACTTTAACTTACTTATAGCTCGCTTAAAATAAGACTATTACTAACCGGGCGCTCCATGCGCCTTTTATATACAATTCTAAAATTACAGAAAAACCTAGAAAGTTCTTTATAAGAATTCTTGAATAATCTCACATAAAAAAACGGTTGTAAACAACTGCCTTCTAGATTAAGCCAGACGAGCAATAAATCACTCGTGTCGGCCATGACGCAGCGCGGATAGGTCGCGAAGCTCCACCAACCAACACGCTCCCATGCGTTGCCCCGCCTCCCATGCGGCGTTGCTGCGAATCGTAACAAAGCATTGGACCTATCTCATACAACATATTGTTGCGAACTCAGGGTTCAATAATTCCAGTGTAACGATTTAACTCGAAAACACTATTTATTTATCCCACAAATACACACAGGTACAATTCGACTACTAAATAACTCACTATTTAACACTTTATAGCCTTCTATTATCCTTTGGTACTTTAGCTTACTTATAGCTCGATTAAAATAAGACTACTTAGGACGCTATTCGGCTTTTATACAAAATACAGAGAAACCTAGAACGTTCTAGATAAGAATTCTTGAATATTCTCACATAAAAAAAGGTCGTAAATAACTGCGTTCTAGGTAAACAGAGCAATAAATCACTCGTGTCACCCATGACGCAGCGCTGATAGGTCGCGAAGATCCCACCAACCACACGCGTTGCCCCGCCTCCGGCGCGGCGTCGCTGCGTACCGTAACAATATTCTTGAAGAAGTTAGAAATTGTGGTTTTTATTTTACCTTTGTGGTTTCAGAGCCATATAACCAAAATAAGACAGTACAATAAAGTGAACAATATGGTCAGCAATCTGGTAACAATGGCAGAAGTGTTATAGGGGTCAGTCTTGAGTCCGCTGCTTTTCATCATATACATCAGTAACTTTAATGGTAAGTTGTTTGTATTTGCTGGTGATGCATTCTTCATATTATATAACGCAGATTGTGGGGAAACAACAGTAATTTCCAAAGTTACTTGAGTACCTTAATATACTAATTTATAAAAGAAGTTATGCAGACAAATACGGGAAAAAACTTTATATACAAAGTGTTAGAAAAGTATGGTGTAAAAATGGTGACAGATTGTCGAAAAATAAGGTAAATTTGCTTAAAAAACATGTAAACTAAAATCAACCGTTATTAAGATGCTAAGTGTCAAAGTGTAAATGAAATGTTAAAATTCTTCTTCTTGTGGTGCCTTATTCTCTGCGAACGTTGGCGATTATCATGGCTATTCTTATTCTATCAACTGCCTAATAATTGTAAAGATGTCATCCCAAACCACTTGCCCAGGTTTTGCAGCCATGAGTTCCTTCTCCTTCCTGGTCCTCTCCTACCGTCGACCTTCTCCTGTAGGATAAGCTGAAGTAGTCGATATTTATTGTTCCTCATAATATGTCCGAAGTACCCAATTTTTCTTCTCTTCACTGTGAATGTCACTTCTTTTGTTTTACCCATTCTTCCAAGTACTTCTTTGTTAATTAAATACATATCCACATTTCGAACGCTTCGAGCTTCTCCATTATGGCTTCTCTCATGGTCCACGCCTCAACAACAACACGTACAAAAGGACTATAAGGATGTAATATCTGTCCTTTCTTATTTTGAGTTGTAAGCTTAGGTTTCTGTTGACAAAAAATGTTTTCATTTTATTGAAAGCAGTTCTTGTTTTCTCGATTCTGCATCTTACTTCTACGTATTGATTCCAGTAAGTTTCTTGATTTAAAGTATTCGTTTCTGGTCCATTAGGGTTAGGATCCCGTCTGTCCTCCATTCCTTCTTCTTCACGCGTGCCTTTTTTAGATACTTTTCGCTGATGTTTCTAATATCTTGGGCAATTCTGTTTCATTTTTGTTGAGTGCATTCTGGGGTTGCCACTATTTCTTCCAATCCGGTTTGTAATTCTTCCTTTACTTTCTGTTTAAAGGCATCTTCCCTGAGCCTTCGAATATCTATTTTGTTGCTTTGCTGGGGTTTTCTTGTTTTTTCTTAGTTTTGTTTGTTGTCGCAACGTCTGCACCTGGCTTTGCTTTAACGGCTTTGATGGCATTGCGGAATGTTTTGGAGACGGTTATACAGTCAAGTTGATTACGTATAATGTGGTCTGTATCATCTGGTGCAGCCCAAGTATAAAGTCTGCGTGGTGGAAGTTGAAAGAAGGTGTAACTAATTATTAATTGCTGTTCTTTGCAGAATTGAAGAAGTCGATTTCCTCTATCGTTTCTTAGTTCTAGGCCATAATGGCCTACTAAATGTTCTTATTTCCCTTTTCCAATCTTAGCGTTAAAATCGGCAATTATCATTGTGATCTCGTCGCTCTTTGTTAGTTTAATGAGCGGGTTTAGTTTACCGTATTATTGACCTGTATTATGTTTATATCCAATGGTCTTGCTTTTAGTTGTAAGAGTAGCATTCTGTCGTTGTAGGGTACAAAGTTTTTGACTGAAGCGTTGATTTTTTTGCGATCAACATTCCTACTCCATCTCCTGAGTTGGGTTTTCGTTTTCAAAGCAATAAACCATGTGCTCTTCGATTTGGCATGACCCTGTATTTGGCCAGTGTGTTTTGCTGATTTCCATAATTTTAACGTCTAATCTTATCATTTCTTTGACGACATAGTGAATTTTGCCGCCAGTATATAAGCTTTGCGCGATCCATGTGCCGATTTTGAAGCACCCAGTGATTCTTCGCACCCTCTGCACATCGAAGGGCTGCCGGGGACTAAGGGCCCTGTTTTTTCCTTGTCTATCCATGATAATTTTACTAGGGAATACATGTTTACAATTTTGTATATAATGAGGTGGTTTTTCCTTGCTTTCCTCATCGCAGTGTCTTAGCCATATTGTTGATCCAACTCTGCTTAAAGGTGTCTGCTCCTATATCTTGCCTTCCTTTCTTTTATTTTCAGCTATATGGCGGTACTGGGATTGCTGCTGCTCAACCCCAGGCTAGTTTTGGTTCGCCCCGAGTATTTGATTTCCTCGGTACCTGCGATATCTGGCAGGCTTTCCACTATCCACCATCTGGGAAGGCGCCCGATGGGGGTTCTAGCGGGAATGTTAAGATGATGTCAAACAATAACATCAGTTGTCGTATATTTTTTAAATTATGTCAAAAAAAAATGGCGATTTTAACATAATAAGAGGCATGTTTATAACATAATGCATTTGTAACTCATTTTTAAACTTGTGACTATAAAAGTCTTAATTTCGATAAGGAAGCCAGCAGAAAAAAAAGAAATTATAGGGAACTTACACTATTTTGATTTCTTCTATTTGGCTTATCATTTTTGGTCAAAATTTTCATGACACCCATTATACAGAAACAAAACAAATTAACATTTGATACTATGATGCGGTTGTGGTTGTTGATTGACGGATGTCATCATTAATGAAAAACATTTCTCTGCCCGATATTTGGCTCTGAAACACTAGTTTTTCCCTCGCTGATGGCAAAGCAACAAAAGCCCGGCTCGAAATTAAAAATCATTCATCGCATTCGGAATCAATCATTACATCTCGGCTATTGTGCCTCGAACATAAATGGTTTTACGTTATGATTCCGCCCCATCCTGCCCCCCTGCCCCACCCCCTTTTTAATCAATCCGGAAACGTCATAATAACGGTGATGTCTTTATCCGCCGCGGACTCACAAAAGCCCTTTTGTCCCGAATTGACTTTAATCAAAATCTGGTTTGCACCGGGAAGCGGTCGTCATCATCCTGTTTAATTTCTGCTTGTACCGGATGATTTTGTTGAAGAATTATTGTTGTCTTCGAACGAATCTTAGCACGAATGTAATGAAAATTTATATGTTAAGAATAGGTCTTCTAGATACTATATTACTAATTGTAGAAACTTGTTCTAGTTAAGACTAAATACTAAGAACTAAACAATGTAACAGAAACGAACACGGAGGGAACGAGCCTGACCACAACAATAGTACGGGGTGTTCATTATAAAACTTCATCTAGCAGGCTATGAAATTTTGACAGAAAAGGATGACATAATCAAAATAAATGGACTTTTGTTTCTACATCCTTTTGTTCCAATTAGATGAAGTTTTACAATCAACACCCCGTACATATCACAATACGAGATGGGAAATGTTTTAAGAAGTTAGCGACGAGGTAAATAAAATCTCGAGACAGTAATGAAACTCACCATCGGGTAAATGTATAGTATATTTTTTTTTCAGGCGGTCTAAAAGTACGTTATTTACTATCCCTATACAGACACTTGAAGTGCGTTTTCTAATTCTCAGGGAAAAAGTATAAAACATATTTAACATTATTTAACAATATAAAAGGAAGGTTAAAAAATTACGTTTTACCATTTCGAAAATTCCCACTTGTTTCGCAATTATAAACCGTAACATGAACATGAATACATAATTTTTTTCATGCTCTCTAAAATAAATAGATAGTATAATGGAAGCCACAAATATCACTAAAATAAATGTTAAAGATACTGGTAAAAAATAAACTTTAGAAACAATTGAATATGTCGTACGAGTAAAAGACACCTGACAATAAGTCATAAAGTTGAGGGGGGTAGTCACTAATTGCATTTCTGCTAATATGAACACAAAAAAATTGACTCTTAAAAATTCCAAATTTTCTTGGGTGCTATGAGCAGTTTTTAGCCGTTAAACGGTGAAGTGCGAGCGCTGAATGAGATAAAGTTTCACTCTTTCTATAATTGATTTCTACTTCTGCTGCTGCTTGGTGCTCAGTTAGGCAACATGGAAATGAAAATGCTTGGGTTTGCAATTGATTCTTTTAAAGGAAGCGAAATCCACATAATCAATAGATAGGTTGTGTGACATATCATAAATGGTGAGTACAATTCATGATTTAATTTAATATACTTGCTTATTTATGTTTGGAATTGTTGGAGAACCAGCGCTGCTCTGAAACACAGACCGAGACCAGTTGTTCAGAGAAAATGTATTTAAAAAGTTGAAGGATCTTTACAAAGAGCCAAGTTGCCGTTTGCCCTTTAGTTCTTGCGCTAGGCCGCAAAATTAAAGCTGAAGAAAATATCGAAAGAGGTAATAGGATCCAGAGGGTTGGTTTATAAATAAAGCTAGATAAGTATGCCACAAAAAAGTCATCTGGAAGGCTATGAATTTTTGACAGAAAAAGATGACCTAATTCAAGTAAATGGACCCTTTTTTTACCATGTCATAGCCAACTAGATGACGTTTTTAAATGAACCCCCTCTATTTCTAAGTTGTCTCTTTTAGGCAAAAGATCCAAATTTAAATTAGTTATGTAGCTTAAGTGCTGAAGAAAATGTTAAAACATTAAAACAAATATGCTTCGCAAAATTGACAAATTGGCTCCGCTATTGCCACTT
Source organism: Taphrorychus bicolor (assembly GCA_951812265.1). Lineage (NCBI taxonomy): Eukaryota > Metazoa > Arthropoda > Insecta > Coleoptera > Curculionidae > Taphrorychus > Taphrorychus bicolor. The sequence goes on from OX638297.1 coordinate 40,352,231, forward strand.
TTGCAATTTTTTATACTCTAAGTTTTGTTGTTAATAGCAACATATAGTAGATTATGTCACTAGGAGTAAAAGTGGGTCTTTTCGTGCTGAGCCCAGAGATTGAAGGCCGAAGCGAAGCTGAGGCCTGCAACTGGGCGAAGCACAAAAAGACCTTTTACTCCGAGTAACATATACTATTTTTTTTTCAAGCATGCAGGAAAGTCTATTTCAGAGTGATTCAATTTTGCAATTTTCACATTGACAGATAAATATGATGACCCGCATGACAACCAACGACATTTAACAGAATTCGAGAACTTATGCGATTTCGACTAAAAACGGTTTCGGGTGGTGCTCTAGAACGCTCTGAGAGTATTCCTATCCTTTGTTTTTTCAACAAGAATGTAAAGATGGCAATAAGATGGTTTATATATGCGCCACCATGACAGTAGCGGTGACTTTTGACTTTACTTTTACTGCCTAGGACTTTTTTGCTACTTTTTTGGTCTCAGGAGTAGAAAGCCCACTTTAGGTGTGCGAAACGAGAAAAAAAATGACGTACTTTTAGTCCGCTTGAAAAAAAAAATATTGTTTGAATGAAGATATGTCATCCTAAAAAAAGCAACATTGAATAGTCGTGATTCTCGTGGAAGGCAAATTTCGTATGTTTAGCTGCATACTTTGGTTGCCCAGACAACAGCAGCTCAAACATTTTAGAAACTAAAAATAATTCTTAGTATTTTTTATATTGATATAATACATTATTAGATATTTTATATTTCGGCTAAAACTTAATAAAACATAAAGCTTGGCATCGTCGATTTCTCAAAATTAAGGGGCGGAGCTTGGCAGCCGTGCATGCGCTTTTGTTGCCACTGAGCCGGACTTTTTCGGGCGGAACTTTTTAATGATGCATTATAATTATATGTCAATTATTATTTATATGGTTAGTAGTACTGACGTCACCGATCCCTATCAGGCTCGTGTACCAGCGTTGCGGATTGGCGTTTGGCTCTTGACGCTTGACGTTACGATAGTTTTTTTTTGAAGCTTCAAGTCAAGGCGAGGGGATTTTGATTTCCCGGAGTAGTTGGAGTGGTTGATCTCCACCTAAATACCTACGACTTTCAACTGACGTATGCTGATTCTGGCCACGTTCAGATTGAACATCGTAGAGTACGTTCAGATGTAATAACCTGGGAAATTTCTATCTCATCGTTTACCGTACCCTACCGACCGCTCCCATTTGATACTATACTGTTTCCATCACCGTCCTGATTTAACCATAGCAATCCGGAAGCCGTTCCAGATGTGAATTCCAAGTCAACCTGTCACCATAATCAAAAACATTGTCCGCCCGCTTCCGGAATGGACTCATTAATTCCTAGCTCCGTTCCCATCTCATTTACCATCTCGTTTATTGTTAGTGCTATCAGGCAATACTGTAATTTCTGACCCTTACCTACTTAGTTCACGCTGTACTGTTTGTTCCCGAATCATCTCAGCCCTTGACTATCCCTTGTTCCCGTATACACACATTCATATACATTCCTCCGCAGGACATCTGTACCTTCCTTACTACTTTTGTTTTAATTTAGAACACCCCTGGAATATATTTCTCCACTGTCTAAAAGCGAATTTGTAGTCATAGCGGTCCCTTTGTCGCTTTACAAATATCAAAGGGTGGCGCTCGAGACTCGCCAAAAAAAGTAAGTTTCTCAGCAGACCTGAGAAAGAGCGCCGAACCATAAAACAGTATGTCGGACATTTATCAAGATCAGTTGTTCTGGAATGGACAGTATCAAAGTATTTTGCCAAAAGCAGTAAATACTAGCTATTTATATAAGGAGTTGGAAAAGTGCCGTTTTGTGCATTTGGAAATTTGTAGCTCCCTAATGTGATTCATAAGTTATTTAATTTGAGCACTCAAAATTAAAAGAGCGCCCAAAATTAACAGTTTTTTACAGATTTCTTGTTCCTTCTTCGCGGAGTAATTTGTAGAAAATGCGGCGGTGAAAGTTTTTTGAGACGCACTTTTAGTGGATCTTTATTCAACTCGGGACCAAGAACAAGGTGCCACAACGATTTTAACAAGAAAACGAACTTATAAAAAATTCTCATAAAATATGGCTTAATAGCATTGAAAATTTTACCCTCAAAGTGAAGCCTCTATATGAAAACTTACCAAAAAGTCGAACAAGGAGGTCATTAGGCAAGTGGTACTTTACTTGCCTAATGAACAGACTGATGATGAAGACAGATAATAAAATTTAAAAACCTATAGAAAATATACCTATTTTCTTACACGTATCTCGCTATCAAAGGAACATATTTTGGATAAGGTACAACAATATCAGAAAGGAGCAATTTTGGTCACTCAACTTATTTATGTTTTTTAAGAAGTGTATAAACAGGGTGTTCTTAAGAAAAAGTCATCTAAAACACGAGATAAATTTTCGACAGAAAAATATGACATAACTAAAGTAAATGGACTTTTTTTTTGAAATTTTTATTTTAAGTAACACCCCTTATATTGCTTTTAACTACTAGCCTTGTTTACTCGGAATTTATGGCGATTTAAAAGAAAATAGAAATATTAAAAATAAAAGAAATCAAAGGTTTTTAGATTTTAATTTATAAATCTATATTATAGTATATGTTTGTAATTGTGTTCTTAAGCAGAAACTAAAGTACCTAGTTTAAACCAATAGAAACACTACGATTTCAGAAATCTAGTCAAAAAAATTGTCCATATTTCTCAAAGAGACCTCTTTGCAACAACCTTGACTTGGTCATTCTTTGCTTTAAAAAAAAATTTTTTTCACTCCCTTACTACAACGTGCTGAACGTATATTATATGTTCTCATTAAGTTCTTATTAAGTACATCTCGTTACCTTTGGCATCTGCATTATTATATAGGGTGTCTATTTCAAGTGTGTGCAGTATTACTATCTCCAAAACGGCTGTAGTTACAAGGTCGGTTAAATTAGCAAAAAGTTGTCTTTTGTGGAGATTTTTTTCAAAAACTTTTACAATGTCACCACATTTTAAGTAGTTTTTGAAATATTTGAACTATTGGTGACACAAAAAATTTTTTAAAGTACAAAGTCACTACCTCTAACCCTTCCAATATGACATCTTGATTAGGTTAATTTATTAAATGCAGCTGGTTCTTAGTATTTTTTAAAAAAAATTTAAATATTTCAGAATCCACTCAAAATATGACAACATTGTAAGGGTTTTCTAAACAGGCCTTACAAAACTGAATTTTTTGATAATCTAACAGTCTTCGTAACTACAGCCGTTTCGGAGATAGTAATACTACACGCACTTAAAGAAGGCAACCTGTAAAGGGAGTGTTCATTTGAAAAAGCCATCTAGTAGGCTGTAAAATTTTCAAATAAAAGGATGAAAGAGCAAAAGTCTATTTACTTTGATTATGTCATCTTTTTCTGTAAAAAATTCATAGCCTTTTAGATGACGTTTTCTAAAGAACACGGGATACGTACAGCCATTTAGCGCATGTTGAAAAGACGATACAAATGTCATTCAGATCAAAAGCACAGGATATGTTCATCAAGGTCAATTGATAATTGTTTCCCTATAGTTTACATATTCTTTTTTTACTGGGTGCACTAATTTACTTCTAACCTTTAAATTTCGCTTGAGGTATCAAAGGATAGGCAAGAACTCGTGACAAACGGTCTCGGTGGCTATATACCATATTCTATTTTCACCACAAAAGAAGAAAAAAAAATGCATGTGAAGATAGAATCTTAACTACAGCTAAGCACGAACATCACCTCTTATAATAACAAAGTGCCAAAAGTAATACCTATTTTATCAATTCGAAAGTCTTAAAATGAACATACATAAACCTGTGAATGCAAATTGCAGCAATAATATTTTCAACAAAGAAAAATACCTACCACAAATGCCACAACATTAAAAAAACTCATGTATATTAACACAGAACCGCCTCATCCAAGTCTTAAGAAATTACCACCCCAGCTGGAACAAAAAGTAAAATTGTGTAGGGAAAACAAAACCGAATTAAACCAATAGGAAAGGAAAAACAAAGCCTAACCAATGAAAGCATTATCTTATTAAAGAAGGGAGAGAACGCCGGCGCCCGGCGTCGCGACGCCCCCGAGTGGGGTGGAGCGTCGGGGGTGCCTTATCAACACACTTATGTGCAAATTGTGTTTTAGTTTCGGTTGTGATAGCTCCCTGACAATTAGGGGATATTTCGTGTACTGTGACTGTACAGGTGGGTGAAAAGAGGAAAATCGTAAGTTGGATCAAATATATTGTATTACTTTTTTTTTATATAAAACCATTTTTTTTTCAATTTCAATTAGTTTCAACTTAATTTTTGTGAATAAGAAATGGGTTAAAAATTTATCTCAAGGTACTCTCTTGTTTTCTGGGGCATTATATTACTAATTTGCGGTAGGCTGGGAAGGATTTTTTTTAATATGTTTTCTCAAAGCTTAGCTACTTTAATAATGATTAAAAAAAAACAAGAACTTGTATTCTTTCAACAGCTCAATGGCAGGGCCTTACTTATCACCCCTTCCCAGTGACCTTTTAACCGAGTATATGTTCGGCAGACGCAGACAGCGCAGAAACCGAACCACATTTAGTCCTCAGCAGCTACAAGAACTCGAGACCTTGTTCCAAAAAACTCATTATCCAGATGTTTTTCTCAGAGAAGAGGTTGCTTTAAGGATTAGCCTATCTGAAGCAAGGGTGCAAGTAAGGGTCAAACTATTATTGTCACCATTAACTGCAAGAAAAGTAATAGATAAGTCGTCAAAAAGGTTATAAACTTCCTCGCCAGGGTCAAGCCCCATTTTTACCGGAAAAACATTTTAAAACTTTTTGCTTCGATTGTCTCTCTAGTGTCTCTATCGGAGAAATAAAATTATAATTATTTTGTTTCACAAACCGCGATACTCTGTCATGTTGAAATCAAATGACAGAAGCAAGAAGTTGTGAAGTGTGAAGCAAAAGCAATGTTTTTTTAGTGAAAACAAAATGAAATTTCATATTTGTTGGTCGATTTTAAGGGAGGGTCTTTCATACAACTGTGTTACCTATCGAGCTTCATTAAAAAGTTGCAGGGGGTTGAGGTTGGAATTTTTAAATACATATGTCTTGATTATTCCTAAAGCCTATAAGAGATATTTTAATGAAATTTACAATATTTTTTTTTGCAATGAAAACTTATTTTTATTTTCGTCAGTGAATTGAGTTGAATTGAATCAGCACATCGTTGCATATTCTTTGAAGAAAAAGTGGTACGCCACTGGTTGTTCACAAAATTATATTTAATTACATTTTTTATTTTTCAATGATCTATGCACAAAAAAGCCTACTTCAGGTTTTTTTAATATGATAACCCGTTTTCTAGTAAATAAATAAAAACCATTGTAATCTAGCCTAGTCTCTCTCTCAACGCATTTAGCTTGACAAAAAAATCTAAAATATTAAGATTTCATTATTGAAAAGCTATTGATACGGAACATAGTTCAAGTCATAATTAATGGAATATTGACATTTTAGATTTTTAAACAAACTGTAATGGCTCGCCGCCGTGAACTTAATTACAACGGTTTTTATTCATTTATTCGCAAATATTGGGTCGTAATAAGAAACCAGAAGAGACCTTTTTTCTTCAGAGATTTTTTTACAAAAGTTAAATTTAATTTTTCGAAAAACTAGTGGCGTATCAGTTTTTCTTCAAATAATATGGTTCAACGTGCTACTTAATTTTTATAGCAATATGTGCTTCTTTTATGCAGTTAAAACATAGCAAATTTCATTACAATATCTTTTTCTATTTCGAAACAATCAAGACATATGCATTTTGAATCTGACTTCAACACCCTGTAACTTTTTAACAAAGTTTGATAGGTAACCCAAATCTCTGACAGGCCCCTCTTAAAGGCGACCAAAGGATATGAAGTTTAATTTTCGATCACCCATTATGACTCACCCTGTAAGCTGTTATGAATATACAGGTCTGGTTCCAAAACAGAAGGGCCAAATGGAGAAAACAAGCCAGACTACAACTTTTACAAGATGCTTGGAGGATGCGTTGTTTAAGTATGAGTTCCCCACCTCTGATTATTTCAGGTAAGTGTTTAGTAAAACAAATAAAAAAATTTCCTATTCCCATTCGGTAAAGCCTCTTTACTTGCCACTTTTGACGTGCGTGAGATAAACGTTTTCATTTGTAAAATTTTTTTATCCTACTTTAGTATTTAATTGAACTTACAGAAGACGACAAAGCAACTGCACATAGGGACACAATATCGAAAAAAAGCATGTATCCAAGTATCGATATAGCATTGACTTAAAAAGTATTAAAAAGTATCAATATCCACTAAATGTCGTTATCTAAGTATCGTTACCCACTCGGTATCGATTTGGCAACATTGTTAAGGTATTATGTAATATGTAATAAATATAAAATGAACAGAAAATAGAGTAGTAAACCAGTGATCGAATGTGAACCTCATACTCTTCACCTGTCAGTCATGTCAGCGCTGACGCTTGACATGAACTGTTTGATACATTATTTGAAGTATCGATACTACGAAAATATCGATAAACAAATATCGATGCCAAATATCATTACTTTTAAGATCATAGTATCGATATTTTCGATATAAGTATCGTTCGTGGCCCTAACTACATATGCGCTCGTCAGAAAAAATTGCTACCTAACAGGTGCGGACGTGCCTATTGCAATCGCGTGTGATACCCATATTTCGCAATAGTTAGGTAGATAACTATTAATAGACTAAGTATTAACTAAACTTCTACAGGAAGGCCCCCAAGCAACCTTCAGCCTCCCCCAGTACCGCCCCCACAGCAACAAGAGAAACTTCCTGAATACACGCAGCTTAACCTTTCATTACATCAAGGACCCTCCTCTATGGCGGCTTCACATACTCCCTGCCCCTGTTCTCCAACGAGGAGTTCTCCCAGTCCACGTGATCTTTCGCCAGGCCTTCCAGATGATTTGTCCATGAGCAAGAAAATGGAGTCGACAGAAATAATGGTGGGCAATAATAATAACAATGACATTAGACATCATACTTAGACTAACTAGTAACATTGTTGTTCTGTAAGTGCTTTTTAGATAGCTTAGTAAAATTATGTTATTATGTTTTAATTTCAAAACAATGTATATTATCAACTCTTTTAGAATTTTAATTAATAAATCATTATTATTATTTTCAGTGCCCAATATATTCCTTTAATTTGTAGGTCAGTTTTTTTGCGAATCATATCGTCAATAATATCAAGATGTGTAGTAAATTGGCGGATTGGGACAAGAAGTAAAAAAACTACGAACTCGTCACCGACGTTTCGTTTAATTCAACTTAAACTTCATCAGGGCTGTATAAAAATTGTAGGAATTAGGGTTGTAAGAAAACTAAAATTAAAATTATAAAAATATTAATATTACAAGTGGGTGACTTTAGACATAGTGTGCACAATTAAAATATTTAAACAGTATTTAAACAATTAAACTAGAAAACCAGGTACAGCATCAAAAGACGCGGTGGGACAACACAAAATAAAATAAAACCAAACAAGGACAGAACGACGTGGAAAATTATTTTTTTTTAGTTTTGGTTTTTTTTATTTTTTTAGTTATTTTAAACACTATCAAAAAAAAACATAACAAAAAAACTTTCTTTTAATTTTGTTCGAATTTCAAATTTTCAAGCATTACAAGGAGGATTTTATTAATCTTTATTCCAGGATGTAAATTGTTTGTACCAGAAATCCTGAATATCGTCGGGCTAGGACATTTGCAGCAATGGATTTTAGAGACTGTCGCTGTTAGTTCTTTTTCTGTTGTTAAGAACTCACTCTGTTCCTTGATGTTTCTTACGGTCTCAGTTTCATCATTAATCACTCTACTACTCAGTTATGGTGTCTTTTGTCGGAATACTTGCTAGTTCTCGCATGTATTCTTTATACCGTGATATCAAAAACTAAATGGCCAGAGTTGGCTATGGAACCAAAAACTTATCTCTTAGCTTATGCCACCTTTTTATTCAGTCACAATTTTGATTAAACTGTTTGTCATTTTTGACATCTTGATGGTATAAACTAATGGATACGTTTTCGGTTTCAAAGCCAACTCTGGCCATTTAATTTTTGATCTCACGGTATTACTGTGTCTTCGAAAATAAAGTAAGATCATCACCCGAAATAAACAACCCTTACGGCCCAGAAATAAAAATAAGGCAGTTGAAATGGCCATTGGCATCCGTAAAGATGGAAAACCAACAAAAAGCAACAGTACATCTCGAAGATGAACAGTCCGATATTTTTGCGTTCGAAGGGATGCCGGACTGCAGGGACAATTATCACCGACATGTATTCAATACATTCTCAAAATATCTTTAGAAAGCATTCGATGGATCAGAGGACGGAATTACGTGAAATAGATAGCATCAACAATATAAGTTATGCAGATGACACAGCTCTGCTCGGAGGTAGTGCAGAGGGTCTTCAGAGGATGATAGATAGTGTGACTAAACTGAACTAAACACTAAAAAACTAAAACAATGATTATTATTAAAAACATTTTATGTCCAATCCACTGCAAAAAATACAGCTTTTGAAAAAGCAGATAAAATGTGCTACATGAGCTGCAATATCAAAGATACATGGGATCATATTTATTAAATAAGAACTTATATTGAAAAAGTCAGAAATGTTAAGAATTTAAAGGAAGGCAACAGTCAGTATCAGTTTTAAGAGTGTCAATAAAAATGTCAAGCGTAGTTATCAAAGCAGTCAGTAAAAAAGTAAGAAAGTAAGACTGGAATGTTTAAGTTAGATAAAAAAAAATAAAACAGAACAGTTTAATGTTTAAACGTGATTGATTAACTAATATAAAATAAGAAGCAGAAACTCCGAGAACACAATAAAAATTCAACAAGAAATGCTTTTATTCATTTCAAGGAAGTGCTTTACAATCGCTGTAATTATAGATATACGTACAAGAATTCTCCAATGCTACGTCTTTAGTGTTCTCCTCGTCGGAGTGGAATGCTGGTGTCTTACCAAGGCTGCCGCCAAACTGCTTGGAGGCATTTGACCAGTAGTGTTACCATGCACCATACAACCAACGTCACGATTCTCGAGATACGAAAAAAAGATAACTATTGCTTCCACTCAATGTACGTAGCATACGTACAGGGACATCATTTTAAGTCGCTCACTTGATTTTCTCTTACACTTCTCAAAATTTTTATCCATGAGGGTCGCATGGCATCTAAGGCAGACTTCGGATCTAAGGCTAACGAATTTATTGGCTGCTAGGTTTGAAGATACAGTCTAATAGAGCTGAAGGAGCATATTACAGAAATATATAACTTTGTGTATCTATCTCTAAGCATGTCGATTATACCGGGTGGTAAATTTCGAAAATCATTTTAAGTGCCTCACTCGATTTGCAGTTTTCCTCTTCCACTTTTAAATAATTGGAAACATGGGGGTATGGGGGTTGTATGGCATCTAAGGCTGACCTCGGATCCATCCAGGCTGCCCTGTTTGACAGATATGACATCAACTTATTTTTTTTAAATGAAAACAAACATATATTTACCTACAGCTTAATAGCGCTGACCGAGCAGATTACAGAAATATATAGCCTTAAATGTTCATCTCTAAGTATTTCGATTAAAAAAGGTGGTATATTGTTTGTAGCACCTTGTAAACCAGCCTTAAGAACTTGCCCATTAAGAAATAAAATCAATTTTTGGTATCTAAAGATTTAAATTTACTTTGGAATGTGGACCGTTAATGAAGTTTTAATGTGATGATTTTGAAAAGACTTAGGGCGACTTTTACAAGTTCAAGTAAAACTTCAGATTGAAGATAAAACACCAGACTTGATGTACATTGCACTGTTTACCTGACAGATGCAACAATGCATCGTAGGTTATATCTGGAGTTTTATCTTCAATCTGAAGTTTTACTTGAACTTGTAAAAGTCACCCTTAAGAGTACCCAACTAAACGAACGCTTACGGAATTTGACAAAAATTTTATTTATTATTAAAACATATTTTAATGTGTGCAACAAGTAAAGTTTTTACTTTTGAAGCAATTTTGCTAGTCACCATAAAATCCTTAGAAAATCTACTAGCGCCCAGTTTATAACAAATCTCGCATATCGTGACTTGCTAAATTGCACAATTTGTCACAATTCTCATTCATTGTACAATATCTCACCGAGTCATTTATCTTTCCGAAATTAAACAAACCAACATATTAAATTTTCCTATCTTATAGGTTTCTATACAAAGTGTTGATTTACGCGTGCAAGTGAAGATAGTTGTCGCGTATAAATTAAAACAAGCATGCCCTATGCGAGTTGTGTGCTGTCTTCTTAGAATAATTGCAGAACACACTTTTGAATATACACTAATAACTATGGCCGATATACCAACTGTACGGAAATTAAATGATCTCTTGCAGAATCTACTGAAACCTTCGGAAAAAATTCTTGGCACAGAGATGTCCAGACTTACTGCCCCTGGGGATAATTACGTCTCTTTTATCCTCAGGTACCATTAATCTAATGACGGTGTATTTAAGAAAATAAAAAATGTAGGTATTTTCAGGATAGTGGTTCGAATAAAAAATACTGAAGCTGCCGTAGAAAGGACTATAGATACTGTCGCCAAGCTAGTTCCTGAAACTGAGCTAGTGGAAGGACTTTTCGATGCTGCCCAAACTGGGGGGTAAACTACTACGCAGGTCCTAATAATAGTCAATTTTATCTACCATTTTCTTGTTCACAGGGCCGAATTTCATTTCTACAACTCCATCGTGCCAATACTAGACACTTTTCTAAAGTCAAATGGCTTTCCTGAAGGAGCGGATTTCACGGTCCCTTTCTACTGCGGGAGACTTAATCTTACTGGTGAGGAAAAGGCTGATAAAGACTCTGTCATATTGCTAAAAAATCTCAGGCCAGAAGGTAACTGTCTGAGTCAGCTGCTTTGCTAGCTCTAGCTGACGCGTGTAAATTACAGGTTTTCGCGTAGCTGCCTCGAAATTTGAGGGCCTAGACCAAGAATCAACTAAAGTAGTGCTGGCCAGCTTGGCTAAATTTCATGCAGGAGGAATAGGAATTAAACAGCAGCATTACGACGTATTTGAGGCTAAACTGAGAACGCATTTTTATACTTTTTTTCCCAAGCATCTAAATGAATTCGTTAAGTATATTTTTGTTAGACAAGGAAAGGTTCTTACACCCATATTTTCCCGTGTAGGGACTCACTAACCTAATTCATGTCCTGGAAACTAGCAACGAGTTTACCAAAGAAGAAATTGAAAAAGCACGAGCAGCTTATACGAAAGACATAAGATATAATAAAGAGCATATTAGTGATCTTTGGGGTACCATGGTTCATTACGACACCTGGGTAAGTAAATTAATAATAGTACACATTAATAAAGAGTGTTCATAAAAAAAACTCGTAGCCAGCCATGGAATTAAAACTCTTGTCTGAGATAAGTTCATAAAAAAATAAAAAACGAAACATTTTATGACATTTTCGACTTTCAATTGTTTTAATGAAGTCATCTCAGATGTCATAAACGTATGATATAATAGTCTAATTATAACTCACTGTTTTTAGACCAACAACATCCTCATAAAATACTCAGAGTCAAGGCCCATTCTAGCAAAACTTATAGATTTTCAATTCTACGACTATGGAACGCCCCTTAACGATGTCATGTTCTTCTTGTTCAGCAGTGTTCAGCAACCGGTCTTAGAACAACAGCTGGACAAACTTTTGGACTACTACTACGAAACACTTTTGACAAATTTAAAAAGAGTCGGTGTTAGTATAGGGAACTATAAAAGAGAAAGCTTCGATGAAGAAGTGAAACTAGCGGTCACAAACGCAGAATATTTTCACTTCTTGTGGATGTCCCATCCTCTAATGGAGGAGTCATTTGGTGACGTAGGCGCTTTGAACGATCAACACCCAAATACGGTTTTTGAATGGTCTAAAGAACATGTGTATAAGGTCAAGTATATAACCAGACTGTGTATTAAAAAGGGGTGGTTCTGAAAGTTTTGTAGGAGATACATAAGGTCAAAGTAGTGATTTATGTATCAAGAGCATAAAGAAGAATTTTATGCCCTAATGGCGACGAGCTTAGGGAAGCCGAGGGGCATAAAGTGCATTTTATGCTCGTGCGGGCCATAAAATGCACATTATGCATGCGTGGGCAAAAAGTGTATGTTTATGTATTTGGTAACTAAGCAATAGAAACACAATAATGAAATTTGTACTTTGTGTTAATAAATGACAAAGTGTGGAGGTCATGTATTTATTATAGCGCACTATAAAAAATGTTTAGGGAAAATGATCGAGTAATAAAAAAATATCATTTATTTTTTTGAAGTGCAGATTATGTACGCTGTGCTTTGTCAAACACATAGATAAAATGAAATAATGTTGTATACTTCTTGCATAAGTTTAATACACTTTGCAGGCCTGGGATGGATCCCCCGATCAACCAAGAACTTGGAAGTTGATCACAGGTCGATGGGATTTATCATTCAGACCATCATCAGCGCCAAAATTCCTAGCACGTAAGAATTGCCTAAAACAAAACCGCATTTTAATCGTAAAATTCCCCTAGTCAGTAACAAACTTTAAAAAAAAATCACTTTTTCTGTCTTTTGTTCAAAATAAGCATCAAAGGCTGATAAAGATGATGCAAGTCCCCACATAACATTTAAAATATAAGGGTAAAATAATTTATTAAAACATTAAAAACTTTTTCTAAAACGCTATACATTTTCAAGTACGGGGTGTTCATTAGAAAACTTCATCTAGCCATCTATGTTTTTTTTTAACAGAAAGAAAGAGAGTTATAAAAGTATGTCCTAACTTGACTCGCCATCAAAACAGATTTGTCATTGCCACACAATCAGCTTTCAGTGCTTCAACTTTATTAGCAGCCATTTTGTCTTGTCTTTATCCTTGGTAAACTTTCCCGTTTCCCACATTTTTGTTTTTGTTTTCTAGGTTTACTAAGAAAATTTTTGGTAAAAACAGTAATTTTTATTACTAAAAAATCTCTTTTGTGTTTGGACACATGGCTGTCGCTTTAGAACATAAAGTTTTTATGCTGAAGAACTACTATCGAACTGGAATCAAAGTGATGGCGAATGGGTATATTCCATTCGAAACTGCATGGAGGATTTCCAGGCCGAATTTCCAAACTTTGCTGTGGTCTATATGCAGTTCAAGAAAACTTTGGAGAATATTTTAGAATTGTTTACAGAAACAGGTAGTTCACAAAGAAGACTCAGATCTTACAAGAAACGTACCGATGAAGTGGTTGGATAGGCACAAGAAAAAAATGCAAAATGCACCTGGTACGACAGTTACACCATCAAATAGGCCTTTCCATAGGTGCCACCATGCCATTTTACATAAAGATCTGCAAGTGTACTCATATCGCTTCACGTAATAGTGCAAGAATTGCATGAAGCTGACTTTCTTCAAAGACTACAATTTTGCAATTGCGAGTGGCGCCCTCGGACGACGGCAGGTGCTTCAACTAGGGCACGCGACATGCGAGATAATAGTGAAGTGAAACCAAGCCAGTTTTCTGCCCAAATTGTCGCTTCCCACAGACAGATAGCCGAGATTTTTACCTATACTGTCTGGGGACGATGTTCAGCAGAGTATCAAACTAATTTACCTATCAGGCAGATGAACCATAAACCGGTTTCGAACCTTATTGTAGTTTACGAGTTCTAATACGAGTTCGAATGAAACTTGGTCTCCTCTCTTGCTCAAGGCACTGTTTACATATGCGTGTGGCGCCATCGGGCGAGGGCAGGTGCTTCCACTAGGCATGCGAAACAATAGCCAGTTTTCTGCCGAAGTTGTCGCTTCCCACAGACAGATGGCCGAGATTCGTACCTATACCGTATGGAGACAACGTTCAGCAGAGTATCAAACTCATTTCTCTATCAGGCAGAGGAACCATAGACGGGTTTCGCTTTTATTGGAGCTCACTTTACGCAGCTAAAAACACAAAATCAGTATGGTATACCTCAAACCTGACAGAAATACGAGTTCGAATGAAACTTGGTCTTCTCTCTTGCTCAAGGCACTGTTTACATATGCGAGTGGCGCCATCGCACGACGGCAAGAGCTTCCACTATGGCATGCGAGGTAATAGAGAAGTACAACCAAGCCAGTTTTTTGCCGAAGTTGTCGCTTCCCACAGACAGATGGTGGAGATTCTTACCTATACTATCTGGGGACGACGTTCAGCAGAGTATCAAACTAATTTCTATATCAGACAGAGGAACCACAGACCCTTTTCGCTCTTATTGGAGTTCATCAGTATGGTATACCTCAAACCTGACAGAAATACGAGTTCGAATGAAACTTGGTCTCCTCTCTTGCTCAAGGCACTGTTTACATATGCGAGTGGCGCCATCGGACGACGGCAGGTCGCTACTATCTCCCATGCTTCCACTAGGGCATGCAAGATAGTAGTGAAGTGAAACCAAGCCAGTTTTCTGCCGAAGTTGTCATAAAGAGTATGGTGTCTTTCTAAGTCCTCTGTGGAAAATGTTAGCTCGGGAATACCTCAAGTAAATTTTCAAGCCTATAGAATCTTAAAAATTTTACATAATTAAAAAATCAAACAAATTAAGGCCGACTTATTTATCCACATTCTGGATTGTTTGGAATATCAATGTCAACATTATTTATTATTTTGTTACTTTTATTTGATATTCCCGTCCTTAGATTCTTATTGAGGAAAATAAGATGGAAACACTGGCAGAGCACGTAAGTGTATGCAACAAGTAAAACAACGTTCGCAAAATGTGAACGCGCCCAAATTTGAAAGTTTGACGGACAAATAAAGAACGAAGTCATTCACGACGTGCTTCAAAATAACGAATGTAGTTCATAGGTGTCTAGATGAAGTTTTCTAATGAACACCCTGTATATGGACTTTGTTCCTTCATCCTTTTCTGTTGACATTTTACATCCAACAAGACGACGTTTTTAAATGAACACACCCTACAAATGCTGAACAACCACTTCTGGCGCGGTAACAAAAAAGCTCGCATTCGTAAACTTACCGTTATATAAATAAGTTGCACCACATGTCATGTCAGATGGTGGTTCACTTGTCAAAGACGTGTTGTCGACAAGTTGTGAAAAAAGGAAGAAAATTGTTTTGCAAAAAACATGCAATGCATAACTGACTAAACATAAGTGACTAAATGCCTGTTTTTCATGGAACTTGGAAACAGATGTGTGTCAAAACTTAATAAATATAATAGAAATGGAAGAATTTTTGCCCGTTTTCGGATACACTCATGAATGTGACAATCCGTTAAGTCGAACAACTCCAGAGGAAGCTTTTGCTCCAAAAGTCAAAAAGTGACCTAACTAACAATTTAATGTTTTATAATTGTTTTAAAAACGTTCGTGCGGCATTTTTTTGAAAACAGATTAATGATATAAACACTTCCAAAACGTTTATAAAAAGCCTGTAAAATATGCAAAATAGACACATTCTATAAAAACTTAAGTGTAGTGTTAATATATTTTATTAATGCTCCAGTAACACCTAGAGGATAATTCTAGAGTAGTGTTCAATAACACCTAGAGGAAACGCTTAAAGAATAATAATAAAATGTGTTTTAATAAAAAAAAAATTATCCTTATATAATAATATTCGAACTGCTGTACATATTTCCTGAACATTCCCACATATTATGTATAATTATTGTAGGCACTGGAACTCTTATGTTGTACAAAAAGTTAAGTCGAACAACTCCAGAGGAAGCTTTTGCTCCAAAAGTCAAAAAGTGACCTAACTAACAATTTAATGTTTTATAATTGTTTTAAAAACGTTCCTGCGGCATTTTTTTGAAAACAGATTAATGATATAAACACTTCCAAAACGTTTATAAAACGCCTGTAAAATATGCAAAATAGACACATTCTATAAAAACTTAAGTGTAGTGTTAATATATTTTATTAATGCTCCAGTAACACCTAGAGGATAATTATGTAAACGCTTAAAGAATATTAATAAAATGTGTTTTAATAAAGAAAAAATTTATCCTTATATAATAATATTCGAACTGCTGTACATATTCCCTGAACATTCCCACATATTATGTATAATTATTGTAAGCACTGGAACTCTTATGTTGTACAAAAATATTCACTAAAAGATGTTGATTCTGTTGTAATTTTAAGAAAATTGATTTAGAATTAGTATATTTTAAAAGTCCTATAATAGATTAAAGACTCATGGTGGAAATCGATCAATGGTGGAGTAGAAAGAGCATATACATATAACTTAAGCAAGATGGCTAACCAGCTATAAAATACATTGTTGCATTTCGTTTTATTTTTCAAGTAATAAGAAAATAAAATAATAATATACATTCTGTCTAAAAATTCTATTAGATCATACTGTGTAGTTTTAATTGTCAGCTAGGACGCGGTACACTACGAATTTATATTTTCCAATAATTAAACAATACATTATATATGTAGTAATATATTATTACACCATTCAAACTGAATTCCATAATAGTTACTGAAAAGTCTTAAAAAAAATGGTTTCCTTTTATAAAATAAATTAAGCTCATAAGTTCCCTCTATAAAATAATTAAGTTTTTCCTTCAGTTATAATATAGTTGGTAAACTGTATCGCGGTATAGAGAATATATAAAAGTAGCGTCAGTCTATCACGTGACCGCTTGTCGCTAACAATTCTCCCTGCCCCCCTCTCTTACTTCGCCTAGGTTTTGGCTACAGTAAACAAAAGTTCGCCCACTCTAGTACACCGGCCTATCCTGAACACTATACTGAATTGCTCGAACGCACATACTGTGACTATACCAAAACACTTGTTTACATAGGGCCTTGTTTAAAAAATCTTTTAAAAAAGTTACTTGACCAGCAAGTCGAAATGACAACACTGTTTATTAAAATGAGAGACCAACGAGAACTAAACAGAGACAGTTTTCTTCGCCCTTACTTTGGTAATGTAAGAAACGACTTTTGACGACTTCTCAAGAATAAATCTGACAAAGTTGCCAGATTTATTTTTGAGAAGATAGTACACTTATACTGGGTGTTCATTAAAAAAACTCCATCTAGCAGGCTATGAAATTTTGACAGAAAAGGATGACATAATCAAAGTAAATGGACTTTTGTTTCTCCATCTTTTTCTTTTGACATTTTACAGCCAACTAGATGAAATTTTCTAATGAAGACCCCGTAGTATCTTATCACGTGATTTTTTACACGTCGTAGATCGAAAACCTAATAAGGTACAGAATTGACATTTACATGTTCAAAGAATCAGGCAGAGCTGTACTGTACTAATTGCAGGTAAAATGAAACCCTCAATATCTGCTCAATCGTAAATTTGACAACTTTGCTGTAGCCCACGATTGAGTCGGTTACGACTGACAAACCCCAAATATTAAGTTTTAAAATTTTCCTCAAATTTGTTTCTTTAATATTTGTTCAGCTGTTCAACTCATACTCTTGACTGTTATTAAAAAACTGTACTTATTGCAGACAAGATAGAATAGTAATTAAATTAAAAAATGCTTCTAAACCGTAAATCTGATAATATTTCTGAGGGCGCGACGATCTTTGTCTTCACCCATAACCATCCCGTTAAAATTTTTGCAATTTTTATCGATTCAATATTTGACAGTTCTCAGACTTTTGAAACACACTGGGGTAATTATGTAGAGATAATATACTTACTATTAAAAATTTCCAGCACTTTCTATTCAATACATACTGAATGTTCATTAGAAAACTTCATCTAGCCACCTACGAAATGCATTGGTTATTTTGAAGTACGTCGTGAATTACTTCGTTCTTTATTTGTCTGTCAACTTTCAAATTTAGGAGCGTTCACACTTTGCGAACGTTGTTTTACTGGTTGCATAATCTTACGCGCTCTGCCAGTGTTTCCATCTTATTTTTCTCAATATAAATCTAAGGACGGGAATACTCAAATAAATTTAACGAAATAATAAAAAATTACAGTATTGTCATTCCAAACAATCCAGAATGTTGATAAATAAATAAGTCGGACTTAATTTGTTTGATTTTTTAATTATTAAAAGATTTTTAAGACTATAGATTTTAGAGAACTTAGAAAAACACCCCACTCTTTATGCCAAATTTTGTGTACGTTGACGAAGGTAGTGGACCTTGGGAGGTGAGATAAACAAAAATTTTGTGATGAAGTGGCGATTTTCATATTGATCTTTTGACTTCTGACGAAGACAAAGCACCCCAATCACGAACCCCTGCACGGTGTGTAGCTGGCTAGATGAAGTTTTCTAATGAACACCCCGTATTACTCAGCACTTTATAATAAGAATATGTACTCTTTTCCGTTCGTCCTCACACTTCGAACAAAGAATTAATTTTTAAATATATTCACAGTTAAGCTAACATAGATATAGGTAATACCCATCACACTAAACTATTTCTTTCTAATGTTTCTTAATGCTACCTTTAATAATTTTTAATTCAAGCTATTAGAAGATAGGTACGTCTCTTGAATACGCATTTGCAAAAATTGCCTCTGCCTACCATTGTTTGCAGTCGTCAGTAAGGAACAAAAGAAGCTTTTCACTGAAAATCCTTATTCATAAACTAGTCTGATTAAGCTAGGGCCTCTCTGTTGCATTACAGGGCCGGAATGAGCTTTCTTTGCAGCTTTATATACAAAATAATGGGCATCTAGTTTTCATTGCAACACTTGGTACTAATGTGAGTACCTAATGATTTTCTTAAAGACGGGCTAAAGAGCAAATCTAGTTTACCCATACCCAACTTTAAGTATGAATTGTAAAAATAGGTATTCATATTTTTTTAGAAAGTACGCTATATTTTACGGGCCTGCAAATCTCATTACATAAATTTCTTATTCTGCTTCTGTTCAACGCGCTGACGTTTGAAAGGCTGCCAGAAGCGCATAATACAACTAATGGAAACAATGGATAAAAAAATCCAAGTAGAAATTCGCCGCTGTTATTCTTTTTTGCCGATGTATTATTTCATTCTGAGCTGCGCTTATTGGGTTGAAAATGAAAAAATTGGACACAGATTGCAAGAGGCACCAGAATTTTGGTTTGTATTGACACATATAATGCTTACATTGTCTATTAAAGCTCGGAAAATACGTGTTTATATACGCAGTGATAAGTAGACACATATAATAGTATAGAGGCAAGTCAAAATATTATCTGGTGTTAGTATAATTATTAGATTATGGGATATGCACTCATACTACAAAGAATCCTTGAAAACCACAACCTAAATTATTCACGATAAACGCCCAAGCTAGCCGATCATTAAACAACAGTTAGAGAGTAAGTTTTCAGTATTTTTTTTCATGCAATTCGGTTTACTGTGAAGTAAAGAAACGTCTCGTAGAAAATGGAGGATATGCCCTTCATAATTCAAGACTTACCGGGTTTAATTACACCTTACATGCCATGCGATCAGTCCAAGATCAAAAAAGTGCACTACTCAACAGTGAGGTACGTTGATCAATACGGAGCGATTTACTTGAGGTGAGTAATAATTAGTTAAGGAGTTTATATAGCTTTTAATTTAAAGTATTCCCACTTCTTTGTGGGAATACTTTAAACCCAAAAACCCAAAAAACCCTTCTTTGTGGTGAAAATAGATTTGTTTATGTTCATCGATAATTAACCAATAGGTAAGTGCCAAGCTCAAGTCCAAGAATTGAGAAAAATGCTGTGCTTTTGTGTACAGCATTTTTTATTATATTCTTGGCAATTTTGCTTACAGTGCTTTGATTGATTGTATGATCTGGATAATTATTATTGAAGATCTCGCACACTTCTTGCTGTGTTCGGGCTTTGTCACCGTCCCCTAAAGAATTTCTATCCGCTGCGTTTCTGTTAGATGCGCCAATGGGTTAATTATTATTACTTGCCTGTACAATTATCAGTATAAAAAGTGAAATTAAATACTTGAAAATGTGAAAAAGTAAGTAAATCACATTTAACTACCTTTAACGTAACCTAATGTTTGGTTGTTTGACGGCGGTGACAATGTGTGTTTGTCTCGAGAAAGCTAGAAAAAGCTTTTTTCTAATTTTGACATATAAAGTGGCACTTTTCAATACTGATGACAGTGACGGAACGTCCTACTTTTCGTAACTAGTTACGAAAAGTAAAATCTTTCGTAACTAGTGATGAAAAGTTGGTGTCACCACCAGTTGCAGGTTTCGGCTGTGGCACACCGTTGCTATAGTTTTGCGTTATTAAGTAGATACGAAGTGGTTTAAAAGTAAGTTTAATAATAATAATTCTTTCTCTAACTAGGTATTTGTAGTCAAAATTAGAAAAAATCTTGTATGAAACACGTGACGAAAAACCTTTTTTGTGTATCTCATTCAAATTGCGGGAACTCGCTGCGCTCGTCCCGCAAACATTCATTCATTACACAAAATCGGGCTTTTCGTAACTGGTTACATAAATAGCTATTCATGTACGATTTCCAGACGCCATTTTCTCGAAAACCGTTTACTATATAGTCGTTTTCAGGAAGATATTCATCTAGCCACCCATGACATTGTAAACGCACCTTTTAAAAACAATTGAAAAGTTACCAGAAAAGTTACTAGATCGGAGAATGGTGCGAAGCGAGCTTAACGAACGCATTTGTCGGGTTTTAACCTCAAATTTTGTAATTTTCAAACATAACTACTTTATTTCTCAAATTTTGCTCAAATCCAATTATTATTCAGCGTTTGTAATGTAGGAAAAGTAAACTGGCTTAATAAACGACTAACTATCATCCAGAACTATTAACACAACTCATCGCATGACCCAGAAAAGTCATCTGCAACCTCCAACTTCTGCAAAATAAGATGCCAGAGTAGAGTTACAAATACAAAAATTGAGACATCAAAACCACATTCAAGCAGTTGTGAGTATTGATGATTGGTTATTGCCAGCTAAAGCGAGCGTTAAATTAGTATGCATATGCAGAGGGAAGAACTGAACTGGACCATCAACCATGAACAAAATTTCCGAAAGTTCCAAATATACTCACCCAGAAATTACTTTAGTGTCCAGATGCCCTGGGAATAGACCATACATTTAACAATGCTTATGCCTATGCCTTACATAATATTATATAGTCTACCACTTTCCAAGTATAAAATGGAATGCAGATTACAGTCAAGTAAAAATTGTTCCAAACAGCAAAAGCATCTGAGAAAAGATGGTTTTCTACCAGACTGAATTTAAGTACTGCCATATGATTTGGATTGTATGATGAGAGTCCTAGTGGCCTTTTCATACCTATGTGTACCTATATGCCATATGCCATCCATAATTATGATCACTTTGGATCTTGAGTTAATATTAGTGAAGATTACCCCCCATGATAAAGAAAAGAATATTTTGATGAATTTACTGTTATATCATTTGGCTCCATTGTTGGATCAAAATTGACCCTTTCATTAATTTGTAGGTATTTAGAGAAGTGTATTTTTGTTTTGTTAAATATATATGATTTTACATAATAAATTAATTATACTAAAAGAAGTCTTGCCTAATTGAGCATTTAATTTCTTAAACTACCTAAATATCAAGAAACTAAAATGTTTGTCTGGTGGTTTATTAATTGCCTGATTTAATATTAGGTTTGTTCCAGCATGCTAGAGAACCATTGCAGAACATTTAAAACATCATTTTGGCCAACTCACCAGCAAACATTTCAAATTGAAATGAACCATCTGACATGGTTGCAGAACCACTGTGGACAAGCACATTGTTTATTTAAATTTTGATATCATATTAGTGAGTTGTGAAGAATGATAGACCCTTCTGGAATAGTTTCTTGGTCGAATGGAACCAACTTATTTTCAACTAAAGAGAGCTACAGTTCTTTTAAACTAAATAGCATAAGCAGGGGCCATTTCTTACAAACTCAGTTGAAAAAGTTTCGACTTATAACACTTACATATAGACAAAGAATTTGAAGTAACTTTTAGAAACAAGTAAAGGCTATTTATTAGTTTGAAATTAAGAACCCCTGTGCAAATAACTTACTATACCTGGAATAAAAATGCTATTGAAGTTGTAAGAATTTTTTATTTTACATACAAAACAAAACAAGTATAATGTGTTTAATGGAAAAACTTATTAAGTTGGCTGAGAATTGTCAGGAGACAAGAATGTTGGAGTAATAAAGTACCAGCTACTTTCATTGTTCTATCCTATTCTATGAAAACTTCTCAACCAACCTGTTCACATTTTGGAAGATATTTAAAAGATTATAACTCAGACATTGGTACTTTTCTGACATTAGGACTTTACCTTCCACTATAGGATGTCTACCATGATTGCGGAAGTGTATAGGGCAGGTCCAGGTCATCTTATTGCTTGTATAAATTTTTTTCTCAATGTGGGCTCTAGGACATATCTTAGGCTTAAAAGATGCACTTGAGTGTTTGTGATACTTTCAAGCTAACTTGTATATTGTTTTGGAATTTTTAGTGAAATGAGTTATGAGAAAGAACCATGACATGACATAAAATAAAAGGTTTCTGCTTGGTTTCTGTTAAA
This sequence comes from Taphrorychus bicolor, assembly GCA_951812265.1. Lineage (NCBI taxonomy): Eukaryota > Metazoa > Arthropoda > Insecta > Coleoptera > Curculionidae > Taphrorychus > Taphrorychus bicolor. The sequence continues at coordinate 40,374,918 of OX638297.1, forward strand.
AATAGGTCAAGTATAATTAAAAATTATATTTGCAGAAGAAGATAATTACATACACATGCCATTAGCTTTCTTCTAAGAATGGAAGATCCACATCAAAGGCACACTAAGGGTTGTTTGTGGTAATATTTTATACAAGACACTTAAAATCTATGGTGGTTCAAATATTAGAACCCAGGATGTAAACTACAAGAGGCTCCTTTTGAGGCCCAGTCCTTCAAAATCACATTAGCCAAAAATGAATTTACAGGAGTATGATAATATATATGAACTCTTAGTGTTATTTCGACAAATGTTATACTTGTGAATCCTTCGGAGAGATTAACACTTACATAGTTAGCACTCTGTGTAACTGAGAACACAACGGTCACCCCCAAATTGGATCCCACACCATCACTTAACAGAACATTAAATTTATAAACAGAAACACACACATGTGTTGTTTAGGTTAGTCCGTCGGTCCTTCCTTTGGCACATTCGTGGATAATGGAGATAGTCAAAAGATCATTCTTCATTTATCTTGGATAATGCAAAATCATTCAGTAGCACTTTGATGATGTGACTTGAATACTGGACACTGGGCAATTTTTTTTTTCTATGGTTTTATTATTGTCTGCAAGTGGCATTTTCCAATTCGCAACTATCAAGCACTTTGCTTACAGTCTTCATACAAAGTCAAAAAACAAACAATGCATGCAGCTGCAGCTCTGCTACTGGAGTTAAGAAAATTGCGAGGAAAATTATTAAAAAATTCATTCTCCAAGGGATCAAATCCGTGGTAGATCCTAGGTTTATTTCACTTTCTGCTTTCACTATATGAGTTGTTGAGTAGGAAAGTAGTACTATAAACATAAAGGACTGTTTGATGATAATAGGCAGTGTAGTTATTTGATAATTACTACTAAAATTGGAATAAGAAAAAAAGAAATATGAGAAATACATAATACATTCACAATATTTACAAAGATGCTTCCAAGAAATAGACGGACGTTACGACGTAATATTATCTTCTCTTTCTCAAAAAACGTGCAGAAAACAAGGACAGAACATAAGCGTCATGACATTTCTTAAATTTTGACGGAATGTCTTAGATACCAACAGAAAATAAGAATTTCCCTAGATATCAGCTGAAAAATTTTTGGAAGAAGGGCTGCCACTACAAAACCGATATTTCCATGGCTGGCTAGATGAATATCTTCCTGAAAACGACTATATATATTCTTTATGCAACCAGTTACCAAATGAACTTTTCATCACCACTTACGACAAGTAGATCGATACGTCACTGTCATTAGTAGTAAAAGTGTCACTTTATATGAAAAAATTAGAAAAAATTGCCTTTAGGCGACTCGCGGGTACTAACTGTCTCAGCAGGCTTGGCACTGGTGGCTTTGAAGTTTCATGCTTGCGTCACATAAAGTGTCCCTTATAATATATTCGCATAAAAATTTTTTGAGTGTACCTAAAGCTCCGCTTACCGACATTCATACGGGAAGAAATAGTATGACAACATAAAATTAAATTATAACGGAATTATGCAAGAAATCTATTAATATTTTTCTTATTTTTTTTTTAATTTTGCTAAAATTTTGATTGATTCTTAGCACTTCATGTTAAATAGTATTTTTTATGAAATTCTAGTATTTCCATAAAAGTATGGATGCCATAAAATATAGAGCTTAATGATATTAGCATTCCTATGCAACACTGTTGCAGAAGGATTCAAATGAGTTCCTGAAGTACTTCTGAATGCCCGCTTTTTATGTACCCATAGTAGATTCATTAGGATTCTTCTTCTTCTTCGCGTGCCGTGCTCGTGTTCAAGCGTTGGCGGTCATCAGTCAAAAAGTTGTTCCACTTGGAAACCGGTCCACTGGCGAATATTTCGCAACCACGAAAGCTTTTTACTGCCAAGGTCTTCCCTCCACTTTGCCCTGGATCAGCAATTTAAGCAGGTCGTACTTGGGGCCACGCATCACATGTCCGAATTATGACAATTTTCTTCTTTTGATAGTAGGCAGCAGTATGCGATCTGTGCCCATCCTTCTTGACACTTCCTCGTTGGTAGTATATGGCGTCCAAGTCACTCGTAACATCTTATGATAGCACCATAGTTCGAACGGCTCCAGCTTATTCATAGCATTGATCCTTAAAGTCCATGTTTCACTGGCGTAGAGCATGATCGACCTTATGTGGCATTTCAACATTTTCGGACGTTAGATGTCTATTAGTTAAAAACGTTTTTCAGTTATTGAATGCGCTTTTGCCATTTCAATTCTGAGTCCGATTTCCATGTCTGGATCATTGCTCGAATTTATCCAACAGCCGAGATATATGAAGCGGTCAACCCTCTCTATGTTGTTGTTCTCGAGTGTTAGTGTGGTATTCGGCTCTATATTGATTTTGCCCACTGCCATCCATTTGGTCTTGAGAGCGTTAGGTATTGCTCAAATACATTAGGATTGCTCAGAGCTTATTCTTTTCGAATTATTTGGCGCAACAATTACCACTGACAGCGATCTTTAACATAAAAATGTTATATGCTAAAATTATTTGGATGTAAATCCGATTTGCATCGAAATATATAAGCGTTTTGACCTTGTCTTCATTTTCAGATTGAAAATCGAACTGGTCAACACAACAACTGGCGAAAATTGGACTTTGCCAACGGTAGCCAAAACTTTACCGAAGAACAGTATTACCCATGACCTGGCCAAAATTCGAACCATATTTAAGAACCAAGTGGGCCTTTATACTACAGCCCGGACGACAATCGATAGATATTTAAAAGAAAAAGGTAAATATTTGCTTTCGTGTTAACACACTAGTCTGTAGAAATTGATTGAGTACATTTTTCATACTAAACCACTAAATACTTAGATACATAAAACCTACATATGTATAGATATTATTTGATTTCACCATATCAACAAACAATATTTTTACTTTTCACTTCTTCTGAGTACTTTTCGTCAAAACACTCTTTGTTGGACTTAGTTAATGTCAGGGTGATTCACTCTTGTAGAAATCCCCCTTTTTTCATTCACCCCTTTCACCTCAATTTACCCTTTTTAAGTCACCCTGGAAGGAAAGATGTGAAATTCGATCTCCAAAAATAAGCATATCAAGAGCAAAACACTGTGTTAAGGTGAAACACTTAAAAGAGGATAAGTGGTGTAATATCAATAATACATGTCAAGCATTGAGGATACCTATTCTATCTTCAGAAAATATAATAACATAAACCTTATTGGCCTACAGGCTTCAAATGTGGTGAAGAAGTACTTCTACGCAGTTTTGGAGGACGAATCAACCTCAATGGGAGTGACGACGTAGACCACAACGCTGTACTCGTGATGGCTGATCCGAAAAACTTGTTTTCAGGTGTGAATATATTTTAAAATTCGGTAAACACATAGCACATCTAATTGAAAAAGCAAATATTTTGTAGGTTCTAAGACAGTCCATAGGCGCACAGGTTTCGATTTAGAATCCACCAAGGCAATTCTAGGAGCTGTAGCTAAGCTCCATGCCAGTTGTTTAGCTCTCAAGATTGACAAGCCTTCAGAATTTAGAACGAGAATTAGACCTTTCCTTAATGACTGTGGTTGTATTCCTGGGAACTCTAACGTAGAGCAAAGTGCCCAATTACACATGATCAACGCTCTTAATGACCATAACTTTTTTCAAGATACCATTGACAGAGCTACCAGAACTTTTGACCGTAAAATACCTTTAGAAAACCCAACACCTTGGTCTACTTTCACACATTCCAATCTGTGGGTAATATTTACCTAATTTAATATCTAGGTATTTTTGTGAGTAATTGCAAATTTTTGCAGGTGAAGAATATTTTGATTAAATACGATAGGACAGGCCATCCTCTCAATGTTACATTGAAAGGCTTCCAAGAAGCACAATACACGTCCCCTCAGAGAGACTTGCTATTCTTCCTATTTACTAGCGTCCAGATTGTGGTTTTGAAGCAGCATCTTGAAGAACTCATAGATTTTTACTACGACAGTTTTCGTGACGTGTTAACTAGCCTCGACATTAAAAGTGAACACTTTTCAAGAAAGTCCTTTAACGAGGAGCTCCGCAGAACTGCACTAGAGGGAGAGTTTTATAAAATTATATGTGGGTTGTATCCCATATTGGGCATCGAAATACACACTTATGAAAGTAGACTTAAGGATCCCTTACATATAACCAGATTGTGTTTTATTGTCAAAGAGTTTATGAATCGGCAGTGGTTGTAATCTGCGTTATCTAATATGGAATATTAAAAATTAGGAAAATTGTTAAAAACGTTTTAATTATTTGTATTTATTCTCAGTGGATCAATGTTGGCAGCCTTATAATAGTATATTATTAAATCTATAATAAATTAAACAATTTAAAATTTTATGATAGCCATTATTCCCTTAGGGGAACGTTTGATCACGAGCCGCAGGCGAGGGGCGCAAGTCTCCCATGGGAATAATGGTCATAAAAAGCGAGTATAATACTATATTTTGTCCACGGCCATTGTCTAATAATTACAAATTGTAAAATCTATAGGTAGTGTAAATAAAATTATTGAAATGTCAAAGTGACACTCGCGTTTGACGGCAAAACCGATGCCACCACTGCAATGTTTACGCTGCGGCATTGATGATATTACATTGTTGCCTACTCCTGGTTGCCAAGGTAACATATATAACTTAAATGGCAAGCGGAAATAATATCATTATTCCCGCCGTTTCAACTCATATATCCCTCCGACGCTATGAGCCCTATTTAACTTTTGTCAACAAGCCGAATATCAATATATTATTAAGTGGTCGTGGACAAAATTATTTTTTATATTACTTCAAACCATACTGTTAACAATACTATTATTGTCGTACCTACATGAAAAGACTAATTTCATGTTATCCGTCAAAAATTTAGTTCGAGCAAGCACAATTTAACTTACAGAAAGTGAATATAATTGTAGATTATCAGGTCACTAGGAGTAAAAGTGGGTCTTTTTGTGCTGAGCTCAGACAATGACTGAGGCAACTGAGCGAAGCACAAAAAGACCTTTTACTCCGAGTAACATATACCATTTTTTTAAAGCATACGGGAAATTAGTCTACTTCATAGTGATTCAGTTTTAAAATTTTTCTGCATCCGTTTCTTAGGCGGGCCTAAATTCTTACCCAATGAGTGGTATATTTTATTGTAAAATAAGAACGTTTTAGATCGGTGGTTTTCAATGTTCCTTGGTTTTAATGGTATTAAATTTTGGTTTAGGTGGTTAAGGTTTAGGAAATATATGGTAAAAAGAATGTCCATACTAAATTAATAGCAATCACAATGACAAATAAATATGATGACGCGCATGACATTTAACAGACGAACTACCGAGAATTCGAGAACATAAGCGATTTCGACTAATAGCGGTTTCGTGTGTGGAGAAAACAAAGAATGGAAGCTCTAAGGGATACTGTCAGAACGCTCTTCCGTATTCCCAATCTTTATTTTCTCATTAGAAGGAGAATATAGAATTTAAGGACGGAAAAACACTCAGACCCGTCTATCTGGTGCCACCTAGTGCTCAAACAGTTTCGGTGAATAAGAATCACTTATAAATGCGCCACCATGACAGCAGGGATGACTTTGGAAATTACTTTTATTGCCTAGGATGTTATTGTTATTATTTTTTCTCTGAAAATTAGAGAGCGTACTTCAAGTGCTTATATAGGGATACCAAATAATGAACTTTTAGACCACTTGGAAAAAAAAACTTTAATTTCATTATTAAACGAGTTGATTCAAAATATGCGTCTCATACAAATCGAATACTCTACAACTTTTTAGCAATAATTGTGCAGTTGGCGTCACCAAGTCATCCAAGTAAGTCATAACTATACAGGGTGTTCCGCGACAAAGGCTGTCCTACTTGTAGAAACACATAGAAAATATTAAAAACTTTAACGTAGAGCAAAGTGCCCAATTACACATGATCAACGCTCTTAATGACCATAACTTTTTTCAAGATACCATTGACAGAGCTACCAGAACTTTTGACCGTAAAATACCTTTAGAAAACCCAACACCTTGGTCTACTTTCACACATTCCAATCTGTGGGTAATATTTACCTAATTTAATATCTAGGTATTTTTGTGAGTAATTGCAAATTTTTGCAGGTGAAGAATATTTTGATTAAATACGATAGGACAGGCCATCCTCTCAATGTTACATTGAAAGGCTTCCAAGAAGCACAATACACGTCCCCTCAGAGAGACTTGCTATTCTTCCTATTTACTAGCGTCCAGATTGTGGTTTTGAAGCAGCATCTTGAAGAACTCATAGATTTTTACTACGACAGTTTTCGTGACGTGTTAACTAGCCTCGACATTAAAAGTGAACACTTTTCAAGAAAGTCCTTTAACGAGGAGCTCCGCAGAACTGCACTAGAGGGAGAGTTTTATAAAATTATATGTGGGTTGTATCCCATATTGGGCATCGAAATACACACTTATGAAAGTAGACTTAAGGATCCCTTACATATAACCAGATTGTGTTTTATTGTCAAAGAGTTTATGAATCGGCAGTGGTTGTAATCTGCGTTATCTAATATGGAATATTAAAAATTAGGAAAATTGTTAAAAACGTTTTAATTATTTGTATTTATTCTCAGTGGATCAATGTTGGCAGCCTTATAATAGTATATTATTAAATCTATAATAAATTAAACAATTTAAAATTTTATGATAGCCATTATTCCCTTAGGGGAACGTTTGATCACGAGCCGCAGGCGAGGGGCGCAAGTCTCCCATGGGAATAATGGTCATAAAAAGCGAGTATAATACTATATTTTGTCCACGGCCATTGTCTAATAATTACAAATTGTAAAATCTATAGGTAGTGTAAATAAAATTATTGAAATGTCAAAGTGACACTCGCGTTTGACGGCAAAACCGATGCCACCACTGCAATGTTTACGCTGCGGCATTGATGATATTACATTGTTGCCTACTCCTGGTTGCCAAGGTAACATATATAACTTAAATGGCAAGCGGAAATAATATCATTATTCCCGCCGTTTCAACTCATATATCCCTCCGACGCTATGAGCCCTATTTAACTTTTGTCAACAAGCCGAATATCAATATATTATTAAGTGGTCGTGGACAAAATTATTTTTTATATTACTTCAAACCATACTGTTAACAATACTATTATTGTCGTACCTACATGAAAAGACTAATTTCATGTTATCCGTCAAAAATTTAGTTCGAGCAAGCACAATTTAACTTACAGAAAGTGAATATAATTGTAGATTATCAGGTCACTAGGAGTAAAAGTGGGTCTTTTTGTGCTGAGCTCAGACAATGACTGAGGCAACTGAGCGAAGCACAAAAAGACCTTTTACTCCGAGTAACATATACCATTTTTTTAAAGCATACGGGAAATTAGTCTACTTCATAGTGATTCAGTTTTAAAATTTTTCTGCATCCGTTTCTTAGGCGGGCCTAAATTCTTACCCAATGAGTGGTATATTTTATTGTAAAATAAGAACGTTTTAGATCGGTGGTTTTCAATGTTCCTTGGTTTTAATGGTATTAAATTTTGGTTTAGGTGGTTAAGGTTTAGGAAATATATGGTAAAAAGAATGTCCATACTAAATTAATAGCAATCACAATGACAAATAAATATGATGACGCGCATGACATTTAACAGACGAACTACCGAGAATTCGAGAACATAAGCGATTTCGACTAATAGCGGTTTCGTGTGTGGAGAAAACAAAGAATGGAAGCTCTAAGGGATACTGTCAGAACGCTCTTCCGTATTCCCAATCTTTATTTTCTCATTAGAAGGAGAATATAGAATTTAAGGACGGAAAAACACTCAGACCCGTCTATCTGGTGCCACCTAGTGCTCAAACAGTTTCGGTGAATAAGAATCACTTATAAATGCGCCACCATGACAGCAGGGATGACTTTGGAAATTACTTTTATTGCCTAGGATGTTATTGTTATTATTTTTTCTCTGAAAATTAGAGAGCGTACTTCAAGTGCTTATATAGGGATACCAAATAATGAACTTTTAGACCACTTGGAAAAAAAAACTTTAATTTCATTATTAAACGAGTTGATTCAAAATATGCGTCTCATACAAATCGAATACTCTACAACTTTTTAGCAATAATTGTGCAGTTGGCGTCACCAAGTCATCCAAGTAAGTCATAACTATACAGGGTGTTCCGCGACAAAGGCTGTCCTACTTGTAGAAACACATAGAAAATATTAAAAACTTAGGTATTTTGTCGTTAGGCTCAATAGGTCGTAAAAGTCATTGTGCCCAATTTAGTTAAAATATTTTCATGGCAATTTTCTGGTAATACGCGAAATCAACACTATTTTTTTTTAAGTAGAACAATCCAATTTTTATTACAAATTTCGATTCTAAGTCATTTTTGTTAAATAAACCATGCACCTAAAGTCAACCGATTTCCTGACAATGAAGCAGGAAAATAAGATTTTTTAACTTTTAAAAAGTTGCAAAACTGTTGACGTTATAGCAAAACGTCTTGCACTTATTAATATTAGTTTTTTACATGCTCTTCAAAGCTTCCCATTGGCAGTTTTATTTTGTAATATCGAACCTATATCCATCACCTAGTCAGAGCGCTATGACCCCCCCGCTTTTGGCGCTAGGTCCGCCCTTAGCGGACCTAGCGCCAAAATTTTCTAAAACTTAACTTCCAACCTAAGAAAAACCAAAAAGTCCGGCTTTAAGTTGCTATGACGCTTGTATGACGTGCGCTGACGACAACCCAAACGTCACGGGAACTTTTAAAAGTGCCGAAAATCTTGATCAAAAAACGGGACTATTTTTTAGGGAACTATCGGTTTTTGCTGGCTGTGTCCATGTTTTTAGGTCATTGGTCCGGCTATTGCCAAGTTGAGAGACTGAGGCCGCCGTCACCGAATACGGTTGAGATTTATACGAAGAGTCGCCTTTGGTTCCAATGTTCGAAATGTGAACGTTCGAGTAGGCGTTGGAATCCCGACATCAGCCCGGTTGGTCTTCACTGCGCATGCGCAAAATTTATTAAAAGGATTGTGGGTTACTGGGTTCTTTTGTTTACGGTTCCGGCCATTTTGACAATCAAAAATTACGTTTTGCAAATAATTTACAGTAATTTTTTATTTCAGCAAAGTTGGTGTAATAGAATTGCTGTTTTCAATTAGTAAAAGGAATCTTTGTTTAGCAAGAATTGCGCGAGATTCGCTAACGCAACGTGTCAAGTGACGGATTTATTGGATTATCGTATTTCGAGAAAGCGTCATGCAGGTACACCAGCCGGCACCCAGTTTTCCTGTTTCTGCTCCACTCATTTCTCAATAATTTCAATTTTTCTTATTATCAAATGATCTACACACACTTTTCAGTGCAGCCTTGTGCTTGTGTAGTACCTAAAGATGTAAGTATCCAGTATCTAGGTATGTGTAATAATTTGGTATGGTGTTGGTGTGAAAGAATGAAAGGTAGGGGCAGCATGAGTTTAAGGTAGTTTTTGAAATAGCCCCTACAAAGGAACATTGTGTTCACAGCTGTTGACAACCCTGGCCTTGTTGTAAAGACTGTAAAGAATACATGAGTCCACAGTAAGGTTAGGGCTCATGTATGCTTTACAACTTTTCTTTTATTCAACAGCTCATAAGTATGACACTCTCCTTTCATTTTGTTCATCACTTATGCCATTTGCATTTGCTAGTATGATTAAGTAGGGCTATCGGCTATCCTTACCCCTAATTTGAAATGATAAACACTGGTTGTGGTAGGCTGAAGTTAAAAATTCTCGTTTTTTAGGAAGGGTTTAGTAAGTCCTACACACTGGAGAGTATATAGAAACTTTGTTTAAAAGAGAAAAAGGATATATTTTAATCAAGTTCCAGCAGATGCTCTATTAGGTGAGTGATCCACTATCCCAGTTAATAATCTATTTATATCCTATTCATATAGAAGCAAAGTGATTCTCGTCTTGCTAGACAATTATGCTATGGGTACATCCACAGTGCAGTTAAGGTTTGTATAAAGATTTTGATACTTACATTAAAACTACTAGGACTAGAAATAGATTATGCCTATGCCATTTTCAATGTGTGCACAATAAGCTCTCCTCTCATTTTTGACTCAAAAGCAAGTAGCTGGTTTGGCAATTTATGCTGCATTAGCTTTTCTGCATACTTATGTCTATGTCAGCTACCTTACTAGAAATGTATTTATGAAGGTTTACGGGTGCACTATTTACTAAGAAGCATATTAGAAGGCATACTTTTGTACCAAAAAAACTAACAATATAAGGATGCATCTTAGCACTTAAGTTAAATTATTACTTTTCTTTTGCAATGACTAAAGTTCAGAAGCCTGTTACTGTTAAGGTACCAAATAAATTTTTTTTTAGTGAGATATGAGGGTAAATAATTACATATTGTGTAAACCCTGTTTTTTATCTCTTTTTTTACTTACCTCTTATCTTGTTTTAGGGTTTCAGAATAGTCTTGAGAAGAGGTTTTTTTTGTGGAAATGAGATGTGGCAGAGTTTTTTTCCTTATGTAGTACCAACCTAGGATTCAACCATGGAAAGGCGACTTATAAATAGATAATAAAGGAAAAGATTTGTATGTTTCAAAGAAATTCCAGGGTGCCACTAAGGTTTCAAGTATGTAAGTTAGCATCAAATTTCATACTTGATTAAACCCTCCTTTTAATCTAAACTAAGAATCAATTGAAATGATACACCTCAAATTTTGAATGAACTTTAAAACTGTCTACCTTTAAAGCCACTCAACCGATTTTCATTGGAGATGCCATTTTGGTAAGATCCGTGTATAAACTGCTTTAAGTGGTTATGGTACTTATATGTTTTGCAGGTTACATAATACAGGGTTCAACAAAACTTGATGCAGTTTTGTAAAACCTTTTTGAGCAGATAATTTTGCGGAAAAAAAATTCAGAACATGTTTTGCTACGGGAGTATGTGAAGACGCGTCATACCTTGGGACATATTTGGTGTTTTTTGGATATTTTGCCTGGTTCCATAGATATTTAGTTTTTTCTATAAACGAGGTATCATTTAACACTGGAGCTCCAATTTGCCCCATAATACAAATATTGATAAAAATTTTATATGGAATATAAAGACTATGCACAGGGCAAGCTGGATCTTACCAAAATGGCATTTACAACAAAAATCGGTTGAGTGGCTTTAGAGAGAGACAGTTTTAAATTTCATTCAAAATTTGGGGTGTATCGTTTCAATTGATTCTTAGTTTAGTTTATAGATTGCTCACATTGTTAACACTTAACACACTCAATAATTTTCGCTCAGTTGATTCCTGAATGTAGTTCCTATTTTTTTGTCTTTTCGTCAAGTCTAGCCAACAAGCTATGAAATGTGTTGCCAGTTTACCAAAAGTCCTTTTTCCACTTGAATTATCCTTTTTTTGCGATTGTCTTACTATATGCACATATTCTCCTCACAAACTCTTGGATCGGAATTGGATCAAATACTTATTGGTCAACTATGGATTTGCAATACGCTTCATTAATAAAAAATGACGGGTTTGTATTTCACATATTTTAGGTATACTTTATTTTCATTATGATGAAAAATCATGAAAAAAAGTAAAATGTTTAAGTACAAAGATAACGTGCGTTTATTAAAAAAAACCTCAAGCAGGCCATGGCATTAGATCAGTAAGTCTGAGATGACTTCATAAAAACAATTGAAAATTGGAAATGTCATAAAATGTTCAGATTTTAATATGTTTTGTAAACTTATCTTAAACAAGAGTTTTAATTTCATGGCTTGCTTCGAGGTTTTTTGTTAGATACCCTATCCCTATAGAAATACTCTATTAAACTTTATAGGTATACATTTATATTCAGTGTAAATTAATGTGTAAAGGCCACAACCATGTTGCAGTTGAAGAACCAAATAAGTTAAACATTTACTTCATTGGCATAGATGAAGTTAGTAATTCCTCTCTATTATATATATGCCCTCTACTAATTACTCCTGCTGGAAAGTAAGGAGAGGATCGAAAAATTAATAGGGAGCATATGACTTAATCAATTAATAGGCATTCAGTGATCACATTATTACATTAATTATGATTAAGCAGTCTTTTGATCAAATGTGCTCAAAACAATTAATTTTTATATTAAATTGAGAATTTTATTCGCCAATTCAATTGTTACATATTCAACATTAGAAAAATGTATCGGTTTTTTTATTTGTTACAGGGTTGATAAACATTGGTCTAAGTGAAGGACAAAGAAAGTCTGTCATACTGGCTTCCAATTTACTGGGAAGGAAAACGGAAGTAGTTGAAGCATTGAAACCCACAGTTTAAATTTTAAGATGAATGAAGACAAGCGCGTAGAAAAGGTCGTGCCACTTCTGCATGCTGAAGAATTGTACTGCTATGACGTCTATAAAACTCTTGGGTACCACTAGCCTATAAAAAAATATCTTCAATTGAGTAATGGTCAATGAAACAATACAACTATTTTACGGTAATCTGAAAAACGAAAAATGTGGATTTCTTCATTCAGAGGTTTAGGAAACGTGTGTTGAAAATATGTGATATTAAGGTTTGAAATGTTAGGTAAATTAAAAACACATATTTTATATATGCCATGTTTATTTGTGCACCAAAATCAAAATAAACGACATTGATTCTTTACTTATTTTACTTAAAAAAACGTATAAGTTATGTATTCAACGTATAGGTTATTGTAGTGTTATTTACAGTGTATTTCAGAAAGCAATTTTCAATAATTCCAAAGGATCCTTCGATTAAGTTTTATTTCTTTGTAAAGCTATTAAAGTCAAATTAGGCGATTACATTTATTATTAGTTGAAACTGTTTCAAAACATACAAGGCTCAAAAAATAAGTAAGGTTAATTTGTTATTATTTATTTTTTTTGTGTCAGTTATTACAAGTCTTGATAAGTATAGGTATAAGAATTATAAAAACCATACCTAAATAAAAATAAATTAAAAACTAAAGAGCAAAATAATTTTTTAACATCCTGTATTCAATAACTGATTTTGAGATTTTTTTAAAAAATATCTATGTTTTAACAATCTGTGCTTTGAAGTAGAGCTAACATGATAATTATTATAAATTATTATTGTCATATTATATAATAAAACAATCTTTCCAGTAGATGATCTATGGATTCATTAGATAGAAGTTCCTTTTTCCTGAGAACTATTAGAAGAGATCTCAATGATTTTATTCGGGCCTTGGACCCTCTTAATTGTTTTGCCTTTGAAAATAATGTGACGCTCTTGCGACGAACATATTTTGCCTTCTGCGGTTCCTCCATGTCAATGGTTGTACACTCATCAAACTTGAATTTTGGACCTAGAGATTGACAGGAAATAAATATATTAACGGTCATACATTCCGCCAAAGCGATAAGGGCGGTCGGTTAATGAAAACAACTATTAAGACTTTGTGACTATTAACTGTGAAAATGAAACTTAACTATGAAAATAACTATTAAGACTTATCCATGCTGAAGCAAAAAACTGACAGATATATATTATATAATTTTAAATAGAACATAAATAACTTTACTCCCTCATCTGATTGTATTGTCTGTAAGTACCATATTTTAATTAGAAAGAGCAATGCCTTATTAAGGCACTTGCTCTTTCTAATTAAATTTAAAAATTCATTATTAATTGTTGCATATTAATTATTGCAGAGTTACAGGGAGATTCAGAATCTGATATAAAAAATACAGGACTGTATCTAAAAAAAATTGAAGCAATGTTGTTTGCATTGAAAATGAAACGTCGGATTTTAAATTTGAAAATACCGCGTTGAAGAAAGCAAGAAGTGGCTATGAAGAAGTGTTAAATTGATTTTAATTAACTCATTAAATTAAGGCTAGAAAAAATAAAAACGTTTTGTGAATATTTCCAAAACCATCCAAAGTTTTCAAAATTTGAAAACAACTTTTATAGACTTCTAATTGCGCAACTTTGCCCTAATTTAACCTTCGTTGTATCTCCTCAAATAACCAAGATCCCGATGGTTAAACTCCAAACATCACCCTGTATGTCTACCATTAATATTACAAAAGTTCATACCAGGTTATAGGAAATTATATACAGGGTCAGAGTCTGGCAATAGGGACTGATAGCTTCCAAAGTCTTATGATAAGGATACCACTCAGAATGTCATCAAAACTTGTGGAAAAAAGTTACACAGTTTGGACAAGAAAGCCCATGCTGCAATGTATCTTTTGCTTCACATTGTTTTTCCAAAGTTGGTCGAAAATCTAACATTTATAAAATCCTTTGAGTTTTGAAAAGAAAAAATTCAAAGTTGAAGTGCCAAATTGCATAAATGCTCTGAAGGACACTTGATGTTGCCCAAACTCCATGGTGTTGTTTGTCAATATTTTCTAGTATCCTATCATCCTGTAGGTTGTGGATGTACCTAAATGTTCTAGGTATATAATATCAGTGTTATTGAACCTTTAATTGATACATAGAAGAAAAATATTGTAAGCATGACATACTCTATAGGGTCTACAGAACAAATTACTTTGTGCTGTTTATACATCAGAATAACAATATGGCCTTAAGCATAAGAATATGGTTTTACTTAGGAATGAGCTTAGGAATAACCTACCTGCATTATTATTTAAAGATAAAACCATTTAAATTGAAAGATAGCTTAATCCTTAGCATTAAGCAATATTGTTTTGATTAATGCCTAACCAACCATTATCTTATTCTTTCCGAGATTCTTTCATTCTTAAACGTTGTTCTTTATTCTCATGAATAAACCCACCATTTATAGCTAAAAAAAATAAATCAATGTTTTTTTTTCTCTACATATTGTGTCACTATTTCTGATCTCTATCTAAATCTCTCATCATGTAAGGCTCGGAAAACTATCAGTACCCAACAGTTAAATTTAACAGGTAGTTCTAAATTTAGAAGAAAAACAAAAATTAGTTTTGCATAAAGAATAATTTCTAATTACCTGGACTTAAAATAGTGGGAGCAGCATATTTTCTCAACTTTTTCTTTCCCAGGTCTTCTGCCATAAAGTGCCATTTGCCTATAAAGTGGCTCCGGATGATGAAGTCAATTTCTCCTAGATGCATAACCCCACATCCAACACTAAAATCTATGCAAGAATTCTTAACCACTGGATCCGATAGAAATCTGAAAAGATTTAAAAAAAAATTATTAGCTACCTCCAATTCTATTAAATAACTCTTATGACAAGCTTCAACACTTCTTAAATTATAATCCTCATCATTTCCTGGGTTGGAATCCATTATTGGTCTTATCATGTTCAAAATATGAGTTCAAATTTTATGGTAGTTGGTAGTATATTACCTACACCAACAACATTTAAGTAAAAATAAAAATAGGTAGTACTTCATATCATATAAGTAGCTACCTAAATACCTAACTAACTACTTTTCCGATACTCATTCAACTAGATACATATGAGAGAAAATTCCTTTTTCTCTCATATTTATTTTAGAAAAATAGACTTTTTAAAAAAGTGCAAAAATGCTAGGTACTGATGTTGCTATAGGACGGCATCTATTTAATTGTGAAGATTTCTTCCAAAGCCTTTAGTTACGCAATATTGTCAATAAAGATGTTATCCCTTAGTTATCTACATACAAATCTACAAGTATAAAAAAAAAGTAAATACATACTACATCTACTCACCCCAAGAAAACTCCATCCACTGGAGATTTTTCAGCATCTCACACTTCTCACACTGTGCATTGCACGTTTATAATTTTGTTCTTCTTGGCATCCACGTTTTTTTTATGGATATTTGGGCTTGTTAATAATTGCAAATAGAATAAATAATGTTGAAAGGTTCCGGAATCTTCAGTTTCAACTTTAAAGTAATCATTTAATAGCACGGAACTTAAAAAAGCAAAATAGTACAGCAATAAACTGAAAGGCTATTGAAATAATTTAAATTTGAAATTAAAACAACACCAACACAAACTAAAGCTGCTAAAAAGCCAAAATTTACAACCAAAATTGTATTTTTTTGGATGCTTACGATTTACAATTTTATAAATTGTACGATGATCAGGAAAAAGGTTCTATACTAACACCAAGCGCTTTTGCATTTTACGGCACGAAAATTATGACGATGTTGTTTGGCTGAGAAATTCCTTTTGCCAACGTTGATTGGCCCGACGTCGGCAAAAATGAAGCTTAACTGTTTAGAGGACGCATGCGGATTAGTTAGCAACCGGGCTGATCTTCGGGTTCCAAGCTACATTTTTGTGGCCTTGACTACTTCTATATTCAATTGTTTTCTATTTGGCCGTCACATACAGCGGAACGGAACGGAGCAGAAATGTCAATAATGTCATTACACATGTCAATAACGTCATTTATGACAATTATGATTTTAGCTTTTATCTGATTGCTTTAAATGCAACTGTCAAATTATGCTCCGTTCCGCTTTTAACCAAATTCCGCTGTACCTATGTGACGTCGCCCTTAGTCATTGATCGGGAAAACGATCATTGAGTCTCCCGAGGTGTTTATCAGATTCCTTCCGGGCTTGAGACTAGCGGGAGACAACTAATGGGGCAACCTAAGATAAACCTTTCTCGGGTGATTCACAATAGACCTCGGGTCATAGTGCAGGACTGCATAATCCCTCTCACATAGAGTACAATATAGTACTCCTAACAATCGCGTGTAACGACGTTCGTCTATCACGCTACAAGCCTTATTTTGATTTAGTCTATCGTGCCCCTGAACCGACTATATGTACAAAAACTATGATGTAAAAAAGGTGTCCATTGAGGGCAAAGTTGCGCATTTAGTAATTCTGAGACTTTGAAATCAGTTTATTTAGAATACCTACCACTCTTAATTGTAGGTTTTCATAGCCTTAGAAATTAGCTCAGCTGCAAAGCCTCGCCAGGAGAGTGACACTTTTGCTCCTTTTGAAACAATATACTATTATTGCTCGCTGCGCGTTGCCAAGAACGCGCGTTAGTATAAATTCTTCTACCAAGCTTAACATTTCTTGTCTTTTGAAAACGAAAAATTCACCATCATTTGGACATCATTCATTTCGCCTATAGACTTGTTTATGTATTGTCATTATATAAACACAAACAAGACTGAACATCCCTCCTTCTTCAACCAAGAACCCCTTAAACTTAGTACCCCAATATTAGTCAAAATCACTTACAATCTTGTCATCTTCAAGCATTACTGATACAACCAAAATCATAATGTAATAATAGAATGTATCCCGAACAAATGGCGATAGATGTACCCATACTTTAACATCGTTGTGAAACTGCATCGTTGTGAACCTGCTGAAGATGACGCGATAGGTACCGCGAGAAATGAAGCACCATTTGACCTTGTTCTGAGGCTTAATCTTATCATATTTATTTTTAATTAGTTTGGAGTCTGTTGAGCCCATTTACAGAATATTAAAAAAACACATTTTGTATCACACTTCTAACTGCTTTTGACCAAATGTTTCGTTTTTAAACCCTCGTTATATTGTCCTTTTTAAATTCTGTTTTCACTATTTCGCATGGTTGTTTTTACCATCAGACACATTTTTTTATTAGGGGGTAGTAAATAAAATATAAATTATTTTTATTTAAAAATAATTAATATTTTATTTTGGGCGCCGGTAATGGTTTGAGAGCGAAACCGGTCAGGAAAAAAAGGAAGTTTTTTTCCCCTTCTTTCTCTTTCAATCTATGCATCACCAATAACACAGCAGTAATCAATCTAATTACAATGACATTTATTTCAATTTTATAGAAGAACCCCTATTTTTAATGTTTTCTTTAAAGATACTTCCTGAGTATTTCAAACCAGTTTCCAACGTTTTGAGGTGCCATATGAAGCTAAAAACCCAAGGGCAAAAATTTGTAAAAAATTCCAGGCCATATTGCAGTGTCGGTTTGCTAAGTTATTAACTATTAAAATATAATGACGAAAGGAGTATTGTAGTTGCTTATTTGGCAAATCAAACGGCCTTGGATATAATTTGTCAAATTGGCTTGAGATTTTCTGTAAAATTTGCTTACGTGAATGAATAAAAAAATCTAATGTGGTACTAGAAATATTCAGGTTTTAATAATTATTATATGGTGGGATATGCGGGAACAGGATCACGAAATGACGAAGACAACTATTAGAATTAGTCCACGTTTCGCAGGTATATTTCTGCATCCTCAGGACGAATTGCCTTGCTCTGTTTTGCCTTGCTTGTTCCTAAATTTATGCAGCATTTTAGTACAGCAGAATCTCGAGCAACCATATTATAGAGTACGTAAGGATTAAAAATTACAATTGCAAACACTTCAAAATTCACAGTTAAACTGCACAGCTAAATTCACACATAAACAGGCAGATAATGCTAACAACACAAGCTTTGGATGTCAATTAATGTCAATTATATTTTCCAACATTTATTCCGTTCCTCTTTTCCACTACGAGTTTTAAATTTCACTTTCATGCAAGTACTTCTATTCCAGTACTAGGGAGGATGCTGGAATACGGACCAAGTACAGAACAGTTGATATAACGTTCTATTTATAGCTCTTTGTTATGGTAGTCATTTGCCAAATGAGGCTTCGTCTGATCATATTTATTTTTAACTAGTTTGGAAGGTGTTGAGACCACTTACAGAAAGTTTAATTAAAAAAATGTTTTTGATCAGACATCGAAAAGCCTCCTACCAATTTTTTCGTTTTAAACATTTGTGTTTTTTTGTTTTTTCTCGCCGGTTTTAGATTCCGTTTTCAATATTTCGCATCTGTTTGCCAATTGGTTTTATTAGATGGCTTGAGAGCCAAAACCAGTTACTGCAAAATAATGCTCTTTTCCTTCTTGCCTCTTTAGCCTGTCATCACCGTGAACATAACATTAACCAGTATAATTTTAAAATAGCATTTGTTCCAATTTTACCGAACGCCCCAACTGCTAGCTTTTTTCCTTTATCTTTATTTAGATACAAATAATACACAATAATGATGAGAGGCTCGTATAATCAGCACACGTATCCATCTGGCACATAATTGCATTCGTCATCCTTTTGTCCTTTAACTGACACGTTGTTAAAATTCCAATTGAAACAGCCATCTTCAGCGCATAAAATATAAACAGGTACAGCTGTGGTATCGACAGTACCAACAATATTCACTAGCCTCAAATCCCTTATAGGAATATTGTTCTTGGGATCGCTGGGCATGGTAGAATTAGGCGGCAAATTTCTGTAGTTTTCCTGAATGTTAATTCCGTATTTCAAAGATCCTAAATTATTCGTATTGATATTATAAATCATAAAGTATAATATTAAAAAAACAGTTACCGTGCAAAGTAATGTTTTCATAAGTTACATTCTGCAAGAGCCCCTCGCAACCATCAATATGAGTTTTTACATGAATGCCATTGTCGCCACCTTCCAGGACTGAGTTTCTAATAATAACGTTTCTCAGAATATTTTGTTCAACTGTATCATTACTGAATCCCACGGAGATGCTGAGACCATGCCCTCCATAACAGGTCATATTTTCTATCAAAATGTTATCACCTGCAAAAAGCGCATTATACAAAGTAGTTGCCTAACCAAAAAAATAGTACCCCATCTAACACACACGCAGTCGTCCTGGTTATACACCACGCTATCCGAAACTACAACATTTGTTACGTTCCAGAAGACAAGCCCATCTGTGTTGTGTCCAGTTTTACCTCCACTTGCTACTCCCTAGCATTAATACATTACAAAAAAAAACTGCACAGAAGGTGAGAGAGCAGACTCACAGGATCGCCACTCGCTGCGTCAATGATCCATCTCTTCATCTCAACATTCGAAGAATCGAGCAGAAAGAGGCAGTGCACCGGAGGATTCAATATATGCATGTCATTAAACGAAGAGTTGTGTAACTGGACGTTGAATAATCTGGGTTTAGGAGAACCCCATTCACCTAAGCTATCCCAGTAAAGTTGCCCTTGGCCATCTAGAACAGAATTTGCTTCTCCCGCGATTGCCACGTTCGTTCCATTGATTGACACCAGCGGTCCTTTCCACTCGTAGTAGCCAAACGTGGTATTTCCTCTAAAATATACTGAAGTTCCGCTCTTTAGAGTTAGTTGCAAAGTCTCTCCTCCAGGTACAAAGAGGTTGTCTAAGATTATGGAATCGCAGATTTCCAAGGCCACAGGTATTTGGTCAAACTCTCTTACGACACAGCCCGATGCTAAGAGATTTTTTTTCACTAATTATCAAATATTTATGCAATATGACGGACTTACTTGTTGCTAATTGAGACAGCAGCCAGATGGGAAGCAAACATAATAGGTGACGTTTCATGGTGCTGTTGCAACTACAATTTAAATCCAAAAAAATATGGATCCTGTTTATGTCACAATTTATAACACAATACCGATGATTTGATATACTTGAGATAATCTTTAAGTGATTACGCATAGTAATAAATAGCTCGTCCAATATTTATTATTATCTATATATTAATATTTATTTATTATTAAGACAAGGAATAAACATACAATACATAAACAATCTTCTCTTTGTCAACAGTATGACAGCTGAATTAATCAACAATCAATTGGCTGTTATGACAAAAACTTGGTGTGATTGTTGGTGTGACGTAATGTTTCATGGTGACATTGGAATAAAAAGTACGTATATATAAAATATATAAATATATAAATAGACTGGACGTTATCGACCGTACGATAAATATTTCCTTTTTTCCTAGGAAAGATATCGGGGAGCGGTCTGGTGTGTTGGTTTTAAATGAAACTCATTTATCCTTAAAACTCAATATTTCGTCCACGCTTATGGACTTCTTCAGGAGTTGACTAAAATAAGACAATACAGACCGTTAGAACAATGTGCGCTGGACCAATGAATATCCCAATACATACAGAATAAGATGAACAAACAAGTGACACCGTCAATTACAATAAAAAAAAACAACAAATTACTGTTAAGTCAACACGTTAAAATATCATTAATTGAAAAGACAAAAAACATGTACAGATCTGTTGTTGGATTAAAATAAACGAATACAGTTAAAAGAAATGTTGTTGATGCCAACGTTGACAGCAGAGAAGTGTGCGTAGTAGACTACTGCTGGTATACTTAAATCTATGAATTAAATGTGATTGAGAATGCCGCAGTAGATATTACTCAATTGGTCAGTGTCAGACTTATAATTGATGCAGTTGGGTTGCTGTAAAATGTGGAACATTTCCATAAATAAGCGGCTTTTGCTATTAGCCTGACGGTCAATGATCTTTACATTGTTGTAGTCAAAAGTATGACCAGTTTGATGACAATGGTGGGCACATTGTTCTAACGGTCTGTATTGTCTTATTTTAGTCTACTCCTGAAGAAGTCCATAAGCGTGGACGAAATATTGAGTTTTAAGGATAAATGAGTTTCATTTAAAACCAACACACCAGACCGCTCCCCGATATCCTTCCTAGGAAAAAAGAAAATAAATATATAAATATATATACCATATTCCATTATTTTCTGCATCTTACATTGCCATGGAATTTACCATGTATAACATCGATGGCAGTTGTCGTTTACTTGTCGTCAAAACAGATACGGTAAATACAGAATTGGAAGGTGATAACTAAAATCGGCAATTTGAAAGCTGGCCAATAAGATAGCTTGACGTGTTTTTTAACCAATACAGTCAAACTAATAACTAACTGTTATTTTTAGTAGCAATTGTCTCCAATAAGCTTTAAGATTTTGTCAAATTGAAGTTGCGTCGTTGTCAATTTTCAATACAGGTATCAACATTTTAAGGAGATTAAAGAGTAAAAGAATTCCAATATGCCGATAATAATCGACAAGACAATTCGACCATTTATAAAAAAGAGCGTGCCAAAAGAAGATTTGCAATATTTTTAAGGTAAGTACGCATACAAGTATAAATTTCTCTTGTATTGGCTGTAGGACCTATTTGAGGACTGGAAATACTACTAAATGTCTTCTTTCATAGGCGGTTAATAAAGGTTTAAGTATAAAAGTATTATGTACTATAGTTAATTGCTTTTTGTAGTTTTACTTAATATAGGATAGAGAAATGCAACAATAATAATTTTATTAACCAGGATATGCAACGCAAAATAACCTAGATAGATACCAGCACCTCCGACACACAAAAACGTCTACACGACAGTACTACAGTTCACATCAGTTAATTCCGCTCCTCGGTCCTCGAACAAAATCACTTTCCAGCTGCCACCTATTGAAGGGCTGAACGTCAGGCTTGGAAACTTGAGACGCAAAGATTACAAAAAGTGCGCCAGGAGAAAAGGAAAATCATAGAAGAAGACTTTTTGAGTGGTAGTAGAAGCGCATTCAGAAAAGCTGAAGGTCTCCTGACCAGCGATGATTAGCTGCAAAGCGACTCACATCCAGAAGATTTCCTGGAATAGAAGGCTACTAACACCAAGAAGCCTTTCACATTTAAATTGCCCCCTGTAGGGGGTGCCAAGAAGCGCTTTCATACACGACCTGCAAGGAAATTACTTATTACCAGTTACCTACTCATTAATTATTTTGCAAAAGTCTAATTTTTCATATACGAGAACGTTCACTCAGTGCCAGTGCGCTATTATTTACTAAAACCTTAGTTTTGCAAATAAAAAATTGTATAGGGTTCCAAAAACTACTCTACCAAATGTGATAAAGATCGTACTTATTCTGGTTGCTTTGGTAAAGGTACAAATACTTAGTTGCACTTCCAGGTTAAGATAAACAAAGAGAATTATTGAATCTCATTTATTAAATAGATGGGTTTTCTATATACTTTTACATGTTCTTTATTTTTAGCTGAGTACCAACTAGAACTGTACAAAACATTATAGGTATAAGAACACGGCCTCGAGGATGAAGCAGACCATGGGACACCAGTAATAGGTAGACGTAAAAAAAATAACAATTTTAAAGAATAAAATGACTAAATGAATAAAGACGACTAAAATGTACCACTATAGGAAATAACTGCCGATTAAACCATTGTTTTACTACTTACAATAATTACAGAATAAATGATTGTAGTTTCTTTATTTTTTCCCCAGAATATTACTGTTGAACATAATATAGCTATATTATATAAATAACGTTAAAACCTCATGGTAAATTGTAAAACTGAAAAATTTCACTTTTTGGAACGCTCAATATACGTAAAAAGAACTAGCATCACGAATTTCAATCCCTTAGTATATATTATATGATGATGAATGATAATAAGTTTAAAGTTTTGGAATTGAATGAAAAGTATAGCTAAAAGTGAAGAAAAGTCTTATATTCATTTATTGCTAATAACCGTCAAAGTTCAATAATTAAATTAACCGTTAAAGTCACATAAATTAGTTATCGCAAAAGTTAATAACTATGAATTTTGTTTCCTTAAAATCTGGAATAATTGGAAGAACCTGGCAACTATGTAGGGTTAAGAGTAAACAATATCCATAACCCTAAATCCATTTATCAATCACTGTCAGTGTCAGTTATATATACTGGGTAAAATATGTCAAATTTCCAAGGCTAACGAGATGAAAAAAATACTGGAACATAATATATGTGTCAGTTTGCATACTGTCAGTAATGCGCGAACCGTGTCATATTTTATCGGTTGTAGAAACAAGTAATTTCAATATAAGATGGCATAACTACGGTAATCGCTATTTTATCTTGATTACTGGGACTATTCCTATCTTTAAATTCTTATTGAGAAAACAAAGAATGGGAATATTCTCACTATGCGCCAGAGCTCCCATCCACTGCCACCTAGACCATAAGGCCGTGAAGCAGAAGCTGTGACGTCACAGTCGTGGTCCAAGGTCACTAGTGTGAGACCATTTGAATTGTATGGATTTCAAATATTTTTTTCGACTTTGCGACTAATATTATTCATTTTGTATTCATAATTTTGTTTTTATAAATTGTGCCGGACTTTAGGACATTTCTTGCAGCTAGTGCTGCATTTAGACTAACAACAAGTGCTTTAAAAGTGTTGAAAATTTCTCAAACGTTGTTGGGTGTCACGGTGCGAAATCAATGTAAACAGGTCTAGCAAATCCGTTGTTTGGTTTCAAAGGAATGAGGGTGTGAAGAAAAAATGGATGTAAGCTAATCTATATCTGAAGAAAATAGTAGGGTAAGTTAAAATACAGAGTACCTACATAGTTTCATAAAAAAAAGTTAGGTTAATCCTCAGTGACTCATCCTGATTCCTGAATTTGAAAAAGGCCAGACTAAAGTCTATAAACTAGAACAGTAAACTTGCCAGTAGGCAAGTATAGAGGGTTGCATTTAACTTTTTAATATATACCTATTAAGAATGTAGCTTTTTTTCCCAAGAGTTATTTCACCCAGAGCAAAGAATGAAAAAAATATTTTCTAATCATTTATATTCTTTTATACAAAACCCTAGCTCCTTTATGTAACACCCTGTTACAAATTTAAAAATTTGTTACATCAACAGATTTATTTGCTCTCAACGTATTCCTATATAGACCATGTATTACATTTACTCGTTTAGGTACACTGCATGGACCAAACATTTGGTCCAAGTATCAAATGATGTCACTGTGGTGTAAACACTGGGAATCAAATATTTGGTTCAGAGTAAAGGAGGTAGATCAAACAGTCTTTTTTATGGTGTAAACCCTTTAGCCCCAAATTGGATTCTGGAATTGGATTGCAGTTTCCGAAAAGGGCTAAAGCTTCCATTTATAACTAAAACAGCTGTTCTTTGACAAACTTTGATTCAAGTTGATTAGGTACTCAATTTGTTCCTTGGTCTAATTTGGTCCATGTGGTGTAAATGTTTTGTAAATTGTAATAATTTGTGTAATAATTTTGTGAAATAAGTGTAATAATTTTGTAATTCCTCAGCCATACAAGACGAGAAATCCCACTATACTCTGCTAATCGGAGACTTTAATGCTAAAATCGGAAGCAAAATAGATGAAGCTGAAAACGCGGTTGGGCACCACGGATTGGGCGAGAGAAACGAAAGAGGAAATACCTTGATAGACTTTCTGCATAGCAAAAATCTCTTCGCAATGAACACCTTCTTCCAAAAAAATGACAACAAAAAATGGACATGGATGAGCCCAGACGGAAGGACCAAGAACGCCATCGACTTCATATGCAGCAGCAGAAAAGATATTGTCAGTGATGTAGATGTTCTGAATAGATTCTCAACAGGCAGCGACCATCGCCTAGTAAGAGCGAAAATAAAACTAAACATAAGAAAGGAAAGAAACAACATGATCCTAAAAAAGAGTCACAAAAAATGGAACTTGCCTGAAAACGTGTATGAATATGAACAGCAACTATCTAAATCTCTAAACGTAAATAATCGTATGACAGTTAACGCAATATATGAGAACATTACAAACAGCGTAAATGCAACAATTGAAAAGTGCTGCAGAAGCAAAAACAAGAACCAAAAACTCAACCTAAGAACAAAATCTTTAATGAAACAAAGAAGAGAACTGACAGACAAAACAACAATAGAATATAGAAATATCAATAAAGAAATAGCTAAAGAGATAAGAAAACACAAAAGAGAACAAAATACGGAATCCATAAAAACTACGATAGAAGAGAATAAAAGTCTGAAAGTTCTGGCAAGGAAAAATCTAGCGAGAAAAAATAATATATATAAAATCAAAAACACAGATGGCAGAAGGGGGAAATAACGCAGACCATTGAAGCTTTCTACAAACGACTGTATTCAACACCAAATAGAGAAATAAAATCCAATATTCCAATAATTTTAAACCAAGGCTCAGAAGACCTCGAAGAGATAAATGACGATGAAATTATATCAGCTTTAAAAAGTATGAAAAGCAACAAAGCACCTGGTGAAGACGAGATGGTAATAGAAAGCATTAAAATGGGCGGACAAGACACCATCAATGCCCTTAAAACCCTATTTAATAAATGCCTCTCCGGAGGAACAATACCATCGCAATGGGAAAGTGCGCAAATCATCATCATACACAAGAAAGGAGATAACACGAACCTTGAAAACTACCGGCCAATAAGTCTTCTAAGTCACATCTATAAGCTCTACACAAAGATTATAACAACACGTCTAACAAACAAACTAGAGTTCTTTCTTTCAAGAGAGCAAGCGGGTTTTAGAACAAAATACGGTACCAACGATCACTTGCTCACAATGAAACTAATAATTGAGAAGTGTATAGAGTACAACAAACCGCTTATGCTGATTTTTATAGACTTCAAAAAGGCCTTTGATACAGTGGACCACCAGAAACTGCTAGAAGCACTTGCAGAATGCCGAATTGACTACCGTTACTCCTCAGCTATTAAATACATATATACTACATCCACAGCATACGTGAAGATAAACAACAATCAATATACCAACAAGTTCAAAATTGAAAGGGGCCTGAGACAGGGTGACGCGCTTTCTCCTAAATTATTCGTTACTCTGCTGCAAAGTGTGCTAAACAAAATAAGATGGAACAACATGGGAATTAACATCGATGGAGAAAATCTAAGCCACCTTTGCTTCGCCGACGACATCGTCCTAATAACAGACGACACGGCTAAGGCACAAACAATGTTACAAGACTTACAAACAGCCGCAGAAAAGGTAGGCCTTGAAATAAATCTGTCAAAGACACAATATTTGACAAACCTTGTTCTAAACAATTCTCTAAAAATTAACAACATAAATATAGAACAGACATATTCATACAAATACCTAGGACATGAAATCAGTATCGAACGGGACAATCAAACACGCAAAATCCAGCGTAGAATAGGTCTGACTTGGGCAGCATTTGGAAAACTAAAATCAGTGTTTCGGTCCAATCTCCCAATATGCTTGAAGAGAAAGGTGTTCAACCAGTGCGTCCTTCCCGTGCTGACATATGGTGCAGAAACACTAACACTTACAAGAAAAAACATTACGAAAATACAAGTGATGCAACGCAGGATGGAAAGATCGATGCTGGGAATCACCCTTCGAGACAGAGTCCCAAATACAACTATAAGACTTAGAACGAAGACACGAGATGCTGTCGAGACTATCTTACATTTAAAGTGGAACTGGGCGGGACATGTTGCCAGAATGACGGACAATCGATGGACAAGGAAGATAGCATAATGGCGTCCAAGACAAGACGCATATCGTAACAGAGGACGGCCGCCTACCCGCTGGAGCGATGATATAAGAAGAACAGCCGGAAACTGGATACTGGCTGCACAGGAACGGGGGAAATGGAAGCATTTGAGAGAGGCTTTTGTTCAGCAGTGGACAGAATAAGCTACAGAAGAAGAAGAAGAAAGGTGTAAATGTACTACATGACTAAGATCAAACTCAGTAAACTTCATATTTCTGTTAAAAATTTAGGAATTATCTTTTGGAATTACATTATCTTTTAACTGTTAATTTTCTTAAAGGAATAAGCAAGAGATCATCATATACCTACCATTTATACCCAAAACTTGATGTCCTGCATAGAACTTCTTTAGTGAGGTCTTCACAGTCAAAATGGTAGAAACTCAATAGTAGTTGGAAAGTGCCAGTGTCCAGAAAGTACCTACCTACTCACTTCCACAAACAGAGATGTATCGAGCCTACTTCCTCCCTACTTCGAGAGGATTTGAGTGCTAGTGTGTGTAGTAACAGTAAGGACTCAAAGTAATAAAAACTGTATGTAGTGATATGTGTTGAAAGTGCAAAATGTTGTAATCTGCAGGAAGTTGTTTTTTTTTTCTATTTATAGGTAATTAAATAAGATTAAATTGCCAACAACTTTTCATTGTAGTAAATCCCGGGTTATTCAACTTATTATTAGTCATAGTCGTAATCATATTCCTAATTTTCATCCATTATAACCCATAAACAAGCCTTGCCATGGATATTTTGTTTACATGCGTTGTAATTGGTGAAAATTGAGAATACAATTATTATGACTACAACTAAGAAGTTGGATAAACCCACACAAATAAAACATGTTTTGATTATTACAACATTTGGCCCTTAGCAATCAAAAATAAAACAGTTAATTCAAGAAACATACGTTTTTTATTTAGAAGGTATAGCTTATACAACAATGCATCCAAGCCACAGCAGCTTGATACTGTAAAAGAGTGTAAAAAAGACTTAACAAAAATATGAATGAATGTTACAGAAGACAAAAATGTTGACATCATTATCTTATTATCCTCTGCTTTTCCTAGGAATATGACTGGCATGGTACAAGTTCATTTCTCAACTCAATAAATAAAAGTATCCCTTCAAGGGATCTGTTTCATACTCAGAGATTTAATAGTTAAATGGAGACTATATAATTTAAAAGCATAAGTTAAGTGTGTAATAAGTTCTTACCACAGATCAATTTTGGAATGTCCAAAGGGGCTTGCAAAGTCTGATCTGTTTCTTCATTATAATAAATAAACTTTTTCTGTACTTCATCCTTGCGAAAATGCACCTCACATACTTAAAACACCAGTTTTCTACAAAGTTCATGGAATTCATGCTTTGTTAATAAATAATAATAGCCTAACTTTCTCTAAAATTCTTGTTACTTATTTGTACTCTACTATGTTCTCCAGGCACGAAATCTTCTCTTTTAAAGGCTCTAATCCACTTTTCTCTTAAATCTTCATCCCTGGGAAACCAAAAAACCGATTTTTTAGGTCCATTCTTTAAGTTTGTGTTGCACCCCGACACAGTACCGGTAAGGCATTTTCACAGTTTTTAAACACTAAAATGCATAGTTCCGAATTTAGCACAAACTTTAATACGTTTCCTAAAGTCCAGTAATGTTCATAAAAACAAAATTCGCGTTAAAAACAGAATAATCACAGAAAAATCACGTAAAATATACACGAAATCATTTGAAATCCATCCATTTCAAATAGTGACCTTGGACCACGACTGTGACGTCACAGACTCTGCTTCACGGCCTTATAGTCTAGGTGGCAGTGTCCCATCCCGCCCGAAAAAATGTTTTGTTGCTGTTGCCATGCCACCGGCCTTATCGATTTGTTTGTATTGTAAATTGTAAGCGTGCCGTCGGTTTTTTATATATGAATAATCATAAATTTATTTCTGATTTTTAATATAAATTTAATAAAGAATTTTCGTGTATATTAAGTAGTCTTGAGTGATAGGTAGGTACGTGGATAAAAGGGAAGTGTCTACCTAGGAAAATCGGAGGGCGCAAGATGAGGTCTGAGTTCTGAGTCTTATCCTTGCGTAATGCATGTCAGGCATTACGCAGCAGGAAATCGATTTTATTTAATCCGTTTGATCCAGTGAATCAGATTCTCATTAAGAATTAAAAATTCCAACGTCCCATAGTAGCAGCATGAGTAGGTGAAAAAGCAGTAACAACTACGGGTTGTTCATTGGAAAACGTCATCTAGAAGACTCTAAATTTTTGACAGACAAGGCTGACATAATCAAAGTAAATGGACTTCGTATGCTTTATCCTTTTCTTTTGACGTTTTACAGCCTACTAGATTACTTTTTCAAATGAATACCCCTACTAAGCCACTAAAGCTTAATCTCACGCATTTCCAAAAACATTGCAAAATATTATCAAGTCAGATTGCGATTTCAAAGAACAGTATTGTTTTAGGGTATTGGTGAATGTGATTCATAGAACTACTTTTATTGTAACGAAGAGGAGACTAGGCAAAACTGATTACAAAGGCTAAACAAAGCAGTAGAAAAACTAAAAGTCTATTTTGAAATTTGGTTGTCTTGAGAGCCTGACGCCACAGGTATTTTTATGCAAGGGATATGTGAAAAATTCAAGGTATTGCCATAATAGGTCGACTGTTAGCATCAGCAAGCAAACAGCAAACAAGCAGCAAACATATTGTTACGGGATACAGGTTCGAATAATTTATCGTCAATTAACTGCGCACTTTTATTTACTTTTAACTATTAAAACACGATTAAAACACAATTTCTCTCTACTAACACTTTACACTGTTTTCTTGTCACACTCTCGAACTTTCTAGAACGTAGGCGACTGCTCCCGGTTCTCGTTTATTCTAGAGGGGTTCCCGGCGGTCGGGCGTAACATTGCCCCCTCTTAGCTCTGAGACTAACATGGAACAGAAGCTCCATAGGGTGGAAGTCTCCGTATTCTTCTTTCCTTCGAAATACGCCAACAAGACCTTCTCGTTTATATGCTTTGCGTTTCTCTGTTTGCACCTGTCATCAAAAATTGGATTTTGCCGGAATGACGGTAGATAAAGCACATTGGGCAGCTCCTTCAATGTCACTAGGAATATCTCTTTGCGCATCTAACATAGTTCTGTACTTTTTAGCAGAAATACTACATGTGATCAAAAACATTCCTATATAGAATGGAAAAAAACATGTTATATCTTGGCGATATTTTTCAGCGCCATCTCTTAATAGGAAGGCGTAGTTTTAGAAATCCTGACGCATTGTCCATTTTTTATTTCGCTTTTTGGAAGACACAATTATACAGGGTGTCTCAGAAGAAGATGCATATGATTCAATATGTTATTGATTTCATTCTAAACAAAAAGGTTCCTTTATACACTTGGGTCGGCAGAGGCTTTATATAGGATATACTCTAATTATATCCCAAGTTTATACCCGGCCTGAGCGCACTCTTGTACTTTCGAGAATGAAGGCGACTGTTCCCGGTTCTCGTTTAGTCTAGATGGGTTCCCGGGGTCGCGGTCGGTGTTGCCGCTTCGTCCTGAGTCTCTGTGGACCGACGGTCGAGCATTGCCCCGCTCTTAGTTCTGATCGTCCCGATCAAAGAAATCTCCACGACTGTAAGTCTTTAACCGTTCAAGATGAACCACTTTCATCTTTGCTCTAGGGATACGTTTGGATCCTGTATACCACGTCGTTGACCACGTTTGTGTATGTCCTGTATACCACGTTTGATAACTCTATATGGACCCTCCCAACTTCGAGACAACTTGGGAGACTTTCCTTTCTTCTTCTGTGCATTATACAACCAAACCAAGTCACCTGCCTTAAATTCTGCAGAATTCGCCCTTAGATCATATCTGGCTTTCATCCGATCGCTGGCAATTTTTATCTTTGTTTATGTTTCGATGGATTTCCTTTAATCTTTCTCGAAGTTCATCAGCATAGTTCTAGACATCTTGCAACGGTTCTTCTGATGACCCGTAACCAAATCTACCGGAAGACGAAGTTCTTTAACAAATATAACCTTGACAGGGGTACGTCCTGTCGTGTTATGCACTGCACCTCTGTAAGCCATCATTAGAAGAGGCAGAAATGTGTCCCAATCTTTCTGGTGGTTCGCTACCATTTTGCACAGGTATTGTTTCATGGTTCGATTGAAACGCTCGACCATGACATCTGATTGTGGATGGTGCGGAGTTGTCCTTGTTTTGCGGATTCACAGAAGGTCCATGATCTTCTTGAAAAGTTGCGATCCAAAATTCCGTCCCTGGTCCGACTGAAGCAATGGTACGCCGAATCTACTGAAGAATTTGTCAACCAAGACCCTTGCCATGGTGTTAGTTTCCTGATTTGGTAGTGCATAAACTTCAGGCCATTTACTGAAATAATACGTGGCAACTAAGATGTATTTGTTGCCATCGTCCGTTTCTGGAAAAGGACCTACAACGTCGATCGCAATTCTTTCAAATGGGGCGCCAACATTGTATTGATTCATTTGCCCACTAGTCTTTCTTTGGGGGTCCTTTTACCAAGCAGCAGGTATCACAATTTCTGCACCACTCTTCGACGTCATCTCGGCAATTCACCCAGTAGTATTTTTCCCCAATTCTATTCAGGGTCTTATTCACTCCAAAATGGCCAAAAGAAACTCCATTGTGCATTTCACGCAGGACATTATTCCGTCTACTTTCTGGTAGGACAAGCTGGAGCGTGGCACTTTTCCCGTCGGGGCTTTCCCAGGTCCTCTTTAGTAAACCATTCTAAATCGCCAAGGAATCCCATTGAACCCACATAGCTTTTACTTCCGTGTTTTTATTTGCTATGTCCATCCAATCAGGTCTTTGATTTTCCAACTTTATTGACGTATTAACCCCGCAGCATTATCGGTTGTTTGTTCGACCTTCATTTGTTCAGTGGTCCAATATTTATCGACGTCAATCCTGGTTCTCCCAAAATTGCTTGGTCCTTCTCGTTGTTCTACTCCGTTGGCAGTATCCACATTCTCCTTTACAAGGCCTGCGTGATAATGCTTTTGCGTTACCATGAGATCTGACTGAACGATGTTTAATTTTGCCAGGGATAGTGAGGCTTCTTCCAAGCTGTCCAATCACAATTATCCAGGGGCTTCCTTGGGGCCAGTCAGCGTTTGCCCCTTCACACTGACTGGCCTTAATTTTCCGGCTGATGTGTCAGTCCGCCAGATTGTCGTCGTAGCGGAGTCTGACTCCTTTCCCGTCGAACGCGACATTCATTTTCAAAATTGCCCATTCTGCCGCAGTTGAAACAAGATCCGGGTTTTTGTAGGTCGGCAATTCGGTCAATATATCTTCTGTAACCAATGTCTTGCGCCCTTCTCCTTGATTGGTCGAAATATGAAGTCATTTGGTTCCTGATTTCACGCTGCTCGTCCAACAATTGCTTTAAGATTGAGTTTGGCGGCGGTTGTTCCTGTACGTCAACTATTCTAACTCTGCGGCCGTGTTTATTCTCGACCCTTCATACTCCAGTAGCCGAATTAATGCCTCATTTGCACTGGAAGGACGAGTCCACCTCAAATGGAATTTTTCACTGTCGCGAACTCCTTCGATAAACTGCTGGACTGATAGCTGGTCAAGGAAATTAGAGGGAGCCGCAGAATAGGCTCTTGTCAAACGCTCAATGTCCGCTCCAAATTGTAGGTTTTCGCCTGGCTTCTGCTGCCTCATCCGTAGTTTTGTCGGGTAGATTATTTCGCGATGAGCATTACCAAGCCTCCGCTACAACACCGCGGCAATTGCGTTGTAATTACACTTTTTAGTGGTAGACAATTCAGGCATTATGTTTGCAGCCTTTCCTCTAAAAGCTACTAAAAGTTCGGTAGCCTTGTCCGAATCTGTCCATCCATTTGTAACTGCTGCCCCCTCAAATTGGTCTTTATAAATGCTCCAAGAAGTAGTGCCTTCGAAAACTGGACGCCTAGTAATGTTTAGTCGCTGAGCGGTTGAAGTTGGCCCACTGCGACGTGTTTCCCAGATCCGCCACTCGTTTTTCTACCACTGTCATTTTCATCTCTACTTCATGTTTGACTTGATCTACGTCTTGTTTAACTTGATCCACGTCTTGTTTGACTTGATCTACGTCTTGCTTGACTTCAGTCATTTTGGTTGAGACAAGTTCTTGCAACTCGCAACGACCATCCGTTAATGCTTGAAACCCAGCAGCTTGATTTTTTCTTTGTTCCTTTATCTCTCTTGTTTTTCTTGTTCTTCCAGAAAATGCCTTTGTTCCTCTTTGTCCTTCTTCAGCATTTCCATAAGTGCTGACAGTTGTTGATCCATGATTTTTGTCGTAGATCGAGTATATGGCATGTCGAAAACACCAAAGTTCTTGCAATGTCCTTACCACGCAAAGTTCCACGCGCACGACGAATTCTCTTGTCTGTACAGTCACAAGTTTGAGACGAAAATTATCCCACTTCTGACACCAGTTGTTACGGGATACCGGTTCCAATAATTTATCGTCAATCAACTGCACACTTTTATTTACTTGTTAACTATTACAACACGATTAAAACACAATTACTCCCTACTAAAAATTCACACTGTTCGCTTGTCCGCATATTTCGCGGTCTATTCCATCCCATCTCGCTCGACTTGCTGCTTTATATACCCGGCCTAAACACACTCTCGTACTGTCGAGAACGGAGGCGACTGTTTCCGGTTCTCGTTTGTTCTAGTGGGGTTTCCGGGGTAGACTAAATATTGATGGATTGACTATATGAGTAAGCTGAGGAGGAAGGCAATTACAAAAAGTCACGTAGGTAACGAGATACAGGTAATGTTATTATACACTTAATTTTCAGTGGCAAAGTTCCTATAAACTTGAAGAAGTTTGTCATAGGCGATGATACTTAGTTATTGTGTTTAAATGCTTGTTATCAAGTTTATTTGCTGACTAATACATTTTTAGAACTTTTTTTCACTCTTTTTTCATAAATTATGTTTTTTACATTGAAAACTTTCAATATTTGACATCATATTTATTGCATATTTAATTTGAAAGAAAACATTAATGTAAGTTATTTTAAGTTGGTTTTATTATTGCTTAAATTTTGTATAAGAAAGCCTCAATATTTGTATTGAGGCTATCTTATACAGCTGTGTTTGTATATGTAATTTTGTTTTTAATAAAGTGTCGGTATAAATAATAACGGTAAATGTTTCAATATTTTTGGCTAAAAAAAATTAAATATATGGACAGTTGATAGCAGAGACAATTGTTACGATTCGGGTGATTGAATGATAAAGTTTATCCCTAATGGAAAGATAAGTTGTCATGTCAGGAATCAGGCAGAGCACAGTGTCACTTGTATGACATCTTCAGTTTGGGAGAGTTTTTTGCCGTGTCAAAATCGTGATCAAATTCGGTTGATTAACAATTGACATTTACATCTATTAGGAAAAAAATCTTTGGTCGGGACGTAAGAGAGATCACTTCGCTCGTTACCTCATCGCCTTTAATACTTTCCGTCGCAGTTGTAGAAGAAAGGTCGAGAAGGAATTACGTTGCACCACGAATTTAAAGCCTTTGAAGAAAACACTTGATATGAAATGTATACTTAATAAATATTCCAAACGTTCATATCTAATAATTATATATCATACTTCTCAGTCTTTTTATTCCACTTCTGTAACCTGTAAATCATGTTAGTTCTGGATTTGACTCCAGAATTGGTGAGATTTCTTGAGAGGTGGATTGGCAACTATCAGTCCTCATGGTCTCCCTGGTGATTGTCTGCCCCATAACCCTCGTTAAATTGACACTACGAACAACTCTCCTTCCAGTAGTTGACTCCTCGGTGATCTTTTCACAATACCACGCCCCTGACACTTGATAATTCATCCCCTTCGCCTCATTCGGTACTTTGCATTATTATAATATATTATAATTATTGTAATAATAGTAAATTATAAAATATGTTGTTTAAAGTTTGGTTATTTTTCTGGATATCCCACAATGTTTGAAATTTGCCTGTAAAATGCGATAAATATGCCTTTCGGGAACTCCGAGTAGTTTAAGTTCTTCCAGATGAAGAACCAAACATAATTAAAAATAATAGGAAAACCAGTGTTTGTAGTAGGTACTGACCATTTAAATATAAATTGTGATACTTTACCAGCTTTTGGGAATTGGGAATAAATTGGAGTTCCTATTAATAGTTGTTCATAATTATGTTCTGCTGAATTGTCCAAGATTGTTTAGCATTGAACTGACGTGAATATGGCTACTCGTAGCTTCTTTTTCTTCCCCATCGCATCGCATCTATTACTGCACAGTATTGTCTTATAGCCTATAGTCTCTATGTCTTCCTGGGTATTAAAACAACTAGATATATTTATTTACAGAAATTTACTATCCATCTGTGGAACCATTAGCGTACACGAAATTATCCCAGGAAGGAAGTTGGATTCAGAAATGTGTTGGGAAAAAAGAAAAGGGAATTAGAGTTGGAGAGTGGGAATTCTGAGTTTCATCCAACTAAAGTGCTTCTAAAAAAAGTACCGACAGGTGACGGGACTTGGAAGTAACTTACAGGAACTCTTGTAAGTCTCAAAAAAGAGAAAAACCTTACTAAATAATGGCGATCATGTGTGTATATTTGATCATAATAGATAGGACTTGCACAATGTGGTGCAAGTTTAATATTTTTTTACCCCTACATATATGAAAGCCATTTTTATCATATCAATAAGTACCTGTAATCTTACTGCATCGATCATAAATGGAGCATTGAATAGAAAAATCAAGCGGAATCCATTTCATGATAAAATATTCGATAAAATGCACTTTTTCGAAACCATGGTATATTAATCGAACTAGGTAATATATCGAAAAAAAACCGGAACATGTCCTGAGGTTAGGTAAGTTACATCAATCTTCATAATCCTGTATCAAAAAATCTATTGTCATATTTTTTTCTGAAAGTTGTGCAAACGAGAAGTATACGCACAATTACATTACTTTATTTTTAACCCTGTATATTTATCTGAGAAACTTACCTTCTTTGAACATACCACGTAAATTAATACAAGTCTACTCAAATTCGCTTCGCCCGAAGAAATCCGTTAGTTCCTTTTAGAGTTATGCTCTCTCAAAGGTGATGTAAAAATCGAGTGTTGCAAAGCAACTGGCTAGCAGTTTAGATGGACATATCTCAATCATCTCAGAGGTTGAGCTATCCTTAAGTATCCACTTCAAACTGCTCATACATCAAACTTAGTTCAATTCGAACACCATTCACCATTTCTTTTTGAAGACAACGTTCAAAAGGCAGCTTTAAATTATATACACTAATGACTTTTGTATTGTTTTACTTCTTCTGTCATCTGCTGTTTCTGAATTAACTTTGTCTCAATGAAATCATGATTCGTGATCACAAACACTTTGTTATTAGCGGGTTCGTTCAAAATTTAGCGCCACTAAAATTCCTCAAATTTGTTTTTCTTTTCTTGTAGGGCTAGAAGTACAGGATGACTCATCGATGTTTTTTGCGGGTATTTCTATTTTACATTAAAGGTAGCAGGGAATACGGTTTTTCACAAAATGATGTTTTTTTTTTCTGAAACGTTCAAAAGTGTAAATCGAGTGACATTTTGGGACCTTTTTTGCAATTCCCCTTATATAATTAAAACCAAGAACGCCTTGAAAATCGATTTCGTAAACGTTTCACGAAAAAGTATCAACACGTATTTGGAAAGTTCTATTAAAATTGGATACCCTGTACTGTTCGATATTTCAATACAATACTTATATAACGTATTCTTGTTTTTCTAAAATACGTCACTATTATTAGGTACTCGAACTTATCTTTTAACCATACTCATCACACAGAAATATTAATATTTAGTCAGTCTGAATGACTGTTCCGTTTAAGTGTCATCGGTAGTGAAAAATTAACCAAACCATGAAAAGTTCACTTTTAGGGTTCCTGGCTCTTTTCCTTTTTAAGGCATCTTCTGGTAAGATCTTAAACTAACTTGGATAACCACCACTGTAATGCATATATCCTTAGGTTGCATCGTGACGGAATTCAGACAAATTCCTGTAGCCCTGGAAATCTGCGATACCATCATTCTAGATAATATTGATGTCCCTGGAGGAGAGGTTCTGCAGCTAAATTTAAGGCGGGGTACGAAAGTATACTTTAGAGGAAACACCACTTTTGGGTATCATGAGTGGGCGGGGCCTCTAGTGGTGATCAACGGAACTGATGTGATAATTGAGGGAGAAGAGAACTCTATTCTAGACGGTCAAGGACAACTTTACTGGGACGGTCAAGGCGAGTGGGGTACCGTTAAGCCCACTTTCTTCACTATCCAGCTACACAACTCATCGTTTAACAACATACATGTTTTAAATAACCCTGTACATTGCGCTCTTTTGGCTGATTCTTCAAATGTTGATTTGAAAGGATGGGTCATTGATGCTTCTAGCGGAGATCCAGTAAGCTTCCTCTTATTACTGTTTGCAGCTGTTTGTATTTAAATCTTAAAATAGGAAGTAGTAGGTGATAACAAGGCCGGCCATAACACCGATGGATTTGATATTTGGAACTCCACTAACGTCGTGCTCTCTGATGGTGTGGTTCATAATCAGGACGACTGTGTTGCTATTAGATGTGGTAAGTTTTAGACGTAAACTTAATTCTGATTACTTCATTATCTAAAACACAGGGGCCAACATTCATGTTGACAATATGATCTGCTATGGAGGTCATGGCCTAAGCATATCTGTGGGGTTCAGCAACGACACAGTTGCTCAGAATGTTTTGCACAATGTAACAGTTAGTAACTCGATCTTGGAAGGTGGCGAAAATGGAATCCATATTAAAACTCACGTCGATGGTGGCGAGGGAATTATACAAAATGTAACCTACAAAAACATCGAATTTACTGGTAATGAAGTCATAGGCTGTTGACACCCTACTATAAATTTATATATAAACTTTTCCAGGAACTTCAAAGTACGGAATTAACATACAAGAAAATTACAGAAACATGCCTGAGAACTCGACTTTGCCCAGTGATCCAAAGAACAATATTCCCATAGTCGACTTAAGGTTTATTGATATTGTTGGTAGCGTACAATCTTCGGCCGTTCCAGTTTATATCTTGTGCGCTGATGATGGATGCTTCAACTGGGAATTTACTAACGTGAGGGTTGAGGGCACCAAGGACAACGAATGCAATTATGAGCCTGCCGGATTTAAATGCACATAAAAATATAAATACTTATATCACCTCATAATAAAAAAATAAATAATAATAAACAGGTGTACTTCAGTATGTTCGTTTTCATTTAATTAAACGTGACGTTAGAAAGTTGAACACATTTTATGTGTCTTACATTTACTGTTAGTAAAAGTAAGACAGTTAGTAAAGACTATTAAACTGTTAGTAGACTGTCAGTAAAAGTAAAATGCTTTCTACAACCATCTTGAGAAACACAAAACATGTCGTGTGTTATACAAATTTTCTCTAGAATTGAGTTGCGAATTCAGTTATAATAAAAAATATTGAGTATTCCCTAGAAAAAAAAAACAACTTTTACGTTTTCTACTCATTTTACATGTTTCTCTTGAAGGAAAATCTTATCTTATTCCTCAGATCAGCACAATCACTTGGAATTAACCTGAGTTTTACATAATTTGACCGTCTGAACCATGTGAAGTTCAAGTATAGTGAGTGAGGCCCACCTATACTTATTTTTTTAGGCTGAGAATGACTTAGAAAATGCTCAGATTTTCTAAATATTTTTACTGACATTATGACGAAACGATTTCAGCAATTTTTTCAGAAATTGCAATTGTCCGTCCCTCACACAATCTCCCAAAACCCCATTCATATTCATCACCTGGTCCACCATTTCACACCAGACACACCTAACAGATTGCAACATCACAACTGCAAGTCTCGCAATAGTAAGTTAATATTGCTTAAAATACACAACATGAATGCTCTATAAAATATGTTTGTGTTAGCTAGATTTTTGCCATTTATAATGGGCAGTAGGCATGAGCAACATAAATGTAACATTAAAAAGTTCAGCTAGAAAAATCAGATTGAAAAGTAA
The DNA here is from genome assembly GCA_951812265.1 of Taphrorychus bicolor. Lineage (NCBI taxonomy): Eukaryota > Metazoa > Arthropoda > Insecta > Coleoptera > Curculionidae > Taphrorychus > Taphrorychus bicolor. The sequence goes on from OX638297.1 coordinate 40,414,325, forward strand.
CAGATGCGTTATCAATAGCTCCACCCAGCCATGTTTATATTCTTATTGAGAAAACAAAAGAAGCTATCTCAGTACAATCTGAATCGGTGATCGGAAGAGCAGACAGAGCTCCATTAGGGCCAAACTGTATTCTCTGCAAAGACAAAAAAGTTTCTGCATCACGCGGGCAATGTGAACGACGCCCATGGCAACCATGGAGCGCATGCTTGACTTGCTTCCGCTTCCAATACTCTTGGAACGAGAGGCAATGAAGGGGCCGTCCCGGTTGCAACAGGTGGCACACATAAAGCCGCAACCATTCAAATGGAGGGACCAACAATGCTCAGGCCGACTTGGAAGGCGTTAGGGAGTTGGAAATAGTCCCCGACCTAATGGCTTAACTTAAACTTAATAAACTTAAATGGAAAATGCTTAACCGACACTTGCTACGTCGTCTGGAGAAATGTCAAAAGAAAAGGATGGAGAAACAAAAGTCCAGTTATTTTGATTATGTCTGTCAAAATTTCATAGCCTGCTAGATGAAGTTTTATAATGAACACCTATGACAATGCCTAGCACATATGACAATCATAATATACAGGGGGCAAGATGTCAAATTTACATAACTTACTGTGCAAGTAAAGTTATGGTGTACGAACTAATAATAATAATAATAATAATATATTTATTGCCAACAAGATTAACATCGTTAACATAGCAACGTCTGACAGAGAGAGAGAGAAGGGAAGGACTGGAGAAGGATAGAGGGCAAAGCAGGTGAAGGGGAGGAGAGAGTTGTTGTTTCATGAAGTATTTGAACATCTAACATGACAGTGGTTTTGCGGGTACATACATACATAGCATATAAATATACCGAAATATCTGATTTTAACTATAATTATAACATTTACGCGTGTGTTAGTGTAATAATAGGGAAACAATTTGATTTGATTCATTTACTGAGTGAAATCAAAAGAATAAAAGCATTTATCGATCAAAAAATGTGTCAATGTTCGTTTGAAGGTTGACTGATTATCCTCATCCCTGATGGTCTTTGGCAGCATATTGAAGGCTTTCATTGCCCTGTAGTATGGGCCTCTTTTGAAATATGAGGAGTTGTGCAGGGGTACCCTAAGGCTGTTTGCGTTTCTAGTTGTTGTAGACATAGACTCATTATATATATCTGAATTTTGAGTGAACAAATGAAAGTGTTTTTGCACAAAGGTTACCAGCGACAAGAAATATAGGGATGGAACAGTAAGAAGTTTCATTGCTTTAAAGTGATGTCTGCATGAGGCTCTAGGGTGAAGTTTCAGTATGCATCTTAGGATGCGTTTTTGTGTAACAAATATGTTGTGTGCATTTCTACTGGATCCCCAAAAGAGAATACTATAAGATATAATTGACTGTGCCCCAGCATAGTAAGAATAGATAAGCATAGTAAGAATAGAACTATAGTTGAGTTATTATTTCAAACTAACTAAAACAGATAATTAAACCAACATGAATTAACCTAAACTAAGCTGAACTTCAGTTAGAACTTTACAACTATTTCTCAATAAATTTAAGTACTGAAATTGAAAATTACCACTGTCAAAGTAGTCATGGAAAAAAAGTAAAAAATGAGGGTTTTTAAGAGATCAAAGCGATCACCAATGAGTAGGCCTACTGTACTCTCTATTCTGTGCCAAAACCTTGCATTGATATTCATCACTGAATCAACTCAACTTATTTTCTTTTAGCTATTCCAAGAAAATTAGCCTTAGAGAATTCAAAGATTTCATCCATGAAGAATTCTTTTTAGCTCAGACCTTCTGAAGAGTCTTTTTATGTAAAAAGTCATAACAAAGCGTAAAAAAAGTCAGAAAATAGGGCGTAAATTTTGTACTTACCAATATGTTGTTTAAACAATTAACAATTTTCAAAGGAAATTGCTTGTTGGTATTTCCTATAACCACTACGTGCCATCTATGAATAGTGAATGGAAAAAATTATATACTAAAAATTAATTTTACTTCTTGTTGAGATTGTTCCAATTGCAACACTTCTTTTTTGCGTAAACTTAACAGCTTCTTTGTTTTTGTCTTTTCTTCTAAGTATTTTTGAAATTCAAAAGTAAGTAATAATATAATAATAAGTAAATTAGTAATAATTTTAAGTATTTATATAGCTGTAATTTTATTTATTAATGAACAATGAATAATTGAATATTGATTGATGTCAGCGCATGCGTGATGCTCAAAGAGAAAGAAATGTATGATGTATGATGTATGGTATGCTTGTTGCTTGTTTGATCATGGATGGAGTATGGACAGCGCCATTCATTCATCATTCCGCGTAGAGAATGCCCCATTCGCTAATATAGTCGTTTTCAGGAAGATTGTCGCGCAGTGCCCCCCCCCGCTAATGATAATCCGTAATAATCCGTTTAATCGGTGGTTGCGTGGGGGCGGCTGTGTTCGCGGCTGCTGCCGTGTTGCCGTTGCCACCGTGTCTGCGGAGATTCGACTACGTGGATGTTCTAAGTCCAACGTATCTTCGTGTGTCAAATCTCTTTTACCACGCTGCAAGGGGGACCCAACTCTTGGAAAGGATCTATTGTCCCTTAGGTCGCTGATTTAAATAATGTAAAATTTAATATCTTTGGGATGCCAGCAAGGTTTTATTGTTTAACACAAAACCTGCAAAATGCCAAAAAAAAACTAATTGAGTAGTAATTAAGGAAGGAAAAAAAATAAAAAAGACAATTTTTAGTTTTCTCCAGAATCTGAAATAAAATAGCGGCGGACGTGAACTTTTCGCGATAGATGCGAGTTTTGCATAGAAGTGAAGGTCTCATTTACTTGTTTTCGGAGTATCGTTATGACTAAATGTAACCTTATCTCGTTAACTAGAATGCAGTCCTCTAAGGGTGACTTTTGCAACTATCAGTAAAACTTCACTTTGAAGATAAAACACCAGTAATGACGTACACTGCATTGTTACCAACAGTGTAATCTACGGCATTATTGGTATTTTATCTTCAAACTGAAGTTTTACAGATAGTTGTAAAAGTCACCCTAAGCGTCAAATAATTATTGAAATTTTCAGAGTGTGAGAATAACTCAGAAACTGGTCAAACTTTATGAATATTTTACCTAATTCTTTAGACCTATCGTGGGTTTAACCTGAATTTTACCTAATTTGAACCACTGATTTTTGCTAAAGCCTTCAATTATTTATTTACCGTCTGAGAACTGACTACATGTCTCGTTGAGTAGAAAGCGGAGATATGAATCTAATCATCTATGTTTGAAATAATCATCCAAATTTTCTGACCGTGAATAATTTAGAAAGCTTTCAAGTTTTCTCAAAGTTTTACCTGATTTTTTTTGAGTTATGATAAAATTATTCACTTTTATTTTACCAAAGAAATGAAGTTAATCTAAGTTTACATATTTTAAACCTCTGAATCTGCTTTCTCAATTTCAGGTTCAAGTTTACTGACGCCACATTTATGTACTTGTGGAGTCTAGCTTTGTCTAAATGTATCTTATTGACTAGAAACTATTTCCATTTTTTATTTGTAGGGAAACAGATTCGAAGAGACCCTACATCTTTTATACTTAACTTTTTTTCTAGCTGCATTGGTTTAGAAAATAATCCACCCTTCCAATATTCCCATACATGAAAACAAACCTAAGTTTTACGTCGATTCCTTGATTTTAGCTGAAAACATAAAATTACACTAATAAAACTCAAAGACGCATTTGTTGTTTTACGTCTATTAAGTTTTAAGTCGTTTTTTGTCGATTTTTACTAATTTTAGGTGAAAACATAAACTTATACTAAAAAACCACTAACAAGACTCAAAAACGCATTTTAAGGCGTTTTGCGTCCATTTTTAGTAGTTTTAGCAGAAATCATAAAATTACACTAAAAAACACTAATAGGACTCAAACACGCATTTTAAGACGTTTTAAGGTGTTTTACGTCCATTTTTACTGATTTTAGCAGAAAACATAAACTTATACCTTTCGATACAAGCGGCAGAATTGAAACTGCGCCGCAACCCTGTCACAATGATAGTGTTGCGAGATACGGGTTCCAGTAATTTATCGTCAATTAACTACACCCTTTTATTTACTTTTAACTAATACAACACAATTACTCTCTACTAACAGTTCGCACTGTTCGTTTATCCTCTTATTTACTACACTGTACTATCTATTCGATCCCATCTCGCGCGGCTTGCTGGTTCATATACCCGGCCTGAACACACTCTCGTACTTTTAAGAACGAAGGCCCCAGTTCTCGTTTAGTCTAGATGGATTCTCGGGGTCGCGGTCGACGCTCGGCGTTGCCGCCTCGGCCCGAATCTCTGTGGACCGACGGTCGGGCGTAACAATAGTATCGTGAGACTATTAAAGATCTGATGCTGTACATTTCTGTTATTACCGATTATTGACGTTCGTTATTGACGAAATTACGTCACCATGTTTGAGTTCATCTTGTTCAAGTAGTTTGAAAATACTTGACATCAACTCACGTTCAACTGTGAGAAAATCTAATCAAGTCAAGTGCCCAGTTGTCAAGTATTTAATTATTCAAGGCAAGTCAACTATTTCTTAAAATTGTCAAGCTCCTTGACTCGATGAATCCTTAAGTATGGGTGGTTAATAAAATATTTTTGTTCCATATTGTACAGCAACGACAAGAAACCACATGGGAAATTTTTCAGTACAGGATGTCATAACATATGGTTGAATATGAAACCTCAAATGTTTTGGTCAATTTTAATGGGGGATTGTCCCATAAATGGGTTGTGTACAATTTTTTGTTTACAATTTTTCGTTAAAAACATGCAGGGTGAAATGCAATGAAATTTTTCAGTTTTTGACTGAATTATTGTAACAATGCGTCAAAACTGTCATACTTGAAACCGACATAAAAAAATAGTTTTTAAATTTTGTCAGTTATTTAAATTAAGGTTCAAGACGTGTGCTACAAAGAGCCTTATGATCGTGGATTTTATAATATTTCTTGTATTGAGACAAACATTTTTATATTTTCATAAAACACAAATTAAATTTTCTCCAATATGTACCTTTTTTAACTTAATATAGGTAAGAGGGGAGCTATGACAAACCTCCCCGTTGCCACCGTTTTCATTTCAAATAAGCGTCAGATTTTGACATAAATTGTCACTAACTTTCATATTCAAAGAAACTTATGAGACAAGAAATCAGTTGTACTCATCCAAAATTGCATTAATTTCTGTGAATATTGCGTTGTATGTTTACCATATTGAAATAAATCAATATCGTTTGATTTCAAATCTCTATTAAAGATGACATTTGATTGGTCACCGTTGCCAACATTACAAGTCAAAAATCAAACGACTGTCCAAAAGATCGTCATTTAGACAACGTTTTGGCGTTATAGCATGGGTGGCAAAGCTGTCATATGGAAACCAAAATAGGTAACTTCTAATTTACGTTTAATACTAGTGCTAAAATTAGCTTACTTTTAACAATAATGGCTTAAGACGCTATTTTACATAGAGCATGTTAAATGTTAAAATATTAATTCGCTTGTAGAAAAAAAATAATTTCAGACAATGAAAAAATATTGGTTGCAGCAAATGAAAAAATAAATGTAAGAATATCATTTAATATTTAACAACTAAAATTAACAGGAGTGTAATTGCAGTCGCTGCTCTTTGAACCAACAATAAAAATGTTATTAAATGTCCAGTCGAAACATCCTTCTTCTGCGCATAATATCGAAATTGGTACTGCTGTGGACTCAACTCTCCCAATAATGTTTTCCAGAGTTAGGTTTCGAATTGGAATATTATTTCTTGGTGGAGTGCCGCTGTCACCTCCATAGTTCTCTTGAATGTGTATTCCATATTTCCGGACATCTATAAAAATAACACAAGTTAAAAGAATGAAGATTGTTGAATACGAATCTCAAAAGCTTTATTTCAGTTCTATAAAAAAAGACACAAGAGGATGAATAGCATTTTGAGTCCAACCGTTTTATTCTTTTCTGCTTTTTGTTGCATCACCTGATTGACCTTTATACACTGAACTACAGTCAAACTTTTAGTTTGGTATACAAATTCCCATCATTAATAAAGAAAGTAGATAATTTTTTCGGGGTTTGTTTGATCTAATTCTAACACTTCCTGTGCTTTTGTAAACAATGTAAAGCTTAAGTTATTTCCGGTTTCAAAAATGCACCTAGAATTACGAGTTTTAATAAAGTCTTGTCTCATAAACGCATCATTAAAATTTCTTTTAACTCCAGGAAAACATTTTAGGAAGGAGAACAACGTTTATTTACAACCATATAGGTAATGCTATCATTACAAGCGTCATAGGAGGGTGGGAAATTACCTATTACCTACCTCTAAATTAGACGTAGGTAATGGTTATTCATTACTACCCAAGGGCGTTAATGGCTTATTACCTACCTCTCTTTCAACCCTCATTTTGCATGCTTATTTCTTGGCCCCCAAAATTTAATGTCTTTATAGAATTAAAAAGGTGTCTCTAGTAGCATCGAACTGGATAAGATAGTTAACTGGTAATTTTTAAAAAAGATAGTTAAAAATATTATAAATATCTTATACGAAAAATATAAATTTATATTATGTAGGTTGTAAATAAAATAGTATACACATCTTGGTAGGAAGTTTCCTTACATTCTCGAGATTTTATAGTTCATCTCGACCCTGCACGTCTCGATAAACTATCAAATCTCTCGACAGTAATGAACAACTTCCCACCCCGGTATGTAATATACTATTTCTATTATCTCGCTCATTCATAATCCATGTCCATCATTCACTTTAGTTATGTACGATAATGTCAAATAGAGAATGTGATACAAGGTGTCTACTTTAAATGCTTGCAGCATAGCTATCTCGGAAACGGCTTTAATTACGAGGCCGGGTGGCGTTAAATTAGCAAAAATTTTGGTATTTAGAAAAATTTTAAAATGCCAAAAAAATCATTTCGAAATTTTCGAATCATTTTATTTCGAAAACTAATTGTGATATCAATAAGTTTTATTACACTTTAATTTCTCCAATATGATATTTTGATTAGCTTCATGTGACACTTAGCAACCTAGTTAATAGTATCAATCAAAGCATTTTTTTTCTCTATATATAAGCTTGTTACGTTATTGGGTTTTTGAAACGTTTCGCCCAATGCGTTCCTTCATCAAGGTATTCTGTTTGAGTACGGTCCTGTTTAAGAAGTACTAAGGGATTACTCTTTGATTTTTCTTAAGTTAGTACCTACATCTCCCTGTTACGTTGCATACATTTTTGTAGATTCTGTACGAGAATCATTTTACACTAATTCTAGAGATTAGAGGCTAATAAAACTTTGTCTTAAACTTTTTCTGAATCACAATCAGTTTTTGGTAATTCTTACATTTTTGCAAATATTTGGGAAATCACTCAAAACTTGCCAACACTATATGTGTTTTCTAAAAATACTCTATAAAAGGCAATGTTTTGCTACTTTAACGTACCTCGTAATGAAGCCGTTACGAACACAGCAATACTGCTTGACCTTTAAAAAAGACACCCTGTATATATTACAGTTCCTGTGAAAAATGAAAAGATTGAGTAATTTCCTGCTCGAAGTAGGCACCAGAACTATTTTTATGGCGATATTTAATGTAGTTTCGTCTCGTTAACCTAAAACTTTCATTTAAATTGTAAGAACATTAAAATTTTAAAATAAAAAAATATTTTTTTTTAAGAAAGAGAGTAAATACCTTTTTTTCTTCTCTGGTGTTCGCATTATTGGTACAAAAAGTTTCTCTTTGTCTAATCCATTGATTTATTTATGAAAGAGAAATCTACCTATTTGTCATTAGAAAAAGCTTTACCAAAATTTTAAATTAAGAATATTTTTTAAAGACTTTATCGAACAAATTATTACCCATTCACTTGTTTTTGTCATCTAGTTACCTTGGAACCCTTCATTTTTTATACCCATCTTCTTTAATCATATGTTGAGAAGATACGATATAAATGTCAAAGTCAATTTTCCACCGCCTACTTGACGACAATTATAAGTGAATGGCTTATATATAATAATACAGAGAATTTTTCAGGCGTTTAGTGTCTCAGTTTTAATCAATTAATGTGCCTCCCTCTTCTAACAATATACAATGCTTGTTTATTTTAGATTTGTTTTGTGTTGTAAACATTTGGACCCATAGATGACTAATGAAACAGAAAAAAAAGAAGAAAATAGAATCACTAAGTATTTTTTATATGAAGTCCATGTATCTATTGTTTTGGCTGTTTCTGTGCGTCCTTTTATATATGACATGACCTTTCAGGACACCCTGTCTAAGGAATAATTATTCAATGGAGTTTTCTGAAAAGATTGTTAAATGTCGCCACAGTCAGTGTTGAAACAAAATAATTAAAAACCGCAACGAAAAAAATGTAGTAAGGATGCTTTTTACTAGCCAGACATTGATTGACTACATGAATATAAGACATTGCTTTAGTGATAATTACTCAATTGAATTTCGGTAAAGAAAGCGGGAAATAATAAGTGCACATTCTTCCTTACAACAAAACTAATTAAACATAAAGAAAATTTAGATATAAAACTTAGACACGCCAATTAAAGCTACTTACCAACAAATTGGATGTTTCTGTAGGTAATATTTCGCATGATTCCCTCGCCACTGTCTTGATGAGTTTTAATATGAATAGCATTTTCTCCACCATTAAGGACCGAGTTAGCTACAGTAACGTTTTCTAGGGAATTAAGAATAAATTCATCGTCACTGAAGCCAACTGAAAGGCTCAGGCCGTGCCCTCCATAGCAGATCAAATCTTCGACTAAAATATTTGCACCTGAAATTACACCAGTACGATTGAGAGGAGAGTAACCCATATAATATTATAAAGCTGCATATTGAGGCATTGAAAAGACCAACCTATGAAATGTGTTCATTAGAAAACGTCATCTAGAAGGCTATGAATTTTTGACAGAAATTGATGACATATAATCAAAGTGAATGGACGTGTTCTTTCATCATTTTCTTTTAACATTTCACAGCCAACTGATGGTGACGTTTTGGGATAGAGAATATTGGGATTTTAAAAGCTAAACCGTTTTGACTCTCATAGCCTCAATTTTCAGCACATTTACCTGAATTGAGAGCAACGCAATCATCTTGATTGAAAACGACACTATTCCTAATTACCAGACCAGTAGTGTTCCTAACATCAAATCCGTCAGTATTTTTAGCTAACGTCGCCGCCTGAAAAATTTAATAATGAACAATGATCAATTTTCCAGAAAATCTTCATCACTTACGTTATTTCCTGCTAAATTATTAATAACCCAGTAAGATAGTTCGACATTAGTTGAATCAAACAGCTGCATGCAATGCATAGGAGCGTTCACCACTGTGATGTTTCTCATGACCGTGTTGTGCAAAACCATGGAGAAGAATTTCGGTTTCTTTACACCAATAGCACCATGGCCGTCCCAGTATAAGTCTCCCTGTCCATCCAGGATAGATCCTAAAAAGATAGAAAAAAAGAGAAGTTTTAAGGTTTCTTACTGATTTTAACTCTAAACATTGAATTTCACGGAAAAGACTTGAATATTGCATTTTGAGACATATGAAAGCATTTCGCGACTCAAAATCATTATCTCTAAAAATTGCAATTCCCGCGAAAAAGCTGAATATTGCATTTATATCATTTCAGGACGTTTGAAAGCGTTTTACGAAGATTACTACTGATATTAGCTCTAAACATTAAATTTTACGCAAAAAAAATCAATATTTTTTAAGCATTTTGAGCCGTTACAAGGCGTTTTATGATGTTTTCTCCCGATCTTAGCCTCAAACCTTAATTTTTGCCAGAAAATCAGTAATATTGCGTTTTAAAGCATTTTAACAGGTTATAAGGCATTTTACCACGTTTTCTACCAATCTTAGCCTCAAACATTGAATCATAAGAGAGAAAATTTTGCCGGCAAAATATTTCGATTGGTATGAAAATTTGTTGCTCGGCAATTTCGTGAATGACATTTACGACAAAACCACGAGCCGTCAGGCGAGTGGTTTTGTAAAAAATGTCACGAACGAAATTGCCAAAGACCAACTAACCTGATTAAAACAAAAGAAATATTTTGCCTTAGCAAATTTTATCTCGAATGGTATTCGACAAGACTATCTCACGAGAAAACGAAAGCAAATAGGTGACACTCGTCAAACTGACAATACATTTTACTTGAACCTAACAAAATTTTGTAGCTGAAAAACCGTCATGTTGATTTTGTCCAAGTAGGTCCAGGTAGCAGTTTTGTCAGTAGAAAATAGGCTGTTGCTATGACATTTTTCCTCTGTAAAATACTCTAGTGAAATAGTCATATAAATATACTATCATATTTAGATGATAAGGGTCTCACGGTTTTTATCTGACTCTCAAAAGCATCCGGCCCAAATTTCACTCATTACGTGATATGTCTATCGTCCATTTAATCTATTGTACATATCCATTTTATACAGGGTTATAATATATACATATAAGTTCTACATTGGAACCGTAAACCGTAGGAGATACGAATTCGATTAAATTGGGTCAAAGTTGAGCATTTAGATGCAAATCATAATGGCAATTTAAAGATTCTAAAGTTTCGACTTCTAAGTTTGCTACAATTTTGTCTTAAACTTATTTAAAGCAATATTCTAAAATAAATTGCACAATGTCAAACAGCGAATTTTTTCTCCGACGTTTGACCTTCCTGGAGCACTATCAACTTCTTTTTTTTTATATATCGTTCGTAAATTTGAATGCCAAACATTGTATATTGTATCTTTTTACTACCAATTCAATGATATGTAGACCATTATGTTTTAACCCCTAAATCTTTGAGGCATATTATTTATTTTTTAAATTATGTTTTTGTTTGAGTCGATGTCCTTTTTAACAATGTATTTACTTTTACACTGAGTATACGGGTTACTGAAGATAAGAGTCCATCAGAGATGTAAAATGGGTTAAATTGAGATAAATTTGCAATAAAGACTCTAAATACTTCCGGAAATATTTGAAAAACAAACAACGTTTGTTATAAATCGATTTTATTATTTTTCCGAACATACTTATGTAGATGTTTCATTGGAGAGGACATAAAACTTAAGTTGCTTGAAACTTAGGTATTACTGAGACAATCGAGGCTTGACGTCATTATTTGATTATTTTCTCTGTTCGTCATTTATATCAAATGAATAAGTACTCGAAGCCTAAGTAAGACAGATGTTTTCTTGAGGTCGTCATAAATAAGCTGTTGCTATTACTTTAGCAGAACAACAAATTAATGTGAACGCACTTACCTTCTTCTCCTTCAATTAATGCATTAGTAGCATTAATAACCACTAGATACCCATCATGTTCTTGATGTTCAAAAGTTAAGTTTCCTCTGAAAGTCAGTTTTGCCCCGTTTTTTAGAGGCAGTCTCAAGGTCTCACCACCCGGTACGAAAATGTTGTCCAAGATGATGTCGTCACATACTTCCACGGTCTCTAGAACCTTGCTGAAGTCTTTTACGACACACGCTAAAATATTTTAGTTTCCACAGATGTCATAATATTCTCGTTAGAGTAGAATTTTATACCTGATTCCGTAAGAACTGTGTAATAAAGAACATTAAGAAAAAGTACCTTTAAAGATATTGGTAAAATCATTATTATTGTTACGTAATTATCTATTAGAGACTATTTAATAATAATCGAAATTAATTTAATAATATGTTAACAAATAAGTGTACAATATTGTATTACTCTAGCTAGATGTAATCATTTTAATCGAATGTGTTGAGTAGGTGAAACAGGTCGGTACTTTAAATATTGGGGAGGAAATTTTAGATATAAGTAAAGTTTACAGTCCACGGAGACTTCAACTTTTTGCAAGAAAAATAATTAGAAGTTTACCATTGTTCAAAGATATTAATAACTTGAATGTCCAATTATTATTGGTGCAGCAATGCAAGATATACAAACCTCAAAATTTGTGTCTGCCATTCAATAATGAAAATCAATTATTACAAAGTATCACCACAGTAATATAACGTATTATTCCTTATACTATGGTACCACCTGCATGGCTAGATTAGATCCTTAAACAGTAGTGATTTCGACCGAGCCGTACTGAAGTGGCATTATCTCTAAAAATGGTCGTTAAAGGCTTAATATATTTGTGTAGTGCATTCATTAATAAAACCTTAATAAATCAAAGACAAGTACAGAAAGTCTGCTATTTTCGGAACTAACTAGTGCATCTCTAATTTCAACCTTGTTTGTGCTTAGGTGCCTTGTTGAACATTAGTGTGAGCCTTATATGATCGTCCTTGTTTATTTTTAATACCTTGACTTCGTAGTTCATATCGTGGACAAAGCCCAATGTTTTTGATTCTTTGGTATCTACGGTTCATTATAAAACTTCATCTAGCAGGCTATGGAATTTTGACAGAAAAGGATGAGATAATCAAAATAAATGGACTTTTGTTTCTCCATCCTTTTCTTTTGACATTTCACAGCCAACTAGATGAAGTTTCATAATGAACACCCCTGTATTTTGTAACCACATATTGTTAATGTTGGCAAGAACCCCGACTAGTCCCATCTGGAAGTGCTGATTTTGAGGTTAAACAGTGCAGATATACGGCAGCCTGTTGCAACTTGACTATGGCATAAGCTGTGTTGATTTATAAAAGTTTTTCTCGTTTTTGACATTAGCGAAAAGTTGTTAAACCAAGTTTTTCCTCGGGACCTTTTTTTGTTTGATTTTTTTAAATAAGTCAATTGTACAACCATAACATTTCAAGTGCACTTCTGCAGCACGATGTACTAAATGTTTCACAGTCAATTCTTCTAAATATCCTCTGTTTAGTAATGGATAATTATGAAATTGCTAAGAAACTTTACAAAACCATTTAAAAAGCAATAAAAACCTTCATTAAAAATTATGGTAAAATTTTAACATTTTTCTTTCCACTGGTATATCTAACAGGTGTATAAGTTATTTTTAGCGCATGAATAAGTTTCTGTAATCTTGCTGAACTGATTCTGCATGTTGCATTAAATAAAAAACTTTGGGCAAAGCAACTCTACTTTGGGACTTTTCGAATATATGGTATATTTATCGAACTAGGCAATATATCGAAAAAAACCCGAACACATCCCGAGGTATTTCGTTATTCTTTATAAACGTGTGTCAAAAAATCAGTTTTGATTTTTTTTCTAAAATTTGTACAAACGAAAAAGTAAGCAAAATTACATCCTCTTATTTTCCATCCTGTATAATTTCACCCGATTAGCTTACCTTCTTTAAACATCTTCATAAACATACTACGTAAATTAATACAAAGACAAGTCGACTCTAATTCGCTTCCTTAGAAAAAATCCGTTGGGTCATTTCAAAGTTATACTCTCTCAAATTTGGTGCAAAATCGAGTGTTGCAAAGCAATTGACTAGCAGTTTATTTACAACCTGGCCACTGTGAGGAAAAAATTTATGTATTGTTTGCGAACAATAAAACGGTTCTGTCGCATTCTGAAAGAAGTTGTGAGGCGATGGATTATTGGGGGGTGGTGCCACCTCCTCCCAACTTCAATTCCTAAAAATAAAAAAAAAACAGGAGTCACTTCTTTGATTCGCGCGGATCGCTGTATCTTCGATATTATGAGCATGACAGAGAACAAAATTTTGAGCCTATTGATCAATAAAACGTGGCTCTGGATCCAATAAAATGTCCAGATTTTTTGAAGGAAATTTGTGCATAACTTTGAAAAAGAAACAACAAACGTCCGTTTTAGCTCTCTATACTAAATAGAGGATGATAAAAAGGATTCTCAAACTCTATCAAAAGCCAAAAGAGCAAAAATCAAAAAATAACGTCAGGGCAAATAACAAACAATAAAACAACTGAGTAGGCTTCGTCCCAGTTTACCAAATAAATGCTTTAAAATTCTACTTTTAATTTTTTTTTCATTGAAATTGTAAAACATATGTAGTTCTAAAGATACTATTTCAAAAAAAACACCAGGGGTTGTGGTGTATCAGATTTTTAACTCAAAATATCCAAATTCATATTAATGGGGCGACATTGGCTGATACTTTTACTGGATACTCTTACACTGGCTTTTAAAAGTGATTTTCTCAAAATGTGTTCTTCTAGGTTTAATTTATGCTCATAAATTTTTATAAAAATATATTAAGCGGTTCCTGACTTATTAAAAGAAAAACAAAAAAAAAGGTATATGTCTATCATCCTGTATTTCAAATAGGAACAAAAACCGACCTACAGTTATATAAACCCTTTTCCTTAAAATAATGCAAAGTAGGCAACTCCCACAATTTTGGGTATAATATCCCAGTAAGTATAATAGACTCATAATAAGTATAACACACTATGTACTACCATGTTAAAAATTTAACCGATAAACAAATTACACAGAAGTGTTTGACGCGTTGGATAATTATCAGTCCGCCCCAGTAGTCATGGAGGAAAAAATAGTTGGTTTCCATGCCACCCCAGGGTTTATAATAAGTTTAAATGGCGAATTTAGTTAGCATCTTTAAGTTCACAATAGAGAGTTTTTAAGTAATTTATATCAATAAATGTTATCTTTATTTTGACATACATTCTGCGATATCGTAAACTGCTGCATTTTAGGATCAAGTTATGTAACATAAAAAGTTTTTGAACCACCTATATACAGACAGAAAAGTTTCCCAGACGGAAAGTTTCCACTTTTCCAGACAGAAAACGGGAGTCATAAAGACTCTGTCGGTGAGGCCAAGAGAATTTGTGACCCGGCTGAATTAGAACGGGAAATAAAGCATCTGGTAAGAGCTTTTGGTTCGAATGGATACATCAAGCACGAGTTCGATAGAGCCGTCCGTCCAAGGAATGTAGAGCGCTAGGAAGGAACAACGGGAGAAGATGAAGAACGACGGGGATGGACCAGTCTTCTATATATCCACAAAGTAACGGACAGGATCGGCAGGCTACTGGAAAAGCACAATGTTAAAACAGTCTTTAAACCCACTGGTACAATACAACAGAGCTTGAGATCGGCCAATGACCGCAGAGATCCCCTGTCGGCACCCGGAGTTTACCGAGATCCATGCAGCTGTGGCTCGGTATACATTGCCACCACAAAGCGCAGTGTCAACACGGTGGATTACGGAACATAAGAGGAGTTGCAGACTGGGACAAACACAAAAGTCAGCATTAGCAGAGCACATTCTCTCCTGTGGTCACGACATCCTTTTCAACAAGGTTGTATTCTTATATCAATCGCAGCGTTTCTAGCCGAGACTAACGAGAGAGGCCATTGAGATCTTTAAACACGACAACAATTTCAACAGGAAGTAGTTGCGTTTCTAAATGCAGACTGGAAGCGACTTCTACGACATACTTCAGTTGCGCCGAAACCCTGCGCCTCCACTACCCCCACCCCAGTCCCTCCAGTGCAGCGCGATGGCGCCGGCGGAGGAATAAATACCACGGAGCTCACCATAGTCGAATCAATCAACGTCGGGAAGCACGGAAGATCACTTCGGTCATTGCCTTTCTTTGATAATACTGCCGCAGCTGTAGACGAAACGTCAGGAAGAAATTCGATTGGACTACGGCTTAAAAGCCGGAAAAACACTTTAAATTGCACTTATATAAACTTCGTTATCCTTATTTTGACCTATTTCAGACATTTTCGTTAACATCAACTTAATTAGCGTTAAAATTATCGTTCATCCTTCCGTTCATAACGGAACTGGTTAACCCTAATTAAGTTAACATTAACAAAATCAGTTAAAATATGTCAAATTAAGGAGAACGGAGTTGTAATAAGTAGCCCAAAATCTCTTTATGTCATAGAATTTGAAGTTACAAGTGCAAGAAACTACGATAAAGTGAAATATATTACAAAATAAGGATGTTGATTGTTAAAATACGTGGTTTAAAAACTCTCTAGTATGTAATAGTTATTTACCTAACAAGTGCGGGAAGTGATGCTTTACCCCACGCTGATTGCAATGAACGAACGACGCGTAGCGGAGTTCGGTCAGCAATCGAGTGCGGTAAAGCACTTCCCGCACGTGTTAGGTACAATATTTTTCCTACGAGCCAATTTATCTTAATATTTTTCGTCTTCCCTAGTTTATAGTTCTTTAAATTTGCGTGCGGTAAAAACTTCTACGATTGCCTCGTAAATGGACAAATGCGCACTACTAACTACCGTTGAAAATCGCATATTGCAAACAGCGTGCGCAAAGTGCGCTTCGTGCACGCTCTCTACTGAAGCGTGTGCAAAGTCCACTTTGCACACGCTTCCGATGGTTTTGCACACGCCTTGCGTATATTTTATAATACGAATGATCATTTATGAAGCAAAATCGCAGTCGTAGAAAAAGTATAGTGTGCAACACGTACGAAAATCACTCCTCACACTCGTGTGAAAAGTGCAATTTTTGGAAACTAGTTGCACAATATACTATTACAACACACGTGCGGTAAAAACATGTGTGTTCATTTTGTTGTCTTCTGTAAGTTCAATTAAATAGGAACGTGGGTTAACCTTTACACCCACGCATGTATGGTAGGTACCTAATTAATAGTGCTAAATGTCCTCTAAACCCTAAAGCATTCAGATAACAACACCACAAGAACAATAAAATTATGCAAAAGTAACGCTCAGATTAATAAAGCTTCAAATTGTATGTAATTTGGCTTTGCATGCGGGAAGTAGCACTTTACCGCACGCTCGTAGGAAATAGTTATTAACGTTATAAGTCCGGTAAATACGACTTTAGAGTAGAGGAGTAAGTTGATTCCGAAGGACGTGGCGATAGACGAATCTGGAATTGGAAACGAGTACTGTAAAAGGTTATCGGACGTATGAGGTACGACATTTTACTTTTTATAAACAGGAAAAAATTTATAAATTTATGCGCGACGAGTAATTTTAAAAGATTCAGTACTGTAATGAAATTTCGTGTCGCCAGTACAGTACTGTAAAATTTCATTGTACGGTACTCAGTACTGTAAAAAGCCATTTTCCGGACTAAAATTAAGTAGGTACATAAAGGTGTCCTAAATGATATTGTATGATAAGTTAAGTACTGTACCGGCGTGTAGGACATAAGAAAGGCAGTTTTCTTCCTTTTATGTGCTACACCTGTTACCTGGCATACTTGATAACTTTAAATAGTATACCTGAATGAAGTTTGTGCCCAGAATCAAATCACGATGTAGGGGAAATAGGCGGAATTGGGACAAAACGGCAAAACATATAACAACCTCTTCGTCAACGTTTCATGTAATTAAGCATTAAACTTCATTCAGGACAATAGCACATCAGGACTCATTCTTCAAACATAAAACACATTAAAATTTGGAAAACCATACAATTAAAATTAAAAAAAAAAAACATCTAAAATACGTATAATTTCACGCACACAACCCAAGCATCTACTTGTGTGATTGAACGAATAGGATATTTTACGATAATATCTCGAGTCCTGATGAAGTTTAATGCTTAATTAGACGAAACGTTGACGAAGAAGTAGTTGTATGTTTTGCAGCCTTGTCCCAATTCCGCCGATTTCCCCTACATCGTGGTTTAAATAGTATATTAATATACAAGTATTATGAGAAATATTACTTGATATTTTATAATACTGCCGGTACTTAACGTCAAATTTCACCAGTACCACCGAGCTAAACATGCCGAATTAGAAAATAGCATACTATACACCTCTGACCAATTATACAATTATATTCATAATCTCCCTGGTATCTAAACCTAAGAACTTAAAAGTGAGTCAGATAAATCTTTAAGAAAGCTCTTTATCTTTATTCAAGGGGCGTTGTCTTTTATTACACAAGCATTAAGTAAATAGTTTATGAAGTATCAAACCACCTATACCTTTAAGCTGAAGTCAAAGGCTGAAGTTAATATTTTAATACCTGAAAGTCTGAACGAGATATGTAAAGGCTAATAAAACTACAAGCGAACGCGTTCAATGTGGAACCACTGGAACCCCAACAAAAATAAATAGTTGGCGCTTAAAATCCCACCGATAGACGTAACGAACTTCCACTAGTCGCACCAGTCGTGTTTTGTATTGTGTGGTACCATTGTGTGCATAGTTAGCAAGGTTAATTTGATTCAATTGGACTTGTTAAATAAGGAAACGAAAGCAATATAGATTAACATTTTCGTAGTGCCTACTGAAGATGGGTCTCATATTTTGTACTTGAATGATTTATATTACGTTACATCTTATAGAGGAGCTTATCTTATGTAAGTCTATGTTTCCTACATGATTTTAGGTTAAGTACCTATGTATACGGAAAGCCATAGTATGAGAATATATTATTATTTGCAAAAGGATTATTCCTTCTCACCAGAGCTAGGCTTTGTCGCTAACAGATAACAAATGACGATAGGAAGTGCGACTTTATTATGAAAAGTTGACTCAGAAAGGAATCATACGGTTTTTTCTGAAACTTACTCAGGTTACTTACTCGAGTAACAAACACCAGGTGACTGTCTTCTATTATTTGTTTATCATCTTTTATTTATTAACCCGAGTAATTTCCCGAAAATAAATATAGCTGATGTTATCACATAAGTGTTATCACTAACCTGACTTAAATCAGCTGTCACTGTCATTTTTAATTTAAACTCTTAAAAAGTAATAAAAAAAATAATACTCTCTTTATTTTTAATGAATCTAGTGAGAATTGGCCAATAACATGAGCAAACTCAGAACTTTGTTTCGTTCCTTCCTGGAAAAACACCCCGTCGTTGGCAACTCCATAGTCTATGGAACACTGTGTGTTGCTGCGGAAACGTCACAGCAAGCACTGAACAAAAAAATATGGGTAAGATGCACCACATTTTTCAAGGTCTAGGTACGAATTTGTGACCTGCTAAGTATACTAGGAAAAACATTCTGAAACTCTGGATAAAGATGTCATAGGACGATATGCCATTTATGGCACTGCTGTGGCAGGACCTCTATTAGCAGTGTGGTACCGATATCTAGATAAAAAACTTCCTGGAACTACTGTAAAAATTGTGCTCAGAAAGATGTTAATTGACCAGTTCTTCTTTACCCCACAACTGCTAGTAATATTTTACGTCAGTAAGTAACAACTATAATAACAAACTGTACACCATTGACTGCAAAATCAAATTATTCAGCTATGAGTGTTCTGGAAAGGAAACCGGATCTCCTGGAAGAGTGCAAGGCTAAGTTCATCAACACCTTCTCAGCAAGCTGTTTGTTTTGGCTTCCCGCTCAGGCAGTTAATTTCTCTTTCATACCTAGCATATACAGAGTGACCTATATAGGAAGTTGTTCGTTTGCTTGGATTAATATATTGTGTTGGTTCAAGCGTCAAGATGTGTCAGCAAATCTGACAACAATGCTTGAACCTGATGTTGATGTTAACCCATTGCAAGTAGAATCTATTAAAACTGATAGTAATAAAAAATAAATAAATAAGTCTTTTAATATACCTAGCAGTATAAAAGTTATAAATATCTATAGTAAAAGAGATGGCTTGTAAGAAAGTTTTGTGTCAAGTCAACGGTGATGTCAAGTATCCTCTCTAAGCAAGTCTATACAGAGTGTATTGTCAATGGCGCACAAGCTTTTCAGTATATCAAATCAAATCAAATCAAATTGTAATTATTTTAATTTTATTTTTTGAAGAAACAAGTTTTTATTGACAAAGCTAATAGTTAAACTTAGTTACAAAATAAAGCAATATAATCCTTAAACTAGCATCATAAAAACAAAGAAAACAAAAACATAGTCTAAAAAGAAATAAAAGACAAATAAAAACAAATACTATAACACGAGGCATGAAACCTCATACAGTGTTACTAGTCATAAAATTTGCTTGGAAAACTTCTTCCAGACTGTAAAAAGGGTGAGCTAAAAGCAGACTCTTTAGTTTTCTCCTAAGTACGCGCTCACTTGTAATAGCTCTCAATCCTCTGGGCAGCTCATTTAAAATTGCCTTGCTATCATAAATTATTGATTTCTTATTTGGGTAGTCTTGGCGACAGTACTTGTCATTCTGGTTGGTCTGGTTGGGGCCCGACAGATATCCTGGCGAACGAGGCTATATTGCGGAAGACTACATTTTAAACTCCAAAGGAGTAGATAGAGTTAGGTCTTCGGTGACGAAACAGAAACCAGCTCTCGTTCTAAAATACTTCGACGCTTCAATTATGTAAGTCCTTCCTCAGAGCTTTAAAGCTGGGAATTGCACTTTATGTGCATGTTAATTACCAGTTTAAAATAAATATTGTCATAAAAGAGCAAAAAGACATAAAAACTGCAGGATTCTTAGGAATGAACGGATGATCGGTTTAATAACCACCCACTAGTTGATCACGTCGCAACTTTGAACACTTTGATCACGAGCCCTTTGAACCATTCATTAACGTCATGGAAAAGAAGATTGCAGTCGATTTGGACAAATTTGCCTACGAGAGAAAAAGTTAGCACGAGAGGTTTTGACAGAAAAACGACGGGGAGTCCTCGAGTATCAGTCCAAGTCGCGTTGGTATATCGTTACGCCGGAAGGACGGACGATCCCTATCGAAGATAATCATTAAAAGTATCAAGTTGGTTTGAAAAGTAAAAAAAAAAGTGGAAGCCCCATTTTTTGTTCCTATAAGTCTTTTTTACGAATAAGGCGCACGGATTTACGAAGTACGTTTTAGTTGAGTGTCGAGATATGGTCCTGCTTTACAAGGAAAACAGGTAAGATCTATTGTGTATTATTTCGTTGTCTCAATTTACTAGGATAAGTGCATTTTTAAAGTCATAGAAGTTTACCTAGACCCTCATCTGGTTATTTCTAATGCTGGCCCCCTTAGCTTAAAACGTCCTTTTTATTTTAAAAGCAGCATAGAACCCTTCGAGGGAGGTAGCAAAATCCCCGTTACACAAAAAGCTGTGTTCAATAAATCTTTTTTTTTTGTGTCTTGTTTTGAATATGTTAAGAATTGTAGTAGGTGCCTATAGGCCTGAAGTGTCGGTTTTAAAAAATATTGTTTTATTCAGGGTTATGTTGTCACACAAAATATCAGTGAATATATGTAAATATAACGTACAATTATCATACCTAAGGGGCTCTCACGCTTTAATGAATATGATATTTGGTATATTAAAATACGCAGAGCGGAATGATAAAATGTGCTGAATTAACTTTAACTGGGTTTTTACGGTTCGGGGTGCCGGGGGTTCGTTATCTTCCCCAAAGGGTCCTATTTGCTGATTTTGAACAAAAGGGGGCGTTTCAAGCTAAGGTATATAGAGTGCGATTCATTATGTGGTTCTTTGGTCTACGTGGTGGTTACCCTGTTTATGACTGGCCAAACAACAATAATGCCTATTTACTTTGATGTTCAATGTTTTTACAGTTTACCAGATTTATCACTTATACATAGTGACCAATTTACTAGACACAATCACTAGTCAGATTCCTAGGTCGTAACTGTCGGTAAGATTTCTACGGTATGTATACCGTGATATGGAATGGACCTGACTAATTCCAGAGTTCTCTACTCTATCTCTAGTCTCTACTGTTGTATGGTGTTGTTAGGCGATGCATAGTATGGTGTCAGTGTATGGCTACTCTCACACTCTCTAATGCTGTGATGGTGTGGCTGGCTACGTCTGTGAGTAGGTATGTGTGATAATCGCAAGTATTATAGATGGTGATGAAGGTCATGCAAAACTCAATAACCCTGCGGATAGTCTAAATTACAGTACCAACAATTGAGATTTTATATAGATAACATCGAGAATAAAAACAAAAAGAAAAGGAGAAGAAGGCCTTCAGATGAGGATTGACCTTTAAGAGAATACTACTGCGACTGGTATTTTATTGGCGAATAAAATTAAGATGCCTACATTCTTCAGTCTTAAAAACAGTCACTAGACTTAAGAGAAAAAATCTGGAGTTTCAGCTGCACAAATTCGCAGAAATCAGAGCCGTACAAAAGATTACTGAAAATACACAAAAACAACAAAAATGTTTAAAATAATTATGGTAATTTTATGTTCAGTAATTATGTTCAATCACCGTAGAGTACCTTGAATTAAAACAAGAGATAGATGTTTGATTTTAATTTAATGTTTTATTAGAAAAGCTCTGGAGAAACTCAAGATAAGTTACATCCATCGACCTTCAAACTAGATAGACTCAGAGTATCAATCATAAATTGTCAGCTTTGTTTACTTCCAACATGCATATGGACCACAGAGGGCGCGCGTCGCGAGGAGACTGAAAAAATGGCCTCCGAGTCGGGTAATCGGTGAAAACATAATACATGCACTTACCTGTGATATGAAAGATTTTTGTCCCACTCTTGTAACTAGAAGTCTTGCATATGCCACAATCTCACCATAATGATAAAATCTTTAATAAAACACCAAAAAATTGCACAAAACGTTCGCAAGCACGGTCTCAACTTCAAACACAAAGGAAACCCGTTTTGACGTTTTGTGGTTGACATCAGTTCAATGAGATTGACATACACATTGAATTGACAGCACTGTTGGCAATTCGTCAATTAAGAAGTTTTTTTTACCTATGTTTTGATCGTGCTGTACGGCTACATTTGGCTACACAACATATAAATATATGAGTTGTGTAGTTGGACCCTGAGAGCGGGCAACATCACACCAAACTTCTAGAGATGATGTCAGACAAAATTTTGTAAATAAAAGACTTTAGTTAATTCTTCCTCTGTGGTTACATCTAATCCATATAAATATCTGCCAACCCTTTACCAAATAATTTACTAAAATGCTGAAAAATACAGTAAATTGTTACCTACTAAGACACGAAAACTGTAACGGTCTGCGGTCAGCGACACACCTGTAAAATGATCGGAGTTTTCAGCATTTTGCCCTTATTAAATAATAGAACAGTTTTTTTTATTTAATTCTAAAGTCTGATCCCCACTTCGCAGCAAATTAAAAATAATATTTAAACAAAAATTTTGAAACGAGAAATAAAAATGTCAATAAGAATTATTTTTACAGTTGTCATTCTTGTACTTTTAGTGTTCAGCATTTTGCCCTTATTAAACAACAAAACTGTTATTTTTTGTTACAAACAGTTATTTTTTTGTTTAATTCTAAAATCCGACCCTCACTTAATAAGTTACTTTATTTATCCCACATACCATACACTGACTTAAGGACCACTCAAATTGATAAAATATGTTTAATAAAACAACTGGTGCTCCGCAGATTAACGTCAATTCATCGAGTCATCAAAATCAAAAAACTATTTAGACTAATATTTTGAAACGAAAAATAAAAATGTTAATAAGAACTAGTTTTACAGTTTCCATTTTTGTACTTTTAGGGCAGCACTGCACTGGAGACCCTTGTATAGTAAACAACTTCACCGATGTAGAAGAGGCATTAAAGTGTCAGCAAATAGTAATCGATAATTTGGAAGTGCCAGCAGGGGTGACCCTAAAACTGAACCTCACTAATGGAGCTGAAGTAGTGTTCAGAGGGAACACCTCTTTTGGCTATGAGCACTGGTATGGTCCCCTCGTTACAATTAATGGGACCAATATTACTGTTAGAGGAGAAGCTGGTAATTATTTAGACAAATACTTTTTACCGATTTCCAATTTGTTATTTTAGGTTCAGTAATCGATGGTTTGGGACAGTACTACTGGGATGGTAAGGGAGGCTGGAGTAATGCCAAGCCACAATTTTTCACTATCGAAGCATTTGGTGGATCTGTATTTAAGGATCTATATGTAGTAAATAGTCCGTTAGATGTAGTGCAGGTAACCAATTCAGATGACGTCTTATTCACCAATTGGTACATTGATGATTCGGCTGGGGATTCTGTGAGTATCTATATAATATCTCTTCTAAGAAAACTAGCACAGAAAAAGCATTTATGTATAGGGTGTAGCTGAAGATGGAAAAACGGGTCACAACACAGATGCATTTGACGTGTGGAACTCCACCAACGTAGTAATTAGTGACTCTATTGTTTACAATCAGGATGATTGTGTAGCCTTACGCTGTGGTAAATTTCCATCGAAGCTATCCCCTGCATTGACGATATATAAAGAAATATTCTTACAGGTGCTAATATAACTGTGGTCAACTTGTATTGCCACGGCGGTCATGGCTTAAGCATCTCTGTGGGATTCAGCAATGACTCTATTCCCTTAAACACTCTTCTCAACGTGTCATTTTACAATTCTGTAGTAGCAAGTGGCAGGAATGGTATACATATCAAAACCCATGTAGACGGAGGCTATGGAAACATAACTGGGGTTATTTATAAGAACATTACTATACAAGGTGTCAAAAACAGACTTTGTTGCATAACCCATCAATGATAATGGAACAAATTTCAGACGTTGATACTAATGGTATTCTAATCGAAGAAAATTACACTAACAAACCACCATCACCTGGGCTATATTCGGGAGGTGAACCTAGAAATAACGTACCGATTAGAGACTTGGTTTTTGAAGAAGTCAGAGGAAGAGTTCTTGATTCTGCCACACCTGTGGAGATTGTGTGTGCTGACGATGGTTGCTTCAACTGGAAATGGTCCGAGGTCAATGTAACTGGAAAGGCAGCGAACGATTGCAATTTTGAACCTGAAGGCTTTAAGTGTTAAATATTTGTATAATAAGTCTTGTTCCATTTAACCTATCTAGAATCAGTAAATCAGTTTTGTGCTGTCTATAATCTAGAAAAAAGATTGCTTTTGCGTGCCACTTTTTCAACTATTCGTAAAAAAAAATCAGATAAAACCGAGGATAACATTTAAATGACAATATTATGATATAATGATATTACAGAAAAAATCTGGTTTATAGGACGAATTTGTTATCCATTTATTTGGTTGAAGACTACACCTGATGTGATTATTTCTAATATACAAATCATTTTCACTACTTACTTGAGTTGCTTCTGCGTTTTGATCATTAGTATCTTTACAATATACAAAATAAAATACAGTCCTTGAGTGGTTTTCGTTTGACTGAACCGCTTGTAACCAATTTGAACAAAACATCACACTTCATTTTCGGTTCAAAACATTGACGTCATTGCTTCGACCCGGTTAAATCCGGTTACAAATTGTAAGTACCAACTTCGAAGGTGGTTTCTAAAGTACGACTGAACTTTTTTAAGTCACAATCCATGCTTTTCTGGCAATTATTTCTAATCTCCATCGTATGATTAATTTATCATTTTAGTTGGTTATGTCTATAAGCCATTTATGAATCTAAAATAAATCCCAACAAAAAGAAACATGTAGCCCTGTCCCTTTCCGGAGAAATTATGGAAAACGCAGGTCAATCATAGATATGCCATTGACCATAGTATTCTTAGTATTGTCTGTCCTTGTTTTTGAGTGCATTATCCAGCTTTGTTTACTTACCAGTTAAAAAAACTCTTTTACCATTTAAACTTTATTTTACCATCCGAAAACCTACATTCGTTTGAACTTTGCGCTTGTTGAGAAACGTCATCAGTTGGAACTAACGGTGGTCACTGTCAAAAATGTCTATTATTTTAAGTCAACCAGCACCAAAACCAGCAGTGAAACAAAAATGCCTTTGTATTAAGCTATAAACTTAGGTTTGCAGGTTAACCACACCTGAATGACCGGTATCAGTTAGACCACTGTTTCGAGTTTACGACGATGGGTTCCAAAACGTACATTTTTGTTGATCTCAACTTTAAACCTCAAACTCGAGTTCAGACAGATGCAGAAATTACCCAATCCTTTTATGAAATTTCAATTTGTGGAAGATGGTACTGCTATGGGTCTGAAGATGCTATGGGTGTAGATTGCCCTACAAGATAGTCTTCACGTGGTTTTTTGTGCCATGACAGTCATCATCACGTAATAATGCCTTATTTGCTATTAGGAAAATAGCAATATTAGGAAATTTAACCATAATGAAAACGTTAAATGAATTACATCTAATCTCACTTAAAAAGGACGAGCGCGACCAAATTAACAATATAATAGAAATTCTTGAAACCTATAAATTTAATATACTTGTTTGTTTGTTTTCCCAGTTGTTGCAAGTAATTAATCGACTATTAGAAGCTTTGCAAAATGTTGACAATATTGATTTAGAAAGATCAACGAATTTTCGTTTTGATCTGTTCACTTAAAGATATTATGAACCAATGACTCGTTTAATCTATTATTATTTGAATTATTATTAAATGGATCTGCTTCTCTAGCAAAAAAATGGAATGTACCTACCGCTGTTAAGAAAAAAAGAGACAAAAGAAAGTTAAAACATTTTTGATAAGCTCAGGATGAAAAAATTTTTGTGGTTAAAATATATTGTTGTTGCATAGATATTTTCATTCACAATCTTATTTTCATTATCATCAAGTTTCACATTTTTTACAATTTGCATCTCGAAAAATTAATATCATGAACAAATGACTCCATTAGAGGAAAAGGAGAACAGTTAGTTCAAAAATATCTGACAAACCTTAGAAATTATTGACCCAAAGTAGAGTGCATAAAAGTCTAAAATGTACTAAAAAAGAAGTTTTAGTGACAAAAACACCAAAATAAACAGTTATAAAACTTGGCATTTGTGTTAAGTATAGCAGTATCCAATATTGGCACTTCTATGGCTTTTTATCAGAGCCAAGCATAGAAACGCAATTGAGTTCTTATTTACTTTTTACAAAATAACTTCGTTTCCCAGTCACGGTAATGGTAACTCCATAAATATAAAACAGACAGTGTGAATGATACAACAACTAAGAAAGTTTTAAATGTATTAAATGCAACATATTTCTATCTTAAAATCTTTGACAGTTTTTGTAGTAACAAATTTGTTTCAATTGAAATAAGTAGCTTTCTTCTACATTTATCTATTATTCGATATCCAAGATCTTCAATTCTCTCTGGTTTGGTAGCGTAAATATTACTTTTCAAAATGTCCCCGAAAGAAAAAGTCTAAAGGACCCAAGTCTGGGGATCTCAGTGCCCACTCAATTAGACTCGTCTAGCAATCCACTAACCATGGTAGTTCAAGAACTGCTTTACAGGAGCTACGTAGTCGGGCGGTGCTCCATGTTGTTGGAAGTGGAGATTGTTTACTTTATTGTCATTTTCCATTGTTTCCGTTATTTACGGGTGTATTGCATTTTCAGACTTTTAACATTTGAGGATATTGTGAATGAACCTCTCTAAATAAACAAGGGTTGAAGTCCTTGTCAAGTCACCATGTAACTTGACAAATTGTAACTAAACATATGTTGAACAGCAAATTTAGATTGTCAAATAACAAATTTAGACTGTTGGCTAATTTCTTCCCACAACTCCAACCTTCTACCTTAATCGTCTTCATGAATAAGTGCAAGTACAATTCTGTCTTGTGAGGATAAAACTTGTGAGGATAAAAAGTTCTTTGAATGTCTTTTGTAATGACGTCCGAGCTTTTGAATAAGTAGCCAGTTGGGGAGTGCTTTGGGTATTGTCCGATTCGACGTATCCCAAAAACGCTATTTCTAGGACACTGTTTCTCATCTTTTAATTTGGGTGGTGCTGAATATCACTCACAGATCCAGTGTTTTTAAATTTCCTTAATTATCTTCTGTCTCACCTAAGGTTAGAAGTTCTGCCTTAACATAACTAATTAAATAAGCGGGCGGTAGTTTGGACAAAACTTCCATTTTCAAAATAGAATGTTATTATTTCTACCCTTTCTCGAATGGAATATCTCTTGATAGGAACAATAGGTATAGGACATGTTAAATCCAGTTGAATACATATTCAATAAGGAGCGTTTTAATTTAAAAATCAAAAGTGTAACGCAGTGCAAGATGTCAATTAGCAATAAAAGACATGTTTATGTGTTGACACACAATCAATAAGAGTTTTTGTTCCTATTTCCTGCCTCTGCTTTCTAACTAGATTAGAATTATTTTTGACTTATATTATTACTATGTTTAATATTTTTAACTTATATTATTATTACGTATAAAGTCCGTATGAGATTTTAAAATGTGCATTTTTAGTGGAATTTTAGACATAATAATTTAAATTGAAAAAACAAGCTTCCGCTAGGAAGGGAACCAAAGATCTTCCACTTGGCGCCCTGCATAGTTTATTGCAAGTGGAACTTCGATGGTTCGATTCCAAACAGAATCATTAATGTTTCTTCAGTCTAAATTATTAAAACGCCACTAAAAATGTAACATTTTGATTCTACCTAAGTTCCTAACTCATTAACCTAAACGAACGCAATTAGTTATTTCTTTAAGTGGAGCATCCAGAACAACAACATCGAGATTGGCAAGCAAATCTAAGGGTGGCGTTACACTTGTAGTCGTTCCAACCGTAAACTGGGTCGAAATTGGGGTAAAAGGTCAACTGTAAGCAATCCTCGATACCTTTGACGTTGTTGTGTGACGTCAGTATTTTTTTTTCTAAATGTACCAGGAGAGCCATAAAGAAGAGTGCGACCATTTCGTTTGCCCACCCTTTAACTTTTTATTGTATTTTGGGTTACAACGGATGGCGTATATTTAAACAATTGCAAAGAAAGCAAAAAATGAGACGTAAATTAACGCACATTCAAAATAATAATTTTGTATAATAATACGATCACACGAGCACATCTTGTCGTGACACAAACACGTCTTGGAACTGTAAGTTAAGCACTGTGAGTGCTTAACTGTGAGTGATAATATATATACTCTGTTCAGCGAGGGTTCAATATTACGTCATAAATTGTGACGTCATACAAAAAAACACGTCTGTCTCTGATAAAATGTCAGTTGAACAAAATGTCAAGTTGACACGGGGCAGGTAACAGTTTAGCCTTTTGTGCAAACATTCCAAAGTTTTCCCATTTTGGGTATTAATTCAGAAGGAATATCCGCAGCAGCTTTACCATAGACACCTGCTATGTTTCTCCCGGCCATGGATGTAGATCATAAGATATGGACAAAATTGGCCCAAGATGTGCGAGTATTTTTGTGTGCTTACTATACCTCGTAGTGCTCACAACTTGCGTTGTAAAACCAATAAGCAGAAATACTTGTCGTCGGGTCGCCAAACATATGATTTCGTTCGAATGCACCATTTTCTGCGGAATAGTTCAATACGTGTCCGCATGAATTCATTCATTTGATAAAAAAAACTGTTGGGCCTTTATTGTATATTCAATTCTTGAAATTTTTCTTACAATTTAATTAATGCAACATGTGATAATAAGACATGCAACATAAATAACTTATATTGAGTACATAATCTAAGTGTGGCCAATTTTTTTAAGACACCTAGTTTTGCTTTTATCTGTGTCGCAGCACCGTTCTTCCATATTTTTTATTTAGTTGATTCAGCTACCTGCTAATTTTGATTAATGTTTTATTCATTTCGACAGAAGCGGATCTAGCCTTTAGGTGACACCAGGGGAAAGCTATTTTTGTGGACCAGTAGGTGGTTGTTCAGGAACAGGGGCTTCTTTTCAACAATTCACAGTTCTTTCGGGACGTATGTTGATGGTATTTCTTCCGCCGCTTCATCGATTGTAACTCCTTGTTCTCGACTAACTTGGAAATTTTCTCCGATTTTTCTTCACACAGTGACTTTTTCTACATGATCCCTTTAAAACGGTTCTTTCGTTTCTATATTTAGTTCTACAAAAGCTGGACTTGGATTTCTAAATTTTTACCACATTTTGACATTAGGCGTCAAACTGACATTAGCTGGTGGTTTTATTATTAATAAGAACTAATAATACGCCTGTTTTTTTGCGATCTTTTTCTAATGAAATGAGATGAGTAATGTGACGTCATATTGAACCCTCGCTGAACAGAGTATATATATACTCTGTTCAGCGAGGGTTCAATATTACGTCATAAATTGTGACGTCATAAAAAAAAACACGTCTGTCCCTGATAAAATGTCAGTTGAACAAACTGTCAAGTTATGTTTATAGACACGGGCAGGGTATCAGTTTAGCCTTTTGTGCAAATATTCCAAAGTTTTCCCAATTCGGGTATTAATTCAGAAGGAATATCTGCAGTAGCTTTACCATAGACACCTGCTATGATTCACCCGGCCATGGATGTAGATCATAAGATATGGACAAAATCGGCCCAAGATATTCTGAGTATTTTTGTGTGCATACAATACCTAGTAGTGCTCCAAACTTGCGTTGTAAAACCAATAAGCAAAAACACTTTTCGGCGGATCGCCACACATATTTTTCCTTTTTTCGTTCGAATGCACCCTTTTCTGCAGAATAGTTCAATACGTGTCCGCATGAATTCATTGATTTGATAAAAAAAAACTGTTAGGCATTTATTGTATATTCAACTCTTGAAATTTTTCTTAGAAATTAATTAATGCAATATGTGATAATAAGACATGCAACATAAATAATTTAAATTGAGTACATAGTCTAACTAAGCGTGGACAATTTTTTTAAGGCACCTAACCGCGGTTTTGCTGTTATCTGTGTTATATATTCTTCCACATTTTTTCTTTAGTTGATTCCGTCAAGCACCGCCTAATTTTGATTAGAGTTTTATTTATTTCCACAGAAACGGATCTAGCCTTTAGGTGACACCAGGGGAAGATATTTTTGTGGACCAGTAGATGGTTGTTCAGGAACAGGGGCTTCTTTTCAACAATTGATAGTTCCTTCGGGAGGTATGTTGATGGAAATTCTTTCGCCGCTTCGTCAATTGTAACTCCTTGTTTCTCCTCTATTTTGGATATTTTCTCCGGTTTTTCTTCACACAGTTGCGTCTTATACATGATCCCTTAAAAGCGGTTCTTTGGTTTCTATATTTACTTCTACAAAAGCTGGACGCGGATTTCTAAATTTTGACGACATTTTGACATTAAGCGTCAAACTGACTTTATCTGGTGGTTTTATTATTAATAAGAACTAATAATACGCCTGTTTTTTTGCGATCTTTTTCTAATGAAATGAGATGAGCAATGTGACGTCATATTGAACCCTCACTGAACAGAGTATAATATATACTCTGTTCAGCGAGGGTTAAATATTACGTCATAAATTGTAACGTCATACAAAAAAAAACGTCTGCCTCTGAAAAAAAAATACATCAAATAGAAACTTACCTTGAACACTGCATCTACTATTTTTTCGTGCCACCTTTTCTCGCTGAAAGTAGTCAATGAGTCTTAATTTAAAAATTTGTTCCTTCTCACCGTAGCGCCAAGGCATTTTGTAACCATTTCACAAAATTTTACACTCTTGTGCCGATGACGACGATTAATCTAGAATTTCTAAATTTTGACGACATTTTGACATTAAGCGTCAAACTGACTTTAGCTGATGGTTTTATTATTAATAAGAACTAATAATACGCTTGGTTTTTGGCGATCTTTTTCTAATGAAATGAGATGAGGAATATGACGTCATGTTGAACCCTCGCTGAACAGAGAGTAATATTGTCTAAGTACCTTCTTAGAATTATTGTATCATCCTTAGTTAAGCTCTATAAATAATAAATATTGCAAGTAAAAAGAATTCATATTTTTGATGATTTTGAGTCTAAGATGCTTGGAGCTGAATTAGAGGTTTATTCCTAACAATTTTTCCAATTACGGAATGCTTCATTTTCAATATTGTGATTTAAAAGCCAACTACTTATTCTTTACCTGAAACAGATTAGGAACAGTAAGCATGGTCTAGAAAGTTCCAATTTCATTTATTCCCTGTACAGTTATACTGCATATGTTACCCAATACCTCCCAACTGGGTAGGGAAAACGAATACTGCTTAAAACAGCTTACTTTTGTTCCCGTGTAAATATCTTAACAGATGTTAAGGATAATCAATTAAGGATACAATAATCTTGAGGTTATTGTACATCCAGGTTAGTTGAGAGTTCTCGTAATGCATGAAGCCTATAAGGAATATACACAGATGTAAAACAAAGTCGACACCATTCATGTCAGTGTCTCTTCAAATTGTAAACTTGGGCAGCAGTTTGACACTTTTGCGCCTTTAACTCTCGAGAACAACAACATTGTTGCTCTTGAGAAACTATCCATGCACCGCTTCTTTCCATGCGGCTAAGCTTCTTATAGATCGACTAAATATTAAGTACTTTGCGCTCGTAGTACACAAATAACTAATGTACTGCAACCAAGTTAAGCATCTCAGTATATACTCACACCCAATTTTAAGTTAAAATAAACATGAATTTATTATTACTTAGATATTACATTTCTTTGGCAAAGTCAGTCTTTTAAATAGGGTGTAACGACGTTTTCTTCAAACCACTCCCATTCGAACTTAAGGTGGTTACCTGGAGTCGACAAAAACTTCAGCTTATTGTTTTCGTTCAACTGTTTCAATCCCAGTCGATCCTGTAGTGAATAAAAAGTCGCCGTCTCTTCTATTAAAATAAGAAATAATGGGAGACAATACCTCTTTGTATAGATCAGATTCCTCCAAGGTTTCCTTCACAACAGACTGGCCAGGTTTGTAGAAGCCGAACCATTCAGTGTCAACTGGTTGTACAATTGTGTCGTTGTCAAATCGTATCAGCACAAAGTTAGTCAAATTCTGTAATATAATGGGGGACTTATGAATCTTCTCTATCATGAAAATGATAGAATATTAAAAGGATATAATATTAAATGGCAACTACTCCATTCTCTTCTCCTGGTATTTTGCAGCCCAATTAAATAGTTTCTACTTGAAAACGAAAAATAATTACCTGCAAATGTTGTACATAAGTTTGGTTCACTTGCTTCTCGTTGTTAATATCCGACAAGAAGGTGCTGTAGTTCTTATATTCCGCCTCGTTGAGTGGATCATGCCAGTACGTTGCTTGCACCAATGCCTTTTGCACCCATCTATAGAAAACACGCTCTACCAAATTATTTTATAGGGTATATATAATATTTGCTTTTTCTTACCCTATATAAGCGGCATGGTTAAGCAACTGTCTGATATAGTCACAGGTGTTATTAGACAATGCTCCGCAATTGGGCAATCCGTACACACCCTGATGTTGACCACCTACTGAAATTAGATTCTTCACCTGAGGCGAAGGGCACCTTTGTACTAAAGCTCGCCTAAAGGCAAACTAACACATTTATATATGTATAAAAAAAAAGAAATTAAGAACCTACAAAAATTGGGCTCCTTGCGAAAACCCAATAGCATTGAATCCATTTGCAAGCTTAGGGTCCTGATTCACGATATCACAAGCCAGTTTGATTTGCTCATCTGGATGCATGAAGTAGCTGGAAATGTCGGTATTATGATGTTAAGACTTACACTTATGTAAACATACCCATTCTCTACATCTTTGATGATATTGTCGCCTATCTGCAAGGAATTGACATAGACACCAGGAATGGAGGTATTCAGTTTTTCTTTTATTGCTCCCAAGCTAAAGTCAAAGCAACAGGAATCTCCTGAAATATTTAGATAAAATTAGGTAGTCATTTTTTTAATCACTAAGTACTTATGTAATTTATGTAACAGTTTTTTTCTCAGCAAAAACTTTGACCACAATGACGCCTAATAGATTTTTAATGAAGAATTTTACGGTTTTTTTAAGTCACTATTAAATAGAAATAAGTATTTGTTTGGAGAAAGTAATTATGTGTCAATAGGCTAATTTTCCATTAAACCAAATAATTTGTAAAAAAATAGCTGAAGGCTGCAGCTCACTATATATGGTTACATTTAATGTATATTTATAAATTAACACCACACTAATTAAACTTTACTCCTGGTTTGTCTACCTTAACTATTGATATCTTTTTTACTTTCGTAACATCTTGTCTAAGCTAAACACCCCTTAAGCTACCAATGTCTGAACCCAACTTTACTTATCAATGTCAGATAGTTAGTTGTCAGATAACGTCGCTTGACGCACCTCACGTGAGTGGGTCCTTAACCATAGATAAGAGATTGTTGCTCCTTAACTAACAAAGCTATTAGACGATTGTTCCTATTAGAGATAAACAGCCCTGGGGCCGTATTTTCCAGTTCGCTCGAGCAATGTCACATGCGATGTATCTCGATTTTCACCGTGTTCAATTAGCAAAACTAAATGCCTTTCAGTAGGACGATAACAAATTTATAAAAATCTTTAAGTTACTAAAATATGGCCTGAGATTCATTGAAAAAGGACGATTTGAAATATCAGTTAACCTGAGAAAACGCATCGCATTATGTAAAATAGGTCTAAAGATAGGTACCTATAGGATAGGAATTTTAAAACTAATTACAGTTAATTAGTTAAACCAAGAAGCATCTTTACATATAAACGATTAGAAATATTAAAAAGGTGTGCTAAAACTAGCGAAATGTGTGCGATAGTTTGATAGATAATTTAACCGATTATGTTACCCAATACGATTTATGTAATGTGTAGTTACGTTTGATCTAATTTCGAATTAAACCAAAATACCTTAGAAATCTGACAAATAGTTACCAAACAACTGTACCTATAATAGTATATTACGTAATAATTCCTGTAAGATTATTATACGTATAATCCATTCAGTTATTTCTGTCGTCAAGTAGGCGTTGGAAATCATACTACATACCATAATACACATCATACTACTACATATTTCACCCAGTATAACCTGACTGAGAGTAACAGCAACGCCACCTAGACAATATAAGGCCTGGAAGCGACCGAGCGGAAGAGCGGTGACGTCATCATATGTGGTACGAAATTTCGACGACTGATTCAACGCTCAAAACCCGAAGGTTTTGGAAAGCGTTTTGGGTGAATACTTTGGTAATGGGGGTTTAGATTTTAGATGGACAAAAATAAAAACCATTAGTAATATATATAAACAATACAAACGTAAATAAATAAACAATTTAACTATACCAGGGTACACTTAAATTAATATAATACTTAATACTGTATATTATTATTATACAGTGTAGTGGTTTACTAACAATAATTTTTAATACTTCTGAAGAATAAGTATACTATACCATATTCCATTATTTTCTGCATCTTACATTGCCATGGAATTTACCCTGTATAACATCGATGGCAATTGTCGTTTACTTGTCAAAACAGATACGGTAAATACAGAATTGGAAGGTGATATATAACTAAAATCGGCAATTTGAAAGCTGGCCAATAAGATCGCTTGACATGTTTTTTTTTACCAATACAGTCAAACTAATTACTAACTGGTATTTTTAGTCGCAACTGTCTCCAATAAGCTTTTAAGATTTTGTCAAATTGAAGTTGCGTCGTTGTCAATTTTCAATACGTGTATCAACATTTTAAGTGGATTAAAGGCTAAAAGAATTACAAAATGCCGAAAATAATCGACAAGAAAATTCGATTATTTATAAAAAAGTGCTTTCCAAAAAAAAGATTTGCAATATTTTTGAGGTAAGTACGCATACAAGTATAAATTTTTCTTGTAATGGCTGTAGGACCTATTTGAGAACTGGAAATACTACTAAATGTCTTCATTCATAAGCCGTTAATAAAGATGTAAGTATAAAAGTATTATGTACTATAGTTAATTGCTTTTTGTAGTTTTACTTAGAGAGAAATGCAACAATAAACATTTTATTAGCCAGAATATGCAAAGCAAAATAACCTAGGTAGATACCAGCACCCCCGAAACACAAAACGTCTACACGACAGTACTACAGTTCACGTGTCAGTTAACTCCGCTCCTCGGCCTTCGCACAAATTCACCTTCCAGCTGCCACCTATTAAAGGCCTGAACGTCAGGCTTCAAACCTTGAGTCGCAAACATTCCAAAAAGTGCGCCAGGCGAAAAGGAAAATCATAGAAGAAGACATTTTGAGTGGTAGTAGACGCTCATCCAGAAAAGCTGAAGGTCCCCTGACCCGCGATGATTAGCTGCAAAGCGACTCACATCCAGAAGATTTCCTGGAATAGAAGGCTACTAACACTAGCACCAAAAAGCCATTCAAATTTAAATTGCCCCGTGTAGGGGGTGCCAAGAAGCGCTTTCATACACGACCTGTAAGGAAATTACTTATTACCAGGTACTCATTAATTATTTTGCAAAAGTCTAATTTTTCATATACGAGTATATATTTTGCTTGGGTTTACAAAAGATATCATCACGTTCACTCAGTGCCACTGCGCTATTGTATACTGGAACCTTAGTTTTGCAAATAACAAAGTGAATAGGGTTCCAAAAACTACTCCACCAAATGTGAGAAAGATAGTGCATATTCTGGTTGCTTTGGTAAAGATAAAAATATTTAGTAGCACTTCCAATTTAAAATAAACAAAGAAAATTAATTAATCTTATTTATTAAATAGATGGGTTTTCAATACACTTTTACATGATCTTTATTTTTAGGTGAGTACCTACTAGAACTGTACGAAACATTATATAAGAACAAGCTCTCGACAAGGTTGAAGCAGACCATGAGACACCAGTAATTATAACACTTTTGAAGAACTGAATAAAGACGACTAAAATGTGTCAATTTATTAATTGTCACAATTATGTAAATAATGTTAAAACCCCATGGTAAATTGTAAAACTGTAAAATTTCACTTTTTGGAACGCTCAATATACGTAAAAAGAAATAGGCTCATGATTTTTATTACCTTAGTGTATATTATATGACGATGAATGACAATAAGCATAGAGTTTTCGAATTTAATGAAAAGTAGCGAAAAGTGAAGAAAAGTCTGTTATATTCATTTCTTGCTAATAACCTTCAAAGTTCAATAATTAAATTAACCGTTAAAATCACATAAATTAGTTAGTAACTATGAATAAATTAATTTCCTTAAAATCTGGAATAATTGGAAGAGTCTGGCATCTATGTAGCCTTAAGAGTAAACAATATCCATAACCTTAAACCCATTTATCAATCACTGTCAGTGTCCGCACCTACTGGGTGCAATATGTCAAATTTCCAAGGCTAACGAGATGTAAAAACAACTGGAACAGTTTATAATTTCTCTTTTTGCCTGCATTTGTTATATACAGGGGATTCTGAAATTGGCGTGCAATAGTGTAACAGCTTAGGTATTTTAGAATAAAAAAGATGAAAAGTTTATATATAAAGACAGGTTTTTTAACGTGTCGTTACAAAAATAGAGGGTATAACTTTTTAAATTAAATTCTTTTTTCCACATAGATAGCTCGTTCAGTTTCGAAGATAATCACTTCAAAATTGAAATGTGATAACTCGAAACATTATGCTCTACATAGATACTTACCATCTGATTTTCAAGGATGCCTGCTTTGGTAATAGGGATTTAGATTGAAAAAATAAAAATATTTGATCATTTTAAAACATTATAATATTAAATTAAAATAAAAACAAATTAAATATACATGTGACAAAATATACCTCATAAAACACTATTTGGTTCATTGCACACACTACCTACACACTTTGTCTTATACTAGAGGTATTCCTTCTTTTGCGAACAGGAATTGGTTGATTTGATTCTCGATTTGATTACAACTAGGCCTAGGAAACAAATATAAAAATCTTTGATGGATTTGGATAACATATTTGTAACAAACTATAGCACAAACCCTACACAACAAATATATATAGAGCTTCTAAGGACTGGCCAGTTCTTTCATATGTAAGAAGTATGTTACTTTCCTCTGAATTTCATGTGAATGAAAATGTAACTCGCATGCCTAAAATAAAAAAACCCAATAGTCCGCTGATTTTTTTAAATATGAGAGGTTTTTTCGGAATATGTTCCTATACTTATGTTTATGTAGTGTTGTAAGAGGTTACGTTAGGTAAACTTACCCTGCTATGTTTATTTGGTATAAAATTTTCCCTTCTAATACCGTGAATCCACTTTTCTTTTAAAATAACATCTTCTGGAAATCTAAACACTGAATTTCGTGGACCAGTTTTGTAATTACTTTTGCATCTCTCTACACAGAAACTGTGAGGCTTGGCAATGTTTTGCTAACTTTTCAAACTTTAATTCCGAGCTAATTCAGCTAATACTAAAATACACGTTTCTAGAAAAGACATAGAACTGTTAATTATACAAATCTAGGCAAAAAACAACTTGAATATGCACGGAAAATGCAAAACTAGGAGCAAAATATTACTAAAGTCCTTATGGAACAGCTGACCCGTCGTACCACCCTGGCGGCCATTCAAATATCGCTTCCATGCCATATGTCTAGGTGGCATTGGTTAACAGTGATTAATAATCAGTTTGAGGTTAAGGTTATTATTTACTGTTTTGCTCACATAGTTGCCAGATGGCTTCATTAGTTCAAACTTTTAATAATGTTGATTAATGATCACTAACCTAGAATCTAGTAAAAAATAGGCCGTGGCTCTACGTTAGCAAAAATATTATATTTTATTAATGCATTTAAAAATTAATCTTTCATAACGATAATAGTTGAGGTTAATAAGTTTATAGTGTGATTGTGGTTGTGATGATAAGTTTGCTTTTTGGACTAAAAAAAAGGTGGAATACAGTTAGGAAAGAACAGGAAAAATGATATGTTTTCCTTTTCAATTGAAAGCAAGCAGAGTTAACGCTTACCCCAAAAATATTGGAAACTTTAGCCAAGGTCATAGTGGGCGATTCTTGGAGGTCACTTTTAAATTGGAGGTAGCATTTTTTAATGCAAATTTGCACTTTCGCGTTAATTACCTTGAGCATTTTTTCTTAAGAATGAGTTTTTTAATAACAAATTAGCTTACAAAATGCACGCTTAAGTGTACAGAAAGTCGACAACACCGAAATTTTAATGACGCATCTTGAAAATTTAACTTGGCAACAAGTAAACAAACAATCGCTGTCGATGTATACTGGTGAAATTCCATGGCATGGGTTGATGCCAAAAATAACTGAATGGATTATACTAATGGAGAGCTTGAGAACAAAGCCTAGTGCATTTACTTGTATCAGTAGCATTTATTTAAGTCAATGCAATCAATGTCACAGCCACCTGTCGTAGATTCAAAAGCATGCGTTTAGTTTACTTATACTAGCAAAGTATAGTTCGTAAATTATAATTTTACTTCATACTGTATCATTTAGGACACTTTTACGTACTTGATTTTAATCCGGTAAATAGCTTTTTACAGGATTGGATATCGTAATAGTAATTTACGTCGCAGTTACAAGCCCAGTAGGTGACTTGTTACAGTACGAGGTTTTTACGGACGAGGCGACGTCAGGAGCCGAGTCTGGAAAGTTATACGAATACTGTAACAACACCTAATGGACGTGTATCGTACAATATTTTATTTCATACTGTTTTTATTATTTAGAAATTAAATGAAAAAATTACCACGAAAGAATTAGATTTATTGACATTTGGCGGTGTCTGTATTGTTATTGTCACTGTCAAAATTCATAATTCGAGAGCTATAGCATAATGATTTAAAATTACGCTATTTATGGTACCAAAATAAACTTTTGAAAATATGCAGCCACTAGTTTTAAAACTTTATTATCACAAATTATTTTGTATTAAAATTATTAATACATACGTGTAATAGATGTTTCACAAATTCCTTCGAGAAGTCTTTTTCTAATGGGGAAAATGATGGAGACGTCAGTATTTATTAAATCATCAACAATGTGCTTGTGTTTCTTCAAATATATGTAGTACTCTGAAATAAGTCGGTTCTGCTAGGCATTGGGGAGATTTATGAATTTCACTGAATAACTTAGAGGCTCGTGTCGAATATCAGGAATTGATGGTTGATTTGATTTAATGGTTTAATTTAATGACAAGTAATATCAAACGTCGTAACTATTGCACACAAATTTTGACGTCGCCAACTGAGGATTTGACAAGATCTTAATCAAATTTAAATAACTAAAATTTTATATTAGACGGTAGGTCCCTAGCATCGGTTGCCTAGCAACCTTTACCGGGCTTGTCCGGTAAAGTTCCATTTACCGGACTCAAATCGATGTATGTAGGACATCGATTTGATGCATATACCGGGCAGTATGAAATAAATAAATTTTACAGTATTGAGTACAGGCAGTCCTGTGGCGGTATTCAATAAATCCATTGTATCCATGGTATCCTGTTCCGGTACCTGTACCGGTACCGGTACATGAAATGTATACCGGATTTCTCAAAAATATATTCACCGCGCACAAAATTATTTTTTTTCTGTTTTTAATAAGTATGAAGTAAAATGTTGTAAAAAAAGGGCAAAAAACCCCTTCTCAACTTAACATCATATGCATCGTAGGTTTCACTCTTGACGCTCTTTTGCTTTGAGTTACCGATTTCATCCTTTTACGTTAATCCTATATTTTATGTTCAATATTTTTATTTTCAGTATTCATATTTTTGTAGTTAGTACATTATACTTGTAGTAATTTTATATTTTTCATGCTCAGTATTTTATAATTTATTTACTTGTCACTGCATCTTTTCTCCCTGTTATTCTATAAATTATAAAACTTTAAATTAAGTATTTCATATGTAGTAGTGCCTAATTCTGACGAAGGCACCAATTTGTGCCGAAACGTCAATAAATAACGTCCGAAGTTTCAAGCACCTGCTGTAACTTTATTTAACAAAAGTTCACATCACAAGAAAACAACTATCCATATAATTACAGAGGTCCAAGAATCCAGTCGTTCAACGCTCTTATAAAAGTATTGTGACGCTTTTATTTTATAATATTAATTTACTATCAAGGGTTATTGGGAATGTTAAGCACTGATTAGTTCTTGTCTGTTAATTGGAATCTCTGGAACTTACTAGAAGAAAATCGGTACTTAATACCTTACTTCAGAAAGAGCGAAAGGAGGTGAATAGTAAGTAATCGAGCAGGAGCACTAGCGGGCCGCCAGCAACAGTGAAGATGGGGTAGGTTCAATACGATATTAGTTGTATTATTTATATCCCGATAGGCGCCACGTGATTTCCGGAAGACGCCAGGTCCTGAGAAGGATGTTATGCCGTACAGGAATATACCAATCACGAAATATATCCCTCTTTCACTACCACTTTCCTAACTACTCTGATTTAAATTTACTTTTAATAAAAAAATGAAAATAAGAAACTATAAATCTCAATTATCTGC
The DNA here is from genome assembly GCA_951812265.1 of Taphrorychus bicolor. Classification (NCBI taxonomy): domain Eukaryota; kingdom Metazoa; phylum Arthropoda; class Insecta; order Coleoptera; family Curculionidae; genus Taphrorychus; species Taphrorychus bicolor. The sequence goes on from OX638297.1 coordinate 40,455,464, forward strand.
ACCAGTCAAAATCCGCATGAAATTAAAGCAAAATTGTTTGAGGACAAATAACACTGTTTCTATTGGTAGATTGGTTAACAAATTAAAGAATAGCAATTCAAATAAAATTTGAAATGCTATAAAGCAATTAAACACAAAATTTAAGGTAATTGCAATATTCTGGAATATATGGTGAAGGAACTTTATGTATTAATGAATATGAATTATGACTAATCAATACGGCTCTCAATAATCAACTAATTAGGGACGGAGCTCAGGGTTTATGGCCATAAACTTACACAGGGTAGCTTCCGTAGCTTACCAACTAATGACTAACGCTGTAATGTTAGAGTGATTATTGAATACCTGATCAAATCTAACGTTAAATACCTGAAAATTGAAATTTACTTAATAACGATAAATACTAAAGTGAGGAATCACGAGCCCTCAATATCTGTCCTCAAAATTACGCAACACAATACGGTACAAGACATAAAGGGTGCGGTACATAAAAGATTCGTAACTGTACAGACGTAGTGCTGTCCAATACCTAGCAAAAGTTAATTATTTATAAATAAATTAAAGTGTGTGAAGCACAAACAAATTGAAGATCTGAGAGAACCTACTACTCAGTAAATTGTCATAAAAATTGATCAAAAAAAATAACAAGAATCGCTTACTTGGGGCCTCAATACTATCAAAAAAATACTACTTTAAATTGTTATGGTGACGGCAAAAAGTAAAGTTAATAATTCAAATTGATAAGATAAAAAAAGTTACGTTAGTCGGTTCAACGCTCAGCCACTATCGTCGCCCATTTACAACACAACAAATTGGAAAGCTCTCACTCTAAACTATCCCCTTATCGCGGATCAGGGTGGTCCGGAAGAGCAGCTATCCGAAGGTCTCTGATGAGGAGCAGGCCTCCAGGAACGGCGTGGATGTTCCAAAAATGCGCCGACGAGGCACGTGGACGGCGGAAGAACGTCAAACGTAGAAGCCCGTTAATACAAAAAAACGTGGACGTAGCAGAAGCCCGTCACAAAAAAAACGTGGACGTACGTAAAACCCCTATAGAAACACGTGAATTAGCACGGAAAACTACAGAATATTCCATTAAATGGAGCTACACATACCTGCAAGGTTGACAAACGGGGCAAGGTGATGACGTTGGCGGCGTGGCTTGCTTTTTATCCCTCCAAGAGGTAAAGGTAGAGCTGCGAAAATCGACAATAATCCTCTCCACGAGGATCCGGAAAAACTTCAAAAAGCAACTACCATTTGGAATATGCCCTGGTCTTGATCCTCCAAAGAGTATTGAGATGAAAATCCCTCAAAGTAGACCACGAGGACACTTGCAAATCACGGCCAGCACGACGGGATTCTGGCTCACGCACCAGAAGTCAGAATCAAAAAAATCAAAAGTCAATGTCCTGCCCTTTTATACCCACGAGTGACCTTCAAAACCCTTCCGCAATGATGCCCAAAATGCCACAGACAAATATGACGTCACGAAGAGTAGCCGAAAACAAACAGCTGAAAATAGTAAAAAAAAGAGACAAAAGAAATGCGGAACAGCAAAACAGGAAGAAGTATCCCATTAGTACTGGCCAATTAGTCCAACCTCAAGGAAAGTAACATCAATCTCCACGAAATCAAAACTGACAATAAGTACCTTTTAGTACTCTGGTGACGTCAGAATACGGTATGGGAGAATTGGACGATGACAGACGTCGCCATCCATCGAAGGGAACGCTGTCGGGAGCTTCGCCGATATCGCTCGGAATTTGAGTCTCTCTCGCTCTAGCTCGTTAAGATGTGGGAAGATGTGATGGCTAAGTGACAGTGACACTATTTGGCAATTTTGCACGATTTTAATACTTAACCCCACTTCCAAACATCGTAACATAAACATAAGCAAACGAACCCCCAATCCAGATTTACAGAAAACCTACAATAACGATGGAAACACACACTCCTGGCCGATTGGCAATGGCAATTTCACCACAATCCTCAGATCCTCCAAGCCCAGGAAAACAATAAAAATAGAGGTATGTACCATCATGAAAGGGTCCCCAAAAGGGAAAACTCAGCTTGAAATTCCAGCTAACAGGCGACACCTTCCACTTATAAAACAATGGGAGCTAATGCCGGGCTGTCCACACTCTTCTCAACCCAGAAAGGTAAACTCAGGCATCATGAAACAGAACGTAATAGAAGGCAATACATTCTCAGTCAAAAAGGGCAGATAACCAAGGTGATATTGGAAATTACTGAACTAGGTACACAATAAAACTCTGACCTAATGGGCGAAAACCATAATTACCCCAAATAAGGTACGTGCATAAATTTCACAATGTTACAGTATACTTGCATGTCAAAGTATTATACTCAAAACACTAAGTATAATTCAGAAAAAACTTATAAATAATGTTGCAGAGCAGAAGGCATCTTGAACATTTAGGATACTTAGCTAATATAAAATAACTAATTAAATAAAAAGTTCTTAGAATGTATATAAGTTAGGGGCGAGGGCGACCATGAATCTAATCAACTAATAACTTGATATTTCAGAAATGAGCTTTTAAAATGTAGAATAAAAATTCCAGGTACGTATTTAAAAAGAATTGTTGGTAATGATAATTCATTCATTAAATATACATAACGTAATGCGAAATGCCATTTTGTAGAAATTAAAAAGTTATTACACTTTCTAATTCAAAATGTTCTTCTATCACGAATAGTTCACAAAATGCAGAAGATTGAAGTTTTGAGAAATTTTTAGATTTTTTCAAATACATCGGAAACCAGTGGCAGTGGAATCTTAAAAGCGCTCAATAACAGGCAACTTTTTCCTAATTTAAGCGACTTTGAAACTTTTATTGACCTGACTTACCTCAAATACAACACTCTGTATTCCGGTAAGTCACATCTGGAGTAACTTATAATTAGTTTAGCATTGGACAGATCAGGGTTTTCTAATAGAACGATAGATTTGTTTACTTCATTGATACAGATTTAAAATTCCTTTTCACTAAAATATTTGAATTGACAGTATGTAATAAAAGGATAATAACGAACTAATTTTAAATGATTTGTATCTTAACATTCAGTGGGAAATAACATCCAGCTAGATGAAGATTTTTGTATTTTTCAACTATTTATTCAAACAAAAATATATCAATTTAGATAAAAAAATATATGAAGAATCAAAAAATTGCATAAAAAATATGACATTTCACTTAACAAATCTTAAAATGGGCTGTAGCGGTTTTACTTGATGCGAAATTTATTTTCCACTTTTCAATTTCGAATTCTACGGCATGAAACATGCGAAACTGCTATTTTGGTTTTTCCTATCATCAAGAAATTGGTAATAAAACTACCTTGTTCAGTTCTCGTTGTATGACCTTCTACAAATAAGGTCCTTAAATATAGAAACTTAGGCTTAAAAGCCCAACTTAGGCTACAATCAAAGTAAAAAATTAATTGTAAATAACGGGTGTTCATTGAAAACATCGTCCGGAAGACTATGAATTTTTTTACCGAAAAAGCTGACAAAATCAAAGTAAATATCCTTTTGTTCCACCTTTCGTTCCTTTATTTCTCCTTTTTTTTGACATTTCACAGCCAACTAGCTGACGCTTTTAAATGAAAACCCTCTATACGTATAAACAAAATGTGAGGTTTGTTTGGTATGATCTATTAATAAACTGTTTACTCTTAGAAATGTGTACAAATAAGGTCTATAAATATAATTTTACTTATAGGTATAGTACCTGGTACTGTAATTCGAAAACAAATTGTTCACATTATTGACAATCTGCCATCAGTTATTCTTTTAAAGCGTTCGACTATAGGTAGTATTAATAACGTGGTTACGCTAAGTACAATCAATTTCTTATTAAGTATATGTCTAATTAAAAATTGTGGTATATTGTGTTCTAGTAAAAACATTTACCAATATTGGTACCATATTCATAGATACCTATAGGTACTACGTAAAGTAAGACCAGGAAACTTAAAACGAAAAATTCAATATAGGTAAGTACTGAGATAGGAGAAATAACTGTTGATAGATATCTGTATATCGTAGTGACTTTAATCAGCTTTCATATTATTTATTATTAGACATAGTTGGCTGGCTGTATATGATCTAAGTACGGGGTGTTCATTAAAAAACTTCATCTAGCAGCCTGCAGCCATAATCAAAGTAAATGAATTTTTGTTTTTCCATCCTTTTCTTTTGACATTTCACAGCCACTTTCTAATGAACACCCCGTATGTATTTCTCGGTATGTATGCTCAGTATGATTATCTAAGATATTCATTAGAGGGAAATTGTGTACCTATGCTGGAGCAAAATAAATTAATTTCTTGAAATTAACACTACATGCGTGCATGCATTAACTATCTTTGCTCATATTGAAACCTACTAACCTTGAACATTGCGACGCGTCGCAACAAAAGAAAATAAAGTACCGGCCTTGACCGGCCATTGGGCAGCGTAGCTAATCAGAATTATAATTTGAAACTATAAACAAAAACTAGACAACTCACCCATTCCATGCCACATGACGATGGGCGTAGGGTCTGCAAGCAGGCCATGCCCTAAAAGGAGCAAACCCAAAACTGCAGCCACAAACACAGAACGTACCGAATAATAATTATTATTTATCTTTGTGGCCGACATTTTGCAGTACTGTTTCGTAAATAAGTAATGCAAAGAAACATCTAGTTGATCATAGCCAATTATTTCAATATCATTAAAGTGGTTTCGGTCTCGAGTGTACGTCGGCGGTAGTTGTGGTGGTACTTGCGGAGTGTCTTATCGGAAGTGTTTGGTGATATGAAGCGGTATCAGAAATAAATAACTAGAGTGCAATCATGGAGCTGGCTTTTGAATTTTAAAACAAATTATGTTGAACCCCAACTCCTGACAACGTTTCAATGGTGTTTACTTCACTGGGTACTTACCTTTTGCTATACATATCGAATAAATGTACATATTAGGAAACAAGTCCTGAAAAGTTAAAATGCGACAATTTCCTTTCAAAAACGAGTGTAATGGCGCCCTTGGTACTAAAGAAGGTTCACTAGGAGAATTCATTCGCATTTTTCAACGAAACACATTAGCTTTCTCAAAAGTAAGAATATATTTATATCAAATTGAAGAAGATGCATTGGAATTTTTTGATGATAATCACATCATACTACAGGACAATATTTGATGTATTACCAAGTGCAGATTCTTTTGTCTTTATTTGTAACAAAAATTATCTTAAATTAACTGTTATTTTTACATTAAGCCTCAGAAAAATCACGGGCACTATATATAATACAACAAAAACAAAAGAAACATAGGTAAAATATTTCATGGTCAACATTATCTTCCTGACAGATAATTATCCTTCTTTTTTTAATTATTTACTATTTTTTCAAAAATTTTAACAATAGCCTCACTAATAATTTATGTTATTTAATTTTTTTATTCCGGAATTGTTTGAGAGTTGTTTTGCCTCACTGTGTGAACCTCACTGGATTTTCCTGCAAACAGAAAACATAAGCATGTGATTAGTTCCTTAGCCATATCAAATCAAGTATGTAAAAATAACGTTAAATAACAGCTATCACAACGGTGATAGCCCAGAAATTATATCTGAAGATTCGCCTAAAATACCAGTGCTTCCTCTTTAATTTGACATAAAAATATTGTAAGGTACTTTTAAAAAAAGAAATGTGTTTTAATGTAGAATCGAAATGAACTCTACATTTACTTCCGATCGATTGGGAGTTTCACTTTAAGTTAAATCCTCAAAGAATTCCGACGATCCACATCCTATATCAGGACTGAAGCAACCGGTTTTTGAAATAAATTGAGCGACTGATTTGAACCACCCGGTACTATCTGTACTCAAAATACTGAGGATTCAGACAAAAATTTGCAAAAACATTATTTGTCATAATTATTATTATAATTTACTTAATCAATCAATCTTAATCAATTTCCTTACTCAAGAAAAAATTTGGAAGCTATAACTTTACATTTTGGCATTTACGCTTCATGTTTTTGAAATTGCCAACGTTTCGACCTTTATGGAGGTCTTCCTTAGGGCTATAATATAAATATACATACATATAGCAAAACTATAAAACAATCGGATTTAAATGGTCAAGATAAGTATTTGTTCAAGGACATCATTTTAAGTCGCTCATTCGATTGGCAATTTTCTTATAACGTATTTTATTGGTAAAATTAGTGCTGCACTAGAATCGCACGAGAGCTGCATTCGCTCGTTTTCAGTGCAGTAAAAGTGCAAAGTCAATGGAGACCGATTTTATAACCTTGAATATCTTTGGCGGAAAATTTCTTAACATTAATTGTGCAAAAATAAAGTTGTGCCCATTTTCTTTAGTTGGGTATAAACGTTCTAAAGCATTCCACAATTAAAGAAAAATTGGTGATTTTGCAATAAAATTTAAAATTAAGGATCAAATTGAAACTGAAATAAGGGTATCAGGAAAAGTACTTATTATCCAAAGTCACTAAATATTTACTGATCTACCTGATCGCCATTATAATGATCAATAACATTTTTCACAAAGATTATTTTGGGCAAAAACTTATTCCCAAAAGAGGCAAATACTCTTCTTCACTGTATCAGCTGGAAGGGAGAATTGACGATACCGCATTAATTTCCTGCTTATTTTATTAAAGTTACCTATTAGAAAAATATAAAATTATGGTTTGTATTCCCCCCTACCCCCAAAATCCATGAAATCGGTGCAGCACCACCTACCCGATCTGGTGCGGCCCTCGTTTCTCAATGGAACGCCCAAACTTGCGCTAACTTTACCAATGGTGTGCAGTATTTGCTCTGGTGCACCACTAATTTTTTACCAATGGAATACCCTATTAATATACTTCTTAAAAATTTGAAACCTGGGCCTCATATGGCATTTAATGCCGACCTTAGATCCAGAGCTAGCGAGTTCATTGAATGTCCGGTTTGAAAGATATGACGCCATCGTCATTATTTTTAAGTAGACACCTTTTTTTTTAATAGAAGTTTTGGATTGGGAAAACTGCTAATTGCGTATGCGACTTAAAATTATGTCCCTGTACAATATTACTCAAATTTAAATCTACTTTTAGAAGTAAAGCGAACTTTGTCACTTTGTCTGCGCCTCGGAATTTCTCTGTTCCCTTATGTTATAAGTTATAAGTCTTCTTTATTGAGTCTGGAGGCATGTGTTCTAAAACTCGTGTTCAATTTCTTCGTGAAGTTCTTCAAGAAGTAGCTTTAAAGTTAAGTTCTTGTCAATGCAAACTTTACGACAGGTCGAGTAGGGAGGACATCAATGTAAATGAGTAAAACTTCAAGAAGAAATTCATGAATTAACTCACGAAGAACTGAGGGAATGATGCCTATTATATGCAAGTTTGTTTATACTATACGTTGTCCACGGCTTAATTTACAATTTTTACATAATATTCAATTGGATAACATGCATTTTTTTGTGAGTGTCAAAGTCGAAGTGACGTTAAAACCATTATTTCGGCCATAATAGTTTGAACCTTCATTTGTTATGTTCGTAATTTCCAACATGGCGGTGTCCGCATGCAATTCTTATGGAGTGTATAATGAAAAACGCAGAGTGAATAATGAATATTATTCTCGCTGTTCCAGTTCAAAGGTAATTACATACTTTATTAAGTGTTTACAACCTGACATATGATTACCATATTATTGTACAGCCGTGGACAAACAAAATTTAAGGTTAACCGGTGGTAGCCTGCATAAATTCTCTCACATATAAATTGGCCGGTTTCGTTCACAATACCAGTTAATCTAGCTTCAGCATCGCACTATAATGTAAAAAATTCGCTACGTGTCTCGATAAATAACATAAATTCTGAACAGTAATTAAACACTTCCCATCTCGTAGATATTGTAATATAGGGGGTGTTCATTATAAAATTTCATCTAGGGGGCTATAAAGTTTTGACAGAAAAGGATGACATAATCAAAATAAATGGACTTTTGTTTCTCCATCCTTTTCTTTTGACATTTCACAGCCAACTAGATGAAGTTTTATAATGAACACCCCGTACTATTCCTTTCAGTTAACCAGATAAAAGGTGATAACAAAATAATGTCAGGTTAGAAAAATTTAAAAAAATAAATTAAATATTACATATTTTACCAATTTTTCAGAGTTGATGTAAGATGGTTATTATTTAAAAGATATAAAAATCTATCAGCCTTCTTTTGATTCTTTTTTTATTTTCAACTTTAACTTTAGGATGGTCAAAATTAAAATGTAGATGCGACCATTATCAAAGTGATGAGAAGCCAACGAAGTCTTGTCCTTCTCTCTCTCTCTCTCTATAATGTCTCATAACACACTTGTACACTAGTTTTCTAAAACACTTTTTTTAGTGTTATTAGTGTTACTTATAAGGCACTTTTCATAGAAAAAAAATATAATTTATGAATGTATTCTAGCTTCTGTCGAAGCAGTAGAATTGGAATCCAACATCACTACCATATGTTTTTGCAATGGACGAACTTGACTCTCAGTATTTTTCTGCATACCCATAGGTTTTGTAAAAATTATGACATAGAGTTGAGTCTCTTAACGTTCTTCACACAGTTGGTAAAAGACTTGCAATGACCAGGTCACTCGTTGACAGGTGTTGGTCACCAATGACAGGTCATTCGTTTAGATATCGATGGTTGTAAAAAACCACCCATATCAACTCATCACATCTTTCCTTTTTTTACACCTTTAAAATTGTCTTCAATTTCATGCAGCGCCTTGTCTTTGGTTTCCGGCAGCAGCCATATTAAAACCACCATCCCAATGAGACATGAAAGACCAAAAAGGAGAAAGGCGCCTCCTGGTGTCAACTCGGAAAATATGGCAGGAGTAATTTTTATCAACACAAACATTAAAATCATGTTGAATAATGTCACTATCCCGCTGCCCAAACCCCTTGAAGACTGTGCAAACAGTTCTCCACTCATTGAGTAGGGCAGAGGTAATAATCCTATGTTGGCAAAGAACACGTAACTCACTAGGCAGGATACTGCTATCCAGCCGATATTTATGTTTAGAAACATATATGCACTGAGGAGTAGCAGGGAAATTAAGCTTCCTGTGCAACTGATGATCATTAAAAGGCGCCTGGGCATATACCTTTGCCCAAAGCAGCCTAATATTGATGCTATGATCCTCACGCCATCCATTATCAGCATAGACGTATAAGGATCCAAAGAGTCACCTAACACCTCTTTAAGAATGTTTATGGTATAAAAGGCGATGGGATTATTTCCGGACATTTGCATGGTACTGAAGAATACCATGAGGATAATGAGGGGCTTGTAGAACTCAGGTTTAGTGATGACTTGTAGGTAAGCCCAGAGACTTTTCTTTGGGTGTTTTGTTTCTTCGTGTTGTTTGGATATAAGGATATTCAGCTCTCTTCTAGAGTTTTCGGATTCGCCGCGAAACCTACAATCAAAATATTTGTGTTAGTCAAATACTTTTAGTGGCGTTTTGGACATAATTTACTCTAAAAAAAAAAGTTTTTGCTGGGTATCGAACCCTCTGAGCTCGTAGAAGGTCTGGGTTCGATTCCCAGCAGAAACTATTATCTTTTTGTATACATTTTTATGTCCAAAACGTCATTAAAATTATCATCATTTCATTTCTTCTATGGACATTAAACATGTAACTAAAGTACAAAATACGTTCGGCTTTCTCTCATTATATTCTTTCATCTGCCGCCTTACCAAATAAATCCTTCAGTTGCGAGCTGGATTCGGCCTCGTTTAATCAAATAAATCGGAGATTCCGGGACGAAAAGCATCAAAATACTTTTACTTAATACCATAAAACTGTAGCAACGGTGTACCACAACCGAAACCTGCAACTGGTGGTGAAACGAACTTTTCATCACCAGTTACGAAAGATTTTACTTTTCGTACGAAAAGTAAGACGTTACGTCACTGTCATCAGTATTAAAAAGTGCCAGTTTATATGTCAAAATTAGAAAAAATTTATTAGTCGACCGGAGCTGGTAGGTTTACGGTACCAAACAGTGATAATGTTGTTGCCATTTCTAATCACCCAAGTGTCAAGAAAAGGTATGCCTAATGCATTGACTTTGCACTACTAGACCCAGGCGTGACCACACTTGTTGTAAATATAGCATCGACGTATTTATATAAGTCTGTCTCTTTCCGGCACAGTTAGTGACACCAACAATATAATCCATCCTTTGGTTTCTTAATAAAAACGTAAGGACAGCAATACTCTCAGAGCGGTCTCCCAAAAACGCTATTTATTAAAGTTGAGTTCGGTAATTACATCCCGAGCACTCGGGATATCAGCCTATCTCACTCTAGCTTGTTAAGATTTTGGGAGATATATAGTCTGTGTCCGGAGCGTTCGGATGGAATTACCGAACTCGGCTTATAATAAAGAAAAGTCAGAAAATCAGGAAACGTCATGCATACGTCGGTGATTGGATGGTTGTTTTGACAATAAAGGGTGCCACGCCACAAGAGAGGTAAGCTTAACGCCGATACATGTAATGTAGAGAGAAATGATAAGAAAAAAGAATGTTGGAGGTCTTGGAAACAGCGTGTATTTCGGCGACGTATAGCCATACTTGGGTCTAGTAGTACAGAGTCACTGGCCTAATGATTGTGCAGACCTTGTCTTGCAACCTTTTAATTCATTTAGTTCCCACCTACAATTTACAATGGAACTGGAATAATGGTCGCATATTTGTCCCCACGTAGGCATAAAATGTGTCCAAACCGTCACACTCTTGTGAAAAGTGCAATTTTCGACACTAGTTGCACAATATACTATCAAATGATGGTTAATATTGTACGCAAAATAAGTTACCTATTTTTGTTGAATTCTTTCTATTTATCTTAAATAATATGTTTTGTGATCTGTCTGGATTGTAGTGCATTTTTATTCACACCCGAGGCACTAATAATTAACTACAGAAATAATTGGAGTTCAGGAAATATACTCTTGGCTTGGCATCGCCGAAATGACGAACTGATGTGTTTTGTCTATTTGGCGCTTAGCGGCGTTGGCGGTGTCAAATGGCTTAATTTTCCCTTATTTCAATTGGTTGCCGTTTTCCCTCCATCGCTTGTCAGTTCAAATTTTTTGCGGGACCTGAATATTAGTTATTTAAGAATATTCCAATTAATAGAAGAACATCTAGAATATTTATAAAAGAGTATTCCCCATTGAAAATTTCAAGAATATTACTAGAATATTCAGTGGTATCTGAGATCATTGGCCTATTTCATATCACACAAATAGAATTACACTTATGATTTGTCTCTTTCACATCCTTAGGTAGGAGTTCATCTAGCTGCAACTGCCTACTTATCCATTCTGTAAAACTTTTAATAAAACCAAAAATATTACTATGGTCTACAAAAACTTCAAAATCATACGATTAGAGGACATGCAGTGTGCACCACCCAAAATATAAGATCATCAGAAGCTGAAGATGTGCACATGGAACAGCATTTGAGAAAACAATAGTTTAAAAAAGCGGTCTTCATTGGAAACAATCCAGGCGTCTTCAGTAAAACGAGTACAAATCTCGCATTAGTCTGTCAAACGCTCATATGGCAAACCGGTGCTGGTCGACTGCGCACGGCTCCATTACGAACCTGTGGGAGAGGTAGCGTATCATTTTGTGTTGAATTAGTGTACAAGCAAGTAAAATTATGCTAACTTTTCCTTGTTAAAAGCTGATCCTTATAGAAAACACAAACGATATGTAAAAATTAAAAAAGCATTTCCGTCGAATAAAAAAATCGTAACAAAAAAAGCATGTAACCTATAACTAGAACATGTGATTCATCAAGAAGAAAGCCATGAAATATAGGGTATAGAAGCAGGGTCTAGAAAAATAATTGGTATAAACCAAAACAATCTAAAATAAAAAATGAGCCTTAATAAATATTTGTAAAATATAAAAAAGAGTCATAAATATAAAAATAAAATATTCTGAAAGGACAAAATTAACACTGAAAATATTTAAACTATAAAACAAAAATAAGAAAAAGAAAAGACAACAAATTGAATCTGGATACGACACATAACACTCTTGGAAATATTGCTGTTTTTTTTAAGTCTAGTGAACCCATAGTTCACACCAAATAGAAGTTATTTGATTTTAAATCCCAATTATAAATATATTTGTTACATCAGTCATTTTTAACAGTTTTTTGTACTACATATTTAAACAGCAGAACAACTCAAAACATACCCAATATAGTAGACACTATACTAAATGCACCTTGAAGCAACGTTGTAGGAGTTTTGAGTCAATGCTGAACATTGAATTTTCAAGTAGATTGATTTTCAGTTTAAGTTTAAAAAAAACTGTTGGGGAAAGAGTTGAAAAGGTTGTGCACCTAAGTTTTATTAATAGATTATTTAATTGGATTTATTTTAACTGGATTTTGGTTTAATTATTAGCATCGTTAAAATCAACGTTGAAAAATTATAATTTACCTACCCTAATTTAACTGTTGAAAATAAATAAAAAGGTAATTAAAACGGGTAACGTAAATGTTGGATAAACTTTTTTGTATTATTTTCGGAACGAAAAATTATTAGTACAAAACCCTAGCTATAGTGATAAGCTGATCAGGAACAGAACAGGGGCATAGTCTAAAGCCGCTCGTATTAAAACTTGCTAAATGTTTACCTTTTGAAAAAAACACCAATTAGGTAAATCTTTCTTAAGCTATTTGAGAATCCAAGAGGAATTAAAAGAAATTAAGAAGATAGAAAATATTTTACTTTGGCGTCATCACTAACAAAGGGGATAAATACGGTAACCGGTAAATACGTATAAGTAACACAAGAAATGCACACGTGAATAAATATGTATTAAATTTATGTCCAGAAAGTTTTAAGTTATTTGTGGAACGTAACATAACACAAGTATTTTAAAACTAATATACTTACTGTAAACTGTAGATTTATTAAGTTAATAAACAGTAGGCTTAATTTTAAAAACATGGTTTTAACAAAACTTTTCATTTGTCTTAATAATTCCTATGTGTTTTTGATATAAATCCATCCTGATTCATAATAATTATTTATGTGTTAAAAGAAAAAAATAGTTCATTATGTCACTAGGAGTAAGTGTATCTTTTTGTGCTGAGCCCAGAGACTGACGCAACTGGGCGAAGGTAATTAACCAATTACTGGTGTATTTATTTGTAGAATAGGAAAGTTTTAAAACGGTAGGAAAATAGGAAAGTTTTCAATATTTAATGGTTTTATTGAAATTGAATCCAAAACAATTCTTTTATGTGGTTCCATCAGATGCACCATTCCGCATGTTACCATTCAGTTATTTTAGAGCTTCAGGAATCTCAGTTAAGTCATCGTCGGGAAGTAAAGAAAAAATGTATATGGAAATTAAAATGCAATCTAAAAAGTCTATGAAAGTCTTCACAGTCTTACGAAATTAAATGATATTGATCAGTTGGAGCAAGGAATTTCCATAAAAAGATTGAACTAAGTTACTCCGAAAAGTCAAGTATCATTCATTAACATTTTTTAGAAATTCTTGACTTGACTTGAAAAATTAAATACTTGACAAGTCCTTATTTGACTTGACTTATTTTTTTTATAATAGAACTCAAGTTGATGTCAAGTATTTTCAAACGTTTTAATACTTGATCGAAAATAATGGAACAAGATAAACTCAAACATGGTTACGTAATTTTCTAATAGTCGATTTGACGACATTGACCTAACCTGAACTCACGTGAAGTTTTTTTTATAACTGAATTGGTCTCTCAGGGACATAATTTTAAGAGTCTTACTCAATTTCTTACTTTTCGATTTCGAAATAAAGAATAAAAAGTTTAATGGCACTCTCTACTGTGGCCCAAATATGCGTGTTACAACAAAATCCGGATGAAAAAGTTGATGTGCATGAACTTGATGACACAACTACAAATTTGCAATTTTTGTTTTAAACTTTGAGTTATTTCTAACTGATTTTGGCTGTAATACTTAGTGATCGAAATTTTTAGCTTTTTCACAGAAAACTCTAGTTTAAAATATGCAAAAAGGCAATATTTACTAATTGGAAATTGAAAAATTATTTGCTTTCCATATTTTCAAAAATATTGAAGCTGTTAAGAAGGAAACAAACAGAAACAACTACTCCAAGGGCTAATAACCCTACCGGCATTGAATTACACTGTTTGTTTCAAAGCTCATTTAATAAAGCAAAAGCATTAACATGAATTAATAAAGTAAATAGAATCAATTCTCAAAAGCCAAAAAAAATGAAGCCTATCGCTAAGAATATAGAACAAGAATTTAATTAAGATATGCGAAATTTGGACATGTATAATTACAATTTGGAAATATGACAACTTATCTGTTTTCGGTATTTCCAAAACCTTGTAGTTATACATAAAGAAGGAAAGAAATAGAAACTACTTCGAGGGCTAATACCCCTACTGACATTGAATTATACCGTTTGTTTCAAATGTAATCCTTGTCTCAATTTCGTCAAACACTTCAAGTTTGCATTTTTACACACTTTGAGTCACTCCCAACCGATTTTGTTGTCCTAACCTGATTTTTTTCTAAAAACGCCAAACTTGTTTGGAGTTTTCAACGAGTTTTATGAATTTTTAATCGCTGATGTATATTTTTTAGTTTTAAACCGATTTGTCTAACCTAAACTTATTCTAAATCTCGATTTCTTGCCACTTTAAGTACTTTTTAACAGTTTTCGGCCCTTATAATAACCTGATTTTTTTCAAAAACATGTAATTTGTATTTTTAAATGCTTTGATACATTTTAAACCGATTTTGGCAATATTCCTAAAAGGTAATTTTCAAACACTCCAAATAAGTACTTTTATATATTTGGAGTCATTTTTAACAATTTTGGCATTAATCTAACATAACTTTTTCGAAAATCCAATTTTGCATTTTGAGCCAAATTTCATATATTTTACTCCAAAAGTGTACCTATTTATTTTACCAAAAACAATATATCAGAAGATTTTAATCAATTTGGCATTACTTTGTCCTAATAGGTATTGAGTTTATCCGAGAATATAAAAATTTGCATTTTTAAAAGATGTTTGTTAATTTTAGTTCTAATGGGTTTTAAGACGCTTTAAGTCATTCTTAACCAATGTTTAACCCTAATCATTATCCGAACTTTTGGTTTCGCATCAAATTTCAACTTGGTGTTATTTTTTAGTCCAAATTTACATACTTTGATCCAAAAACTACTTTTACTAAAAGCAACAAATTAAAAGATTTGAATGGATTTTGATTAATTTTGTAACTATAAAAATTTCTCCAAAAACACCAAAATTTGCTTTTTTAAACTTGTTTACTAAAATTTCCTCAAACTTGTTTACTTAGTATCAACCAGTAAAAATATTAAAATAATAAAGCGAAGATCCAGTATTTCTCAAACTTGATTTTTCAAGTAGTACTTGAATGAAAAACTACTTGACTTGACATTTACTCCCTCAAACTTGACTTGAAAGCAAGTCAAGTCAAGTAAAGGTTTTGATCCCAGGTAATCAAATTTTTTCTTTATAGAAACAAGCAATATCCTCACTTATAGAGGGTGGTCTTTTTAACTTGAAACAACAAGATACCTCAAGAATTAGTAGGGTAACAGATTTTTTTTTCAAGCGGACTAAAAGTACGTCATTTGTTTTCTCCATACGTACACCTAAAGTGGGCTTTCAAATCCAGAGACCAAAAAAGTAGCAAAAAAGTCCTAGGCAGTAAAAGTAAAGTCAAAAGTCACCGCTACTGTCATGGTGGCGCATATATAAACGATTTTCATTCACCAAAATTATTTGAAAACTAGATGACACCAGATAAACCGATCTGAGTGTATTGCCATCTTTACATTCTTATTGAAAAAAGAAAGGATAGGAATACTCTCAGAGCATCACCCAAAGCCGTTATTAGTCGAAATCGCATAGGTTCCCGAATTTTAAAATCGTCTGTTAAATGTCATGCGCGTCATCATATTTATCTGTCAATGTGACTTATATTAATTTAGCATTGAAAATATTGCTACAAATTCTTAGTTTACCATAACCATTGGTTATGATTTAATATCATTAAAACCATGGACCATCATTAAAACCATTGAACATTGAAAACCACCATTCTAACACATTCTATGTATTTTACAAATAATATACACCACTAATTGGGTAAGTACCTAGACCCGCTT
Organism: Taphrorychus bicolor; assembly: GCA_951812265.1. Taxonomy (NCBI): domain Eukaryota; kingdom Metazoa; phylum Arthropoda; class Insecta; order Coleoptera; family Curculionidae; genus Taphrorychus; species Taphrorychus bicolor. The sequence goes on from OX638297.1 coordinate 40,471,746, forward strand.
AAAGAAGATAATAGAAAATTGCAAAACTGAATCACTCTGAAATAGAATTATTACATCCTGCATGCTCGAAAAAAAATAGTATATGTTACTCGGAGTAAAAGGTCTTTTTGTGCTTCGGCCAGTTGTAGGCCTCAGCTTCGCTTCGGCCGTCAATCTCTGGGCTCAGCACGAAGAGACCCACTTTTACTCCTAGTGACATAATCTACTATTGTTTCAACGGGGTCCTATATTGTACAGAAAGATCTATTTTAAGAAAATATTTTTACTTTATACTGGATCATTTAGGATACTTTTACGTACTTAGTCCGGTAAATAACTTTTTACAAGACTGGATGATATCGTAAAGAAATTTTATTTTCTACCACATATGTAATGATGACATTTCTGTTTTTTTTTTTAAATCTTGGAGGTGTCTCATTACTGGTCTAGGACGGGAAATAATTCCTTTACTGGTCTAGGACGGGAAGTAATTACTTCCCATCCAAAAATTACAGAAACCCTGATTGTTGGTTTTGCTCTACACCATCACAACCATTAAAATTCCGCCTCCTGAGTGAAGATTTGAGCCCAAATATTAAAGGAATAAATAATATTCAAGAACATTTTTTGATGTTATTCAGAAAATGTGGTTAGAAATAAAATAGTATACATATACTCGATGGAAAGCTTCATTACTGTCTCGAGATTTTATTTATCTCGACGCTAAGCGACTCGATAAATAACATAATCTTTGGACAATAATGAAAGACTTCCCATCTCGTATTGTAATATACTATTACTTCAGACTGTATCATTTAGGACACTTTTACGTACTTGATTTCAATCCATCCGGTAAATAGCTTTTTTCAGGGTTGGATATCGTAGTAGCTATTTATGTAGCCAGTTACGAAAAGTCCGATTTTGTGTAACAAATGAATGTTTGCGGGACGAGCGCAGCGAGTTCCCGCAATTTGAATGAGATACACAAAAAAAGGCTTTTCGTCACGTGTTTCATACAAGATTTTTTCTAATTTTGACTAGAAATACCTACTTAGAGAGAGAGTTATTATTATTAAACTCCATAATTTTTTATGTTTATTTTTGGTCTAGTTTCTTGCAATTTGTTTTTTCATTGATCTAATTAGGTTTTTTTTAGATTTTGACCAAAACCGAATTTCTCTAAAGAATGAATACTACAAAAAAATATGAAGTATTTTGAGTTTACAACAATTTGGTTCAAAAATGTATTTTTAGACGATATAGCAATAATTTCAATTTTTTTTCCCTTTATCGCTTTCTGTTTTTATGTTTTCATTTTTACATTAAAATGTTTGTCTTTTATATTTGCTGTAGCAATTCTTCAACAGGAAATGACGACGATTTAGTTATTTCTTCCTTCTCTACCTAACCAAAAAATCCAAAACAAAATTTATTGTTGGGGATTTTTGGCTTCCCACTTCTTTTGTAACTACTTCCGTTTTTCCTTCCCCTGCAGCTTTTTTCTTTTTTTCAAGTTTTTTCTTGTTCTTTTATTACTGCCATTTCTCTATTAATATTTCTATGTTTTATTCACACTTTTGTTTCTTTACTTTTTTTTTCGAAGTAAATAGGACTTTTTTGGCTGTTCTTTTCGGGTAGTTTTGAACCAAAATTGAACTTTTTCAAGAAACGCATAATTGTAACGTTTATTGATTTGTAATGAGAAATCCTTTTGCAAATTTTTTAATGCCTTTCCTGATTTTGGCTCAAAATTAAAAATATTATTAATTTGTGTATTTGAATGTCTGCCCCTTTTGGACTTATGTTTCTCTATAATTTCTGCCTACATACTCAATGTTCTATTCACATTTTTCTGTTATTATTTCCCATGTATTATTTAACCCTTTGTTATTTCAATTTTTTTCTCTGATCTTGAGTAAATCGGACTTTTTATTGGGTTTTCATTCTTTTCAGGTAATATTGATCCAAAATTGAACTTTTTAAAAGAATAAACGATTGAAATGTTTATTGACTTTTAATAAAACATTTTTTGCAACTTTTTGATTACTTTTACTCGAGTTTAGCTCACAATTTAAAATATCACTTTTAGACATATTTTTTGTAATTCCTGCTTACTCCAGCTTTTATTCTTTCGATGCGTTTTATTCTTTTTATTTGAAATTTTTACTTTTTTTATGTCATTGTTTTGTTCATGAATATCTAAGTTTATTTTTGTTCACGTGTTCTGCATTTTTTCGGTTTTTCATATTCACATTACAATTTATGTCTTCTAAGTGCTGGGGCAATTCTACAACAAAAAATTTCGAAGATTTAGGTTTTTTTTCCTACTCCACGTAACCAAAAAAATTTACTTTTAAACCACTTTGTATCTACTTAATACCGTAAAACTATAGCAACGGTGTGCCACAACCGAAACCTACAACTGGTGGTGAAACGAACTTTTCATCACCAGTTACGAAAAATTTTACTTTTTGTAACTAGTTACGAAAAGTAGGACGTTAGGTCACTGTCATCAGTATTGAAAAGTGCCACACAAGAAATTTTCCAGTATTGAGTAGCGGCACAACTTCAATAAATCCATTGTATCAATGGTAACTTGGAAACCGGTACCGGTACAGGATACCGTAATGAAACTATTTGTCAAATTGGCGGATTTGTCAAAAATATATTCGCCGCGCATAATAGTAGATTATGTCACTAGGAGTAAAAGTGGGTCTTTTCGTGCTGAGCCCAGAGATTGACGGCCGACGCGAAGCTGAGGCCTGCAACTGGGCGAAGCACAAAAAGATCTTTTACTCCGAGTAACATATACTATTTTTTTTTCAAGCATGCAGGAAATAAAAAGTCTGTTTCCGAGTGATTCAGTTTTGCAAATTTCTCTCATCCTTTTTAAGCGGGTCCAGGTACTTACCCAATTAGTGGTGTATATTATTTGTAAAATAAATAGTGTTAGAACGGTGGTTTTCAATGTTCAATGGATTTAATGGTATTAAATCATAACCAATGGTTTAGACGGTTTAGGTAAATTATGGTAAACTGAAAATATGTAGCATTATTATCAATACTAAATTAATAAAATCTGTCACATTGACAGATAAATATGATGACGCGCATGACATTTAACAGACAAACTTAGAATTCGAGAACTTATGCGATTTCGACTAATAGCGGCTTCGGGTGGTGCTCTCGAGCCCCCTGAGAGTATTCCTATCCTTTGCTTTTTCAATAAGAATGTAAAGATGGCAATACACTCAGATAGGTCTATCTAGTGTTCTAATAATTTTGGTGAACGAAAATCGTTTATCTATACGCCACCATGACAGTAGTGGTGACTTTTGACTTTACTTTTACTGCCTAGGACTTTTTTGCTACTTTTTTGCTCTCAGGATTAGAAAGCCCACTTTAGGTGTACGTATGGAGAAAACAAATGACGTACTTTTGGTCCGCTTAAAAAAAAAATTATTTTTTTCCTGTTTTTAATAAGTATGAAGGAAAATGTTGTACATCATACGTCCGGTAAAGTGTTACAGTAGTCGTTTCGACTCGACTAGCGCCTCGTCCGGAAACATCTTATTCCTACTGTAAAACTATATTTACCGGACTTATAACGTAAATAACTATTACTTCATACTGTATCATTTAAGACACTTTTACGTACTTGATTTTAATCCGGTAAATAGCTTTTTACAGGACTGGATATCGTAATAGTTATTTACGTTATTAGTCCGGTAAATATAGTTTTACAGTAGGAGTAAGATGTTTCCGGATGAGGCGCTAGCTGAGTCTGGAATTTCGAAACGACTACTGTAACACGTTACCGGACGTATGATGTACAACATTTTACTTCATACTATTATACTTATTAAAATATATTTACTTATTAAAAACGGGAAAAAAATAATTTTCTGCGCGGTCTAGATACAATGGATTTATTGTAGCCATGGTATCTAGCTATTTACCGGATTAAAATCAAGTACGTAAAAGTGTCTTAAATAATACAGTATGAAGTAAAATGTTGTACATCACACGTCCGGTAACGCGTTACAGTAGCCGTTTCGAAATTCCAGACTCGGCTATCGCCTCGTCCAGAAACCCAGAAACATCCTACTCCTGCTTTAAAACTGTATTTACCGTACGTTTACGTAAATAACTAATACATATGCTAGGTGGGCCAGAAAAGTGTGACGTCATATAAAGTAACATTTTTAATTGGAAACCGTCTATTTTTTACTAGATTTTGATCCATCTTATAGCTTGTACTGGATATTGAAAGTTTGACATCGTTGCTTGCAGTAGTTTAAGAGAAGTTCAATAATAAACTGAAAATGTCTCGTATGGGGCATTATGTATTATCTATTCACAAAAGTGTGACATCTTGATAGATTTGGAAATTTGCCTTCAACGTTGTTTACCAATCTTCAATGATGTCATATTTTCAGGTTCAAGTAAGATCTCTAAATCTATAAAAGTCTAGTAAAAAATACGATGTTAAAAATATTTCTTATACGACGTAAACAACATTTCTCGTTATTTTTTTCATTACCTAGACATGTAGATAATAAAAACAGAAAACTTTCCTCTTTGCGGAAACAAGGCCTTATTTGTTTCTAAAAGGAATATTTTCCTACATCGCAATATATAGCTCAGGAATGCTTCGCTTTAAACACTAATTAACATATTATTAACAAATGTTAATGAGTCGAGGTAGGTAATAGTAATGACGTGACAAATACTACTCCAATGAGTCACCAATTTTAGTCAGCATAGAAACAATAAACACTTTAATTTCTTTATATTTTTACTTTGCTAAAACCCCCATCCATGTTAAATCAAACCACTATTTTTAAAGATCATAATGTGCAAATTCATCTGGGGTAAATTGCAGATAAACAAGAATAACTTTCAAATGCAATCTTATTTTTAATGACGTCATACTTTTAAAGTCATTACAGTAAAGAGAACAATAGATCATGATAAGAAATTTTCAACCGATATTGTACCGGTGGGAATGATAAGGACAAGTAAACTTGGTAAGTACCACTTGATTATTAAGACTGTACCATAAAAAATAGAAATGTTCTTTTTCTAGTGCAAGTGCACCCAGCCTTATAAAATTTCAATCTCCTTCAATAAAATAATCTATTTCGTCTCCTTCGTTCACGGTCATTGAAAGCACTTAAATGGGTCGTTCTCGGATATAAATGCTTTGTAATATTTAAAATTTAAACACAGCAGGTTATTAAGTTTTATTATAGAGTTTGGGTTGTGTTTGAACTGACATGTAAACGATGTTGTTAAAGATATGAAAATGTCCCTGAAAATACCGATCGATTATGACCACTTTCCGGTTCGGAGCCCACTCAAACGTTACGTCAGAAGTTAATAAGCTTAAAACAATCTCATATTCCTTATTATTTTACTATGACAACAAATACCAACGGATTTTTCTTGTAGTCTCCGCGGTTGTCCCATCGTTTTTACGTGAGTTCGTAACTCGGTGACTTTCTGATAACTATCCTTGTTCCTTCATATTTTTTCTATACTTATACGTATAGAAACACTAAGCCGCTAATGTTTAGATAAGTGGTTTTTATGGCAGAAAACCGTGTTTAATTTATAAAGTCATAAAATTGGATAACAGCCGTATTAGTTCCTATTCAATATTTTTGCTTCAGTTATTTAACAGAAGTCGTCCGGGTTGAAGCAAACAAAGTTTGGTAAGTTGGAAATCAATTAAATATTTTGGTTTTGACGTTTTAATTAATAAACAAGGTTGTGCAATTGCTTCTTAATCCTCGGCAATATGTAAAACTTGACATTGTTTCTTCTCGTTTCACAGTACTTATTTTAATGTGTGAGTGTTGCTTGCTGCCTGATGATGTCTTTTTAAACGAAACATATACTTAACCTAAAATGTATTGAAGTATGTGTTGACTAGAGGTTTCATATTTTTAAGTTAAAATTTTATTATATATCTCTACAGCACTGTCAGTTTAATATTATTTACTATGTATTGAATGAGTCCCATTTGCATTTTGCAGTGTTTATTGAATCGTAACTCGTAACTATATGAATAAAAAGAAATCTCACCCAAGTCCAGAGTTATTGATATAGTTCAAGTACTTGCTACTTGAACTTCTTAGTTTTTGAAAATGGAATTCAGTTGCCAGTATTTTGAACTAAGTAGTTCAACTAATTAACAGTTACGGTATTTCAAGATTCAACAGATGTGTAGTTGAAGTTTCTAAACACATTCCATAAAGTAATTGTTTTGTAGTATTCCATCCAGCAATTGCATTCCTAAAAATTGTATTGTAATAATTAAGTCTCATTTGTGTGTTGGTATGTTGAGCTTTTTCGAAACCTACTTTTGAAAAGTGACGTCTCTGTGACGTCACTTCCGGCGGATATATTGTTGGAAGTTGTTTGAAATATACAGATTATCCCAAAAATGTGTATGTGCAAAAGAAATCTCAAAACAGTGCCCCCTCTCCCTGTCAAGAGTAAAAATTAAACCCTTGACTTGATTTTTAAGATACTTGACTTGATTTCAAGAATCAAGTCAAGCTTAAGGAAATAAATATCAAGTCACAAGTCAAGTGGTTTTTCTTTCAAGTGCTTGAAAAATTCAAGTGGTTTGAACAACTTCAGCACGGCATTATTGTTTTTATTAGTTGATACTTAATAAACGGGTGTAAGGAAACTTTTTCTTAATATCTAGAAAATCTGAGGCGCAGGTTCATGAAGAACCACTAGCTATTTCTGGCATAATATATATTATGTTTAATCTGTTTTTTATTTTGTAGAGAAAGCAGTTTGTATAGGAGAGAAGTAGCAACAATTTACTTCTTTACATAACAGTAAAAAAAATAAGTTTTCCGTGAGAAAAAGAGCAACAACAATTAATATTATTATAATATTAGTAACATACGAATTAAAAACGGATTTCAACGCCAAAATTTGGTTTCATATGGTTTGTTAGCTAAGAGTTCAGGTTAAAGTAAAATAGTCTTTTTCCTAACAAAACATCCAATAATTTTTTCACAAATGGAAAAGTTTAATTTTGTATCATCATATTCCGCCATAATTGTAAATCTAATATGTTCGGTTTCATTTAATTAAAAGTGACGTTGGAAAATTCAACAACATTACCTTTTTAACACAATTTGTCAGCATAAAACTGTTTAAAAAAGTAAAATAAATGATTCGGGGTTTTCAAGATGGCTGAAGCAAAAAATGTAACGTATTATTTTTTTTTAATAATGCATGTTACACAACATAGTTATATTTTCTATACAAGTAAATATCTCGGGGAAGCCAAACGTAAAGAAATGGTGTGCTACACAAATTTTCTCTAAAATTGAAAAAACCAGTTTAGTTTTGAAAAGAAGTGGGTATTTTATTACAAAAAAAAAACCTTTGCTTTGCCGGCGGTTTTTGACCCAGTTTACAATTTTTTTCTAGGAAGATAGATTGGAAGCCCTATAACTTGTTTATTTAACAATTTTTCAAGCTATTGATCAAAATAGTGTTGGTTTTCAAAACACTGTTGGATACAATTGGTATTCTATCCAAAGTTGAAATCCCCATTTAATGTTATCAAATCGACGGATAGAAATTACGAAACCTTTTTTTGAGTTCATCTTGTTTATTCGCCATTTTCGGACAAGTGTCAAGTAGTTTGAAAATAATCAAGTCAAGCTCAACTGTTAAAAAAAGGATTTTTTAACAGACAAGCCAATTTAAATACCGGGTGTTCAAATTTATCAAGTCAAGTATTTCTTGAAACGGTCAAGCTACTTGACTTGATTAATTCTTAGTCAGGAATGCAGTGTATAGTTATTTTCCTAACTAGTGCGGAAAGTGATACTTTCCGCACTAGTGCAGGAAAGTGAAGCTTTCAAAAACAAAATGCGCGCGGGAAAGTGATATATTAAGAACGCTCGTAGAAAATAGTTATTTTCCTAACTAGTGCGGAAAGTGATACTTTCCCGAAGAAAAAATGATTTTTCTACGAGCGTTCTTAAAATATCACTTTCCCGCATGCATTTTGTTTTTGAAAGCTTCACTTTCCCGCACGGCGTGCGTGAAAGTAAATTTGGCGTGCGGGAAAGTAAATATTTAAAGAATGACTGATTTATAATATAATTTAGACTTTATAGTCTGTCTATCTAGATAGGTGCACCTACCTTACAGCCGTGCCAAACATTTTTATCTGTTTTAAGGAACTATTATGCTTGCCTTTATTGATTTTTGATACAAAATATACCCATAATAAACGTACTTTTTATTCCAATGTCACCAGTTCATGCCTGAAACATTACGTCACGCCAACAATCACACCAAGTTTTTGTCATAACAACCAATTGATTGTTGATTAATTCAGCTGTCATACAGTTGACAAAGATAAAGTTGTTTATGTATTGTACGTTCATTCCTTGTATATGTTACAATGTCTTACACCGTCTGCTGCCCGAACTCCGCTTCGCGTCGTTCGTTCATCGGCAGAGAGCGTGCGGGAAAGTATCACTTTCCGCACTAGTTAGGAAAATAACTATTTCACAAATTCGCAACTCGTTTCTTGTAAAAAAATATGTTGTTGAATCTGGCAATGATAATGGGGTAATCTAAGAATATTATAACCATTGGTTTGGTACATAGTGAAATGTCTTTTATTTGTCTAATACTTTGTTTTAATGTCTACAATTTAACTGAATTTACGAGAATTCAAAAATTACTGGAATACTCTTACGGTTTACGAGATCCCATCACATATAATCCATTCAGTTATTATTGTCGTCCAGTAGGCATTGGAAATCCGACATATTTCACCCGGTATAACATAACTGACAGTGAGAGAGATTCAGTTTTTGGTGTTCGGTGTTCAGCAATTCTACATAAGTACTAGTGACAATATTTATAAAAAGTTTTTTTTTGTGAACCAAGAAAGTGAAATATAGATATGGCAGGACAAGGACAATGATATGTGGCTGCCACAATTGAAAGCATGAAAATGAAACAATAATGCGGACTTTGAGCTTAAGCTGATTATGAGCACATGTTATATTTTAAAAACTGAACCCATTGTTTCTTAATGTATGTATCATTGTCCCACTTCAATGCTTAATTATAGTTCAAAGAAATTCGGAAATGGCTATAGCTGAATCCTAGAGACAAAGACACCAATTTTCATGTCATAAATGCTTGCAAGATATTTTATTAATTCATATTTATTAATAACAATACAACAGTATAACAATGAATATACACAAAACCCAAAAATCACTAAAGTGTTTCTTTTTGTGCAGCTGGGGATTCGAACTGTTGAGTTTGCCGTCCAGCTCTGATTTTATATATGATATTCCTCTCATATGGTTGTTCATTTAATAGTAACAGACCAAATTTTAAGGCAAAAAAAATTTCAATTGAAACTGTTGATTCTAGTGATCTCAAGTAGGGGGTGCTCATTTAAAAATGCCAAATTTTCATCAAGCAAGGACGAGTTAGCACCAGATGCAATATGACAATTTTTATGCCAAGCTCCATCCTGCTCTATAATATTTTACAAGATTAGGAACTAACTTATGAATAATTATGACCTCTTTACCATATAATTATTTGCTCAGCCTTAGAAGAAAATAATGCGCCCCCAACTTCGATAAACCGCCCAGATGACTCTCTTACCCATTAACAGGGTTCTTCATTGGAGTTAAATAACTTCTGCATGGGTTAGCTTCGTGTGTCCATATAATCTAAAATATTTTATGCTTAGTAACAATATCTTGTTACCTTTGCAATCTTTATTTTTTATATAATTCTTCTTTTTGTTTGCTAAAATATAATAAAATAAAAAACTCACATTCCAAAGATAATGAAGCATTGAGGCCTTTATTAGCCTTGGAGCCTGATGAGAAATTCCGTTGGACCACGACTTCAAAGCCCGGAAAACCTTTTAGGGTGTATTTTGACCGGCCGTGAATACCTTCACAGTCTGATTTAAGAAATTTGTCCAAACTTTGCACAACTTTAGATCTGAGAAAAACCTGTGCATTATGAAGGATATGGACTGATCTCTCTAAAACTGCTAGAACAATTTGAATAGTTAATAATATTTTTTTATTCTAATTAATGCAATTCTTACTAGGAATTTAAAATAAATTTGGAAATTATGTATTTGTTGATGATTGTAATCGACGATTCGGACGATTTTACCTATATATTTATGTACCAACTGTAGGGCAGAGGGCATTATAGTCTCCGTAGCCTGTGGTGCATACACCTTGGATTAGTTCGACCTGCAGGGTCTTATAGTCTCTGTAACATCTTGAATACATAAATAACTATTATAAACTTAAAATAAGCGTATATCTAACCTCCCTTCTGAGACCATTCGTAACTAAGTTCAATGGGTAATGGGTCACAATTTACTGGTAAGTTTTATACTGTAAATTTTTGTTTATAGAGGATTAGAAAATCTGCTGTACAGACATGAGGGCTTGGCGGACTTGGGCATATGGCGATCGAGGTTTCCCACATAATGTCAGTTGGCCGTCTTCCCCTTCAAGAGCACTGACCAACTAAACTCCTTCCCTCCTTACCCGGTACCGCCTTACGTAATTACTTCGGGGTTTCTTTTTCTTGAGTTTCTTCTTTCTCTTTTCCTTTTTTATTTATTTATACTCTTTGGTCAAGTTCATGTCTTTTTTCTCGTCGTCGATTTTTTGCTTTTATTGTCACTGTTATAAATTGTTTTATTGTCTCACAGTTTTCTTTGTTCGACAGGAATAGCGAAGCAATGTTGTTCGGGCTTATTTGTGTACCACATTTTACAGTTGTCTTGCGGCGTTCTCTATCCCATCTTGAGAATTAAAAAAGAGTATGTAATTAGTCGTCTCTTTGTGTGAGATGGCAGTATTTGCATCCTGGTTGTGTCTTCTTTGCTGTTTCTTTGTAGTCATTCCATTCATTACTCCAGCTGCTGTGTACGTTCTCCTTTATCTCAGCTATCTGAGTTTTATTGTTCTGAGTTTGCTTGATTTGTAGTTTTACGGGGAGTATCTTTGCTACTGCTAGGAGTGCGGTAGTGGGGGCTGTTGTGTATGCCCTCGTTATCGTTAGAGCTATTTGCCTGTTCGTCGTTTCCAAAAGTGCGGCATAGTATGTATAGATTATTATATTGTCCCAGATAGGCGATCCATGGAGGATGACAGATGTCACGGTGCTCTTTAGTGCTTTGCGTTAGGTGAACGTTGTTCCGTTTCTTGCTGGTATGATCCTTGAGAGCATGTTTATTACTGTCTTTGCCTTGTTGCATATGGTTTTTGTATGAATGGACTTTGAAGTCCTTGTCAATATTGAGGCCCATGTATTTGATATACGAGGATAGTTTGATAAATAACTTGGTTCGCATATTAATTGGTGGCGCTGCTATAATCTAAATATATCATCATAAACGTCAGTTCTTATACATTAATGATTTATAGTTACAAGTCATTCTGACAGTAATTTGTTGTTTGGCAATTTTACAACAGTACTGTTTCCACTGTAAGAAAAAATGGATAAAATTGCAATCCGTGGTGTTATAAAATTTTCCTTTTTGGAAGTAAAAACGCCGAAAGAAATTTACGAAAGGATTTTACGTACATTATGTGAGGCATGTCCTTCTTATGAAACTGTTAGACTTTGGGTAAATAAATTCAAACGCGGGAGAACAAGCATCGAAGATGCACCACGTCCTGGAGCTCCAAAATCCGCAGTGACACCTGCATTCATCAATAAAGAGCAGGAAATAGTTTAGGCTGACAGACGAGTCAAAGTGCGAGAAATAGCAGATTCTGCAGGCATCTCAACTGAACGGGTTTACTTCTTTTTACATAACAAATTGCATATGAAAAAACTTTGCGCGAGATGGGTGCCGCGTTTACTCAGTATGGAGCAAAAAGGGATTCGCATGCGAAACTGTGCCGCCAACTTGGAAAATCGAGTGGACTTTTTGCGTCGTTTTGTAACAGTGGATGAAACCTGGATTCACCACTATATCCCTGAAGCAAAGCAACAGACAAAACAGTGGGTTTCACATGGCCAGCCAGCTCCAAAAGAAGCAAAATGCGTTCCATCTGCCGGAAAGGTGATGACTTCCGTTTTCTGAGACGCAAAAGGAATTATCCTAATTCCTGGAAATCTGGAAAAAGAAAATACCATTACCGGAGAATATTATGCCTCTCCTCTAGACCGATTAAAGACAGCAATAGCGAAAAACCGCCCAGGAATGGCAAAGAAAAAAGTGTTATTTCACCAGGACAATGCTCCTGTGCATTCAAGTCGTATCGCTCAGCAAAAATTGGCCGAATTGAGGTTTGAGTTGGTGCCACATCCCGTTTATTCTCCAGATCTAGCTCCGTCGGACTATTATTTGTTCCCAAAACTGAAAACTTTTCTAGCAGGACGAAAATTTCAATCAAATGAAGCAGTCATACAGGAAGTAAACGAGTATTTTGAGAGCTTGGAAGAAAATTATTTCCGTGAAGAAATCGAAATGCTTGAGAAACGAGTCCTGGAAATCTAGAAAAAGAAAATACCATTACAGGAGAATATTATGCCTCTCCTCTAGACCGATTAAAGACAGCAATAGCGAAAAACCGCCCAGGAATGGCAAAGAAAAAAGTGTTATTTCACCAGGACAATGCTCCTGTGCATTCAAGTCGTATCGCTCAGCAAAAATTGGCCGCATTGGATTTGAGTTGGTGTCGCATCCCGTTTATTCTCCAGATCTAGCTCCGTCGGACCATTATTTTTTTCCGAAAACTGAAAACTTTTCTAGCAGGACGAAAATTTCAATCAAGTGAAGCAGTCATACAGGAAGTAAACGAGTATTTTGAGAGCTTGGAAGAAAATTATTTCCGTGAAGGAATCGAAATGCTTGAGAAACGATGGAGCAAGTGCGTTGAACTTGGCGGAGATTATGTCGGTATAATACGCATATAAAATTGTTGTTTTTTTATATTGAACCAAGACATTTGTCAAACCGCCCTCGTAGTTCTTTGAGACCATTTGCTTATCGTCTATGTTTAGTTGAAGTTCTGTCAGCTTTCTTCTTCTATTTAAGATTATTAAGTCTGTCTTTTGTACTGCTACTTCAAGTCCCATTTTGTTTAGTAGATATTTTGTTGTTGTCACTGCCTATTCTGTTCTTGCCTGCAGTGTTTCTTTGCAATGTATGCAATCAAGTGCGTCTCCTCCAGTTGTATTGCCTTGAGTATCCTATTGTAGGTTCTACCATAAAAGCCCTATTGTTGAGCCCTGCGGGACTTCGCAGCTCATTTTCACTTCCTCACCACATGGGAGAGTAATAGTCCTGTTTTCGAGGTGTCCCTGGATAATTTGTTACATGTAGCTGCTTACATTTGCCGATTGTAGGGCTTTGATGATATCTGTCCAGGGGGCTGAGTTAAACGCATTTTTTATGTCGAGGGTGACCATTGCTGAGAGCTTCCTGTCTTCGTGCGCTGCTTGGTTAACTGCTTCGACAATTTCTTACCTTTTTTGTAGGGCAGTTATTGTACTAATAGGGTAAACTTTAACATCGCGGTATATTGTATCACTCAAATCATGTTGTATTTAGGTAATAAATAATTTTGAATTTACTTAATCGAAAAAATTTCTGTGCATGTAATGCACTAATACTTTTAAAAATTTCTTGCGGAAAAATGGTGAATCTGGGCGACATAAACAAAGAGTAAGTACCTTTTCTTTAAAAAATAGCCCCTAATTTCAAAATTTATTAAAAAAAAAAAACGTAAAATGCTAATCCAAAAAAAGTTACGAAAAACTGTGTACTGCTTCTTACTAAAAGTTACGCCTATTTTCACAACTTTCATTATCGGATTACATTCACCATGCAAACATTACTACATTAGAGAAAAAACTGAAATTCTAGGATCAACAGTATAAGAATAAATTCGTGGGACTTCTCGATAAATATTTATTTGAAAAATCAGTATTATTTTGGCCTCAAGAATCCCCTGTTTTAGCTACCTAATTTCGGGATACCCTGTGTAGATACCTAGAGCAGCAGTTCCCAAAAAAAGGTGGTCCGCGGAATCCTGGGGTTCCGTGAAAGGGTCAAAAATATTCCTGAAGTTAAAGCGTTTCGATGTTTTAGCTTCCGAAAAATAAATTTGCGTTTTGGTTGAACAGAAAAGTTAGGAATATTTGCCTCTTCTAAATGGGTCTCAATTTAAAAAAAACATACTTTACCTTGAATATCGTGAAGAGAATTGAAAACTTTTAAATTGTGATGTAGTCTAGCTTTTCAGACATTACAACATTCGAACAATAAGCGCAAAAGTGTATGCGGACTTAAAAATAAAATTATTATAATTAATTTTTGATATAGTCGCAATGAAAATCCGCCAAAATTGTTCAAATTAGGGTTTCTTAGCAAAAAAAAATTGGCAACCGGTGACCCATATGAAAATAATTCAACTTTTCAATTTCTGACCTACAATTCTAATTACATATCCTGCTTATTAATTACAAATATTCGGATTATTCCATGACGAGATGCAACCAACCTTATTATCTTATACCCATACGGAGAAATTAAATTTTGACCATATTTATTAATTCATCAAATTTACAATGGAATTTTCTTCCAAAGTCCAAATCCATTAATCCAATAATAATTAACAGTACCTAGGTACATAAGCCCACTGGATCCCTACACCTATATGTTTTTTTTTGCCGAAACCATTGATAAGATTAGTTTTTGTGTAAATAATAAACGTAAACTTATACATACGTTACACATCCCCAATAATATCCATTACGCCACCATCAATCACCAGCAACAAGTCGAGTGATATCAAAATACCTGCTCTACCTAGTTTGTGTATTTAATAAAAATAATACATAACAAGCATTGTAAACTAATTTCGACAAGCTTCTAAGAACGTTTGTTTTTAATCATCGTAAAATCCTGTATAACCTTATTATATTTTTCCGCACTTTGTTTCAGTTGGAACAGCAATATCAACGCATTGTGTCACTGGAGTCACAACCCATCAAGACTATTGAATCAGTTCAGATAAAAATGTGATGCAGCATGGCGGGCAACAATAACAAGAGTCAATTTAGTTTAGTGGATTTCGCGATTTTGCAGTTTTTCTACGTTTTCCATAGTATTTATGATGCAGCTCTGTCGATATTCAGCTGGTAAGTTATAGTCAACTGCATTTTTACCTAGAGGTTCATATACGAATAAGACAAACTTTTGAACAATTTATTTTTGATATTTATTAACCATAGTCTTTTGATTACTAGACACAAACATAGCGATATAACTTGTTGCCAAAGTACCTACAACGTAACTCTTGTAACCTACCTCTGCCTTCTTAAGAAACGACCTTTTCAGAGAGCGTAATATAGAAAAAGATGGGTAAAAAAGAATTTTTCACGTTTTAGCAACAGTCCATTCTGTTGCCAAATTGCCGAGGCACACGTGAATGTTTTTATATGATAATAGCATTTTTCATGACGTTTTTCATTAAATGAGTTTAATGGCATTTAATTGGCGATATACAGGCGAAATTAGAAATACTTTCTTTCGTCACTAGAGTCAAAATGTAACGCTATACTAAATGAGAAAATTACGATTTCGGTTATGACGTATGACGAAAGGTGTCTATTTTTATATGGTCTTAGTAAAATACTTTTTTCTAGGGGAATTTTGCGTTTTTCGATTCACCTATTTTGGTTATTTCCTTTTCAACTTTACGTTAACAATATAGGTACTAAAAGTCCATAATGATTTTTCTTTATTACAGCTCGGCTAAAATCATTCATATAGGAGCCAAAGATTTCAGCATGGATGAGATTAGATAAACATTTTGAAATTGATTAGTCGTCAAAAAAATATAGTTAAGAACTATACGTAAAAAAATATACGTAAGAGCAAATACGTAAGTACTAGCTCGTCCATTTAAAAAAATGGAACTTTGGTATGCCGCTGATTTATATACGATACCGTAAACAAATTAAATTAATATAGTACAGGTTCTTTATAAAAAAATATAAATGTCGGTGGATGCCACGAGTTTTGAGTGGAACCATTATAGAGGTTTTTGAGCTGAGAAAAAACTACACATAACTGTCAACCACTTTCGTTTTTAACATATTTTCTTAATCTTAAATAAAAACTTTCAAGTAAGTGATTAAAATATAATTAACGACCTTGTACTTTGCTTTCCAGACGAGACTAAAAGGTTTTCATTAGCATATAATAAACGTAATAGTTATTTATGTATTAAGGGCAATAGTAGATTACTATTGCTCTTAGGCAGGGAGTAAAAAAAGTAGGTCACTACGAGTAAAAGTGGGTCTTTTCGTGATGAGCCCAGAGATTGATTGCAACTGGGCGAAGCACAAAAAGACCTTTTACTACGAGTAACATATACTTTTTTTTTTCAAGCATGCAGGAAATAAATCTATTTCAGAGTGATTCAGTTTTGCAATTTTCTCTCATCCTCTTTAAGCGAGTCTAGGTGCTTACCCAATTAGTGGTGTATATTATTTGTAAAATAAATAGAATGTGTTTGAATGGTGGTTTTCAATGTTCAATGGTTTTAGTGGTATTAAATCATAACCAATGGTTATGGTAAACTAAAAATGTGTAGCATTATTATCAATACTAAATTAATAGAAATCACATTGACAGATAAATATAATGACGCGCATGACATTTAACAGACGAACTCAGCATTCAAAAACCTATGCGATTTCGACTAACAACAGTTTCGGGTGGTGCTCTCGAGCGCTCCGAGAGTATTCCTATCCTGTGTTTTTTCAATAAGAATGTAACGATGGCAATACACTCAGATTAAAAATCGTTTATATATGCGCCACCATGACAGTGACTTTTGACTTTACTTTTACTACCTAGGACTTTTTTGCAACTTTTTTGGTCTCAGGATTAGAAACCCCACTTTAGGTGTGCGTAAACATTTTTTTTTTCAAGCGGACTAAAAGTACGTCATTTGTTTTCTCCATACGCACACCTAAAGTGGGCTTTCTAATCCTGAGATCAAAAAAGTAGCAAAAAAGCGCTAGGCAGTAAAAGTAAAGTCAAAAGTCACCGCTACTGTCACTCTGGTGCATGTATAAACGATTTTCATTCACCTAAATTATTTGAACACTAGAGGACACCAGATAGGCCGATCTGAGTGTATTGCCATCTTCACATTCTTATTGAAAAAGGAAAGGATAGGAATCCTCTCAGAGCGCTCGAGAGCACCACCCGAAACCGTTATTAATTGAAATCGCATAGGTTCTCGAATGCTGAGTTCGTCTGTTAAATGTTATGCGCGTCATCATATTTATCCGTCAATGTGACTTTTATTAATTTAGTATTGATAATAATGCTACAAATTGTTAGTTTACCATAATTTACCTAAACCACCTAAACCATTGGGTATGATCTAATACCATTAAAACTATTGAACATTGAAAACAACCGTTTTCACACAACATATTCTATTTATTTTACAAATAATATACACCTCTAATTGGGTAAGTACCTAGATCCCCTTAAAGAAGATGAGATAAAATTGCAAAACTGAATCACTCTGAAATAGACTTATTATTTCCTGCATGCTTGGAAAAAAAAATAGTTTATGTTACTCGGAGTAAAAGGTCTTTTTGTGCTTCGCCCAGTTGCAGGCCTCAGCTTCGCTTCGGCTGTCAATCTCTGGGCTCAACACGAAAATACCCACTTTTACTCCCAGTGACATAATCTACTATTTTTTCAGTTTCATTCTGAGATTTTGTGCGGCAATGTATGTATCATTAACAAGATACAACACTATAACTCATTAGTTATTTTTAACATCTCCTTTTTGAAACCTTCATTTTTATACCTCTTTTCAGCACACGTTGAAAAAATGCGATAGAAATGTCAGAGTCAGATTTCCAACTCCTACTTGATGTCATTAATAAGCGAATGGTTTATAGTATATTACATCTGGAGAGACCCTCCTACTTTACAGTTTGGGCCCGCCTTATTAGCAGTGGGTCACAAAAAAATACGGCGTCACTTCGGGTGAATTGACGTCACCTGACGTCAGATACGACACATAATTCGAAATAAAAATTACTTAATGGGTTCTGTAAAAATGGCGGATTTCTGGTCAAAAAACACGACCAATTACCTATAGGAAAATATCCGCATTTTTTGCTCTCCATATCTTTTAGGTCATTTTATAGAACAATACAGCATTTACTCTAATTTTTTAGCTGCTGTGATTAGACCTGGTCACACAATTGTTAAAATCTAAGAGGTATTTTAAAATAAATTTAGTCTTAGAAATCAAGTCTTAAACAATAAATCAACTAACAAATCATTAAAAGCGTTATCCAATAACTGTAATAGAGAGCAAACTATAGGATTATTTTCGGATGTTTCATCGTAAATTAAGTTTTCCCAATTAAACCTAAATCATCTTGTACTCACTTAGGAATAATAATAATACCTAAACCTACTTATCTTTTCCGTACTAACCTCGCCAATTATATGACATGATTATACATTTGCGATTTTAGCAATTTGATAGGTAGCGTGATACTTCGTGCAATTTTCTTAAAAATCCTTTATTGGCGGACTGGTTTCGACACAAAGGCCATCATCAGCGTCCAAAAATCTATTTATGAGTAAAGTGATGGTTGTATTGTTAGCTGCCAACATAGGTTATGTAAAAAAGATAAGATAAAATTTACTCGTCAAAAGGGAGAAGTGAAAGGTGAGGAGTCATCGCGCCAAGTCACCCCAAGAGCAGCCAACAACAGGCGCGACAATTTAAAATACTGTTAGGTCCCAGGAGGATTTGTAAGTAGTATTTGTGTTGTTTTAAATGTTTGGAAGTGGTCTCCTTGTTGGTGTATGTTGGTTATGTAAACCTTGCTGTTCAGATTTATTGGCGCCATCTGTCGCTCATCGAGTGTAATCAGACCTGGAACCCGTAGGACGAGAATGGATCCAGTTGCAAGTTCAGATGCATAGTCATAGACGTCCTCTGGAAATCATAGTCATGATTCCCAGAATATTCTTTGCTGTCTGGGTAGATGTCCTCGCCCTCTCGACAAACAGACCCAGACCGGCAACCGCAACCACAATGTTGTGTGGTTGTGTTCCTTTATTATTGTTTCCGAGAAATTATCAGAACACTTTCACATTTCTTGGGAAGCTTTAAGGCTATCAAATCTCTCTTTCCGGGCAACCCTCTAACCCCCAGACTCCATAAATTAGACATTCCCATACGACCTGTGGTAAGTTTCTTAAAACACCAGCCAGCTACGTCTCACAGTTCATACTAAATCTTAGAACCTCATTGACTTCCTTTGAACCTAAAAATAGTATAAAGAACTCATTCGATTTTGTGCGCAAAGTGAAATATTTGCCAATACCAACCAATTACTTAATGGTTTTTTTCGATGTAACCAACCTGTTCACAATGATATCCAGATGTAAATCTGTCATAATGGTCAAGGACCTATTGAGCTCCAAAGGGAGGGAATACCCCAACGGGGTAGACATGCTGCCCATACTCAATATTTGCCTGGCCCAAGTTTTTTTCCAGTTCAATGGGCAATTTTTCAAGCAGAGGGATGGCGGAAGTACGTATACATGGACTTTCTTGAAAACAATTTAATACTCACCAACTGACGGAAATTATCCACTGTGGTTCAGGTATGTCGATGACTGGTTTTTGCATCCTTGGCACGAGCCCTGAAGGGGCTGGTTTCTTTAATCCATCCTAGAATTACATTAGAGCTCGAACATGAAAACTCTCTAAACTTCCTGAACTTAACCATCAAAAAGACAGACGCCGGGCTTGAGTTCTCCATCTATCGGAAGTCCACCCAGACAGACAACGCCACCTGCATCTAAGCACCCCACCCAACACAAAATGGCAATTTTCCGCTGCTTCGTTGCTATCTTCACAGACTTCTTAATATCCCCTTGTCTGCTAGTGGTTTCAGAAAGAAAGTGAATACCATCAAACAGATTGCTTCCAATAATGAACGTGACCCCAACATGGTGGACAGGCTTATTTCTAAATGCAGACAGGAAGATCTCTCCAAACAGGATTACGCTGCCGTAATACAGGACGCTGATCCAGGGGGCTTTATTGTGATGCATTTCATCTCCGACAAACTGACGCGGGACATTTCTAAAATATTCAAACGTTGCCTGTCCAATGTGAGAATCTCCCATTCAACAAAGAACTCCCTAAAATCCTACATTGAAAACAGTAAAGATAAACTTACACATTTGTCCAAGATTGGCATCTACAAACTCAATTGCCATGACTGCCTGACATCATCTGTGGGCCGCACATTCCGCTCTTTTAACACATGCATCACAACCCACGTCTTCTTTTGGGAACCACTTAAGGGAGCATAGTCATAGTCACACGTTGATCCCCAAACGGAATCTAGAATGAATATGAACAGACTGGATTTCACCGAGGATCGGGAGATTTACTGAGAATTGAGGAATGCCTTAACATGCAGGTGAGCCTCAACAGTAGGTCTATGTACCCCTGCATAAAAGACTTTTGAATTTAATAAATAACAACAAATTATATTAACCCCTCTCTCACTTTCTCGGGAACAACAATAAAGGAACAAAGAAACGGTGTGGTTGGTTGCCGATCTGGGTCTGTTTGCCGAGAGGGCGAGCACATCTATAATTATGCATCTGAACATCTGAACTTCCAACTGGAGCCATTCTCGTCCTACGGGTTCCGGATCTGATGCTTCGCAGATGGCACTTTAGCTGAACTAATAAATCTGAACAGCAAGGTTTGACTTTCAATTTTTGTTAAAAGGTCACGCACCAACAAGGAGGCCACTTCCAAACATTTAAAAAAAACACACAAATACCACTTACAAATCCTCAAGTATTTTAACAGGTTATAAATTGTCGTGCCTGTTACGTGTGGTCCGTTATTGTCAATTACATGTCCTTTTATTACCATAAGTTTTAAATTGACTGCCTGTTGTTTGCTGCTCCTGGGTGACTTTGCGCGAAGACTCCTCACTCTTCACTTCCTCTCTTTGACGACTCGACGAGTAAATTTTATTTAATCTTTTTTACATAACCTACGTTGGCAACTAACAATACAGCCACAACTTTACTCGTCAATAGATTTTTGGGCGCTGATGATGGCCTTTGTGCCGAAACCGGTCCGCCAATAAACGATTTTTAAAAAAATTGCATGAAGTATACACCTTCTCCCCCTTACCTATTTGTTTGTTATCGTGTACACGGCAGTTGACTTTTGATAAATTTGATGGCATAGGATCTTCTAATTTCTAAAAAACCTATGTAAAACAACCAAGTCGTACTTAAAAAGAAGGCAGAGTGTAGTTTTGTCATCCACCTACATAATTTAAAAAAAGAGTAATCTAAAATCTAACATGCTTTTCAGGCAGTTTTGGCAAAAACCTCCACCTAAAATTGCTCCACCTTCATCCACAAATGAAAAGAGACACTTGATTCAGCTTTATAAGACTGAACCCACGAACCAAGGAGAGAAGCCGGTCTGCTACATGAACGTCATAGAATTTGATAGTTCGTGTTCACCAGAAGAGATACGGAAGCGAAAACTCTCGTACGACATTCAGAGCACTAGACAAAGGGTAGATTACCATCAGCGTCAAAGGGCTAGAAGCGATAACGACTTGCACAGATTCTATCGGAATAATTTGAGGTATTGATGATCTAGAAACATTTACTAGTAACTACACGAAGACTGATCAGTATTCTTTTTTAATATTGTTGTTACAGTAAATAAGGCAGTGGAGGCATATAATTGAATTAAGATGAGGAAATAGAATCTAGGAAGGATCGTTATGTTGTTAATTATATTTATAAACTAGTAGTAAAGCACTAAAATAAGTACTTAGTTTGAAATTTTTTCCACAATTAAGTTCTTTAGTATCAGTTTGTGTATTCGAAATAAACTTTAAAAATGTGATACGACTTCATGAGTGATAAAATACGAGACAATCAAAATGTTATTGATGTTAAAGGCACCTGTAATCAGCCGCCATGATGTGCAGTTAATCTTTAATGATAAAACGTATTTTATTTGTGATAAGCTTAAAAAAGCTAAAACCTTGTAAGTAAATTTAGGTGTAGACAATAACACTATATCGTTAATAAATACCGTTTTGATAAAAATTTTAAGTCGTATTTATATTTTCCTAAAAATTCTTTATTCACAGGCAATTCAACAAGAAAATGTTGATGGGAAATATTTAGTAGCGGGTAACCAAACAAGGATGGCTTTAGGTTGTGTCTCAAAAACCGTAAATGCTAGAAGTTCATTTATAGTTATTTTTTAGTATTATAGTAACAAAAATATTGTTGATAAGGAATGTGACCAAAGAAAATTCTTCCTTGATACCAGTTCTACTACAAAGTTAGACATAACAGACATCACAGGAAAGGCAACCTTGAGGGGAGAGAGGGGCCCTCTTGAACATAATTCGTGTCCAAACCGTCACACTCGTGTGAAAAGTGCAATTTTCGACACTAGTTGTTTCGATACTATTACGTTGTTAATAAAAGTGTCTATTCAAGTACTTGAAATTCCCATTTACCCTGTTCCTATCAATATAAATTTATCTATTTGCGGATACCGTAATGTTGCGTTGACACACATAGAATACCAAGCAGCCCCTGAATGAAATTTTCAACAAAATTGAAAATAAAAGATAACTGAACTTACGTACCTACCTTAATTATATACGTAGCTTAAAATAATCGTATCACAAAACTAAATATATGGCTTCACACGTGATATATTTTGTCTTGTAGAGGTGTGCTGCTTCTAAATTAATGGTGCTACTAAGGTAAGTAGTAACTTCAAATAAGTTCCTTTTTTTTTAAACCAGTTAATTGGTTTTAATAATAAAAGTAATACTTTTAAAAGATTAACGCGGAAAAACCGTTCTTGATTGTAATATTAAAAAAAGCTTGCTCTTAACGGAACGTTTAGAGTGTGTATGGATGATCGTTTGTACCTTTCAAGGCTGACCCGCGCGGTTAAATAAAATTATTTAGAAAGAACGATGCCTGTGAGGACTTTTACAGAAACATATTATGTCTTCATCAATTAAAACAATTCATTTACTTTGCTCTGAACATTTATTCAACACAGTTTATTTACTATGAGAGTTCAAAGATCTGCTCAACAAACCATGGTGCGACTAATTCTGGAGTAATTCCAGACAATTTTTAATACATTTCACAACCTTTAAAAAAATGCCTAATGGGAATGTAAATGGAAAATTAAACTACATTTATCACACCAAAGTTTGTTGTCACGAGATCAAGTCGTCACTGTAAAACGATCACTATGATTACTGAACAAAAACAACGAGTATTGGGGTAGCGCAGTCTTTCACACAAGAAAAAAACGACCATCAAGATTAGAAGAAAATTGCAGACCTATTTATTCCCAAGGCTGCGTCCAAGGAGATCTAAAAGGATGGTACTGGTTATGTTGCTGTTGCTGTAACCGCTTCTGTTCCTCCTAATTAACATCGCGATAAACAAAAAAAAAAGTCAATTTAGTTGCACGACTTACCTCTGCCCTCTTGTTCTGAATGTGATCGTCAAAGCCCGGACTGTACTGGTCATTTTGCTGTTGTTGCTGCTGCTGGAACCGCTTGTGTTCCTCCTTGCAATAACCCAAATCTCATGATAACACAAAGAATCTTCCCCATTTTCCCTACTTACCTCCGCCCTCTTCTTCTGAATGTGCTCATCAAAGCCCGGAGGTGTTCTTCTGACTGGCGATTCGACTGGAGGCTGCCACGGTTCCCAAATCGGATTCGAACCCCATAAGTACGATGAATTGTTAGCCACTTTAGAGGTTGAATTTAGGACCGTGCTGAAGGTGTTCGACCAGTAATCGGTTGTGGCGGGTGTTTGGACCGTGCTAGCGGAGGAGGTATGTGTCGGAAGGGTTCTCCAAGAAGTGTCATCTAAAAGTCCAGTAAAGAAAAAGTATTGTAAAATTTACTAACAATGTCAGAAAAATTTTAGATAAATAATGTTACCTGAAAGCTCATTACTGATAATAGTTATTTACTTTATAAGTCCGTTAATAATTATTTACGTTATAAGTCCGGTAAATATAATTTTACAGTAGGAGTAAAATGTTTATGGACGAGGCGATAGCCTATATTTTTGAGAAATCCGGTCTAGTTTCATTACGGTACTCAATACTGTAATAGTAATTTACGTCACAAGTCCAGTAGGTGACTTATTACAGTACGAGTCTTTTAGGGACGAGGCGACGTCAGGAGCCGAGTCTGGAAAGTTATACGAGTACTGTAACAACACGTAATGACGTGTATCGTACAATATTTTATTTCATACTCTTTTTAAGATTTAGAAATTTAAAAAAAACGAAAATTTATGCTTTTCTAAATCATAAAAACAATATGAAATAAAATATTGTACGATACACGTCCATTAGGTGTTGTTACAGTACTCGTATAACTTTCCAGACTCGGCTCCTGACGTCGCCTCGCCCGTAAAAACCTCGTACTGTAACAAGTCACCTACTGGACTTGTGAAATAAATTACTATTAAGGTATCCAGTCCTGTAAAAAGCTAGTTACTGGACTAAAATCAAGAACGTAAAAGTGTGCCAAGTGATACAGTACAAAGTAAAAAAAATTATAAAACTATCTCCACACTTGCTATGGGAAAACATAACTTTCTGCACGCGCGCATATCAATCAAATCTCTCATTTTGAAAAATGTTTGGCTAAAAAAAAATTTTTCCTACCTTTTGGCTCAATACTGCCAAACAATCCACTATTATCGCGACCGCCTGTAAGGTCCCGAAAAACTTGATGCCTCTGCCACGGATCTAACGATGCAGCTTCCGAGGTATCACCGACAGACGCAGATTCACTGTAGATGGTGTTCCCGTTCGGCAAGTACCCACTGTTCGCCACCGCCGCGATTATGCTTTTATCGTTCATTGGATGGAATTGCGACGCATAGCTTCCAGCCTCTGGATTGAAGAGATCCGGACTAAGACTGTCTGGCGTTCCTAATCTAAAAAGTTGCGTTTTTCAGAGCTTGGCTGAGTTAAAGTCCAAGTTTATCCAAATAGTGTTACACTGGATAATCTTGGTCAATGATCAGAACTGCAGCTTAAAGGGTGGCTGTCCACCATGTTTCAAAACAACAATTAACCAAATGGCTGGTTAAAACCTGTTTCTCAATTTCTATGATCATAAAAGTCCTTTTCGGAAATTGCAATCCAAATCGGGTTGATTATTACTATAAGCTTAGTTTCAATCAACCTGTTTGGCTCTCCTGTCATCAGTCATCAATCTGGTTGAATAAAAATCAGCTGTAGAGATCAATCTGATCCAGGTTTACCATTTCCAAAAAGTACTACTGTGTCTATACTAATAGGAATGTGAATGATAAAATTTTAGTCACACACTTTGTCACAATAGGACGTTTCGGAAGTACTGATCCTGGATCAGACTCATCCTTACAGGTGATTTTCAGGAAACCAGATTGATAACAGTTTGAATCTGATTTCCACTCAATATGATTGGTAGAAACTCAGCTGATAGTTATCAACCTGATCCGAATTTCGGTTTTTGAAAAGGGCTTGTGTCTCCTATTGGTGTATGAGAAATTGAGATATGAGTTCAATGGTATAACATGTGTTTAATGTGTTCTATAAGACTTTTAATAAGCCAATCATATTTTGTTAATTTATTTTGACTTTTTTATTAAGTTTTGGGAAGTCATATTGCACCATGCACTTATCTACTGTTTAACAATAAATTGATCTTAGTTATTAAAAATATTTTATAAATGTGTAAAAATTGAAGTTAAATAAATATTTGATGTATATAATTGACAATTCAAATAAAAAAAATAAATAAAATTAATGAAGAATTTTATGTAAAATACTTTCTCCAAGTCCTAGCAAAATCCAGTAGCTTAATTGAAGTGTCCTAGTGATCTGCCACCTTCAAAGAAAATTGGACCAATCAGTCGGAGAGCTGTGATTCCTGTTCAAACTCCAATTTTTTCAGGGTGTGGTCCTTTTTCAACTATTTGATGGGGGTTTTCACTACTCCTCATATTTTTGTTCTCATATTTTGCGAGTTCACATAACCACTTAACTCAAACCATGCCTCATCCCTAAATATGGATTATCAATTGCAAAATTGCATGGGTGGCACCTACAGAAGGCCCTATTTGATGGTGTAACTGTTGAATAGAAGTACTAGATGCATCTCGCATTATTTCTTGTGCATGTGCAACCACTTCATCGGTATGTTTCTTGTGAGATCCACTGCCTGCTCTTTGTAAACTACCTGGTTCTGTAAGCAATTCTAGAAGATGCTCCAAAGTTCCCTTGAACTGCAAATAGACCACAGCAATGAAAATTCGGACTGGAAATCCTCCATGCAGTTTCGAAGGGAATAAACTAATTCGCCATCCAATTTGATTCCAGTTCGATAGTAGCTCTTTAGCATTAACAGTTTATGTGCTAAGGCGAAAGCCATGTTGTCCAAACTCAAAACAGATTTTATTGTAATAACAATTACTGTTTTTAGCAAAAATTTTCTTGGTAAAACAAGACAACTACAACAAAAATGTGGGAAACGCGAAAGTTTTCCAACAAGGATAAAGACAAGACACCGCTAATAACTGAAAGCTGATTGGACAGTGGCAATGACAAATCTATTTTGATGGCGAGTCAAGTTACGACGTACTTTTATAACTCTCTTTCTGTCAAAAAATCGTAGCTTGCTAGATGAAGTTTTCTAATGAACACCCCGTATACCTTTTTAGATAAAAATACGCACATAATTTAAAAATTAGTGCTATTAAGATAGCACAAAAAATACTATAAGCATTTCGAACACTAAGGAGTATACCAATCCCCTCCAATATTGGCGACTTCACTCCGCTCAGTCGCAAAACATTGTCGTCGATCGGTAAATTCTCTTTACCCTTCTTAAGACACTGTAACGTCGAGAAAAAGATTTAATTTACTCAGTGTCAAACGGATGGGAGAAATTAAGGTGAAACTACATGAAACCATCATAACAACTTGGGAGAAAATATTATTGGCATTTCCAATCACCTAATTTACTGCTTAAAATTCTGTCAATCACATTTTTGATAAATTAGTTTATGGATAACTTGTATGTTGCGTATTTGGCAGAATCCTTGCTTTAAAAAAAAGTTTTTATAATAACCAATAATATCAACACTATTCAAAAATTATACAGGGGCAAACTGTCTGATTTCCATGGCCGCCTGTGCCAAAAAACTTAATGAAAAGCCTTATATATTGCGCGGTTCTAATATTTTAGATTATAATGCAGCGGATATGGAAGTAAGTATGAATTTAACCTAAACTAATGTACCCGAATCAACCTAGGCTAATCTGAACTAAATTAAACTAACCTAAACCAACCTAAACTATCTAGATTAACCTCAACTAATTTAATCTAACCTGATCTTTACTTGTACTAACCTATACCAAAGTGTGCAAAATAATAAATAACATATTGTATTTCGTGCATTATGTGATATTGTCTATACTCTGTTCAGCGAGGGTTCAATATGACGTCACATTCATCATCTCATTTCATTAAAAAAAGATCGCAAAAAAACAGGCGAATTATTAGTTCTTATTAATAGCGAAACCACCAGCTAAAGTCAGTTTGACGCTTAATGTCAAAATGTCGTCAAAATTTAGAAATCCGAGTCCAGCTTTTGTAGAACTAAATATAGAAACGAAAGAACCACTTTTAAGGGATCATGTAGGAAAAGTCACTGTGTGAAGAAAAACCGGAGAAAATTTCCAAGATAGTCGAGAAACAAGGAGTTACAATTGATGAAGCGGCGGAAGAAATTCCATCAACATACGTCCCGACGGAACTATGAATTGTTGAAAAGAAGCCCCTGTTCCTGAACAACTACCTACTGGTTTACAAAAATATCTTCCCCTGGTGTCATCATTAATCAAAATTAGCAGGTAACTGAATCAACTAAAGAAAAAATGTGGAAGAACGGTGCTGCGACACAGATAAAAGCAAAACTAAGTGTCTTAAAAAAATTGCCCACACTTAGTTAGATTATGTACTCAATTTAAGTTATTTATGTTGCATGTTTTATTATCACATGTTGCATTAATTAAATTGTAAGAAAAATTTCAAGAATTGAATATACAATAAACGCCTAACAGTTTTTTTTTATCAAATGAATGAATTCATGCGGACACGTATTGAACTATTCCGCAGAAAAGGGTGCATTCGAACGAAAAAATATGTTTGGCGACCCGACGACAAGTGTTTTTGCTTATTGGTTCTACAACGCAAGTTATGAGCACTACTAGGTATAGTAAGCACACAAAAATACTCGAATATCTTGGGCCAATTTTGTCCATATCTTATGATCTACATCCATGGCCGGGTGAATCATAGCAGGTGCCTATGGTAAAGCTGCTGCGGATATTCCTTCTGAATTAATACCCGAAATGCGATAACTTTGGAATGTTTGCACAAAAGGCTAAACTGTTACCTACCCCGTGTCAACTTGACATTTTGTTTAACTGACATTTTATCAGCGACAGACGTGTTTTTTTGTATGACGTCACAATTTATGACGTTATATTGAACCCTCGCTGAACAGAGTATATGTACGTGAGGAAAAATTCAAACACTTGAAGAAACGGTAAGTAAACGTCTTAATTCGTGTGTCTTTACATGAGCTCCTCATTGTGTTAAAATAGTAAGTCAAATAATAAATTCAAGAATAGTTTTCTAAAGTACTCGAAAATGACGGTAATATTATCAACATTTGAGGATTTCCAGAAATCAACATTTGTTGGGAGTCATTTTTCCTGATATATTACAGGATAAACTCTAATTATATCTAAAAAGGCTCCAAGATTGCTTACAAAAAAACGTTAAAAAAGATGACTACGCCAATGGAATAAGAAAGCAAGTGTTTTGTATACCAGCAGCACCCCCACTCCTGTTAGTTCATTCATAATTTTGCAATTAATGTTGACATAGTATTTTTGTGAATGACTTGTTTTGCCTCCGTAGTGTCGATATCTTTGGTAAGATTGCTCTTAATTTTTTTACAAAAAAAAAACATTTCTACTCTTCTTCAACCTAAGTGATTAAATCCACTGAGCCCCTTCGATATTGAGGAACAATCTAATATTACTTAGGTCCCATCGACAGTAACGCAACGCCTACTTGAATAGGTACATTTGACCCACTCTAACAAAGCAATGATATACAGGGTCATTGTTATTTTAACCCCATAAAAAGATCTATTTTTTTAGGAAATTTGTCGGAGCTGTTTGTAACTTTACGAGCCACTACGGTGAGCGACGGACCGCACAAAATACACAGCGCCCGCTGCTGGTCGTTTCCGCTATGGAAACGGAAAAATGTAAATAAAAAGTTCGATTTTCGATTCATTTGAGCGAAATATTTAGTTATTTACATAACAAGCTAAGAAAGAAAGCTAGGAACGTGAAATGTTGCATGAGGCAAGTGTGTTAGGACACTTTCCTGCAAATTGTGTACACTATTTTTCACACGATCATAAGCCATTAACAAAAAAAATAAAATAAAAAAAGTTGCCGGAACTTATGTTTTATGAACATTTTAGCCTCACCAGAGAAGTCCTAACTGTTTTAGATAGCGCACGATCGTGCGGTAACACCCCCTAAAGCACGACTGTGTTTAACATAAGTTTTCAAGACTACTATCTCCGAATGTTATGTTTGCTTTCGAAAAAAGTCGCGGGAAATAATAATAACAAACTGGGAAAAAAAACATTAAAAACCTACGAATTTCACCCAACGAACGAATAACTTTAACACTAACCGTTTTGACCCAATTGGACCCAGATCGATCGGTTTGTAAGGCTCCACGTACATTGTCGGTTTACCGCTACTTCTATTGTGCTGCTTGAACGGACTGGAACTGGTTTCCTGTTGCTTGAAAACGGACTGATCTTCTTCAGCTTGAACCGGCAGAGAATCCGGGGCACAAGTTGGAGGCGGAGACGCTTCGTTTGACATCACAGAAGGGTCGCTCCGGGCCACTACGTCACTGAACCGAGCTCTATTTTCGCACCAACTAACAGATGCACCAGAACTAGTCGGTAGAGATACGTAAAACCCAGTGGGGTTTTTACTGGTGTCTCTTTCGTTCATGATGTCGGTGAATTCGGTGTGCTGAAGCTTGCGCTCCGAATGAACTTTATGCCGGAATCCAGATTTATCCTTGCGATCTTTGAACTTGCCGTCCCGTCTCCGTTTCTCCCTGCAATAAGTGAGATTCGATTAATAAACGTAAAAAATAATCTAGACAACAAGAGACCCCACGTATTATCTTAAAAATGTTCACACATAAATATGGCAGAAATCTGAAGATGTTGTTTATTACACATTATTTAATGTTAAGCAATTGAAATGTGAATCAACAATTTTGGGTTGCTACTAAAGAATCCACTTACATAAAAGGTAAACCTGAAGGCCGATGGGAAACGTAATTTACTACTTTTTTGCCTCTAGAGTATAACATTTAAACTAAGACAGGTAATAAAAGTGCCGCCTTAACCTTGCTAAAAACGAACAGTAAGTATTACAACATCCGAGTTTCAGGCTACACTCTTTCACTTTAGGTGGTCATGGTAGAAAGGCTCAATACGTCCATTGGCCACTCCTACGAGGAGTCTTGCTCACTCAGGAAACAGGGTACTCGTCTGTTCCATGGTGGAATGGCACGCTGGACCGTCTTAAGCTAGACGCCAGAAGGACCTTCCACCCAGCTTCCAAAGAGGTGCGCAAGAGTGGGATGGATACAACGAATACCGCAGAGAGTTCAAAAAAAGTGTTACAGTGAAGTAAAACAGCGAGATAGCGGAAATTCTGCGGAAATGGACTTCCACCGGAATCAGCTAGGCACTTGCCAAACTGCTGAGCGCAGTAAGAGGAAATCAACTAGGTACAATGAAGAAACAGGACGGTACATGGACAGGAGACCAGGGGGAAAACCTAAAGATTGTCCTGGATACCCACTTCCCCGGAGAAAATGGCGAGGCCGCTCCTCCAAAGCGAGGTCCGGTCCAGGAGGATTGGACACTTGGAAGTAGTGACCTACGAAGTCATTAGAAGAGAGGTGGCCGAGTTCAGTCCATTTAAGGCTGCAAGACCAGACGTTGTAATCCCAGCAATGCTGCAAGAGAGACTGGACAATGTGCTCCAGTCGCTGAGCAGATTGTTCACGGCGAGCGTGGCTCTGGGATATGTCCCTCGACGTGGAGAAACGCGAACGCGGTCTTCATACCGAAAGCTAGGAAAAAAAGATCAACATGCCTACAGCAAGGGAAAGTCGACCGATCCGGCTCTCCACTCTGTAGTCCATAAAATAAAGAGGGCATACTCGAATAAGGAAGTGCTGTTGGCACTCTTTTTCGACATTGAGGGAATATTCGACAAAGCCAGAAAAAAACAACATCTGCGAGGCCTTTAGGGCCGAGGGGTTCAGTGCGCAAGCGTATGCGGACGAAGGACTGGTCATGATACCAAGAAAGTTCGTTGGCAGCGTTTATGATCGAATGCAAAGATCATGTAGAATAATAGAACAATGGCTTACCGAGACGGGACTGTCTGTCAACCCTGGCAAGACAGAGCTTGTGCTCTACACCAAAAGAAGGAAAAGAACAGAATTCCGCTCACCCAAGCTGTACGGTGAACCTCTGCTACTAAAGCCTGAAACTAAGTACCTGGGGATGATCATCGACAGCGGGCTGACCTGGAAAAGTCACGTGGAAAAGGCATGCAATAAGGCAACAGCACTGACATGGCAACTATGCAGGGCAATGGGCAGGAAGTGGGGTCTAAAGCCACACGTCCTGCACTGGCTTTGCACTGCGGTAATCAGACCGAGGATAACGTATAGGGCCGTGGTCTGGTGGCCTCTGGAGCTAAGGTTGATCAGACCGCAGAGAACGGTCTGCCTAGCCATAACAGGTGCATTAAGAACAAGAGGAGTGTGCCACAGGTAGGCGCGAATAAGATACTTGAAGCCGCTTTTCTTCATCGAGAGGAGCTTCCGAACTGCCGAACTCTGAAATGGGACGGGATACTCTCTTTCATTACAGGGACGGGTCGACTCGTGAAGGGAATGAGGGCCCTGGTGGAGTAGGGATGGGTGGACCGGGGGACTGTGAAAAGGGCCTTAAGGCCTAGTTGCAAGGCTTCGGCCCCCCCCCATTATTTACTACTACTACACTACCCCCATTATTTACTACACTCTTTCACGAATTGACAAAAATTATTTAGAAGTGAAAGTAGAATCGATATTTTAAAGAAAAATTAGGCGTTCGAATTAAAAAAAAAAGCATTTTCTGAAGTAAGTCAAAAACACGATGGTTAATTGTCTGGTTAATTAAAATCTATACTATTTTAATGGTCTAAAAAAACTAAATGTTTGTTAATTTGGTTAAAGTTCTGTCTTCCATAATAAAAAAGTTATTAATAATGTGCACTTATTTTAAATACCCTTTATTAAGAAACCCCAGATAAGAAGAATATTAATGTCGGCTTGTGAATCACGTACAGGATGTCCCAAAAAGCGAGGTAAGCGAATGTTGTGAGATAAGAAACTATTCATCGTAGGACTTGGAAACATCGTAGGAAATTTGTTTAATCTTCTGGAGCCTGCCGTTAAGGGGCATTTCGCTACCACTTTATAATAAATCTCATATAACTGTGAAATTTGCCTGTGAAAGGTATATCAAAATTACTATAAATATAATCTATTATTCCTTACCAACAATAAATCTCATATAACTGTGAAATTTGCCTGTGAAAGGTATATCAAAATTACTATAAATATAATCTATTATTCCTTACCAACAACTTTTAACTTTAACTTTTTTCTCTATCTTTTCAAATAAGTGGTGAAGGTGGGCTAAACTGTACTCGAATAAAAATCGATATCTCGAGAACCCGGAATAGCAAAAAAGTTCATATTTGTTTCATTTTAATAAGCAAATTTCGCTCTGCTACGTACCGCCGAAAAAAAAAACAATTTTGTTTTGAAACTTGACAGTAGCTAGCGATTTTTTCAAAGTTCTCGTCTTTTCTCGAGTTATCTCGAAAAAAGTATATACAATAGTATAGCTCTGGATACACTATTCTGTAGAAAATTTGATGACCTGCAGTGGTGTAAAAACTGCAGGATTTCTTGTATAATTTATTTATTTCTTGTATAATCAAAAATATTAATTATTCCTATATCTCTGTGCATGCCCCTCGTTTAGAAATGTATAATTTATTTAAATCTTGTATAATCCAAAATATTAATTAATCCTAAATCCCTGTGCATGTCCCTCATTTAAAAATGTGGCTTCATCTGCCAGTAATTTTATCAGTAGGGGTATAGTCTAAAAATGAATTTTGATCAAGTATGTCGTTATACAATCTAAAGTGTTTTCCGAGCTTAATGTAAAACAATGATAAGTTTGTCATTGTCTTACATTTTTAGTTATTGTTATTTCGCCTAATATCTTTTGAAATCCTGTGAACTGTGGATTTTGTCAAACCTAACTCCAAGCACAAGATTCTGATGCTAACTTGAGGATTAAATTCCATGTACCCCAAAACATTAACTATACTTTCATCAGTTTTGCCGGAGCCATATCTGCGGTATCTTGGTCGTCTGATGCTTCTGGTGTTGTAAAGTCGTTGAAAAACTTGAGTAAAAACTCTTTTTTCATAATGGTGGCGATTGAGATATCGCATTCGGTACACTCTTTCAGCGATTGCGGCATTTTAAAAACGTTCGAACTTATTCAACAATCATATTAGCAGCTCCGATACTTGACTTTGATTCGATTATTGATTTCTGAACACCGTGAAGATTAGAGTGAGTCCGAAAATGAACAGCAATGAACAGTTTCAAAGTCAAATAATTCCCTAACAAAATAACTCATCCTGACTTTTCTTGTCATGTCGTACTGTGGTTACAAGAGTCATTTTCGTGTCACAGCAGTTTTGGATGAAGAAACAGGTGACACAAATTCTCAAGATTCTAAAAAAATCTGATTGGTTGAAAATCCGCTGTCCTGCCATTTTTATGTTAACCAGGACCAGAAGCGGTGTGAAACAAAAATGACTCTGCAGTCATTGTAGTCAGTAATATGTTGCAGAATCGTCGAAAACACGCCATTCAACTACTCTTGCAATTACTACTCTATTTAGGAAAACCTCACTTTATTTAACCGGTAATGTGTAAGGTTTGCGACCCTCATAATTTTTCCAGATTTTCATTAATATTTCTGGTTATAGAAGATAGAAACAGTCCTGCAGTTTTCACACTACTATAGAATATCAAATTTTCTACATAACAGTGTTATCTAGAGCTATACTTTTGTATTTAATTTTTTCGAGATAACTCAAAAGAAAGCAAGAAGTTTGAAAAAAACGCTAATTACCATGGTAACTGAAAACAAAGTGGATCTTTTTGCAGTACATATAGTTGTGTAAACTTGCTCTTTACAATGACACAAAGGTGAGTACTCTACTATTCCTGGTTCTTGAGATATTCAATTTTTATTCGAGCCAAGTTTAACCCACCTTCATCACGTTATTTCAAATGATAGGGAAAAAGGTAAAGAGCAAAGTTGTTCGTAGGGAGTGGGAGACTATAATAATGGTATTTTTTATATATCTTTCAAATGCATATTTTGGAGTTATATGAAATTTGTTACAATAGTGGTAGTAAAACGCCTCTAGCGGCAGACTTAGAGAGATAAAACAAATTTCCAGCAACTTCTCTTGGCCTCATTTACTGTCAATTTTTTTCTTTCGAAGTCCTACGATGAATAGTTTCGAAGAAACATCCGCATACCTCGCTTATTGAGACACACTGTTTAAGTTTAAAATTTGGTCCAGTGAGAGCGGAGTAGTGTGTTGGGCCGCGCAAGTGTGAGCCACCAATTCAAACGATAGGAAGGTGAGAGCGAGCACGAGACAGGAACAGGTTGGAGGTGTTCGAGAGCTTCCGTTTCCTCTTGGAAGTCATGTTTTCTCGTGATTTTCTTTTGTCTTGTTTATTGTTAATTCTGTTTTTGAACAAGAACCTTTTTGAAAGAAAAACTCGTATTTTTTGTCAATAAGTAACTGAACTTGAGTTGTATTTGACTGGTCCTTCGTAGCGAACCTTCTGAGAACTACACGAATTGCACGTCCACGTAACACACCCTGTGCACGCAAAGTTCCACTAATTTAACCCTAAATATTTTTAAATGCAATATGCGATTAGGAAAAAGGTTTAACTTACCGAACTGTATCTATTTGTCCAAACAATGATGATTTCGGTTCATCGCTTTTGTCGACCAACACCTTCCTCTCCTTATCTTGCTCCGCAGTGGGCGAAGGCGTTTTCGTAATTTTACCCCTTAGCTTGCTATTCACAAAACTGACGTGCTTAACTTTGGTCTCCGGAGCGTCTTTGTGATTGGCCGCAACATCGCTGGCTGACGTTTGAGACGAGACGTTCACAGTTCTTTGCTTCAACGGCCACATCGACAGCCTTTGGTTTTCTTTATCATCGCAAATGGCACTGCTATTGCTGCTCTCGGTCGTCGTCGAAGACGATTCTTCCTCGGCTCCGCCCGAAATCTTGAGCTGTTTTTTTGGAACGACGTTCTTCTTCGCCTCTACCACTGTTTCTTTTTGATGCGCGTGCTTATCTTTTCGCCCTTTGTCTTCCAAAAGCTTTTGTTCTTTTTCCGTTTTACGTTCTCTGGATTTTAAGCGGTGCCGCTCGAAAAGAATGTCTTTTTTCTTGGGCCTTTCCCGCAGCTTTTCGCGCTCCAAATCCTCTTCTACACTGTTTTCTTGTTCGTTGAGGCTATTTCTTTGGATCAGTTTCCGTTTCGCTCTTCCAGTCGTGGGGATAATGGCAGGTTCCGAGGATTTAGTGTCTTCTTCCAGTTTGGGAGGCGGGGTCGACTCGGTTTTTATCTATATTATAAAATGAATAATATACATATTTGGTTTGTGTTGAAGGTTTCATCAAACTGACCAAGAACGTATTCAAAACTGTCGACATTTCATAGTACAATAATATATCACCTAATTCTATGCGACCTATTTGAGTTTTAAATTGCCTTGTCTTCATTTTTATCCGTTGTCCTTGTCTTTGTTTTTATCTCTTGTTTGCTTTAATAGTTTTAAATAATAATTTTAATTTTAAAATATTCTGTATGTGGCAAAGAGTTTAGGAGCTATGACCAGCGGTTTTCAACTATGAACGTATGGAAGGACATATAGACTCTGAATAATAATACAGGGTGTCTGTAAGCAGGTAAAAGGGTACGGCGACCTTTTACCTGCTTACAGACACCCTATATTATTATTCAGAGTTTACATGTCCTTCCATACGTTCATAGTTGAAAACCGCTGGTCATAGTGTAGTGTTTTCTTTTTCACAAAGAAAACCTACTGGCTTCCCTTTCAAACTTTCATAAATAATTATTATACAATATTTTTTGGCCCCACGTTGGGCGCCAAATATATATGTGACGTATTTTAAAAAAGGTATAAGTTAGCAAAGCCACATACTATGCGAACGGCAGCTTTGGGTAGGTGGAGAGCTAGGTCGTGGTTCAAAATTACATAAAAAGGAGTTGAAGCCTAGTATAGCTATATAAGCTAGACCCGTTAAATGGGCGCCACTCAATTTAACTTACAGGTTGTAGCTATAATATTAAAATTGAGAAAATTATCATAGCAATTATTGATGTTCATATTGTTTAGGTGATCAAACCAAAGTAAAACCAACAGGAATTATTAAAATTAGGCACATTTATTTATTATGGTGTTAGTTCTTACCTAAGGTTAGTGCAGGTACACTTGGTATTTAAATCTACTCCTACCGGTTGAAATACCTGGCCAGTTTGTAGGGCTTTCTTAGTAGTTGAGGTAGAGGATCAGTGCATCAGGTGTGGTAAGGCTGGACGGTTTAAAACCTAGGAGTCATCACCGTCACTAACGGCTCCATTCTTGGCAAAGGGGCTCCAAAACCCAGACGGTTTAAAACCTAGGAGCCATCACCGTCACTAACGGCTCCATTATCGGCAAAGGGGGCTCCATAATCAGCACACGTGCAGGATGAAACGTTGCACGTGCAAGATCCAAAAAAAGGAAGTATTGAACTTTATCACTCAAACATTGGACCCCAAAATAAGAGAACTTTACTAGAATAGCCACATGGCTAGGCTGTAGCCGTTTAGGGACAGGCTGACGTCCGATGTGCCCTGGACAGTGGTCAAGATGGAAAAGGGACTATCAAACGTTTTACCTTTACCACCTGGGCTCTGAATTGGTCAAAAAAAAACGGAAATTATAGTGTCAAAAAGGGGAAATAAAAAGAAGGAGAAAATGAACCGCGAAATATGAAAATCTTGCCATTGTTAAATAACAGATAAATTTAGGGAAGTATTAGAAGAGCACATGAAGAAAATAAGGGAATTTAAGTAAAAATATTGGTGAAATTTGGCAATGCTGCACAGATAGCAAAATAATTATTCAACCTATTGACACATGTCAATGTCCTAAAGAAGTCACCTGTCAACGGATTTCTAACCCTAGAACTCGAAGTAGAATGGATCGCAAAGAAACGATAATCAAGGTGAACAAACATGGCGGCCAAGGTAGTCATATTTCTTTGGAAATAAAATGGTATTTTACAGTTATTTATGAAAGTTTGAAAGGGAAGCCAGTAGGTTTTCTTTGTGAAAAAGAAAACGCTACAATAGCTCCTAAACTCTGGGCCACATACAGAATATTTTAAAGTTAAAATTATTTTCTAGTTCAAAAGAAATCGATTTGATCAAACTTTTATTAAGAAAAAGTTCTGGTTCCGTTACTATTGATGGTCAACGTTCTTGGAAAAAAATGTGTTTTTTGTAATATCTAGAGCATGTTACGATGGATCTTAATGAAATTTACTAGGAATCCTTCCCATTGAATGTGTAACATTGTTAAATGGCAAAGATACAGAAATTTTTTTTTGCGCAAAAAACTATAAATGCTACAAGTTTTTGCCAAGAGCAATAAAATTTCGGAAAAGATCAAGGTATCAGATTTTAAAAAATTAGTCTAAATAAAACTCTGTCTAATAAAACTGTCTAATAAAAACTGAAGAACTTACCACTTGACCAAGGCAGATGGACATCGATTCTCTACCAAAGCACAAATCTTACTTAGAAACCAGTCCTCAGTACCTATCAATAGATCCGTAACTTTGCCTTCAATAGCAACGCAACCAGAAACTTTTTCCTAATGACACCCTGTAAAATTGTCTATGAAATTTTGCGTCATGCTAAGTCTTGTCACTTCTATTCTAAAGGGGAATAATAAATAAATCTTATATGTTTTTATATAAAGCCAATTCACCAATTTAAAGGAAAAATTTTTGAAACTGCTGTTGAGTTTGAAACCATTTTGTCATGTAAATATCAGGTATAATAAAAGTGAAGATAAATGGATATAAAATTTCCAGGAACATAAAACGTTGATCGACTACGTTAACTTGTGGCTATATGATTTAGTGACACTATTCAAATTCAGTTTAAATTTCAGTTTGACTTTAAACTTCAGAACTAAAAAAAAATACGTTTTACAACCTATCGTAAACTCCAAACTGAAGCTTAGCCGATACCCGCACTTCAAGTGTGGTTTAAATAATAGTCCGAAGTTTATGATCCAAACAATAAGACTTGGCTGTCATCGTCAGTCAAAATAAAAAAAATATATATAAAAATGATAGATGCTATTCTAGTCATATATAATAAAATTTTTGACGAAGATAGTAAGGATAAGCAAGAAACTATCGATACAATCGAAATGCTTCTTCGTCAAAATGTCCCGTCTGGTCTCAGTCTATTTCTGTTTCATGACATGACAGTTTCTCATGTATATCTTATAGAAATGTGCGATCTTTTTACCATGAGTGTTTATTATAGCATTATAAGAGAATTTGATAGCAGAAGACATATTTTTGAACAATTACATTTTTGATCATAGGTAAAATAAATCTTACAGCACTCATTGTGGAAAAGTGCCCCTACACACAACCAAATGAGTGCGGTAAAATGCACATTACGACACATAATTTTGAAAAATAATATACATAATAATTAACACTTTCTATTCTATCCACAAAATCAACAATTAAAATTTACTGTCATTTTAGTAAGAAATCTCTCTTCCCACAAATAATATTATTTTTTTAATTAAATTAATTAACCGTGTCTTTAAACTACTTTTCTCACTATTATCAGTGAGAAAGTTAGAAAAATGCAGTGAAGATATAAATACTTACGTTCTCTTTAAGCGATGACTGGATCTCCTCTCGGACCTGCTTGCCGATCTTTCTCAAATCTAAAACTGGCATAATCGAAGGACTACTGGAGGTGGTGTAAACTTCCACCGCTTTCGCTTTGATCGAATTGGCATCCATTACAGCAACGGCAAAGACCACTAACAGCATAAAAGTAAGGAAAACATTTACGACGTAACTCATGAAAATCTCCCAAGACGGCCTCGGCAGCAAAACACCGCAATGTCTGCAGTAATTACGAGATATCGTCGCTTTCAGTGAATAGTTCACGTAACTGTTCAGACTGGTGCCTATTATCAGCACTCTGGATACTTCTTGTAGGGTCAAATCCGGCGTAAAAGCCAAATCGATCCTTCGAGATGAATTTGGAGACAGCATGAATGGTTCGCAATTCAGAACCTGTCAAAAAAATCGGTTACAAAAACATTTTTTAAATCTAGTAAGCTTATACCTTAAAGCCGAAACCCTCACATTGATAACCGTTGATAGAAAAACTGGTAACTTGAACAGGAATTTCTCCCAAATTTTTAGCCAGAAAGCTTTCTTTTACAGTTAAATTGGGCAGGTAGGGGTTTTGGTTTAGCTCATGATTGCAAGCGCGCATGTGCTTCTCCGTCAACTCAAAGTGAAGAGGCTTTAAGTCGCCCGGCTGAAGAGTTGCAAACTCGAAGCGAGGTATCGTGCCCTTTCCATTTAATCTTACTATTTCTAAGATAGTCAGATTATTGCGGATCAACAGCAAACCGGAATACGGTCGAGGTTCCTCGGCAGTAAACTCTAAAATCCTCATATATAAACTTTGCAGTGCCCTATTAAAAATTAATTGAAGTACCCAAAGTAACCCTTTTGGATTGACCGGGAAGTAGGATAAAAGGGAGCGAATATTTGTACACGTTCACCCTCAAGGCATCAGAAAAATACTTTTGCTGACTGTCCATTGCACGTTTATCGAATGCAAACCAACTGGAACTGGTGTACTTGACGTTTGATAACGGTACAAAGCTAGCGGGTAACCCATCGTACAGCATTTCCGCGTGAGGGTAGTCGTTCTCGAATAAAAGTTGAACAACCAGGCTATGGTTGGCCGGATTATGAAGAGTCAGTGTTCTATACGATGAATTGCGGACCTAAAAAGATAGAGATAAACGTAATACCGATAAAACGGTAAAAAAGGGGTAGCAAGGAAACTTCGCCCCTTAAGTGTAGCCAAAACGTGAGCAGTTCTAGGTCAATGAAAATTAAAACTTATAGACCAATATAACATTACATCCAAACAATAGACAAAACAGGCGAGCCAATTTAAAAGCTTGCTCAAACTTAAAATTGATTGCAGTAGGTAGAAAGCCCTTTTTTAATGCATTTGTATACAGTTGTATTGTTGTATATTGTTTCACAATTGTTTCCAAAAAAATCAGTAGGAGCTTCTTTGCTTAAAAAGAAGAAAAAAAGTTCCTATGAACACCTGTCCGGAAATGTTTCGTTTCAAAGATCGGGTGTTAAAGTTAAAGATTACATTTTTACGTCACAGATGACTCTTTTAAATGACAAAGGCGATCAATTATATAAAAAAAATTGTAGAGTTTTACTAATTAAGTCCGTACTCTTAGTTCGTATCTAACTACAAGATTCCTGAAAGTATCGTGTTCGACACGATTGTATAGACAGACTTCAATCAGAGCCTTATGAAAGATTTTGCCAAACTATACAAAATAAATTACAGAAATATATAAATTACAGAAATATAATATATATTTAGAAACTATTGGCCGTTCACAATGTGCTTTCAAATTGCAATTTTTTTCCAGTGGCGTAGTCGTTAGAGGCAAAACAATCCCAGGCGTCCCCAAAATCTCCGCCACTGGCACATAAAAAAGCGCGCTCTAACACTCATAAAGTACGTCCAAGTAATAGTAAAACGTGTACAAAAATTCAGTTGTCTATCTCAACTAGTCGCTGAAATATAAACAAAAAACTTATAAACGAAATATTTCTTTAACACCCTGTATCTCGAAAACGGTGCGTTTGCGGTTAGGGGTTGATAAGCAAAATGTGTATGACTTGGCGTCCTCTATAACCCCCTTAAATTTGTCAGTACCTTTCTGAAACACCCTGTATATGTCCCCAAATTTACCATTTACTGCAACTTTGAAATTGTAAAAATAATATTCTGAAGGAACTTAGTATTTTGGATATTGGACTAAATTCATTGTCTACAGTAGAGAAAAAATTGGGTCATCAATATACGAAAAACTACAGATTGCAAACGCAATGTGAAAATTTGTTCCAGTTGTCTGATTGTCTTGATACCTCAAGTCATCGATACAATTTTGAAAGAAATATTATATTGGAAGCTGAATATTTTTAATTAGTAGATAACTTTGTGATGAAACATATAGATTCTTTTGAATGGATGGGGAGCGAAATCATGGCAAGATGATGAGCCAAAAAATGTTAAAAGTTTTAAAGAAATAAATATTAGTTTGATACACATTAGTTAGATACAGGATATACGTCATTTCCAAGAACTTAAATTACCAAGACATCATAAATTCGTCAAAAATTATAAGAAAATTCAAATATATTTTATATAATGAATACAAATTATTTTCCGTCGTTGAATACGTGGCTAAAATTTGTGAATTGAAACCGAAAGCACACTAGTACACTTAGATTCATTAAATTCTTTAAAATCATGAACGACGCCCTATTATGAATCACCAAGAACAGAAAATTTCAGAAAATAAATATAAACTCTTACCTGGGTTAACGGAAACTCTAAACTGGAATTTTTCAATCCGCTCTGCCGCACTACACTCGGCCACGTGTAATTGATTTTGCTGACAAACATTTTACCCTTCACCTCAGTGGTGTCTAATCTCATGTTGAGGTTGTCGATCGTTTTGGAGCCGTTTTGGGTAAAATTTAAAAATCTGCCAT
Organism: Taphrorychus bicolor; assembly: GCA_951812265.1. Taxonomy (NCBI): domain Eukaryota; kingdom Metazoa; phylum Arthropoda; class Insecta; order Coleoptera; family Curculionidae; genus Taphrorychus; species Taphrorychus bicolor. Next base: position 40,514,172 of record OX638297.1, read on the forward strand.
AAAAAGTGTTGACTAATCTCATGTCATATTCCGAGACTTGCTTTGATATGGCCATTGTTCGCAGCCAGGAAGCTAGAGTAATAACTTAAATAAATATCAATATTCTTCAAAGAGACTTAGGGTATAAATTTATGACAGTAACACAAAGTCTGTGGTCTCAAAATATTTATTTTCGTCATCGCCTCGAGTTCTGCGCTTAAAATACGAGGAGATAGTTAATTTAAAAAAGAGACACAACGCACACGACACAGAACGAACAGTCCCCTCTCATTGTAAGTCTCTAATGATGCCCGTAAGTGTGGAAATCGAGAAACCGATGGGAAAATAAATCTTTTGAAACATTGTGTTACAATCATAGATATAATAACAGTTTAGCCAATCGTTTATTGCAAATATTACATTTGCTGTGGTATATTAATCGGTCAAATTATTGAACATTTACTTTTTTCGTCAGGCATAAGAGATAGAGTTAAAATCTGCATAATCTAGCCGACTATCATCCAAACTTGATGCAACTATCTGTCGTATAAATAAATTTGCAGCTCCAAAACAGCAATGTTCGCTCACCTGACCCTTCACTAACAAATCCCGTATAGCACTCAGGGCTACAATCCACGTCTGGATTAAAGTACATGTGCCCAATCACGTGATTTACTTTTGGTAAAATGCTCGAGGTTATGGCAGCTGAAACTCGCTTATCCGGCGGCAAAGTAAGTATATTGTCCACCGACATTTTCTCCGAAAATGATGAAAAAATTCTTAGTGGATGAGTGCAAGTTTTCGCCTAAAACAGTTTCTTCTGATTACAGTCACAAGACCCAAAAACGTCCACCACTTACGGGAAAACAACCTTGAAATACCAAGTCATCTTGATCAATGATCATAGCCCCCGCTGCCACCTTGCAACGTACCGGAAATGACAAATTTTCAAAAGGAGTCTGAATGTGGATGTCTCCCTTCATTTGACCATCAATATCATTGGTACTAATGATCATTTTAATAACCGCATAACCTTGAGCAGTAATTTCAGTCTTCAAATAAAAAGCAGTCAGTATTGATATTAACACATATTTGCACAAATTACTTACACATTTGGTTAAATTCCCGAACCAGTTGTACATAATAACATTACGGTGGTCTCCAACTCCACAGCCGCACAGCTCCAATTGGCTCATTGGCAAAGAACTTTTCAACTGAAGTAGAGGTAAATCTACCGGGTTAGGATTGGTCAATGTAAAAACCAGTTGCATTTTTTCATTGCGACCAATTAAACCGACGTTCAGCGACCGATCATCACTTGGGAATGGTAAATGCTAAAACATTGTGTTTGCGAAAAAACATTACTAGTTTGAGGGAACTCTCTTACAACTTGAAGTTTTCCATTATAACTTAACAATGGCACACTAATTTCAGACACATTGGTCAGCACTTTGATGTGGCTGGTCAACTGCATGTCAGTCTTTCTTGCGCTACTTTTCAACCATATATTAAAAAGAGTTTTCTTTTCGAAGGGATTTAGCGTTAATGGTGTAAATGTCTCCACCTAGAACATTCACAAACAGTAACGAATATCCTATTAGTCACATGCCCCAGAAACTTACTTTAAAAGTGGTGTCCATGTCAAAAGGAAATTTTACTCCAAGAACTTTAACGGGATAAAAAAACTCGTTTTTGACTTGAAATTTTCTCTCTTTAGTATCCATTTCTTTTTCGTTTAGGAAATAAATCGTGGACATTCTGTCATAGCTCAAGCCACCTTTCAGAACGGTGAGGAAATATGGTATTTCCGTGCGGTTTTTACCATTGCGAAATTTGACGATAATTTTTCCGTGGTAGTCTTGAGCTTGCAACGCATGTTTCCCTAAGATACACGAAAAAAACGATTGTTAGGCATAGTCATATGCCTTCAGTTTATACTCAACCAGAGGTTTAAGCTGCGGATTTAACATATCCGTTCCGAAGTCGCCTTAACTTTTGACACAATCTGTCATTTTACTTTTTTTATTTTTTGATCTAGAGCGCTTTGATTTTCAAAATAATGTAGACATATAATTTTTTTTTCTAAATTCCGATCAATGACAGGTCAAATACGAAGTTTGCGATTTTTCAGTTGCAACATTTTTTTTTTTAAGTAGCGACAGAGTAGCTTCCTGAGCTTAGTTTCTAGTGTACTATTTTAGTCTTGATTTAATATCACAAGAATAACATTTCTTCAGCTTGATGTAAAATTTAATATAGCTAAACAACTTTGCCCATCTTCTCTGGAGAATCTTGAGTTCGTTTAAACTCTTTAGATAAAGTAGTGTTTAATACACTCTAAACAAATCGGCTAATCAATAATTCTATATACCCCGTTTAAGTAAAAGGTGCTACTTGCTACTATTTGCCATGAGAAAAGTTGAAAAAAGTTTATCGCGCACTCTGTCGATACAGGGGTAGCAGAAATGAACTGCATTCCTTGGTAAAGTTTTATAGATTAAGAAATACAGTTGAATTGCCCTTGTGTGTGTCCGACCAAAGTCCGCTTCGCGTTGTTCAGGCAACGGCAGTCGCGTGCGCGAAATTATCACTTTGCGCACTTGTTAGGAAAATAACTATTAATTTGTAACCTCATTCATACGTCAAACTGGCACAATGTCGCTGTCATATAATTTATAAAAGGAAAAAATCTGCTTTCGATGGCACACCACAGCTTATAATAAATTTGGATAACATATTATAGAAATTTGGTTTCAAAAAATATGCAATCAAAAAGTTATGCGCCCCAGCTACTTGGTCTATTATTTTTACGCAGATAATTTAGCATTAAACTTCAGGTAGAGCTTTAACTGCAGGTACACAACCGTACGGAACAATACCAGCGATACTCACAATCAAGAGTCAAGGTTCCCACACTAACACATGCATTTTCCTCTTCGCTGACAGGATTAATGCGAGTATTGTAATAGTGAGTCTTAATGGACTTGGACAAAGTGGACACACTATGAACCCGAATAGCCCTTTTTAGCGGATTGTGCAAGCAGAGGTTAACTTCCTTAGGTGCGTCCATCGAACCTCCAACCCCAAAATCGACATAACCTTGAGGATGAAATATACTTTGTATTGGGGTCACCTCGACTTCTAATGGCACTATTAGAATCTCCTCAGGGTTATGCAGTTTTATCCTAGAAAAATGTATAATGTTGAGGGCGTGTAAGAGGGTGGAAAAGACGTTGTAATGTTTCAATTTAGGACATGCTCGTAGTAAAATAGTAGATTATGTCACCGAGAAGCTAAAGCTGTAACGGGGCCAAGCGCAAAAAAACTCTGTACTTCGAGTAACATAAGCAACTTTTTTTACAAGCATACAAGAAATATGAAATCTATTTCTGAGTGATTAATTTTTGCAATCTTATAGCAACTTTCCTTTAGGATTGTCTAGGTACTTACATTTACTGTGCATTTAACCCCATACATTTTTTGTGTTTTCAAATCTTATTTTTAACCATTATCTGTAGAGAAGAAAATGTAATTATCACTCACCTAATATAAGCAGTGTGATTATGTGGTAACTTAGCCTCAAATCGTACTCGAATTATCGCTTTGGTTTCATGTGGATTAATTTCCCAAAGTTCATTGGGAGCCTCATGTTGCCCACCAGGGAGTTCTAAGTGAAAGCCACCTCCACTGCTATAAATCTCGACAATCTGTAACAACCAGAGGAGATTCGTGGATGAAAACTCCCTATTGATGAATGAAAACTCAAAACTATTAATGATACTTCTCCAAAATGTGAATGAATGAATACAGCAAAATTACAGCCATTACACAACCTTTAATACTATTTTTTTCCATAAATTGAGAGAACGGATAAAGAATAATCCCAAAATTATGGATTTCGAATTACTATAATATGGTACTTCTAACATTTTTCTATATGGTTGCCAACATAACAACAAACTATAATATACAAACTTTAAATTTATTTTGTACTCAAGACGTTTTGTAGTATAACTGAAATAAGATCATAAAGTCTACTACCAGGTGAAACTTCTGTTTTATTAAGTGGTATAATTTGGTTGTTAAATCTACGTACCTGAATTGGCTCCGAATGAGGATTGTGCATATAAATAACTGGACTAAAAGTGGAATTGACTGGCAATTTTACTCCCACAATGGGCCTCACCCTGTAGCTGTTGAAGGTCCCGAAGGCTTTAACCTAAACATTTTTTGTCAATATTTAATTGATTTCGATTTTTAATAACTCACGTTATACTTGATAAAGCCGTTGGATGTATGCAAAAACAGCGTGCTCTCAACTGGACCTTCTTGTCGTCCCAAGTAAACCACTTTGAATGAAGTATTTCCATTTGGGGGAATTTGCTGAAAAAAAAGGTTTGAGAGTTAATACTAGATAAATGGTTCCACTGGTTTATTAACATAAAGAGGCATTTTTCTACAAGTAATGTTAGAAAAGAAAAAGAAATGAGAGTAAAACATACTAATGTTGTCAAGGTACGTGCTTAAATAATACACTGCGTATTTTTTAAAATAATGATTTTTTCTATAAAATTAAAAAAGAAGAGTCGTTTTGGATCTTACCTATCACCTTTGTTTATTTTACTGCAGATTATTTAACGTGCTGCTAAAATTGCTGTTAAGTAACTTACAGTCAACTTTGGTTTTTCATTGTTATGATAGCAGGTATTTTAACAGAACTCATACAACATCTAGTCAATCATTGACATGTATAACAACGTAACATAAAAACGGACGATCACTCGTAAATGGTTTTAGTGACCTTTCTTTAGGTTGAGAACATGGTTATTTCAGTAGAGTTAGTGCACCAGTACATATAATGGCGGATGGAAATGAGACCAAATAGGCACTGGCGTCTCGAATTACATTGTTTTTACTAATGTAGTTTTTTTTTGTTATAGGTAGAGGAAACGGCGTGTTACTTCAATGAAACATCGACCAGAAGTATCGATAGACCTGAGCATTTTTTGGAAGATTTAACGTCTAAGAATCTATACTTTTTTTTTTGTTTTTATATTTAATGGTTTCATGTACCGTGTTATGAGTTCTCAGAAGTTATTTCGTTTTTCCTTCTTTCTTTATATAATAATTTGTGTTATTTGTTATTTTTTGTTTTTCGCGCCTAGGCATAATACCTAGGCGCGATGTGTCAGTTCTAAAAGACAAGACAAACAGTTTTCGGCCTATTGACACTTTTGGTCGAGGTTTCCTTCACTAATAACAAAAACAAAAAAATACATTAATAAAAAACGATTTAATTTGAGACAGCAGTGCCTGTTTGGTTCCATTTCAATCATCCATTATGTGTACTGGTGCACTAAACTTTATTGATAAAACCTGTTCAGATTTATATTTATTTAAGATAAATTTAGCTTTTACTTTAAACAGGTTCTGTGCATTCTGCCCATTGTGCAATTTCCACTTTATATTTGCAGCCCTAAAAAAGATTGCAATATACAATCGAAACGTCGGCAAATTTTTAAACAAGAGCTAGTTTTTATTCCGTCCTATATCTGTAAACCTACCGTGATCCTTTTTTTTTGTAATTTCTTAGATTGATTTTTATCTAGAAAAACCAAACTTATGTTATGTGTTAATCCTTACATGAACAATCTTATGATGTAAAACTGATCTTTCAGTTGCTTACATAGGTGTTACATTTGTGGAGGTGAACTGATATTTATAATAAGCCTTTTTATGTGTTTTCCTTTTTGGTAAATTTACTATTAAAATCGAAAAATTCAGAGTATTCTAGGTTAAAAAGGTACCCTTGTCGAGAGTACTGCGAGAAAAATCAAATTATTTTTTTGTTTTATTTTTGCATAATGACAAAATTATAGTCTTATTACAAAATTATAGTAGGTTCTAAAAAACCACATAGTTGAAATGTCTTTATTCCTACGCCAAATAAATTATCACAACTGTAATAAATCTCAAAATGACGTTAATATGTATTGAAATAAATAATTAGTATATTTAATGTTTATTGTCACCTTGAATCGACCGACACAGCGCAATCCTGATATCAATGATAATGCAAAACAATTTGTGTTTTGTGCGGGTCAAATGTGTGATTTAGGGAAAACAAAAATTGGTTCTTACTTATCTAAAAACTTAAGCCAATTACCAGAACTTGCAAGCACAACAATTTGTTGAGTAATTTGTATATTAGATAAATAAACTTCTGGACAATACCAACGCACCACTAATACCAAAAATTAAAGAGACTTTGAATAATATTATTCTAAAATAACCATACAGTATGTTTCTAAATAAGATGTCCATATTTACAGGACTTAATCTGGGCATGATTTTGAGATTATAAGAACATATTTCCATTTTAGCTCTCTATATCTAAAATACAGTATGATGATGGTTATTTATGTATCAAGGGCATTAAGTAAATGTTTCAGGCGCCTTAGAAACTGCTTTTCTAAGCTCGCCGCCCTCAGGGCTTAAATATATTCTGCACTTTGTGCATACAAACTTTTATGTCCCGACAGTTCTAAATTGTACTCAATCAAAAATCCAGTACAATTTCATTACAATACTCAGTACACTAATAGTATATTACAAACCTAGCTGGGAACTGTTTCATTACTATCAAGGCATCAGTTATGTTGTTGCACACACAAAGTCCAGCTATGAACTGAAGACTGGAATTAAACTTCCTACCAAAGTTTGTATACTATTTTATCAACGCAAATCAATAGATCCTGGGACGTAATTTTTCACTTTATTATACTATTTTAGTATTTTATTTACAACTGTAAACACCATTATGGTATCCAGTTCTGTAAAAAGCTATTATCAATGTAAAATTTCTTTACTTCATACTATATCATTTAGGACACTTTTACGTACCTGATTTTAGTCTGGTAAATAGCTTTTTACAGAACTGGATATCATAATAGTTATTTACGTTATAAGTCCAGTAAATATAGTTTTACAGCACGAGTAAGATGTTTCCGGACGAGGCGCTAGTCGAGTCTGGAATTTCGAAACGACTACTGTAACACGTTACCGGACGTATGATGTACAACATTTTACTTCATACTTATTAAAAACAGGAAAAAAATAATTGTATGCGCGGCGAATATATTTTTGACCAATCCGCCAATTTGACAAATAGTTTCAATAAGGTATCCTGTACTGGTACCGGTTTCCAGGTTACCATGGATACAATGGATTTATTGAAGATGTGCCAGTACTCAATACTGTAAACTTTCTTTATGATATCCAATCCTGTAAAAAGCTATTTACTGGATTAAAATCAAGTACATAAAAGTGTTCTAAATGATACAGTATGAAGTAAAGAAATGTTAAAGTATCGAGTACCAGAACATCTTGTGCCGGTATTCAATAAATCCATTACCAGTACCAGTAAAGGTACCGGTACAGGATATCGTAATGAGACTATACTGGATTTCTCAAAAATATTTTCGCCTCATAAAATTATTTTTTTCCTGTCTTTAATAAGTATTAAGTAAAATGTTGTACATCTTATGTCCAGTAACTTGTTACAGTAGTCGTTTTGAAATTCCAGACTCAGCTATCGCCTCATCCAGAAACATCTTACTCCTACTGTAAAACTATATTTACTGGACTTGTATGTAAATAACTATTACAGTATTCAGTCCTGTAAAAAGCTATTTACCAGATTAAAATCAAGTATGTAAAAGTGTCCTAAATGATAGAGGATGACATAAATAAATTTTATAACAATATGCAGCACTAAAAAAAAGCTATGTACCAAACGTGTTTTACATGATAAAAGTATGAAATACAAATATAAAGTGGCCCATCAAAAAGGATCCATTTTTCTTCCATTTGGGTTTATGCATTGAAAATAATCTTGTATCACCAATGTCCCAGGCATGTCAATTTTAGTTTTTAGAGACAACCACAACAAGCAAATCGTTTTGTGTCTGAGTGATTGTTGATGTATTCAATTGGAGGAAAAATGGGCTGGTTCCCATGGTGAATTGGTTGGTTGGTCCACTTACTTACTTATTTTACTTACTTTGTCGTCAAAGAAGGAACTATGAAAATGTACAGTATTTCCCGATATGGATGTGAGATCAATAGACTTATTGCCATCTGTGTTGAAAAGTGTAACTGTCCTGGAATGTGGGGTACCAAGAGACCTAAAATTTGCACAAAGAAGTTAAAAAGCTAAATCCAAAAAATTCATGACCTGAGTACCTATGGCTGAAATCCAAAAATTCAGGGTCAAATCGCAAATTAAGGTTCGCAAAAGAGTCAAGGTTCTGGAAGTGTTGAAGGGAGCCTAACTTCTACAAAGTACAAAATGTTTATTTGTGAAATGTGCCAAAAATTAAATTCATAAACTTACCCCACGTATGTGCGAAAGTTCATCATCAACCAGACTAGACTTTTTGGTCATAAAATCTAAAATAGAATTGATAGAGTATATGAAGCAATACAGCTATTTTAGGAGATAAATCTTACCATGACCACCCTCATGAAAGGTAGGGTGTGTAATGCTAATTAAATGAACAAATATAAACCAAAATGGATAATTTAACAACTTGTTCGCGAACATATCCTTTCCTTGATTTGTTTTCAAAATTGCTTAAACTTAATATTTTCAATATTTTCATTTTGATCCAAAATCGAACTCGGACTCGGACATCGCTTTTTGTGGATTGTAGATTTTTTTACTATTTTCTATTTTTGAATTGACATTTGACGACAGATGACTTCAAGTATTGAATGACATAACATCCCAAGCTCTCTCGACACATATGCATCTCGCTCTAGCTTCTGAAAATATTGAAATATAATGTGCGATCGGAGCGCTCATCTTTAAAAATGAAAGACGGGCGAATTGCAAAATTCACCGGGTCATCTACCGATTAAGCTGGTCATGTGATAGCCATCTAGCAATTTAATAGATTGAGCAGGTGACTGACCTACCCGGTAGAAGATCTGGTGAGTTTTTGAATTCGCCCTAGCAAAACTCAGGGTTGTCAAGAGCGGCCAGTGCGGCCACCCGAAAACGCTATTTGAATGTTGATAAATAGGAAATTAAAATTAAACTATTCAACTATTTTTGATCAGATCGAAATCTGTTTTACTTTGCAATAAATTTAAATTATGAAGCTGCAAATAAAAATTCTAGATTCGGTTTTAGAGGTATGCTTCCATTATTACTTTTGCCATTTCAATGCCAATAATATTCTTCTACCCTGTTTTTAGAGGTTAAAAATCCTCAATGACTCTTGCTCGGGTAAACTTTTTGGTTTACTAGCGAAAAATACCCTTACAATCCTAGGATTGCAGCTGGAAAATGATAACGATTCGCTGTCAAGTTATTCCTTACCAGCAGAAATTGACTTTTGTGGTAAGTATGCCCTTAACTCTTTATAACATATGGAAGAAGAAATTGCCTTTCAGGGGTGTTCGAGGCGTTCCCTGACTCCTACAATACTCAAGAGATCATAGATAAATGTAACCTTATAGAAGTGACAGACAACCCAGTGCTTATTTCTGTGAAGCTGACCATTCAGAATGATGTTCAATGTAACATAGTATCAAACAATCAAATTACAAAGGTCCCTTACATTCTCGTTACACAACAGGAAGTGTACTCACAGTTAGTCCATGTAAGGCTCCAAGGGGAGTTCTATGTGCATGCAGAAGCAAATGAGCAGAGTATAAGTGATAATTTTGCTGTTTTGAGAAAAACTATAGCTTCAGGTAAGTAAAGCTCAAATTGAGGCTCCGATGCTCAAATGATGCTTTTTACAAACCCTTTTATGGCTTTATTGGATATTTACAGCATATTGCATTGGTAAAATTAGAGGATAAAGCATAATTTTATATTTTTCTAATAGGTAACTTTAATAAAATAAAAGGGAAATTATATGCTGCCCAGCAATAGTGAAGATTTGCCTCTTTTGGAAACAAAAAAATTTCTGTCCAAAATAAAATCCTTTGTTAAAGATGTTATCGATCATTATGATGGCTAAGGCTAAGGATCAGGTAAAGAGTTGTTTAAACTAGTGCTATAAATGAACTAAGTAGCTAAATATTTACAAATACTTTTCCTGAACAACTAGTGTCAATGCAATCATTTATTTTTAATTTTATTACATAAAAATTTGGCACTTAAAAATCACTTATTTTTAAATATAGAAGGCATTAGAACATTTTAGAATGTTAATATGCAACTAAAAAATGGGCATGACTTTTTATTTTTTAAATATTAGGAAGTTTCCGCCAAAGATAATTCAAGGTCATAAAATCAGTCTCCATTGACTTTGCACTTTTACAGCAGTGACAACAAACGAGTGCAGCCCCTGTGCAATTTTAGTGCAGCACTAATTTTACCAATGGAATATGAATATGCTATTAGGTTTCATTAGGTAATTACATTAAATTAAAAGCTTAAGCCTCAAATCAAGTTTAAATGTAGGTTTAAATGTGGCTTATGCACATCAGTTAAATTCATATATAAATAAGTAACAACAAAGAGTATGACCCAAGGTATGACCAGAATGAAATTTGTGGAAAATGTGTGGAAGGCAGTAGGTGCTTTAAACTTTAATTTTATTATTATTTCTGTGATTGGGGCGGTTTTGAATGGGTCAAAGAATGTCTTTTATTTCTTTTACAAGATTTTCATAGTGGTGAATTACATATATAATAACCATCTATTTTTGAAAGGTAGGAAATTTTCTTGCCTGAACAAGCACAAAGGGTAAAGTTGCATCAAGGGAGGGCTTCTATCAGTCTTAGTTTGTTTTTTTATACAAGGTGGACATAACGGTTTCCCACAAAAGACCACATAAAACACTTATGCTTAAATAAATAATATTAGATTACCTTGATTTGGAAAATATATTAAAATAGGATTAAAAATAAATGTACAAAACTTGGTCACACTACAAAACATAATCAGGTCCTAAATGGTAACTCTACAAATTCTGTAATGTTTAAAACCATTTCAATGGAGAATTTTTCTAGCTGTTCTTGTGGATACAAACACTTTATACACGGAAGTCGTCTCTCTGGGCATAATTTGTGATACTGTTCCACGGCATTTCTGATATTACAAAGACATCTCAAATAAACAACACAGTACCCAACTTATAGATGCAATTCTGTAGTTTATTAAATATAAAAAAAACATTGATGATGGGTTTTGTAGGTAAAAGCAACCATAAATTTATTCAAATAATAGGTCCGTAATTAAAAAAATTTTGTTGGTAATGATAACTCAGTTATAAAAAGGTACTTAATGATATGCAATATGTTATTTTGTAGAGATACAAAAGTTATACTCTAATTACAAAGTGACTCTACACAGACAATATTCACATGTTTCTAAATAATTCGGAGAGTACTAAAAATGTGGCAACCTAGAAGTGGAATTTTAAAGAAGTTTAACAAAAGGCAACTTTTTCCTAATTTAGGCGAACTTATAACTCACTTCCACTCTTCTACAATATACCATTATGCAATTTTCTATGCAACTTTAAGTTATTTGTTATGTGCTGTAGAAACCAGGCTTTACTTTCTATACGAGAGTCTTGACATTAGAAGTGAATTTTCAGGATAATGACCAAAAGTAGGCTGTGCTAGTAAGTTGTGTAGGGGGCTGAAAAGTTTGTTTTTTAAATGACAAAAAAAGTGAAGTTTTTATATCTGTCTTCTATTTGCGTTTTTGCTGTTAATAAATATATGGTGGCAGATTAAGGCGATATAGTGATTTAGAGCCGCTCAATAACAATATCAATTTATTTTCTTAAGACTTCTCTTCTCGTAGGTACAATGGCTTACACCCTATCGAAGCAGAACATAATTCTTGTTACAAGTGACACTGAAAATGGCATTGTTGGCCTCTCGGGGGATCCACCATTTGGGGAAATCTGCCAAGATTCCAATGGGGAGGGAGGGCAAAAACGGAAAAAGTCTTACCAATCCTTAGAAGTAGTTGAGGCTAATATAATGAGGAGGGTTACTCACGATTCCATTGGTGGAGAGTTAAAAGGACACTCACCAATTGCTATTGTAAATAAAAGTATGTATGGGCTGTACTGTAAAAGTTGTTATAAAACATTACCTTAATCATTGGTTTTCAGAAGAATCGAGTTTATTGAACATTCCAATAAAAATCGATTTTCTAGCGGCTATTAATAAGGAGACTAAGCTTTCAAAGTTATATGACATTCTACTGGAAGGCGGTATAAAGTATTTGAGATTATACGAAAGTGTGTTGCAATCGCATCTAAAAGAACACGTTATTGACAAATGTGTAAATTTACCTGATACATTCCACTTTTTTCCGAAGGTGTGTGGCCATTTTATAACTAGGATTGTCTTTAATAGATCAGAAGAAGATATGAGTAAGTGTTCTGTGTTTCGTGGCACCCATGTAAGCCACCTAAGCCAATCTCGACGCCAATATTGGAATAGCAGTCATAGGATCTAGTTTGTAAAATTTTTAAAAGTTAATTTTTTAATTCAAGGAAAGGAGAGAGAATTATTACACGAGGCTTTCTTATTGCCGAAGGCTGTACCATTGTTTAGAAAGTCTAATAGATTCAATTTTTCAAATCCAAATAATGCCAATGGGCCATTATTAAATGTTCACGAAGGAGTCAAACCTACAAATAATGGTATGTAATGTATTGTTATTTCTATAGTTGTTTATGGAATTGTGCATTTACTGTGCTGTTTTAGGTGGCAACATTGCATTAGTCAAAGGAAATTATGAATATTATCATTATTGTCAAAATAAAATGGACGACAATGGCTGGGGCTGTGCCTATAGGTCGTTACAAACTTTGGCCTCATGGTTTAAGTTACAGGTAACTGTTACTTTTTGATGTTAGAGGATGATATTGATTTACTAATTACTAAATCTTTTCTCTTTACGTATGCGCACCTTACATAATGTTGCGAACTAGGGTTCAAAAATTCCAGTGCAACGATTTAACACGAAAACACTATTTATTTATTCCACAAATACACTCGACTACTAAATAACTCACTACTTAACACTTTATAGCCTTCTATTATCGCTTCGTAACTTTAGCTTACTTATAGCTCGCTTAAAATAAGACTACTCTTAACCGGGCGCTCTATGCGCTTTTATATACAATCCTAAAATTACAGAAAAACCTAGAAAGTTCTTTATAAGAATTCTTGAATAATCTCACATAAAAAAAAGGTTGTAAACAACTGCCTTCTAGATTTAACCGAGCAATAAATCACTCGTGTCAGCCATGACGCAGCGCGGATAGATCGCGAAGCTCCACCAACCAACGCGTTGCCCCGCCTCCGATGCGGCGTCGCTGCGAATCGTAACAATAATATATTAATAACCATATACTTGTGTGATGGTTCAGTTTTCTTCTGTCTATTGTTTTTTGTGCGTGTTCTCTTTCATATTATTATCTTTAACTGATAGTACATTCCGGTATGCAAAGTGTTTAAGAGTGCCTCTAAAAAAATCTAGAGATGTCAGATCTGGTGATCTAGCAGGCCAGACAACTGATCACGTTTCACAGGACACTTTGATGAGTCATAAATTCTTTGTGAGACGAGTTGACCAGTGTTTTGCAGTTGACGGACATCATTTTAAATATTTATTGCGAATTTAATTTGTTTCTTTAAACAAGGGGTCTCTTTTGGATACATCAAGTGCTTTATTACGTGACATATTAATTTATTACAATATTATTAATAAAGTTATAAAAAATGGTTTCGTATATAAATTACCAGTTTTTAAGTCTATATTAAGTTTAGAGGAAGAAGTGTAGCTCTCCATTTGAAAATCCAAAGATTTGACCATTACCAATCATTTGTTGGAAATCAAGAATTTACATCAGAATCCTTCATACTAGATGAATCTAATACACTTAACCTTAATTACCGCCGGTATGCAACCATTATGGTCAGTATGCAAACTGACAGATATTTTCACGTTCACCTTTTTTTAACGTCGCCCATGGCAGCGTTCAAAAAGTAACTAGTTGCCATGGGAAACAAAAAAAAGTTTTTCTCGCACTCTGTAGGGGTAGTAGGAAAGAACTGTATTCCTTGGTAAAATTTTATAGCCTAGGAAATATAGTTGAATTGCCCTAGAGCTTTTTTGAGCAGTTGTAGAAAAAATGTTGTTCCTAATTCTTGCGCTTGACTGCCGTCCGAACTCCGCTTCGCGTCGTTCAGGCAACGGCAGTCGCGTGCGCGATAGTTTCGCTTTGCACACTTGTTAGGAAAATAACTATTTGATTTCTTATTCTGAAAGTTGTACAAACGAAAAATATGCACAAGATTACATGACCTTTTTTCAACCCTGTATAATTTCACCTGAGTATCCTTAATTTTCTTTTACAGGGATATATTGACCGTGATGTACCAACGTTCAAGGACATCCAAAAATGCCTTGTTGATATCGGAGACAAGCCAAGTAGTTTCGTCGATTCGAGGCAGTGGATCGGTTCCACGGAAGTCAGTTACGTCTTAAGCTCTTTACTAGGTGGAACTGCCCATTCTTTAGGCCATCGCGGAATTCCTAATAATATTTTTTGTTATTAGGCGTGACATCCAGATTTTTGTACGTGAGTTCTGGAGAAGAAATGGCAACGAAGGGTCCGGAATTGGTACATCACTTTGAAACTCAAGGAACACCTGTTATGATTGGTATGTGCTTTAATTCAGGAATATACGTCTTCTACGAAATCTATTAACATCGTTATGTTAATCTATTAACATTAAGTCAATACTAGGAATTAATAATATAATCTGTCTCTCTTGAGTTTCTCTCTCTGTGACATTTTTCTGTAAAACTCCAAAATTGTCTTTCTTATAATTTGAAATAGGCATTTTTTATATATATAATCTGTAGGTGGTGGAGTCCTTGCACATACCATCCTTGGCGTGGATTACAATCAACAGACCGGAAGTTTACATTTTTTGATCTTGGACCCTCATTACACTGGCGGCGAGGATTTGAACATAATTCAAAATAAGGGTTGGTGCGGATGGAAGAGTGTAGATTTTTGGGATAAGACCGCTTATTATAATATGTGCTTGCCGCAGGTGCCTAGAGAAGTTTAAACTCGCTTGCGCGATTTTAATTTTGGTTTGGTGTCTTATTTGTTATTTCCGATATTTTTTTTTGTTATTTTCATTCTAGGTTTTATATTTTCTTGTTTGAATATAAGGTCCATTATTATAATATATAATTGATATTAAAATATTTCCGAATCGTAGTATCATCGATCGGTTAATACAGCTTTTTAAGTTGAATTTAATTTGTATCTTTTTTTGGTCTAAGGCCCAAGTAAATCTTTGGAGGAAGTTGATCTTGTTGGTGAATCTCGGGTTATTTTTTTTTTTGACGTTCTTCATTGAAAACTATTACTACTCCTCAATAGTTGGTTGTAGAAGTTTTTTTTATTTTCAACCACGAACCACATATGTAATGATGACTCTTCTGTCTTTAAAATATTGGAAGTTTCTTTCTCACATTTCGTATTGTAATATACTATTTCTTACTTCAAACCTTTTCTGTCCACTTTTGTTTGTCAATTAACAGTCACTTTCAGCATTTTTAGCACAAAATTTTAAAATCGCATTTTTAGATTTTACAGTGTTGCAAGTTATTGACTAATAGCTCACCATATCTCTTATCTAATGGACTGGGAGCCAGCGACCGTTTAGTGTTAGTCATTTTAGAAAAACTGAAAATGTTCTCCTCCGCTTAATTTGGTATCCCAAATAAGGGAATGGATCTCCAGCTGGCGCACTTTCGGGGGGTGTAGCTGCGGCAGCCTCTTCGACACGTAAAAAAAATAATAGAAAAAACTTATTTTAGAAAAGCTGAAACTTTGTTGACATGTTTACTATGTTGTAAACAAATAGAAAAACGAATCCAGCTGACTTGAGAGTGGTGGATTATGACCCAGCTGGTCACGTTAACAAGTGAAAAATATGCATTCAGTGAACAGAAAAGCTGAAATTTGGTAAACTACTAGTTAACTTAACAAATGAGACAAAAAAATATCTAGCTTTACATTGGTGGGGAAAAAGTGTCCAGTTGCTGCCATCAAAGAGACAACGCTGTCCGCGTGGCCAACTTGAGCTGCATCTTTGATTTTATCAGCTAGATACTTGGATTTACTCCTATCGGTCTAGGCGTTCTTAAGTTCTAGGGGGTCAAAGTTGAGAAATGTGAAAAAAGTCGTACCCCCCCCCCCCCTTTGGACATTTTCAGAAAAAAATCGGATTTTTTTTTTTGCATATTGCATCTACGGAACTTTCGATGGTGTGAGGTGAAAGAAGACATCAAGAAGAGGACAAAACAGTTGAGTTCACTCCGATCAGTCCAGGCGTTCTCAAGTCACAGGGGGTCAAAGTTGAGAAATGTGAAAAAAGTCGTATTACCCCCCTTGGGACATTTTAAGAAAAGAAATCGGATTTTTTTTTGCTGTTTTTGATTGGAATGGCTCGTTGGCAGTAACAAACTCAATTCGAACAAATTTACCCTATAAAGAGGTTTTTAAAAATAGTCCAAAACGCGATTCTAAATGTGCCTAAAAATCAATTTCCGAAGGGTCTATCGCCGAAGATATTGCACCTACGGAACTTCCGATGGTGGCAGGTGAAAGATGGCATCAAGAAAAGAACAAAACAGTAGGATTCACTCTAATCGGCCCAGGCGTTCTTAAGTTACAGGCCGTCAAAGTTGAGATATGTGAAAAAAGTCGTGACACCTTCCCCCCTTTGAACATTTTCAAAAAAAATTCGGACATCTTTTTTTGCTGTTTTTTGATCGGAAGGGCACGCTTGCAATCCCCTAAGAACGTAACGATGTTCAATTCGAATGAAATTTCACCAAATGCATATTTTTGACATGTTCACGTGACCAGCTGGGGCATAATCCCCCACTCTCAAGTGAGCTGGATACGTTTAATAAACATGTCAACAAAGTTTCAGCTTTTCTAAAATAAGTTTTTTTTTATTATTTTTTTACGTGTCGAAGAGATGCCGCAGCTACATCCCCCGGAAGTGAGCCAGCTGGAGATCCATTCCCTTATTAGTGATACCAAATTAAGCGGATGAGAACATTTTCAGCTTTTCTAAAATGACTAACACTAAACGGTCGCTGGCTCCCAGTCTATAAAGTGTTTAGCTATTTTTATAAGTGTTTTACCAATATCCAACCGAGTCAAATCCAATGGTGTCGCTTACATGCGACCATGTTGCTTACGCTTTAGGCGAATTGCAGAACCCGCTTCGTCGTCTTAGCTCGTTCTGCAAGCTTTCATATGCATGCCTTAATTTTCCGTTTACTTCCTCCTTTCTGCCATTTTCGTTTACATCGAAAAGTGTTCCAACAAAAATCTATGAGTGGAAAAAAAAAACGCGCCGATGGAATGACCTTCAACCTATGCATCCATCGATGAATAAAAAAAGCGTAATTTGTATAATCGGCGTTTCATTTTTTCTACTTAGTACCGGTTTTTGTAGTACCTAGTACTAGATTTGAATAGTCGATATCGACTTGCTTTATAGATTCGCCGCTCATACTTAGCTTAAGACTTCGAGAACAAAATAACCGTCGAATTTTTACAATAAATTATTTGATTATTCCTGTTCTTACTTTTACTTTGTTTATTACAAAAATGTTTTCAATGTATAATAAGTATATAGTACGTGCCAGTTCAGGAAGAGAAATTTGGTGAAAAGCCCGTTGAATACTACTGTGTTTATTAGAAAACAGTCATCTAGAGTGATTTTTGACATCTATGATTTTTTGACAGAAAAGGATGACATATTCAAAGTAAATTTTTCAACTTTTTGTTTTGATATTTCGCAGCAAACTAGATGATGTTTTCAAGTAAACACCCCCTACATATTAGGTGCACAAATTTGTATTATAAAAATACTATTTTATTTTTCAGTTTTTGAGGGTTATAATAATAGTATAAAATATTTTTCATAAATTCAAATTGTACTCTCGAAAAGCTCTAAGGGAATAGCTACGATGAATGAGTGCTGCTATATTTGGTATTGGAGTCTTAACGACGTTACGGCGTATATCGTATGGCGGGCTTTACGGACTGGATCTTTTTCAATAGTATCTGTAATTTATAGAAGCTATTTAAGACTCGTAAGTACTTGGTAAGTACCTCGTAAGTATATGGTTTGATTAATATAAGATATATAAGACCTTTTACTTCATACTGTATCATTTAGAACACTTTTATGTGCTTGATTTTAGTCCGGTAAATAGCTTTTTATAGGACTAGATACCGTAATAAAATTATATCGGTTTAATATTTATCCGTTTTTTAATAAGCATGAAGTAAAATGTTGCACGTCATAATTCCGGTAACATTTTACAGTACTCGTTTCGAAACTCCAGACTCGGCTAGCGCCTCGTCCGGAAACATCTTACTTCTACTGTAAAACTATATTTACCGGACTTATAACGTAAATAACTATTTCGCATCGGTTCTGTTTTTACTGAACGAATAATTTTCTCCAGGAGTTTAAATTCATAATTTGAATCTTAAAGTGACAAAACAAACTTTTAAGGTTTTTAACCCACCTCATTTTCTCTATTAATCTTTTCCTGGTGTTTCCTCCTGTTTATCTCCGAACTCGTTGCTTTCGGCAAACAAGCGACACTAGTTTTATACTGATTGGGCCTCTTGTTGTGGTACAATATCTTGTCGACCAGCAAGGCATTACCCCGTTCAATTTCTCGGATTTTTTCCGACGAAAATGTTTTGTTTTGCTGATATATCGGCGCTTGCCTTCTCGTGCTCAACCTTGTTCCAGCTTCCCATTTGCTCTGGCTTAAATTCAGCCGCATCGGATCCAAATTTGAGTTTTCCTTCTTGCCAAGGTCTGAGTGAGAGTCGTCGGCAAGTGCTGAGACGTCTTCCTCAAAGTCGCTGGAGTAGCTCGAGTGAATAATGTTGTTGTCTGCGTCCATCAATTTATAATCAAATTTAATTTTTTCGCACTTGTGACAATTGTTGGTTAGTATTTCTGAATACTTACTACTCGAACTCATGTCTATAGATTCGCCAGTAAGTTATGTAAAGTATGTGGAGTGGAGTGTTCTAAAGGCAAAATTAAAAGTTAAACGTCAAAAGAGAAACCGCGTATATGCCAGGCAGACGGACGTGACCGTAGCAAATTCATTTCTATGGATACGGTTTAGCAGTCAACACATTGTAATAATAAGGCCGGGGGGAATCAAATATTTAAATTGTTAAATCGATATAAGATTATTAATCAGCGCAATATTAATATAGGGGGTGTTTATTGGAAATCGTCATCTAGAAGGCTATACATTTTCGATAGAAAAGGATAATTAAAGTAAATGGATTTTTGTTACTTCATCTTTTGTCTTTGACATCTTCTTCTTTTGACACACCTACTAGATAAAAGTTTTCAAATGAGCACCCCCTACATATAGAGATACCTAATGATTACTATTTACGAAATTTTCGGAGCTTGGAAATAGTCATCCTATGGAATAAATGGTTTTTTGATAACTGTGATAATGTGAACTATGACAAGGTAGCAATTTAATATTAGTCGTTACACCAATAATTCTCTGTGCCGAGGTTTCGTTGAATTTAGCACCGAACTTCAGAAAAGCGATTGTAATACAATTGAAAGATCAAATGACTTACCTGTAAGGAAATTTGATCGAAATTATACGAGCACTCCTGTCCGAAATTATTACACACGTAGTATCGTTTGTTTCCCAAAAACCGTACACTGTTTAGAGAAAAAACAACTTGGCAACCCCGCCCAACTCCCCATGGTTCCACACTCATCCCGGCAATAGTCATTCTCGTTTGAGTTTAGAGTCAAGATCGCACAAGGGTGAGGAAGGCCTGGGCGGGAAAGTAATAATTTCGGACAGGAGTGCTCGTATAATTTCGATCAAATTTCCTTACAGGTAAGTCATTTGATCTTTCAATTATACTTCGC
The DNA here is from genome assembly GCA_951812265.1 of Taphrorychus bicolor. Lineage (NCBI taxonomy): Eukaryota > Metazoa > Arthropoda > Insecta > Coleoptera > Curculionidae > Taphrorychus > Taphrorychus bicolor. Next base: position 40,534,185 of record OX638297.1, read on the forward strand.
ACTCCTGTCCTTCAATTATTACACACGTAGATGTTTAGAGATTTGACATGCGATCTTGATAGACCTGAAACTTCTTAAAAAGAAAAGAAGCTGATCAAGCAAAACAAATAGAATATATTTATGTTTATTGACAACACAAAATAAACAAAAACAAAATGTTAACGAACTTAAAATAAATAACTCTCTTAAACGACATTTGATGCCTGAAGTAAGGCCTTATAGAAGCCATCTTTGGGTTCGGCCAGCGGTCTGTTATAAAATTTTGAAAAAACTTCAGACCTCGGAGTCCACCCCGCTCGTTTGCGTATCTCATCTACGTTCAGTCCTCCCCTGAACGCAGCAGACGTTGCTGCATGACGAGTGCTGTGGCTGGTATAAATGGCAGTTGTTATACCACTCCGATGAAGGGTGGATTTAATCCATCTACTAATTGTTTGGCGAGTAGCCGCATGAAATGGTTTTTTAAACGTTAATAATAGGCGAGATTCTTCTGCTGCTAGAAGTGTACTTGTTTTTCTAATATAATGTTCAAGAGCACTTGCGAGACATAAATTATTATTGTCGTGGAAAAAAGGGATTACTATCAAAGGTTGAGAACTTCCCAATTTGGTGGTTTTGATTCTCTCCGGTACTAAAATCTCTAGTCTGTCTTCGAAAGCTTTTATATTATTTAACGAAATTTTTGATAACGTTTGTACGCGATGCGCAGATATTAGCGCCAATAGCGTCACTACCTTGATAGTAAGGTCTTTAAGCGACAATGATTCTAATGGCTGTAAAGTCTCTAAAAACTTTAAAACTGGATGGGGGTCCCATGTGAACTCGTATTTCGCTTTTGGTGGTGATTTGTTAAACACACCCTTCATATACCGTTTAAATAATTGTTGGTCTTGAGGTGATATAGCGAAAACTAAACTGAATGCGGCTTTATGGCAGTTTACTGATGAATATGATGTTCCCTTACTACCTTGAATATTTAGAAATTCAATAATTCTGATAACATTATAGGCGAAAGGATCTGAGTTAGAAGTGGCACAAAATTCCCACCACTGTTTGTACGTTACGCCGTACTGTTTCAAGGTCTGATGAGACACGGATGATAGCAGGACGTCTAATGCACTAGTGGGGTATCGTCGAAGAAACGCCGTCCTGACAAAAGCCCGACTACCAGGGAAAGGTTCTGCCACTGGGGGTGCGGAGTCCTGAAAGGAGAGATCAACATGTGTTTATCCGGGGGAAATGTGTGAGGCTCTTTCGACAACAATTTACTAAATATGGGATACCAGGGCTGGCTTGGCCATAAAGGGACCACCAAAATACCCTTAGATTTGTCAGCAACGATTTTCTCTAGTACCTTAGCAATCAAGCAAAAAGGTGGAAAAGCATAAAAAAATATATTAGTCCATGATATGGTGAACGCGTCTACCGCTGCTGCACCTGGATCTGGTTTCCAGGCTACGTAAATTTTACATTTGGCATTAGAAATAGAGGCGAAAAGATCCACTTCAGGAGTACCGAAACATTGACATAAGTTGGTAAAGTAGGAACTTGACAATTCGTATTCCGTATCAATATTAGAATATCTGGACTCGGAATCCGCTTGCTTATTGTCATGTGTATTTATGTAAGAAGCGTGAATCAAGATTTCTTTCTTTTCACAAAATTTCCAGATTTTACGAGCTAGATCGTTAAGCGACTGAACTTTTGTTCCTCCCATATGGTTTATGTAGGCGATAGCTGTAGTATTGTCTATTCTTAATAGGATGCTGCAATTCGAGAGGTATTTGGAAAAAGATCGTAGACCGTAGAAGGCCGCCAGAAGCTCAAGGTAGTTTATATGCTTTGTTTTCTGAGTGTGTCCCCAAAACCCATGGATGCTTTGTGAGTTGCAGCAAGCTCCCCAGCCTGATCGGCTGGCATCTGTGTAAATCGTTAAAGAATATTCATTTATTTTAATAAAAGCTTGGGATTTTTGCAGATTCAACTTCCACCATTTCAGATCTTCTCTCGCGAAAACTGGAAGCACTATGTTTGTTTTATACGTATGATTTATTCTAAGAGCATTAGTTTTTACCAACTCTAGGCGTTTTACGTAAAGCCAACCGTATTGAACTGCAGGGCATGCTGCCACTAAACATCCAATGAGCTGAGCTAGTTGCTCAATTGTGCAACATTTTCTCGATTCTATCGATTTTATTTTTTCCAAAATATTTTCTTTCTTAGTTGATGGTAATGAGAGATACATTGTGATTGTATTATATTGAAAACCCAAGTAAGTACAGACTGGGCTGGGTATAAGTTTACTTTTTTGGGTATTAATAATAAACCCCAATGATTGTAATAAGTTTAAGGTTAGTTCGGTGTCTTTATGACAATTAGCAGCTGAGTCGGAGATTATTAAAAAATCGTCAATATATAAAACGCACGTTACTTCTTTTTTGCGTAACCATGTAAGAACAGGCTTCATTAATTTTGTGAATGTGAACGGAGCAAGGGTTAAGCCAAAGGGTAAAACGTTAAATTGATATAAGACATCTTCAAATTTAAATTTCAGATATTTTCTTTGATATGGAACAATATTGATTAGAAAATAAGCATCTTTAAGATCCAATGTTATCATGTAACAGTTTTGGTACAACAACTTCTTTACTGTTCTGTAATCCTCCATTTTAAAATGGGGCGCCTCAATAAATTTATTGAGGTATTTTAAATTGAGTATAAATCGGTAGGTTTTATCCGGTTTTATTCTAAGGAAATAAGGAGAAAGAAATTCGCCATCCTCATGTTCAGTTTGCGATACAGCTCCAACACTAACAAGGTTATTAATGCAGTTTTTGTAGTGCCGAAATTGAAGATCAGGAATCGTTACTTTAGGAAGGGCTTTCTGATAAGGGGTGTTTTGGAATGGTATAACAAGACCGTTAACCCAGCCCAGGATGGTTTTGTTGTCTGTTATTTTCTGCCAACTTTCAGAAAAACTAGACAGGCGCCCAGCGTATTTCATATAATTGCTTACCACTATTATTTTCTGGGCTGTTGATTCTTTTGCTGCTTCCACTTCTTTGTGTAATGACGGCTCCTCCGTGGTTGTGGGGACCGTGAGCGGTCTCTTCGGTAAGCAGTTCCATAACTCCGATGGCGAACTTTGGCTTTGGGGCGCGTGTAGTTTAAAAACTGCTTCTTAGGTGCAGCTGGTGTCTTTGAAGTGCTCGCTTTTCCTAAGGCCAGTTCAACAGAAGCCTTTTTTGCTTGTTGGGAGCCTTTAACTGCTTCTGGAAAATTTTCGCCGTAGAGTTTGGAGTCTATAGGGGCACCATCCAGAACTTTTTTATATTCCGAGTTTAAATGGGGCCCCAAAAGAAAACGCCGATGAAGCGACGTTGTGTGGTGTAGGTCGGCTAATAATCTAGCTGAGTCCACCAGGGCAGGCAGTAGAGGATTAGTGGCGTCTACTGGATTTTTGTATAATGTGTCAAGCGTCTGCGCTAGTGCAGCCAAGCCACATCCTAATTGCTCCTGAATATTACAAAGGAAGGAATCTTGCCGTTTGTTTGGGGCTAACAAGCATTCCTGAATTTCTTCATTAAGTACTGGTGCAGCTAGTCTTGGGCAGTTTTTAACTCCGGGGTAAGCCGCCAGAAGACTGGTTCTTTCCTCTTTATCAAGTCCTTTAGTGAGTAACAACGTCCAGTTGTCAGCTATTTGTTGATGTATTTCTTTCCCCTCCGGCTTTGCATTTTGTTGGGATGGAAAAAGAGATGCCAGTGCATTGGGAACCTCCTCTTGGGGGAGAATATCATCTCGAGTTTCCTCGATAGATTCACCCCCACTATCAGGCTCGGTTGATGAGAAAGAGCTGGATGATGTATCTGACTCTGTAAAGTAAAATCATGTTGTCTCTGCGTCGGCACAGTTAAGTGAGGCACCAATAATCTGACATCACCTACCCCCCCCACCCCCCTCCTCTTTCAGATTCACTTTTGATTGGAGTTTATCAATTTTAGTGTTAAAAACTGATCACATCTGTCCGAACATGGCCGGTCAGAGTAAGGTGATCAGCCGTGCCAAATATGTCGATGCTTGAACACAGGGCATGTGCCCGTGAGCATCGGTAAAGTTTAGCATATCTCAACCCTTAGAAAAACATGGTTCTTCTAAACCGGGGAGAAACTTGGCACACATTGGCAACGTCGAATTAATAGCACGCCAGAAGACGGCATTCGACAACACTCTCCACAAAAGGGTCATAAAAAGTAAAAAATAAAAACATCGACCCAGAGCGAAGGCAGCGAGCTAGAAAGCATTTTGCTGCGTCGGTGGTTCCCAAAACTTCAAGGTTACGCCGAAAATACATTTGTATCCGGGCACTTAAATGTGATTATCGATCGATTTCAGCATATGAAGTAATAAGAGGAAGGGGGGTTCATAACCTAGTAAAAATGAAAAGAGAAATAATTATGTACTTGCCTGTGCTGGAAAATGCATCAAGTGCTTTCTTCAATTTTTTGAATAAGCTCTTTTTCTTCTCACGCGATTTTCTCTTTTTCTTTTCCACTCGCGGCATTTTTAAACTGTCGTAGATCGTAAATATTTAACTAAGCGAGGAAATCAACAGGTGCGGTTCGGTACACAAACGAGAATGACTATTGCCGGGATGAGTGTGGAACCATGGGGAGTTGGGCGGGGTTGCCAAGTTGTTTTTTCTCTAAACAGTGTACGGTTTTTGGGAAACAAACGATACTACGTGTGTAATAATTGAAGGACAGGAGTGCGAAGTATAATTAAATGTTACAGCACGACGGGTTCCGAATTCATAGCCACGTGTATAATACACAATTCGACGTAAATGTATTGCGCGTATAAGCCATTCACTTATTATTGTCGTCAAGTAGGCTTTAGAACATTGACTTTTACATTTTTATCGTACCTTTTCAACAAAAGGAGATGGGTATAAAAAATGAAGGCTTCAAAGGTAACTAAATGACAAAAATAAGTGAATGGGTAATAGTCATAAAGACCTTTACAATTTTCTCATCGGTTGGGCACAGGCACTGCCACCTAGACCATAAGGCCGTGAAGCAGAAGCTGTGACGTCACAGTCGTGGTCCAAGGTCACTAGTGTGAGACCATTTGAATTGTATGGATTTCAAATATTTTTTTCGACTTTGCGACTAATATTATTCATTTTGTATTCATAATTTTGTTTTTATAAATTGTGCCGGACTTTAGGACATTTCTTGCAGCTAGTGCTGCATTTAGACTAACAACAAGTGCTTTAAAAGTGTTGAAAATTTCTCAAACGTGGTTGGGTGTCACGGTGCGAAATCAATGTAAACAGGTCTAGCAAATCCGTTGTTTGGTTTCAAAGGAATGAGGGTGTGAAGAAAAAATGGATGTAAGCTAATCTATATCTGAAGAAAATAGTAGGGTAAGTTAAAATACAGAGTACCTACATAGTTTCATAAAAAAAAGTTAGGTTAACCCTCAGTGACTCATCCTGATTCCTGAATTTGAAAAAGGCCAGACTAAAGTCTATAAACTAGAACAGTAAACTTGCCAGTAGGCAAGTATAGAGGGTTGCATTTAACTTTTTAATATATACCTATTAAGAATGTAGATTTTTTTCCCAAGAGTTATTTCACCCAGAGCAAAGAATGCAAAAAGATTTTCTAATCATTTATATTCTTTTATACAAAACCCTAGATCCTTTATGTAACACCCTGTTACAAATTTCAAAATTTGTTACATAAACAGATTTATTTGCTCTCAACGTATTCCTATATAGACCATGTATTACATTTACTCATTTAGGTACACTGCATGGACCAAACATTTGGTCCAAGTATCAAATGATGTCACTGTGGTGTAAACACTGGGAATCAAATATTTGGTTCAGAGTAAAGGAGGTAGATCAAACAGTCTTTTTTATGGTGTAAACACTTTAGCCCCAAATTGGATTCTGGAATTGGATTGCAGTTTCCGAAAAGGGCTAAAGCTTCCATTTATAACTAAAACAGCTGTTCTTTGACAAACTTTGATTCAAGTTGATTAGGTACTCAATTTGTTCCTTGGTCTAATTTGGTCCATGTGGTGTAAATGTACTACATGACTAAGATCAAACTCGGTAAACTTCATATTTCTGTTAAAAATTTAGGAATTATCTTTAGGAATTACATTATCTTTTAACGGTTAATTTTCTTAAAGGAATAAGCAAGAGATCATCATATACCTACCATTTATACCCAAAACTTGATGTCCTGCATAGAACTTCTTTAGTGAGGTCTTCACAGTCAAAATGGTAGAAACTCAATAGCAGTTGGAAAGTGCCAGTGTCCAGAAAGTACCTACCTACTTACTTCCACAAACAGAGATGTATCGAGCCTACTTCCTCCCTACTTCGAGAGGATTTGAGTGCTAGTGTGGGTAGTAACAGCAAGGACTCAAAGTAATAAAAACTGTATGCAGTGATATGTGTTGAAAGTACAAAATGTTGTAATCTGCAGGAAGTTGTTTTTTTTTCTATTTATAGGTAATTAAATAAGATTAAATTGCCAAAAACTTTTCATTGTAGTAAATCCCGGGTTATTCAACTTATTATTAGTCATAGTCGTAATCATATTCCTAATTTTCATCCATTATAACCCATAAACAAGCCTTGCCATGGATATTTTGTTTACACGGGTTGTAATGGGTGAAAATTGAGAATACAATTATTATGACTACAACTAAGAAGTTGGATAAACCCACACAAATAAAACATGTTTTGATTATTACAACATTTGGCCCTTAGCAATCAAAAATAAAACAGTTAATTCAAGAAACATATGTTTTTTATTTAGAAGGTATAGCTTATACAACAATGCATACAAGCCACAGCAGCTTGATACTGTAAAAGAGTGTAAAAAAGACTTAACAAAAATATGAATGAATGTTACAGAAGACAAAAATGTTGACATCATTATCTTATTATCCTCTGCTTTTCCTAGGAATATGACTGGCATGGTACAAGTTCATTTCTCAACTCAATAAATAAAAGTATCCCTTCAAGGGATCTGTTTCATACTCAGAGATTTAATAGTTAAATGGAGACTATATAATTTAAAAGCATAAGTTAAGTGTGTAATAAGTTCTTACCACAGATCAATTTTGGAATGTCCAAAGGGGCTTGCAAAGTCTGATCTGTTTCTTCATTATAAAAAATAAACTTTTTCTGTACTTCATCCTTGCGAAAATGCACCTCACATACTTAAAACGCCAGTTTTCTACAAAGTTCATGGAATTCATGCTTTGTTAATAAATAATAATAACCTAACTTTCTCTAAAATTCTTGTTACTTATTTATGTATAAATGTACCCTACTATGTTCTCCAGGCACGAAATCTTCTCTTTTAAAGGCTCTAATCCATTTTTCTCTTAAATCTTCATCCCTGGGAAACCAAAAAACCGATTTTTTAGGTCCATTCTTTAAGTTTGTGTTGCACCCCGACACAGTACCGGTAAGGCATTTTCACTGTTTTTAAACACTAACATGCATAGTTCCGAATTTAGCACAAACTTTAATACGTTTCCTAAAGTCCAGTAATGTTCATAAAAACAAAATTCACATTAAAAACAGAATAATCACAGTAAAATCACGTAAAATATACACGAAATCATTTGAAATCCATCCATTTCAAATGGTGACCTTGGACCACGACTGTGACGTCACAGACTCTGCTTCACGGCCTTATAGTCTAGGTGGCAGTGGCACAGGCAACACAGAAAATAAACTATATTTTATACAGGGTGAGTCATATTGGTGAGTCAGGTTGGTTGAAAATAAATTTTTGATATTCTTTGGTCGATTTTAAGGGGGGTTTGTACATTTGTGTTACCAATCGAGCTTCGTTAAAAAGTTACAAGAAGTTGAAGTTGGAACTTTCAAAATGCATATTTTATCTTCATTTTTCCGAAAGCGTAAGAAGATATATTTTAATGAATTTTAGTATGTTTTTACTGCTAAGAAAGGCGCGAATTTTGCAGTGAAATAGTTATTTGCACGACAAGGGAGGAAAGTGGAACTTTTTGCTCCCGAGAATAATTTGAGGTCCGTCGCGAAGCGGAGGGAGTAAACCGAAAAAATCGCTTTACTCCAGAGGTTCTTTCTTCTATTTTTGGAAGAAAGAAGAGGCCGTTTAAAGTACCTATACAGTATAAAGAATAATACATTATATCAGTAGCGTCATTCGGTCGAAACATCAAAATTCCTTTCTCCCTGCCCCCCGTACGCCTGGCCGCCGATGATGCACCACCAAACCGATTTTGGCAGTGCATCGATGGTGCTTGAGTGATACACAGTGTCCCCAGCTCGGCGGTAAATTTAGTTTTGCGCGGATATTACACAATGTCTTTTAAAAAAGACAGGAAAAAAATTGTGTTCAGTGGATAGCTGCGAAAGTCGTTTAAGTGAAGGAATTACATTTTTTAGATGTCCACAGGATCAAGAAAGGTACCTTACTAAACCCATTACTTATTACATTATCTATGTAGAAATATTACAAAAGTAAAATTATCCATAATCAAAGAAATACAATTACGTTTAAAAAAGACCCCGTAGCACACTCCTAGAAAGATTCCATCCAACGGCAGCTATTACAGTCAGCATTTACAAGTCCCTCGTAACTCCTAGAGAAAACCGCCGGGTGCAGGTCATATTCGTACTAGTTAATATACTACGAACGTCAATCTTTCCCCACGGATTAAAAGTGCAGCTTCTAGTGACCTATGGAAACCAAGATTAGGCTCAATTCTTGCTAATGCGTTCATTCTTCTGCGCAAGACGTATGCGGAGGACACGCCTACCAAAAAATAAAGTTTTCGGCCGGACGGCCTAGTGCGTTCTTGGAGTATTCTCATCCTTCTATTCGCAATGAGAAAACAAAGGGTGGTAGTAATGTCGCAGCACACATAGCAGTCTACCGAAGACTCTAAAAGAACAAAAGCTGGCATCGTCGATTTTTCAAAATTAAAGGGCGAAGCTTGGCAGCCGCGCATGCGCTTGTGTTGCCACTGAGCCGGATTTTCTCGAGCTGAACTTGAATGTTACGTTATAATTATATATCAAATATTATTTATATGGTCCAGGTGCGCGCGGCACAAGTTTCAAAGCTAACTAGACGACAAAAATCAGTGTTGTCAAGAAAGTGTCCCGCATCCAAATTACTTGCGTCGGACCTCCAATTGTTCTTGGGAGCAGTGACACTTTCGCCAATCATTAAAATGTCCGAAGGAATGGTGACCAGCTAGATTTTAGAAGAAGCACTGTATATAGAAAGGAGATTAAGATTCGGTGTATATAGAAAGGAGAATTCCTTATGAAATAACCTCTGCAACGATGGGACACACATGGTGTGATGACGTGTGAAAATTTATAGAGGGTGGCTGTGACGGCTAAAGGGTTGATGACAGCATGCAACTCAGATTTTCTAGGAAAAGATGACGCCTTTGCTATTGTCACAAAGAAGCAAAAAGACCTAAAATTGCAGCATTCTTAGAAATGGTCGGCCGATGACCGGTGTAGTAACCAAGCACTAGTTTTATTATTTACAAGGCACTTTCAATGATATACCTCATTCAGTTATTTTTGGCATCTCGTTACCTTTGAAACCTTTATTTTTTTAGACCTATCTCTTTTCGGCACATGTTGAGAAGATACGATAAAAATGTAAAGTCAGATTTCCAACGCCTATACTTGACGGTAATAATAAGTAAATGGTTTATACACCCCAGCACAGTATATACTGAGATTTAGGCGGTACGACGCGATCTTTCGCGAGAATAAGGTTTTTCCTACTGCTTATTTATATTTTAATAAACCAGTTTCATCAACATTTTTGAAGTGAATTCTGATAGCATTTGCTTAATAAATTCAGTGGTAAAAACACGTTTCAGTGATGGTTCCTTGACCATGATTTGCATTGTGTACAAGTGAAAAAAAAGACTATTAATAATTATGTCACAGAGTGTTACAATAACGTTAGAAAACATTACCTATTATTCAAATGGAAGTGATACGAATGCATGGAATATCTGGCGTTCTAATGGGAACTTTTCAGATGAAACATCCACATTATTTACGACTAAAGTTTGGTCATTTTCGCTTGAGGATATTTTGTTTTTCATATTCGTTCCGCTGCTAGGATCTATAGGAAACTTGATGGCATGCATAGCTATCGTACTGGACAAAAGATTGCAAACAGTCATGAATTACTGCCTGTTTAGTCTGTCCGTTGCCAATTTCCTGGTAAGCGTCGTCTTTGTACCGGCTATGTACTTCGTGAAAAAAACAAGTAAGTCGTGAATATATTTGAGTTAATAGTTAATAATATTAAAAGTTAATAATAATTGAATATTCTGTTTAGCATTTTTTATGCAGAGTAAAATTATCTACCACCTTTGTTTTACATAATTTCTCTAGAACTAATAATTACTCAGCTAAATTATGAAAAAAGATTTTTCAAAATTGTGCGAAAACGGCTAACGATAGGTATAGAAACAATTACATAAAGTGACTCCTATTTTTAACCCTTTTGACACTGTACACAGAAAATATGGGGTTTTAAAAATCACGAGTTATCGTCATTTTTTTAAGTCAATTTTTGATACGATTTTTTGAGGATCTGAAGTTTTGTTTTTTTAATCGTGCTGTTATCAGATACCCTATATCTTGTTGTCAATTGCCACGAGAGGAATTGGAAAAAATCTAGTCGCTCGACTGACAATCATGATTTAAATCTGGCATGTTTTTGGTTTTTTTTAGATAGCTCAAAATCTGCTTCAGATAGCTTTGGGGTAACCTTAACATTTGTTTAACTGCACTAATCTCCCCCCATATAGGGATGCGTATAGCACTACTCCATAAAGTAGGTTATACTTTTTGTGCTTTTTGGGCCATCAAAGTTTAGCATATTCCTTCGCAGAATACTTATAGTCTGTCGGTGCACTTCTGCGAAGGGATTTTGGCATGTTCCGCAAATCTCATATTTTCCCCGAAGTAAACTTCGAGATACTTTACGGCTTTACTTAGATATATTGTAGACTCCCCAGCCTTAAAACTTATGCCCTGTCCCTTTTGCCGCAAAAAATCACCACCTCGGTTTTTTCCGGGGCCAGTTTTAATGATTTTGAAGGGAGCAACCCAATAATCTGTTCAATCGCTCGATTTGTTTCTTCTAGGAGAAGGTGTTTGTCTTCTGCATTTACTATAAGAGCAGTGTAAGCCACTATTTCTACGTTGTCTCTACATATTTCCCTAATGTCATCAATCATTCCACAGTGCGGGTCCCAGGACTGATCCTTGTGGTACGCTCGCAGACATGCTAAATTCGTAGTTTTCATCTAATATAACTCGACAGCGTTCGAAGTAGTCTGTAAGCCATTCAATTATTATTGTCATCAAGTAGGCGTTGGAAATTTGACTTTGACATTTTTATCGTATCTTCTCAACATGTGCTAAAAGGAGATGGGTATAAAATAAATGAAGGTGATTTCAAAGACAACGAGATGACAAAAATAAGTGAATGGGTAATATGAGTATATGGACTATATGGGTAATAGTGAATGGATAATATGAATAATATGTTCATGAGATATCCTTCTTCTGTGGAGTTCTCTCATGACTGACTCCCATGAAACATTATTAAAATCGATTTTCACGTCGATGGTGACTATGCCCATGCTCTCCCTTTATTTCTCTTTACCGCTGCCATCCTATCTTTGGCACCCCTCATGGCGTTTAGCGTGGATACACCCCGCCAAAAGCCGTACTGTTTTTCATAGATGGGTATAGATTCTGCTATCTCGGTTTCTAGTCTGGCTTTAATTAGGTGCTCGTAGATTTTTGCGAATGTCTTTAATAAGCATAAGGGTCTGTATGAGCTTAGTGCATCCATTGACTTTCCTGGTTTTAGTATCAGTACCTACTAATTTTGCTTCTCTCCATTCATCAGGAAATATACCTGATGCCAGCAGTGTGTTCCGGGCTTCTAGCATTTTTCCCGGGTATTTTGACTCTTTGGCCTCTGCCGGCAATCCATCCGGGCCCGGTGCTTTCTTGAATTTGAGTTTGCTGGTCGCCTTTTTAAGTTTCTCTATGACAAACTCAGTATATTCCACGGGGTCTGTTTTGCGGGTAATTCCGGGTGCACGGTGAGGAAGAGAAGCCTAGCTACTTCTTCCTTCTTGCACGATGCCATTTCTAGCTGATGTCCTTGTTTCAGAGTTTTGTACAGTATTTTATACCCTTCTTCCCAAACATCGTTCTCTAGCTAATTACACACTTGCTTCTAGCACTGTGTTTTGGATTTTCTTATTTGTCTCGTCAGTTTGTTTCTTTTGGTCTTGAAGTTTTCCCCTAGTCCTTCTTTCTGGGACTTGCCCTAAAATCGACCATCTTCATACCGGAACTTGCAAAGGGAAGACCCAGCCGAAGTTCCGAATTCTACCCAAACGCCCTTGGATTTTGGCGGATTCTGGACTCGGTCCATATTTAACTCTTTCCTTTTTTAAAGTTTTTGGTTTACGACCTTACTTTCAAGGAAAACGTTTAACCGCTTCGGCAGGATTTAAACGGCAGGCGACCCTTTTCCCACCGCTCAGGTTGAAAGCCCCGTGGCCATTTGCGACATCGGTACATGGCCTCACCACCTCCCTTTCCTGAATTGCAATTGCCGGGAAATTTTTTCTGTTATAGAAAAACTCTCAGCGAGTTCGGGAAAGGGTTTTTTTCCCTTTTATTTCTGGATTTTTTCCTGGACTCTACCAAGTCTAATTACTGCAACAAATCTCATTGTAAAGAGCCGCCGAACGTCATGCACAAAGTCACTGCCTTCAACCGTGACCTATTGGCCCAGTTTTTTACACCACCCCAAGTACTTACTAACCCCACAGTAATAGAGCAACTAGTAAACTACCCAGTTCACTTTTTTTGTGTGTCCTATCCACTTATACCTGTTAGTTTCTATTTGGTTTGGTGTTGAGTTCCAGATTACACCTTTGGAGATTTCTGCCCTTACTGTCAAAGCCAGTAGGGCTAACCTACCCCACTTTTCGAATTCTCTGCGCTGGAGGGCTGGGGCAGGGGCACACTTAAATGCCACTAGACAACTCCCACCCCTTTGATAAACTTGATTTGTTCTCTCTTTTTTATTTAACTTTTTTTATATAGGTAGACCTTTCTTCTTTATTCAGGACTTCATCCTGAAGAAACGGCGTCAATGACTGATGTTTGGATTATTTTATTTTGTATGGAACACATTGTATATTATCTTGTTTTTGAGATCTACGTAAAATTCTAATAAGGCCGGGTTTATCCGACTTTTTAGTCCTAGTCCTATTCATACTCCTACAATTTTTGTCCATAACAACCCATGCATGAAAACAAAATATCCATAGCAACGCTTGTTATTTAAGTTATGAACGAAAATTAAGAATACGATTAGAACTACAACTAAGTACTTGAAAAAACCCTGCCTAAGTTTCGTCTAGAATACCTTATTTTGATGTTTTTTAATTGTTTTGATATTCAGGTGAAGAGTTAATGACACGGTTTTGACCAATCAGATGAGGAAAAACTTTTAAAATTACGGTATGTTGAAAAGTTGATAGCTGCGGTGTTAATGACTGGGTTTTGATTATTTTATTGTACGGGGTGTTAATTAGAAAAAGTCATCTAGAAGACTGTGAATTTTTGGCAGAAGAGGATGACATAATCAAAGTAAATATATAGTTCGTACACTATAACTTGACGTACACTGTAACTGACGGAAATATATCATTCCTGCCTGCGGAAGTAAAGTTATAATGTACGAACTATACTTTTGTCCCTCCATTTTTTTCTTTTGACATTTCTGACCTGAACTAACCTGAACTAGATGACTTTTTTAAATGTCTACCCTCTATATTCCAATTAAATAATCACTTATTATTTACATCAAGTAGGCGTTGAAAATCTGACTTTAACATTTTTATATTGATAAACCTACTTATGTTTTATACTTAGTGACTATGTACGTAGTTATTGCAATCAGTTACTTTCATAGCACTCTGCCATTTTTAGAGTTTGATTCTACAAATTTCTACTTGTGCCATCTATTCATTCTGGGAAAACACGCCTTTGTGACAACGTCCGGATTGCACATATGCTCCATGAGTATCGAAAGATACAAAGCAATAAAGAATCCTCTGAATATATCCATACCCCCAAAATCGGGGCTGATTCTCAATAACATTCTACTGTGGCTTCTAGGAGCATTGATAATCGGTATCCCTTTTCCATAACTAGTAAGCATTTGATAATCTATTTGTAGGTTTGTCGCTTAACGTTTAATTTTGTGACGCACGTTTTTAGTTTTTACGAGTTCAGGAAGAGAAGAGCAAGACCTCGAACAGTGCCGTGATTTGAAGGATCAGTTCTTAGTTATAGTAACACAAACTGTCATGATGACGCTGCTAGTGGTCGTTGTGTTTTATACTTGTATACAAACTGTGGTAATCTTGCACAAATTGAGTAAGGAACGAAGGCTGAGCAGAAAAGGAAGCAGGATTGGAATAATTAGATCGCTTCCAACTAGTGTTAGGTAGGTCATTTTTAGTATACCATGCAAGTATAAATATACGAAATTAACAAATAGACACCACTACAATTTTTATAGACACCACAAGAATTTTTAATCAGTCTTTAGACCACAACTACCACAAGTTTTTTCCTTTCATTCTGGGACTTATTCTTGATCATGGGAATAGGTATACTATTCCCCAAAGCAGTGACATACTGATGTACTTATACTCCATTCACTATATTCACCTGATCACTATATTCACCTAGTAGGTCTGGTAGGTGTCTTTAAACCATAAGTTTTTTTCCTTTCATTCTGGGGCTTATTCTTGATCATGGGAATATACCCCTCCTCAAAGTAGTGACCTACTGATGTACTTATACTTCATACGCTATATTCACCTAGTAGGTAGATAATCAAATATTCATCCAGTAGGTAGATAATCAAATATTCATCTAGTAGGCAGATTGTGCTGTTTCATCAATGTAAATAGGGGGTGTTCATTTGAAATCGTCATCTGTAAACCATTCACTTCACTTATTATTGTCAATAAGTAGGAGTTGGAAATCTGACTTTGACATTTTTATCGTATCTTCTCAACCTGTGATAAAAGAAAATAGATAAAAAAATAATATTTGAAATGTAACGAGATGACAAAAATAAGTGAATGCTATGAAATGTCAAAAGAAAAAGATGAAGAAAAATAGTCCATTTACTTTAATTATGTCATCCTTTTCTGTCAAAAATTTCTAGATGACGTTTTCTAATAATCACCCGTATGCCATTTATTTGTAATTTTTGGAGTTTATAAACATTATTCTTAAATATACCACCATAATTACACTTTTTGTTTATCTGTTATGAAATTATTCTAAATCCGCAAAGAATAAAAAAATATCATCATAGGTGGCCTACCCAATTAAAAAACTGCTAAGCAATGCTTAAAAATATCACCTAAGTTTTAAATGTGAAAAAGAAAGTGTCAATGTTTGTTTACGATTATTGTTTACATTCTGACTGAAATTAACACATTAAAATTCTGTTAACACATATATATATAATTAACTGTTATTACCGTTTCAGAACCGGCCAGCCTCAGATCGATAAATCGGAGAAGAAAGCAGTACTCGTTGTATGGTTCCCATCTTTTTCGTTTACAATCACGGCGCTTCCACTTTACGTTTTTATTTTGGTTCGTTTCATATCTAAAAATACAAAAATGTGGAAGATATTCCTCTATATTCGTTATGCGTTTCCTATTATTGATCCTATTATTTATATGCTGTTTATCAAAAGATTTAGAGACAATTATAAAAATATAATACTATGTAGATTCAAAGCTTATAAAAATAGTGTGACTGTAAGTACAAATAAATAGTTGGTGAAATCAAATGTTTTGTTATTGGATTTCCCGAAAACCAGCGATAAATTTGTGGAACGAATGAAACTCAATACTTTTTTGACCAATCACGATGGAGCCGTATATCTGAAGTGACCATTCGTCCCGCATAAAGTGTTAATGTCCAGCATTTTGACCTTTTGTTTCGCCAAATAAACGGTCTCGCGTCGCATGAAACGTCCCGCCTCCCGCCAATCTGGCTATTTCTGTTGAAACATTCACCTATTTTTTTGGGCAAAACATTTGTCGCAAACTCGAATCGGGGTTTGAATAATTCCAGTTTGACTTTAATTAGCTATTAATTCAACACTATTTATTTACTCATCAATACGCGAAAAGTATTCGTCTACTTATAATCCGCCACAAACTAGTCAAACTATATATATTTGCCGCAAATTTACTATAATTTTGTTTTTTTTTAATATCTATTTAGACTCGCTTAGAATCAGACTTATTTATCTTACTCGCAGCTTTCTCTGCCTTTTATTACTTAAAGCTTATAAACTAGAAAATTTCCTAACATTCATCGAACAGTTAAAGAATACCGCTAAACGTTTACATAGCACTAAAAAAAAGTGGATTTATAAACTCGAGGTTGGCCCTGGCCCTGACTCTGGTTATACGACGCGATGTTGCCGTGAAAAATGTGCATTTATAAACTCGAAGTTGGTGCCGGTTACCTAATTATAACAAGGCGTCTTCAATTCCTGTATACCTGATATTAAAATCTTATTCTCTCATCAGATAGAGCTTTTAATATCTCATCCTTTGAATGTAAATTCGAGCAATTTATGTCTTAATTGACTGGGCCAGGAAATTAACGGTCAATTTAAATAAAAACCTTTACTTTAATTGTCAATTAAACTATGTCATGTGAGGTGTCATTTTAAAGAGCATCATTTATTCTGTCCAGTGATCACATTTTCAATCCCCTTTTTCCAACAGATTTTTCAGAAAAGCTCATTTTCTAAATTTATGCTCGCACCGTGCGAAGAGCCATACAGTGGCCACTAGCGGGGTGGTATCGATTTTTCTGCGGTACCCTTCCGGGGATGAGAAGTACCGAGAGAGTGGTTCCGAGGATCTTCGAAAAAAGGAGACGGCTTTGAACTCGCGAGAGTTATGAACTAGGGAGACGGTTTTGAACTCGGTCGGATCTAAAAACGACGATCTAACCGGGAAGTCGAAAAAGTTCGAATTTTAACGCGAGAAAAAAGTTAGTCCTGGGCTCCGCCGTTCTGATTATCACCAATTAGTGATTTTTTTCCTTTTTTGAATCCCGTTTTATGGCCGCCGCACTAATTATTTGTATTTTTAATTAGTGAGAAAACAAATAAACCGCTTATTAAAAGTTTAGTGGAGTGTTCTTTCGGTTGTGCCATATAGTGTCAACCCACCTCTGCCCTTTTCCTGAATAGGCCATTTTCTTGCAGATAGCGGATACCTTGCAGACGCAGGAGACTACTGGCAATTAAGTATTTGTAGAAGTTGAAACATTTTGTATATTATAGTATAGTTTTACTCACCATAATATCGAGAATCCCAGCAACCTGGCAGAACTCTTTTCTATTCTATTATACTGCGACGTTAATTTAGTTTCCTTTGTTGTTGTTTTTTCAATTTTAGTGGGGAAATCGTGTACCCGTTTCTGGGGATTTAGCTTGTCGCGAAAAGTTCACGTCCGTTCTATTTTATTTCAGATTCCTGAGAAGACTGAATTTTTATCGTAATTAATTACTATGCAATTAGTTTTTTTGGCGTTTTAAAGGTTAGCATTTATTAATTATATCCGTTGGCAATACCATGGAAGAGTTTTTCCGCATCAAGAATGAAACGCCACGGATTAATTATCGGTCATTTTCCCCCTTTATTAGCGACCTAAGGGACAACGAAATAGATAGATCCTTTCCGAGAGTTGGGTTTCCTTGCAGCGTGGTAAAAAAGATTTTTGGCACATGTTTATACGTTGGACTTAGAACATCCACGTAGTCGAACCTCCGCAGACGCGGCGGCGACGGCAACACGTTAAATATGGGGGTAATAAGGTAAATAAGGTAAAATAAAAAGGTAAATAAGAATCAAAAATTCAATGTCGTGTGTTCTGTTAGGATGACATATCTTCATCAATACAATATTTTTAACTTGTAGTCATACGTAATTAAATTAAAAAATATAGTAAGAACGGCAACACCGCAGCCAGTTTATGAATTGTGAAGAGCATATTTGTTTTGATGTTTTAGAATTCTCTTCCGCACAAAACTTTAAACTCTGCCTTGGAACGTTTGCCTAAAAGATA
The DNA here is from genome assembly GCA_951812265.1 of Taphrorychus bicolor. Classification (NCBI taxonomy): domain Eukaryota; kingdom Metazoa; phylum Arthropoda; class Insecta; order Coleoptera; family Curculionidae; genus Taphrorychus; species Taphrorychus bicolor. Next base: position 40,552,474 of record OX638297.1, read on the forward strand.
CAATTTAGGAAAATACTGTAAATATATCTCAAAATTCTCAAATCAAACATGAAACATGCTGATCAAGATCAAGTTTTAAGTTCCGTCTGATATGGTCCATTTCAAATAGATATTCATCTAGCAGGCTGAGGAATTAACATGTTCCTTTTATTCCATCCATTTGAAATGGACACTATTTAAATAATGGCTGTGGTCCGCCATATTGCCTTGTGGGGCGTTCGACGTAATTCTGGAATGGTCAAGATACCTTTAGGTTAGGTCAGGATTAGGGTTGTGATCTTCATTGTACCGGTTCATATTGTGTTTGCACCCGGTGCATTCCGAATATGTCAGATGAATCTCGATCTGTCACATTTCATCAGTCAAGAAATGTCATCTGTCAACTTCATATTTCATAAAACTAACTGCAACCTGATGTATTCCTCCGTCCTCATCCAAATAAAGGTATTTGATCCAAAGTCCAAACAGTTTCAGTTATTTTTGTTACGAATATGTTCATAAAATTTGTTTAATTCTTAACTCTAATAACATACACATAAATGTATGTTATTATACACAAGATAGAAAGAAAAAGTCAGCAATAAAGCAATATTCTATCCTTTCTTTCTTATGGTATTCTTACAATTTAAAAGAGAGATTTTTTAATAAAGTTAGGCGGTTAAAAATTTTATAAAAGTTTATTTCAGTTCCTGAGCGGTAAAATAAATAATAAAATTTAAAAATGCCCATGCACGTAGAAAATGAAAAAATACTGTTATGCAAACTGACCTCTCTATTTGCATATGAGTTCATGTGTGGAAACGTGGCAACTCTGTAAGCCATCTTTCGAAGCTTTTAAGCTTTAATCTTATGGAAGTTTTTTCTATTTTTCGGTTTTCGAAATAAACCAGACCAATGAGGCCCTAAATGCACATGTGTTTGCAATATTTTTTATTTTCGTCAAGAGCATTTCCTTTGTTAGTGTTGGACAGGCACTTTCACAATTTCTTGGGAATTCCGGCCATAAAATATGGTCACTACAATTGCCCTTCTTTTTTGACCGGCAAAGGCGCCCTTTTAATGATTTATGGCTCTTGAAAGAATTTCAGACCTGTACGTGACCCAAACAATAGTTTGGTAACTAAAGCGTTTTTGCAAATATCGTCAATTGAAATTAAAATCTTATTCTTTCAGCAGATAGAGCTTTTAATTTCTGATCCTTTGATTGTAAATTCGAGCAATTAATGTCTTAATTGACTGAGCCAGGAAATTAACGGTTAATTTAAATAAAAAGCTTTAATTGTCAATTAAACTATGTCATGTGAGGTGTCATTTTGAAGAGCATAATTTATTCCATCTAATGATCCAATTTTCAATTTCCTTTTTCCAGCACATTTTCCAGAAAAGCTCATTTTCTGAATTTATGCCCGCGCTGTCTGAAGCGCCATATAATCGCCACTGGTCAGGGTGGTATCGATTTTTTCGGCAGTACCTTCTCGGGGATGAGACGTACCGAGGGGGTGGCGAAAAGAAGGACGATCTTCGACACTCGAAGAGAAAGGAGGCGTTTTGAACTCAATAGAGTTACGATCTAAAAGCGACGATTAACCGGGAAGACAAAAAAGTTCGAATTTTACCGCGAGAAAAGTCCTTGGCTTCGCCGTTCTGATTATCGCCAATTCGTAATTTTTTCCCCTTTGTGAATCTCGTTTTTATGTCCGCCGCGCTAATTATTTTTATCTTTAATTAGTGCCAAAACAATTACACCGCTCATTGCCCGCCTACGAAAAGTTTCGTGGAGTGTTCTTTCGGTTGTGCCATCTAGGGTCAACCCACCTCTGCCCTTTTCCTGAATAGGCCATTTTCTTGCAGATAGCGGATACTTTGCAGACGCAGGAGACTACCGGCAATTAAGTATTTGTAGAGTAGTTGTAGAAGTTGAAACTTTTAGTATATTATAGTAGTGTTTTGCTCACCATAATATCGAGGATCCCAGTTACTGGCAGAATTCTGTTCTCTTCTACACTGCGTCGTTAGTTTAGTTTTCTTTGTTGTGTTTTTCCAATTTAGTAAGAACTCGTGTACCCAAACACGTTTCTGGGGACCACTGAGCTTGTTTGCAAAAAGTTCACGTCCGCCGCTATTTTATTTCAGATTCTGGAGAAAACTAAAAATTGTCTTTTTTAATTTTTTTTTTTTTCTTAATTAGTATTCAATTATTGTTTTTTTTTCTTTTTTGGCGTTTTGCAGGTTTTGGCTTAAACCATAAAACCTTGCTGGCATCTCTAAAACAATAAAATTTTATATTATTTAAATTAGCGACCTAAGGGACAATAGATCCTTTCCAAGAGTTGGGTCCCCCTTGCAGCGTGGTAAAAGAGATTTGGCGCAAGAAGATACGTTGGACTTAGAACATCCACGTAGTCGAATCTCCTCCGCAGACACGGCGGCAACACGGCAGCAGCCGCGAACACAGCCGCCCCCACGCAACGACCACCGATTAAACGCATTAATACGGATTATTATTATCGGCTGGGGGGACACTGCGCCAGACAATACATAATATGACATGACATATAAGAATATGGCAACGTGGTAACGTAAGTTGAAAAGGCAACGCCGCGAATTGAATGCACCGGGTGCAATAAGGGTGCATATTCTCCAAATATCGGTGTAAACATATGCACCCGGTGAAATCACATCCCTAGTTAGGATTAGTATAGCCGAGTTCGGTAATTCCATTCGAGCGCTCCGGACACAGACCATCTCTCAAAATCTTAACAAGCTAGAGTGAGATAGGATGATATCTCGAGCGCTCGGGATGAAATTACCGAACTCAACTATAATTGTCATTACGTCATTTTCATTTATGACTTGTGTCAGTCAAACTTTACTTTTAACTATTTTTTTTAGTTTTTAGTTTGTTTTCAATATTTTTCTAAAAATAAGTTCTTTAAATTAAGTAGTAAAATCATAAAGTTTATTTGTCGCGTCCATGGCTTCAGCTTAATTAACTTGGATTATGCAATGATAAACCTTTCTTGCTTCACCAAGTTCACATGACTGTCCTAGAATAATAATTAAAGGATGGCAACTCGAGACCTGGAAAGCGGGAGCATTGATGGAGATGGATCATCCAAAGGGGTTCGTGTAAATGAATTCGGAAACCCTGAAGTAGCTCAAGAAAGTTCTATAGACGAATTTGCAGCACCTGAGGCTAGATTTGAGTGCCCTATCTGTCTGGCTTGGTTGCGGGATCCAGTACTTACATCTTGTGGTCATCGCTTTTGCAGGAATTGCATTCAGGACTGGCTGAAGTAAGTGTACTATAGCTGCTCTAAGTGTCTGTCCTTTTCCTTAAAACAATTAGTACTTTATCAGCCACTGTGCTACTCGAGGTGCCAGTGCTATAGAAATGATAGCTATTCATGATGGAAGTGTTAAAAGTGCAATTTTAAGGCACTTGTGTTGAAGTTTGCAGGACAAGAAAATCGAGTTCTGCAATTCACATGAGGTCATAATAGCACTTTTGACACAAATAGCATACAAAAGTAATTTAATTTTAACACTAGTGTAACATGTGGAGTGTGGATAGTTACTGGAGAGTGACAAAAACACTTTGCTCTCAAATTATACATATATTTTTTTCACAAATCATGCCAATAAAATATAGTCATGATACATTCAGTAGGTAATCATTTTAATTGACAATGTCATATCTGAAAAGCCAAACAACAAACAGAGCAACTCAACAACTAGAGTAAAGCATTTTGTACATCCACAAAAAAACGCAAAAATCTATGCCTTGCTAGCCCTAAGAATACTAGGATTAGGTACCTACTTATGCTGCAAATATTGTGATTATGAGTAGGTGGGCATGAAAGTATAGGTATATGTTTCTTACTATAATTATTAACTCAATCCCTGACTTTATCTTTTACTTCCAACAATATAATTTTCAAGTGAAGTTTGATCATTTTTAATATTATTTTTCCACTACTAGCTTTAATACGGACCGTTAAAGGTCAGCAAAATGACTGTAAAGTAGGTTTTCTTGTTTTGCTTATAAAACACTTGAACATGAGCGGTCTATAATGACAACGTTATGGTCGATTATTTACTGGTAAATAAAGCTGTCAGTTGTCAGGCGCATTAGGCGCTTTGATAAGGCGATTTTGTTTATTGGTTGCCATGATAACGAAGCCTCCATATAGATTGAAGACACGCGTGTTCCTAGTAATATAATATGCGGAGCGCTATCTTACTAATTTAGGCAATTTTCTGTTGTAGATTTATCGAGTCTAGTAGTGGAAAAAATCGTATATACACCGCGGTTGTGAACTACTTATTACCCTCACGTCTTAGATCCCTCAGCGCGCTTCGGGATTTAAACTTGACGTTCGAGTCATAATAATGTACTTCACAACCTTGCTTTATAATATTCTATTATTTTGAATACTTACCTAAGTATTTAATAACCTAAATAATTCTATTCACCTTTTTATAAAATGAGTCATCATCATCATTATAATGTACATGATTTACCTAATGAATCATCATGTAAATGAACAAAAAGCATCTATGTAAATAAATAATTTTCATAATTTAATATTAAGTATTCCCAACTACCTTTAGAAAGGAAAATGCCTGTCCAGTTGATAACATGAGGCTTAACAAAGATAAAGACATATTTCCTGATAACTTTACAAGGAGAGAAATTTCCCAGCAAAGAACTAAGTGTCCAAATATTATTAGAGGTTGTTTAGTAGAATTATCTCCATTGGATGTAGAGGCACATCTCTTAGTTTGTGAATTCAGGTAAGGCCTGATTAATGTAGTTCCACAAATCTTGTAAGATTCTAAATCTCTTTAATGCTTTTTATGAAGGCCACCAGAATTACCGGATCATGAAAAGCTGAGATGCACTTTTGTTAATATGGGATGTTATGAAAAATTTGAAGATGAACCAGAGTTACAAAGGCATCTTGAACAGAATATTCAACAACATTTAGTTGTAAGTATTAAATATACCTATTATTTCTAACATATATTTAAAATAGGTAAATTGCTAATTAAGATTATAAACTGAAACTTCCAAGTGGTCTTGTGTTAACATACCTAACAGTACTATTACAGAAAGGTCTACTTCATTATAAAGGTCTACTTTATTATTAAGTCTGAAAGTTCCTAAGTATGTCAGATTTCAGGGTAATATAACCTCTACTACTAATACTATTAGTAGTACATTATATTATAGTATCTATTATAGAAGGACACAAAACAAACCAAATAAAAACCCATCAAAAAGGGCCCTCTAAAATCAAGTATTAGATTTAGTTTATTTTATTGGTTTATTTTTTAGCTATTGTCACAAGCATATACAAAGACATCAATAAACCAGAATAAGGAAAGCGCAAGCTCAGCGCTAGCCCAGGCAAATTTTTGGGACCCACCCTCCAAGCAAGAGTCTTCTAGTCAATCAAATCAGGATGAAAATGTGCAAAATCTCTTAAGGTATGACTATTAAATTGTGTTAGTTTATAGCTGTTTACAACACTATTCTAGTGTCGTTTTTATACTCTTATTTTTTCAGTTTTATTTCCCAGAATGCAACGTCAGTTTTTAAGAAAAACTTTAACACCCCGTATCTCGGAAAACGGATCATTTGCGGACGTACGTTTATATAGCGAACTGGCATTATTTCTTCATGCAGAAACACCCCCTAAAATTTGTCGCACTAATTTACTAACACCCTGTATATTTAAAATGTTGCATTAAACACTGAAGCATTTTGTACAAGTGCCTCAGTGTTTGTGCAATATGCGTTTTTTAACTACAATTTCAACGGTCTGTTTTTTTTTAACTAAGCATCATAGAAAAAAAGTTTTTTATTTCTTCTCTAAAATCGGTCACAGAATGGACGATTGCATTTTTTGTCACCATTTTTGAATCACCCCGTAAATTAAAAATATAGAAATATACATACAATGAGTCCAAAAAAATGCCAAAAACTTTCAATTATCTCAGATAATCGCATCGACTCTTTTTTTTTCGGTTGATTACATGGCCGAACGACGCATAGGAAAGTTCGGCCCACTGCCATCGTATTTAAATAAATGTTATTTTCCACACTAGTTAAAAAAAAGCGTCTATTAGGAGCAGTCATGGTAACTATGATGACTATTACAAAAATGATATGTGAGCGTCATAATTTTGCGATACAAAGCCAAATATAAGCGATTTTTAAATTAGGCACAAACACTAAAAATCTGAAAGCACTCTTAAAAGCATCTTGAAAAAGAGCTAGTAACTAGCGCTAATAATAACGCATATAATATCCGGACAACCAATTTTGGACCCCCTGTACAAGACCAAGACTTATTTATCACTACGTGAATCACAACAACTTTCTATTTCTCTATTATTAATAATTTTTTAGAGCCCTATATGAAAAGATCGTATTTCTGGAACAAAAGACTCGGGAACAGGACATTATCATCTCTAACATGTCGGAGCAAGTGTCCAACTATTCAGCCACAATATCAAATTTCCAGCAAAGATACTGCAATGGATGTTTTATATGGCACTTCAACGACTTTAAAACTAAAATTGCTGCAATGAGGGACAATCCGCGGCTTATGCATTACAGCCCTGGATTTTACACCAGCCCTTATGGCTATAAGTAAGTTATAAAACGTATCATTCTAGACGTCTAAACATTGGAACATTCCGTAGATTATGTATTAGAATAAATCTTTCTCCTAAAGACTCGAATTATTTGGCAATATTACTGCATGTGATGAAGTCGGAGCACGATCATGCTTTGGATTGGCCGTTTTGCGGTCGTTTGTCTGTTACTATTGTCCATCCAATGTAAGCCTTTTTATAGATTTACTAGGTTTTCAGATAGAATACTAAAGTAGTTAAACGTTGATGTTTTTGTAGGCAGTCTTACAAAAATATTAAAGAAACTATGATGTCTCGTCCAGAGCTGCAGGCATTTAATCGTCCTATACACGATCTCAACCCTAAGGGGTTCGGATATACCGAGTTTGCGTCTGTTGAAGAATTGTTCGAACAGGAGTTTGTTGCCAAGAATCAATTGATTGTCAAAATTAACGCTCAAGCGGTATAGGCACCTGCAAGGGGAAGAAACAACACATATCAGTACTTAACTTGTAGTCCTTTTGATATGATAGTTTCTCATCTTTAGTCGAATAGAAAGTGAGTCGAATTTTATAACTTAAGAAAAGATGGTAAGTTTATTATTTCTCTAATTATTTGCAATTTACATTCCATACAATTTCTTTAGTATTATGATACGTGAAACGTATTTTTATATAATGATGTTTAACAAAAATAAACTATAGTATTGTTTATCTATTTTTTTTATCTATTTACATTATACTGTCGAATTATGTATGCATTTATTACTGTTGAAAGCAATAAAACTGATCTGTTACATCGTTGTCTATGGAACATTATTTTTTGAACACGGTGGTGGCTGGTCCATAAGCGATGCAGTGCTGCAAAGCTCCCAAAAAAAGAAAACTAAAAAAAACGGCAAAAAGCAAATGCAATAACCAAATATCCTAAATTATTGTTAACACCTAGCTTCCGCGTTGTATTAATGACTCAAAACTGCAAGCGAAGTAACGTCGACCAGTGGAAAAAGAACCGGCTAGCGCTTCCTCTGAATTATTATTTATCTGGACCACACGATCGAGCTCTACGGGCTCTTTCGAACACCCGCGCGTACACTCCTCCACCTTCGTGCATGTCACTTGTCCAAAAGTTTTGGACTGGCTTTGTTTTGGACCAGCGCCGCCAGAGGTCGCAGTATTGAGGGTTTTAGTGACGGTTGTTTGTCGGTAGTGAATTTTTACGCGATATTTTATTTTACGTCGAGTTTAACATACATTAATAATATAAGTAGTATAAGTAATAATATAAGCGTGTAAAAGATTCTGTTTTTGTGTATTGCTGAAAATAACTTTAACTCTGTACTATGTGTTCTACTATGTATAATCCATTTAGTTATTTTTGGCATCAACTCATGCCATGGAATTTCTCCGGTATAACATCGATTGCGATTGTTTGTTTCCTTGTTGTCAAAACAAACTTGTCAAGATGTGTCATTAAAATTTCGCGGTTGCCGATTTTTTTTACACAGAACACGTGCATTTTGTATTTTGTTATTAAAAAAAATGTGTTATCCCAACAAAAAGATGCCAATAGCTATTTATGTAACCAGTTACGAAAAGTCCGATTTTGTGTAACGAATGAATGTTTGCGGGACGAGCGCAGCGAGTTCCCGCAATTTGAATGAGATACACAAAAAAGGTTTTTCGTCACGTGTTTCATACAAGATTTTTTCTAATTGTGGCTACAAATACCTACTTAGAGAGAGAATTATTATTTTAAACTTCAATATTTACTTTTAAACCACTTTGTATCTACTTAATACCGTAAAACTATAGCAACGGTGTGCCACAGCCGAAACCTGCAACTGGTGGTGACACCAACTTTTCATCACTAGTTACGAAAGATTTTACTTTTCGTAACTAGTTACGAAAAGTAGGATGTTACGTCACTGTCATCAGTATTGAAAAGTGCCACTTTATATGTCAAAATTAGAAAAAAGTATTTAACACTAATCAGTAACCATAAAAGTGATTCCAATTCAGAAGAAACCTCCCCCTCCAGAATCAATACCTACATTCTTCAGTTATTGGATGTTTGAGGACTGGAAATAATACTTATGATTCCAATGATTCCATGCTAATAATGTTTGATATCAGACACGACACCCGAAAACAATGCAATTCTAGAACTATTAATACGTAAGTAGATAGGTACCTAAGCTTACAGCCCATTGTCCCATTTTCCTGCTTTCAATTGCCGCTGACAGACACATAATTGGTCCTGTCCTGCCATAATTGTATATCACCTTTCTTTTCGTCCGAAAAAGCAAACTTCTTATTATACATATCATCACTGTGTAAGGTGCATATATTGCTGATATCACATTCACACTATAAACTTATTAGCCTCAACTATTATGGTTGTGAAAGATTTATTTTAAAAATACATTAATAAAATATAATATTCTTGCTAGCGTTGAGCCCCGGCCCATTTTTTATTATATTCTAGGTTAGTAATCATTATAATTAAAAGTTTGAACTAATGAAGTCATCTGGCAACTTGTGAGCGAAACAGTACACAATAACCTTAACCTCAAACTAATTATTAATCAATGTCACTGTCAGTCATGTTATACCGGGTGAAATATGTCAGATTTCCAACGCCTACTTGACGACAGAAATAACTGAATGGATTATTCTAACGTGAAGAGATGCTTTAATATTCATATGAAGAAAAGATGGAATTAAAAAGAAGAGGTAGACGGTTAGCAGGTATTTTTATTGAAAAAACTGGTTTAAGTAGAGGGAAAAGTTATACACGTAAATTCAGTAGAGACGTTTATTTAAAAAATGCACTGGATTTGTAGGTGTAACAATAATATGCTTAATACTGTTTTTCCTGCCTGAGGTGTGTGATGTTATTATAAATTGTGCAAAATGTCGATTTGATTTTAAAGAACATCTACTTAGTAGTTTCATCGCCTTTTTCCCAAATACTTTGGAGAGTATTGTGTTAAATTTCCTGAGAATAACTAACTTCCGTATGTTCCTTTTATCCCACAATAGATAAAGATCGAGTACGAACCGAACTGTCTGTCATTTATTCAAGAAATGATTGCAGGCAGGACCTCTTCTAAAATTTCTAATAGCAAGCAATCTAGGAGATATCTTAAAGGAGACACAAAAATTATTAGAAATTCTGGTAACAACTTCTATGATAATATCAGAGGTTGAACGTTGTTTTTCAACCCAAAAAAAGAATGAAAAGGTTTCTTAAAAATTCAATTTCCGAGGATAGTTTAACAGCCCTTTCCAAGCTATGTATTAAAAAAAATATCTCCGAAATAGGCAATTTTATATGTATCCCACTGGAATCTCACACACCAATTGATGCAAACTCGAGGTTCGAATTAAGTGTTGCAGTGCTTAATTAAAAACATTAGTTATTTACTTAACAAACAAACCCAACTATAATCCATCTACTTACAGTCCACTAACACTTTACTACACCTCACTATGATCGCTTTACTCTTTTAGCTTACTTATAATCGTTTAAGAATTAGACTGAGTCAACCGGCCGCCGTCCCTGCCTTTATATACCTAAAGCTTAAAATGCTTTAAAATAAGTGTTCAATTCCGCTCGTCGTCGGACTGCGACAGTTAACGGTCGCGCGGGAATGATCTCGAAGCTCGACAATTCTTAACCATATTTTGTATTGATAACTTAGACCATTTCTCGTAAAGTTTCGTAAAGCAAGAACAATTTGGCAACAGCACAGATGCGACAACTTTTTTCCATTTAGCTATATGCACGCATAGTAATCCCTTTAAAAACTTAAAAAATTCAAACTTGCCTCCCTTACGTATGTTGAATGGGTATGTAATTACGAAGGCACTAATTCAGCTAGACTTTTGTAACAATATATTAACGAGATATTTCTTGGGGATATAACAACATTTATTTTGAGCTTTTCCTTTCACTTTAATACAACTGACATAAAAAAATATAAAATTTTTAAGTATAGTACAAAAACTTAATTATCATTTAATAAACATAATAATAATTTGTGCCGTACATAAATATAAATTACTAGAGGTAATATATTAAACCAACTATCCTTAAGGGGACACCAGTATGTAGGAACAAGAACAGAGCAAATAATGATTTTTACTTTTTAATATTATACAAAAACAAAAATGTCATGTTCGAAGAAAATAAATTGTATTAATATTGTCCTAGAAAACAACATACTAAACATTTATATGTATATAATAATAAATTTATACTGACTACCTACAATATCTTTGGATTGATTCGAGTATTATCGAGTGTTTATTGCAAACAAGCTTGGATCTTTTCGATCCATTCTTGCGCCGATGTAGCATCTGAAGCGCAAAAATTGTATGTGCGACGGCTAGTACGAAGCTGGAACAAGAAATCCAGGAAACATAATCAATTAGAAAATTAAAATTTTAATAACTTACATCGAAAAAGGATTTATCGTCAGTTTTTTTGGGTGGTCCAGGAGCTGGAGTTGCCGAATTTACTGACATGACTTCTGCTAAATCTGCAATAAGTTTGTAATCTCAGTAAAGGCAAAGTTATTGGTTTATCTGGAAACACTGAATATTGACTTGTGTCAACGGATTTTTTTTAAATGCAGTAATAGAGATTCAAACTGCAAATTCACTTCTCTAACAAATTAAAGGATGGATTAATTAAACAAATTAAACGATGGATTCAATACGCAAAACTCTAACAAATTAAAGGATGGATTAATTAAACAAATTAAACGATGGATTCAATACGCAAAATGCAACGATGGATTCAATATCCAAGTTCTTAGTGTAGTACACAGTCAATTGCTTGCGATTCCATAAGTTTGTTTTATAAACAATAGGAATCACGAACAACGAGCAACGGGAGTAAGAGTTTATATATCTAGCTTAGTTTTCCAATGTCAGAGGAACCCAACAATCCTTTCCTCCTTTTGACCATAACTTTGGTACATTTTCACTCAAAAATCGCATTTAGCTCAAATAAAAAAGTTTAACTAAGGTTTAGTCTGGAATATTTATATAAGAACTGGTAAGTAGCACTACTTGGAGTTTAACAATAAACTGACGAATGGAGGCAAATAAACGCCAAGCTTGGATGTTGTGCCAACCACCATCGAAGAACTCGAAGTACTATAGCAGGGGATACATTGACTAACGGCTAAACATTGATCGAAACTTTTCCTCTGTTTCAAAGAAGAATATGCTGCAACTCAGCATACCTAAACGTTTGACAGGGGGTTTTACCCGTTAAGTACGATTTATGCGATACTTTAAATAAACGGGAATTTCATGTGAATTGTTACAGTGAAAATCTTTAGTTGTGGACATCTTGTCCTTGTTTTTGTAAAGCTTTTCATTAGCTTTTCGACACAGGTAGCCATGTAAATCTGACAATTTGCCCACTGTGTAAATAATGAACACTGTCAGTGTTATTGGGTATGTTATGAAAACAGTAAGCTAGGATTGCACGAAACACGCGACATACGATTTGTTAAAATGTCAAATTGTCAAAAATGCGATTGACGGGATTGTAATCAGTGAATTAATGGTAGGTGATTGTAAATGCCAATAATAGTTTCCCACAAGTTCTTATGAAGGCTTCATGTAGTTTCTCTCTCCCCTCTCCCTTAATTTCTCTCCTCATGTTGACACTGAGTAAATCAAATTAATTTTTTTGACGTTACATAAGGAAATAAATGTAAAATCCGGAGGTTGAATCTCAACCAGAGTGTAAATTTTAATTAAAGGATGTTTTTTTAGAGGTATAGAACTTTGAACTGAAATAAAACTCATAAAATTCTTGTTAACGGCCACGGTATTGATTTTATAGAAAAGATAATATATGGTGGGTTATGCGGGAACAGGATCACGAAATGACGAAGACAACTATTAAAATTAATCTACGTTTCGCAGATATAGTATACATAAAAAACTGTATAATATTTAACAACTGTATAATAAACAGAATTCGTCCTGAGGATGCAGAAATATCGAAAACGACTAATTCTAATAGTTGTCTTCGTCATTTCGTGATTCTGTTCTTGCCCTCATATATTGAACTAAAGGATCGATAACAACATACCAAGGAAAAAATTATTTTATGCCATTTGTGCTTATTAAATATGATTTGGGGCATATGGCTTGCTCGAATAGAGAGCAATCTGGAAGTCCGATTTTTGACCACTTTTTCGAACAGCTGGGACAATATATATCGATAAAAACATGGCGATTGTCGGATTCCAGCTGATTTAAGGTCGCTGGTTTATTGGCGTAGAGTATGGACTTCACATATCCCCACAGAAAGTAATCCATAGGTGTGATCAAACGACGGTGGACGGTCGAATCGAGAATCAAATACAATTTTTGCTTTAGTTTATGATTGCGTCATACCCATTTTTACGTGGACGATCTTAAAAACACAGAATTTGCACCTAACAGCTTTAATTTGATTAGTTTAATTTCCATTCCTTTTTTAGCAATTTTTCGATGTCAACCAGGTCTTTTTCTGAATACTGGAATTCAAGAGTCGTTTGGTATTTTGGCCCAGTTTTTATCCCATCTTCACCATCTACGTGGACGTAAATTGAAGTTGTGGCAGATAAAAAAAGCTAATAAACGTCAAATCCCGAGCTTCAATCTCAACCAGAATATCTTTAGGTATAAAACTGAGCCTTAACTGTCGAATTCAGAGTAAAATATAATTTTTCTAATTTTGACATATAAAGTGGCACTTTTCAATACTGATGACAGTGGCGTAACGTCCTACTTTTCGTAACTAGTTACGAAAAGTAAAATCTTTCGTAACTAGTGATGAAAAGTTGGTGTCACCACCAGTTGCAGGTTTCGGCTGTGGCACACCGTTGCTATAGTTTTACGGTATTAAGTAGATACAAAGTGGTTTAAAAGTAAATATTGAAGTTTAATAATAATAATTCTCTAAGTAGGTATTTGTAGTCAAAATTAGAAAAAATCTTGTATGAAACACGTGACGAAAAACCTTTTTTGTGTATCTCATTCAAATTGCGGGAACTCGCTGCGCTCGTCCCGCAAACATTCATTCGTTACACAAAATCGGACTTTTCGTAACTGGTTACATAAATAGCTATTTTGCTTTATGTTTATGTTTGCGTCACCGCACATTTTTAGTGCCTTAGTAGAGTAAACACTAAGATATAATAATGTATTCATTACAAAACAGTAGAACTAAAATGATTCCTCAGATACCCACTACTTTACAATGAATAATGAAAGAAAAAAGATTTTTCCACGCTCTTGTAATAACTAAAACGAATGTGGCTTAGGTGAAGTTAATAGTTTTAAAGTGGTGATATTCAAAAAGTGAATTAGAATATCAAAACTTCCAAAAAAAAGTAGACGTCTGGGAATGAGCGAAAATTAAGAATTCCGCTGCTCCGAAGAGGTAAACTTACCTCTTCATTTATCTCTAACTGAGTCATAAATCGGCAAAAAAATCTTACCAATATATCCTTTACAATGAGAGTCTTCCATGGCATCATAGTACCTCAACTGGTGCTTAATGGAATCCAACACGAACCACCGCTGTTTCCAGCCTTTCAGGAGGGCGCCCCTTTTATAAAGGTATCCCTCGTGAGTACGGTTTTCCGCAACATTAGACGAGAACTGTTCGTAATATTGCTGACTAGAAGTTTGGCGGGCGCTGCCAGAACTGACCGATCCGTTATCACCGCTAGTCACTTGCATTGTCTGAGTCGCCGAAGTATCCGCAATGGCCTTGTACTTGGTACAGTTGTTGGGGACACCTTCGGTGCATTTTTCGTGGCAGCTGTAGCCGCAGTCCATACAGCGCATTCCAGTCTATAATAGATACAATCTCAACAAAACAGTCGTCTAAATCTTAAACGATGGTGCCCATAGTATTCTGAAATCATTGTTGTAGAAAGTGCTCTAAAAACCTACTTTAACGGGTCCCCATAACACATTCGAACAAGCATCGCAATGCGTGGGAGTGGTGTAGTTGTGCTTCTCGAATCTGTGAGGATGCGAATACATGAGAGATGACTCCGCTGCGCCAGCCATTTTACCTGAAGAAAACACAGTAAACTCTTTTGCATTTGAAGTGTCAAAGGTTGTTTACCTCGCATTAAGATTTCTAGAGTGGAACGTTTGTGAATGAGCCTACCGTGGGATCGCACCAAAGCAGTGCTAAAGGAGACGTGGCGCTGAAATTACTTAAATGCAACTTCAGTTGGTGGCAACGTTATTGAAATCTTACAGTTAAAGAGTCCGTTAAAGGTATATCCAATTTATCCCACAAAACCTTCCACTTTTGTGGTAAATGACCCAATTCCATCTCCAGCTTGTGGATGTCTTCCAGTATGTGACTGAAGGCGTCTGGCACCACCTTATCGATGCAATCATATCTACACAGACGATGACACTATATTGTTTTATTTTCAAAATACAAGAAAAGGGTGACACTACAAGGTGTCGGGAAATAGTGCGACCAACATTTAATAACCAATATTAACATGGTGCGAGGTAATTCTACAGCAAAAATGATTGTGCCAAGTTTCTATAAAAAAAAGTTATTGGTTATTAAGTAGACGACAAGGGTGAGTTCAATCCCTTAGTTTTAAGGGATAAATGTCAACTTTTGACCACCAAGTTATATGAAAAAAACCTTAAGTGTCAAATTTTAGTACAATCGGGTAACCAACAAAAATTGATCAAAAAAAAATATTTTTAAAATCTAATTTTAACAAAGAGGCGTCATTATTCAGTTTTCGAAAAAGTGATATAGTAATCTAAGTATAGTAATTATATAGCAACTTGCCGCACTCATTTTTGCTGTAGAACTACCTCGTTGAGTGTTGTATACATTTTATCATCAAAATATAAGAAAAGGTAGCATACAGTGTGTCCAGGATAAGTATACACCGCATGAGATTTTCCGAAACGATAAAAGATGCGAAGGCGGTTAAACTAGAAGAAAGTTGCACCAATTTCTTTCGGCAACGAAAGAAATAAAAAATAATATACGGCATCTTCTATAGAAAAAGGTGCACATAGAAAATGTTTTTTGTTTTATGGTATTGTTTTATTGAAACAAACAAAGAACTACAAATTCATAAAATCGCTTCTTTTTATATATCTAAAAAACAAAAACAACTAACTCATTTTTATAAATAGTATGTATGAATTTAACCGAATTCCTGTCTCTTACCGTTTAGGAAATCTCCAAGTAGAATATCCTTATCTTAAACACACGGTATAACTTTTTTAAATAAAACATCACTTCCAAATGTTTTTCTATTTAGCTTTTTTTAACTTGGGCAGTTTTATTAATTACATCAACACATAACTCATAATGTATGCTTAAAGAAATCTCGCAACGACTGTAATATTATTAAAGCTTCCAGTTAGTTTGCTAAACCTTGCATTTAATACATCTACATAGGAATTACCTTAAAGCGGAAACTTTAGTTCATCGCAGGACACTGATCTTTTGGTGATTTAGAATCTTGAAAATAGTTTTTTTTTCAATAGAACTCAAAATTATACGCCACCCTTGGTTACTCTCACTCAATCAACGTTTTATGGAAAAATTAAGGTTCTTTTGGTAGAATAATTTGTTATAGACCTATTAGGTGCTTCAACAAATTTAGTTTCTAATTTGAGTAAAAAAAAAATGTGAAACTAATTTTAGTAAGTTTTTCCGCTCTGATGATAACCTTTAAAGCTTGACGGCATTTCTTTTAATTAGCAAATAAACACCAATAAATTATTAAATAAAAAATAAAATTAATATGGAGAAATCTCTCTAGTTTTTCACTAACGGCTAGCGGAAATGCAGGTATTGAAGTTCTTCAGTTTTTCTTTAGTAAAAATCATTATGTCTGAAACGCCGCAAAAAGGTTTGTTAAAGTTTTATGTTCACTTGCAGAACTTACCCGAGTGCCACAATTTTTCTAGAAGACTTATTCGAGCCATCCGCTGCTTCTGCTTCCTCTTCTTGTTGCGTGTCCATCTGAATGATTTCCGGATCGTAACTGGGGCCGTTATGGAGATTTTCATCCAAATAATAATTCCAAATCTAGTGACCAATTATAAAATATACATAAGAAATCTAATCATTAACTAAACTAATTTACCTCAAGACATGGCAAATGACTTTGCGGCCTTAGCACAGGGTGCTCGAAGTCGGGAGTGTATAGAAAGTTGAAAAATAAAGGGTTTCTTGCGTGCTGCTTTTCGATGTAGTCGAACACGCTTTGGCCAAGGTTTGTGCCTTGATAGGTGCCGCACAATCTACCACCTAATTTAAAATTGAGTAATTAAGGAAACTTGACGTTTCAAAATAAAAAAAATAGATATTAGTATACCGGGGCGACAGAGTAGCAATAAAGATGATATTTGTTTATCAAAAGCGAGTTATGATATGGCACAGCAAAATTTATATTACGGCTTAAGTGTGGTCTAATTCTCAAAAACATTCAAGGTAACCAATCGAAAACTAAAACATTTAATGGATTAAAGCGAAATAAAAGTAATATTAAGTTGGGGTTTGGACAGCAACCAATAATAATAGTTTTTCACTGTCCCCCGACTGTTCTGCTTTAAGAAATAAGAGAAAATACAGTGTGACGTAAAAGATGGGAAACCACAGTACCGAAGTGTATGTCTCGGGAAGAAAATAAAGGGTAAAACGTAACTGTGAATGTGATCACCGTGAATCAGGACAGCATTGAAAAAGAACCGTCCGATGTAAGAGTGAGTTGGGTATTACATCTAAAGAGAGATGAGTTGATAATAGAACTGCCTAAGTTTGGACTAGACACAGTTA
Organism: Taphrorychus bicolor; assembly: GCA_951812265.1. NCBI lineage: Eukaryota > Metazoa > Arthropoda > Insecta > Coleoptera > Curculionidae > Taphrorychus > Taphrorychus bicolor. The sequence continues at coordinate 40,569,982 of OX638297.1, forward strand.
GAACAGTATAGGTCTTAAAAAAGCGACTGACTAGTTTCCTTAGAGATGGCAAGACCGTTCTTGAGGTATATGCTTCGTTTTCAACCCGTTCTAAAGGTATATGCTTCGTTTTCAAAGACATCTACAGCAATGATGAATGTTCCAAAAACGATGAGAAATACAACGTTACCGTCATGCCGCAAAGCGCACCGAAATCCGAGTTGCTTATGAATCCTGCTGCAGCGCTGAAAGTTCTGCTGCTGGGATGTCGCATTTAATGATGAGAATGACCCGGTTGTATTTATTGAACGGTTACAAGAGATTTTATCTCAGAGGATAAGTTTGAATAGACTATATTGGCTTATATGCCTGAGTTATTTATTACGAGAAGCTGCACTTTGGCACCACGAACCAACCAGCACCGTTAAGAACATTTGTTTGACTTCCCAAGATAGTGCAAAACGTTGTATTTTCTGAGGAATTTTGTCAAAGATCTCGAAGGTCGAGATTAACCGCAGAATTCAAAGGCCAAACAACTCTATCAGCCGATACGTCACAAATTTACAGAAAATCGTAAGACGTCAATGGCAGTATTGAACTTGAAGAAGGGTTAAGATGGCTATATCGAAATCTACTTCCGAGTATAGGCAGTCGATCGAGAGAACCAACTTTGTTGATTTGATAACGTTTCTGCAAAGAGTTCGAGAAACCGAATCGCTGCTAGGGAAACTAAAGCTCTCAGATATACGTCATGAGAGAAGACCGTACCAACTTCCGGAATCATCTGAGATATCTGTAACCTACCGACCGTGACAAGAATAGAACAAGACAAGAGCCGTTCAAAGCTAGGCCAAAGAGCGATAATAATAATTGGATATGTTGGAAGTGTGGAAAGAAAGGGCAAACACAGACGGGTTAACAGAAATATAAGAAGCTGGAAAACTAGAACAACGCTGTACCGAATTGAGGTCAGTGAACAAATCTAGGTGAGAGATTGAATGTCAACTGTCGAAAGGAGCGAAGCCATTTCTAACGAATTGTTAGGTTTACTCCAGAACTACAAGTTGTCTCCGTCAGTTTAAATTCAACACTAGAGCAAGCATGTCCTTCACCACATTATTCCGAAGGGTGGCGCTCCAGTTAGTCAAGGAAGATCACCGACGCAGCACGCAGACGATCTCATCGACACCAGCTTAAAAAGAACTTCTCCAAATAATAAATACAACTTACCGGGGTATATATTTTCGTCGTCAGATGTGGTGTCTACAGTTTTGTGATGTGAAGTCAGCGACCCTCTTTTGTCCTCCACCGCCGCCACACCCGATTCTACTCTTTCGGCCTCGCAGTCGAACAGAAACGTCCTAAACCGACAGGAAACCGAGTGATACGCCAGAAATCGTAAGTAAAAGTCGTTAAACTCGAAAGCCAAAGGATATTGCTTTTGAATTTGATGGACCACGTCCAGAAACTGAAGGAATGTCGGTGCGAAGCCGCTTGCTTGCGAGTTGGCGCTAAGGTTGCTCCTAAAACAAAAACTTGTTGTATGTCAAATAACTGATTTAATTCGCTTAAATAAATAGTGGAGAATAGAGAAGACTTACCTGTGACTGAACCTGTGTCCAAAACCTATCCACTCCTTTTCCACGAGTACCCGAAACCCTTCGATTGTGCGGTAATGAGGATCGAGGCAAAGCTGAGCCACTGAAGACACCTGCGCCGTGATGTCCCAGCCTTCTTCAAGGCATATCGCAACGCTAGATCCTTGCAAGTCGAGTAAATCTACAACGGCCCCTGCTAATTGCATGATATTTTGAATCTGCTGCAACCATTCTGACGTCTCTATCAACCTGACAACATATCAACCAGGTAAAACTTCAGTTAGAAGTACTAACTCAATTACTAACTTGTGAAAACTGTGGTCAGGTTCAACATTCTGATTCTGTGAACTGGGGATGCAGGCCCGCATCAGTTTCTTAAACGCCGTCTTCGTATGCCTAACGTCGTAATAGTCCACGGGGATAAAATCAGTCTTCGGGGCCGATTCGACCCTGATTCCTTTCATTTGTGCTTTTTCTCCTAGAATGTATAGCGCGGCCCTAAAGTTTCCAGTATTAGAAAAAAAAACAAAAAAGATAGTAGACGCAATACTTTTGGAGTGTATGCACACTATCCACTGCACCATCCAGATCAGTAGAATGCCGCATAGTGGCTCTAGTTTGTTGTGGGGGAGCCAATGAAGCCTGAGACGATTGTCTTCGATCTTTTAACGAGCCCCATCGGCTGAAGTTTTTGGGACCTTTGCCACCGGAATGCCTGGGGAATACCCTAGGAGATCAGCAGTTATGTATAATGAGGTCAAATTGTTGTTTATAAACAAACCCAAGTGTGCCGAATGCCTTATTAAAGGGGTTAGAACGTCTGGCGACTTCTGGAGTAAGAGTGGCGCAAGCTAATGGATCCTCGGCGGCCAGTAGTAGTGAATCGATACTCAAGGAACTATCCGACATCGCCCAACCCGGTCTGAATATAATACTTATCTATACCAGACTGTTTAATGTAATAGTTAACTAGTTAATGAAGTTTAAATACCCCCGCCCCACACCTGTTTGGCTCTACATAGCATAGTAGCATGTAAGTATGTTACGTAGATGACGTTTCAAATTTGGGATTCGGTTCTAAATTTTCATTTTAGGCAATTTTTGCAAGTTACATTTTGACATATCTCTACTAAAAGCTAAAAAAAAATACAAAAATTGATACAAATTTAAAAACCCTACTAGGCCAAGGTTTCTGAAATTTGGTATATTGTCGTAGTTTTTGATTCTAAGTAACTTTTCTTAACGACTTTCTATCGTGTATCTCATAGACACAAAAAATTTTGAATAAAGAGTGTCTCAACCTTGAGAGGGACTTTCAGCAACGACTGAACTAGTTAGTACACACTGCACTGAGTACTAACTAACTTACTTCTTCTACTAACTATTGGTTCAAAAGCGTACCTAATGTCATGCCACAACATGTGGCTTTATAAAATAAAGCATCTGACTGTATTTTTAAACGAATTAGTCTCCTTGCAAATCAAACTTATCTAAAACATTTACGAGGATGAGCTCGCCAATACATTAGCTAAGGTTTCTTATTACATGCGATTAACCAAAAATAAGTTCTCTCAGAACGATAGAGGCCGTGTCTGCTCTGTCGTTCTGTCCTGTAGTATTGCCTATTATTTCGAAAAGCCTCTTTGAAGAATAGAAGCCAAACGTTTTGATAGACGTGTCTTTTATCTGAAGCTATACTCCACTGCCTCCAGTCACAACCGTGACTATATAAATACAAAAAAACTACTCGCCTACCAGCCCGCGGCACGATCGATTTTTTTAAGTCAAACGACGGTTGACGCTGACTCTGGTGGCTAATACAACCATATTTCAAAGCGAACAGCAAATAGTAATCATGGAGTATAGTACATCCGAAAGGGTAATAATACGAAGAGACAAAAAAGTACAAAATCTGAAACTGTAATAGCGATGTTATATAAAAAATAATTATTAAGGTTCATTAAGGATGTAAGTGCTACGCCACTAGGTTTCACTTACCTATGAGAAAACACCGGAGTAGCATTTACAAGTGCTGACAAATACTTTTCTTGTTCATTTGAGGACGTGGTTTCTGTGGAAGCATTTGGGGTGGGATGGCTTTTCAACATTCCCATTACGCTTTTACCTAAAAAAAACAACATTACTTTTATAAAAACCGATATAACCTAAATCGCAGATTACTGAGATTAATAGAATTTAAAAAATGGTCATACCATGATGCCCAGCACCTCTCAGCAACAAAGCTTTCGTTCTGGGATGTCGCCAGGTTATTGTAGGTATTCGTCCTTGCCTGGAACATCTACAAAACCGCCTTATACTCTCATCCGTTACCGAATTGGGTACAACCAAAAGTGCCGGATAACTGTAGGGTAAAATGACGTCTAACACAATCAATCTTACATTAAATTCTCTTATATGACTTTTACCTTCGGCACATAGAATAAGTCGAATTCACTGACGATAATTTGAACTGATCCTGGGGACCTTTGGTATTCAGAGGGGATGTGTTGTTACAAATTCCTAACCTAATTGCAATGTAAAATATTTAACAATTAATAAGCAAAAAATAAATGTTTTTCTACAATCAAGCGAAAAACTTCATTTCGTGCTTCCAAATGAAAGCGAAAAAAGATGCTTTGCCGAGTAATTTTGTGAGATATTACTTTGTCACGCGCACCTGTTTCAATATAAACATAACGGCTAGCATCTGGTTGTTGAGCGACATTGACATTTAAACTTATTATTGAGTGTATTTATTGGCACGATTTGTAGAAAAAAATATATGTGTGAACTATTCGCGGACTGCCTTGCTTCGCTTCGTCTAAATCTGTCGCTCATCGAGCGACAAAATACCGCTTTTCGCTCTTAATGCACAAATAATTATTCTATACCGTTGCCAGTCTCGTACGTAACTCCTCTCCACCATCCGTTCCAGGGTTTTAGCATCAGTAGGTGTGGGAGTTGTTATGATGGGAGTGTTCTCAAAATCATCCATCGACATGTCGTCGTCGTTGCCAAAATCTTCCAAGGGTAGACTCATTCTTCCCGGCGAAGTCATGTATTTGTTCGTATTATTTACAGTGACCTAACAGCAAAAACGTATATCTTTGTGACAGCTAGCTTCGACGAGCGGCAAAGGTACTTACATTAGGCAAAACGTACTTCTGCCTCTTGGACGACGATTTCGGCTTGAATCCTGCTCGCCGAGCGGTCTTTAGGAAGGTTTTCTTGGCGAGGCCTTTAAGGGTGGCGTGTTTCTCTTTGTTTTTGTGTAAAGGCGTTTCGGTGACTGTAACTTGACCTAATAACCGGAATTTCACCAATTAAAACTTGTCGTTAAATGTGTTCGATTACTTTTGAAAGATGTCACTGGCCATTTCAGACTATTATGACAAGTAAAATAACGTGTGTTTGAAACCTGTTTTAGATTCTTAATCCATTAACAATAATTCTTGATGTACTATAGAGGGTGTTTATTTGAAAACGGCATCTAGTTGGCTTTGAAATATCAAAAGACAAGGATGAAGGAATAAAAGTCCATTTATTTCGATTATGTCATCTTTTTCTGTCAAAATTCATCTTCTACATGACGTTTTCTAACGAACCCACCGTATTTCACAATTATTTTAAATTGAGAAATACAATTGTATTTCTCAATTAACTGAACAAAAAATTGACAAGAAAAGTTAACCAAGAACTTACCGAACAAGAACTTTTTATATTTGAAGTAAATTTTTCCCAACCAACATTTTTACATACTGACCGAATTTAAAAATTATTTAAATGTAATCATTTATATTATACATATACAGGGTGTTAAAGTGTCGCACAATTGTAGGGCGCAAACGGACAATTTTGAACCTTATTTTTGCCTACGACCATTAAGCTTTCATTCATTCACTGACTGGTTCTTTAAGAGTGGGTGTAATTGATGAAAGGTGGATAAACTAGAAATCATTTTGAGTTCAGCGCCTTCTATATTTATCAAGTAGATATGAATGACAGTTTGCCAATAAAATTTTTAATTTATTTAGTTAGTAACAAGCGGACAAAATGTCATTAGCGAAGAAAAAATCTATAGTGTATTAAAGATAAAAACCTGTTAAAGATATAGCAAAACGGCTTGCACTTTCCTATCTTAGACCCATTTTCAGGCAGAATTTTCTTAAAAAATTCAGCCGTATGGAAGTTTTGAACAAAGCGTTTGTTCGAAACCAATTTCATGTTGCATTTCAGCGTTTTAGTTTCTTTAAAGATGTTTAATACTGATTTAAAATCATGATAATAAACAAGTATAAAACTTCTCTACAACACCGTTTGGTAATGATTGTTATTACATACTGATTCCTCAATAATGAGCAAGCAAATCATTGGCCAAACAGTTTTTTGTTATTTTAAGCGTCGATGAAAGTTAATCTGATACCACTCTATCTTAACTATAACGAAAAGTAAAGTTCTTACCAGCAAAAGCAAAGTAGTGCCAAAAGTTGGGCGGATGCCGAATTTTGTGTATAAGTTTCCGCAGATTGTCGATATGTTCAGCCGTAACTTCTTCATCGAAAGCCAATTTCATCAGTTGAAATGTGCAAGACCTGTAACCACAATCATTATACAACCGTAAAGAAATGTTCTCTCATTACCTCAGTTGTAAACCTTCTTGAAGCCACTGATCCAAATGAGCCAGATACTGAACGGCAACCTTTTTTTCTTTCGTCAGAGACGTTACTGGGAACGAACGAACAATAATTTGTTCGCAAGCTTAAAACAAACCGAAAATTAAAACCATTAAAGCACGGTAGAATTTAGAAGCATACCAAAAGAGTCGCAAGGAGTTCCCTTGAAAAGGATGCGATAATTGGTAAGGAATATAGCGCCTTCTGAGGGCAACAAAGGCGGAACCCCCAACAGGCCTGGAATGCTTTCCTCTCTGTATAGAATAAATATGTATAATTACTAGTTTTCTGTAAAAATACTTTTTCAATAAAAGTTGGCACGCGACCTGAAACCGCGAGAGCGACCCTTGACGTCACCGGCGCCCTAACCATGTAACAAAATTTTTTTTGTTGTTGTTCGCTTGTCCCCCTTAAAGCTACACAATAATTATTTGACATATTTTCTTATTTTTTATATAATTTGTGAGATGTTTCAGTAAGTGCTTCTTTAAAATAGACCATCCTGTATACAGACTGAATATTATCCATTTTTAGATAATTTTGACACATTTATTTAATAATGAAAGATTACTATTATTATTATTATTGAGTAGGTACCTTCCATCTGGAAGCAAATATACGCGGAGGCCTTCCATGATGAGTTCCTCGCCCGGCAACAAGTTCGGAGTAAGTATTTTGGGTTTCTGTATAGGTGGACGTCTCTTTGATTCCCTAGGTGACGGGAACGTGAACAAACAGAATTTGAACGCGTCTAAAAAATTACCTGTATACTCCCTCTAATGTTTCTATGTGCATGTGGACCACTCCCGGGATCATTTGGTGAAGATTTCTTATGTGCTCTCGGGTGACCCCACCTAAAAAAAAACGTACTAACTAATAGATTTTAATTAGTTAATGGTAAGATACAGGTTTAGGTGGGGAAGTACATAATATATCGTATGGAGTTTTGTAATACTAAACACTGAAATATTGTCATGAAATGGTTCAAAATCGCAATTCGCGCATTGATGCGCTCTGACAAGATTTTGTCGTGAGGCGAAAACTGTTCGATCTTTGCACGTCTCGTACACTACATCAATTTCCTTCCTTTCTCCAATCTTTTTTTCCCAACACTTTAATATTTGTCTTTTCAGAAACAAGGTGCTTTTTTGTTATATTATTGTTATATCTGTATGTATAGCGTCCTGTTTTGGAATTTCAAATTAAGGATGTATCGCGCGCTTAAATCAATTTGTTGTCAGTTCTGGTCATATTTGGGCAAGAGTAGGAGAAGAGGTAAGAAAGACAAAAGGAAGCAAAAAGAAAAAAAAAACGATCATTATTTAAAACGGTCTTTGTTCTGTTAAGAGTTTTGCTATATGTATGAAAATTTATATCTTAGAACTGAGGAAGATCTCAATAAAGGGTTGTAAAATTGGCAATTCCACACATCTGAAGTGTTTTTCATTCACCTCTTACATTTGTAATATTTTATCGTCATAATTTGGATGCCCGGATTTTTCGCCAACATTTGCCTATAGGTAGGATCGCTCCTGACCCTAAGGCTAGCCGCATATTGAACGCAGCACAGCCCAGTACATCCTAGGGTAGCGGAGGATTTTGTAGCATACGAAATTTAAATAACACCCCGCAGATTGGACGTAGCAGAGGAGCAGCAAACACGCAGTGGCGACAGAGTACTCCTCTGCTACGTCCAATCTGCGGCATGTTATTTAAGTTTCGTATGCTACAAAATCCTCCGCTACACTAGGCTGTGCTGTGCTGTGTTCAATATGTGGCTAGCGTTAGTCTCAGAGACTAATGTAAGTCAGTAAATGAGATAATGTAATTGTTTCACTTGAAAATTTAATTTGAGTGGTGACAATGTTAACTTAATAATTAACAGTCAACTATCAAAAAAATTAATTGGTGGACGCCTCCTCAAGCGTGACTGTTACATTTTAGTAAACACATATCCGCAAAAAAAAGTAGTTAAAAATCAACCTACTACTGAAACGGTAGAATGGTGACCCGATCTAATAAAGTATCTATCCCCGTCTAATTCGAATATGCCATACACTGAATACCTTTCTTCCTAGAAGAAAGCCTTTGAGGAAGACTAAAAGCATTCTTCAGAGAAGATGAAGTCCTTGCATTGGAAATTCGTCCTTGCATTGGGAGGTATCCAAGGCAAATTTTAATGAGGTGTAGCGTGATTTTTGTAGTTTTGGTGATCTCACGTAATAGGTTTTTTAAAATTATGTGTTGTTTTAGGTCTGACGGTGCCGTAGGGCGCGAAACACGAGTAACCATTTTAGTTACATGTTTTTCTTGAGACTGTGAACAAAATCACGTTTTGTTTACAGAACATTGGAAGTTTTCTTGTTCTCTACCCGCTAACTATCTAACCACATTCTATAGCGGTTTGAGCCATAAGCTACCACAATATCAAAATATCACCAGACACGAGCAAATTGTCTTACTAAGTTGTCTGAAATCCGCACTGTCAACAAATTAAGGGAGTCGTCGAAAACACAAACTACACCAGACATATGCTACAACAAATGTGGATGCGAATTAGTCACAGTCGCGAAGTGCTTCAAAATAAGAAATTAATTGTATAGATGTTTTTTACATTGATGACTGTTCACTACAGATACCAAACATAAAAAAAAACATTGACAATGACTCACCCTCATTGCACACCTTATCAATAAACCTTGAGACAATGCGAATCACCGTGCTACCAGTTTCAGTGGGATCTTGATCTTCGAAGCCGGATTCCGCATCAGCACTGTCACTTTCAACTACACTGTAAACAACATAGGACCAATATAAAAATTGATTGTACACTTTGATCTGACAAATGTAAAAGTAAGCCCAGAAATGTTTATTCTATAGAGTCACTATAATATTGTCTTCAGTTTTTCGATGGATATTAAAGGTAATAAATAAATCGCCGGTCCGATGAACAACAGGCATTAAAAAAAACTTCAGATAAACATATTTACCTATTGGCAATACTATTACTAGCCCTTTCATCGTCGTACATCTCCTGTTTGTTTGTTTTGTTACCTACATCTAGTGGAATAAGGAGATAAACCATTCGATTTGCGTAATGAATCGCCTGGCTGTACATGGTGTTCTCTTCACAAGTGATCAGCTCCTTCTGCTTTTCGGATTCAATTGAATTCCATAGCCTATTTTAAAAAAAGCGGCACGGTTATATGATAAAGGAAATGCAAATACAGCACCTCATTTGCTCCGCCGCAATTTCCAAAGCCGACGCCTCTTGCAGTCTTAAAATGGACTTTCGATGCCAATTTAGCTCCTTGTCTCTAGGCGATAAAGGACTCAGTTTCTCGTTAGGCAGTAAACTCTCAACTCTCGACGCGTACAGTGCCCGTAACTCTTTTTGTACATCCTCAATGATTTGAAAAATTCAATGCCACTATTTCGTGCTTACATTTAAAAACAACACTACATACTTGATAAAAGGCTGCCTCCCAAAACTGCTGATTTTGCCACACTGAATGCTCCTGAATGCAAGTATAAGCAAACTGGATAATACCGGTACACAACTTCCGGCAAAAGATAGTGGCCAAAGGCAGCAGAGCATAAGCCACTCCGTATTCGTCCATTGAGCTATCGTCTTGTAAGGCGCAGTTCATCAGGCGGACCACCAAATCGAATTGCTGATCTAAAGCCCAGTAGAAACTGCTTGCTGAGGCTTACGATTCAAACTTCTTTACTCACCTTCTAACATGGCCTTGGTCCCGCAAACTTGTTGAGACAATTCGTTGCACAAAGCAAGCCGCGCCTGTTTGGATTGCAATGCCCTCAATACCGCCGGAAATGTTTTGCGAGCATCGGAAATTTTGTTTTCAAATATGCAATTGACACAGTTTCTCAAAACCTATGAACAACAATCCAATTTATATTGTTTGCGGAATAATACACTAAGAAGAAGTTACCTCTAATCGCCTAGCTGAATTGCTGACAATATTCCTATTATCTCGCAGGTTTGATATGTGCGGTCCCATCGGTACTATTCTGGGCTGGATAGGTCGGAGGGATGAGAGCCTTCATCCAAAAAAATTGCGCATTGTTTAAAGCAAAGCTACATTCAATCTTTACAAACTTATACACATATTTATTGATTTACAAAACACATAGTACAAACATTTCGAAAAAGATATTTGATAAGCATCAGCGACAAAATTATCAATGCATTTGTGAGACATCGGATAAGAAGCAGAGCAGAGTTTGAAAGTTGTACGCGGACGTGATAGATGTGCTAAAACTACTAGGGTCATTGACATATAAAGTGACAATTTTCAAAACTTAAGACAATAACATAACATTCTGCTTTTCGTAACTAGTTACGAAATAGTTTATTGTTCAACGAGTGATGAAAATAGCTTTTTTTCTCGCAAGTGAACAGTTTAACAATATACTTTTTCTACGACCATGCTAACATTAGATACTCATTAATTTTAAAAATAATTTCTATATAGTATTACTTATGGAAATTAAGGCCTAATTACCATTTTCCATGGAGTTTAACAATATTAGATCATTTGAATCGCATTTAATTGGCGATATACAGGCGAAATTAGAACAGCTTACTTTCGTCTTTAGAGACGAAAGTTAACGCTATGGGATTTTCTCTCACTAGAGGCGAAAATTACGTATTCGGCTAGGCAGAATATGACGAAAGTTGTCTATTTTTACATGGTGGTAGAAAAATAACATTTTTCGTATTTCAGTTCATTGCTCGGAGAGAAATGATTGCTTGCAAGCAAGAGAGCACCCTCGAGAGAAAGAAAGGAGCTTTTTGTATTTACATGCAGAAAAATATGTTGTTTTTATTACTACAAACAACATATTTTTCTTCAAAAAATGCCAAATAATATAAAGCTTTTCATAAAATTTTGTGTTCTGATAAGCAATCTGATAGTTTGCAATCCTGTCTGACCCCGTATAATTTTGAACAGTGTCAATGTTATTGGTTAGGTTCTAAAAAACGTAAAGCAAGGATTCCGCCAAAAACGCGACATACGAGTTATTACGTATTACGTAATACGTACTTCACAACCTGAATATTCTAATTTTTGTTTGTGGCTGGAAAAACGTTTGTGGCTAAAGCATCAAGTTGTAAAATTTCCTATGGCACATTTATGCCTATCTATCTATGTATTCAAATTAAACAGAGAATGACGTTTTAAATATTTGTTAATATGATATCAAATAATACAATACTCTTGCTAGTTTGACGGTATTAAGTTCATCAAGGTCATTTAAAAGTATATGTCTCAATTAGAAAAGATCTTGTATAAAACACATGAAGTAAAGCTCTTGTGTAACTCATTAAAACTGCGGAAACTCACTGCGCTCGTCTCGCAAACATTAATTCCTTACACATAATCATAGTTTTCGGAACTGGATACATAAATAGTTATTTTGCTGTTTGAACTTTTACTAGCGTCAAGTGGTATAAGTTCGTTTTAGTCAAGTTTAGAGCGGTTTTGTTTCAGTCGAGTTTGATTTAACTTTCGGTTGCTCACACTAATGCAACATAAACAACTTACACGGAACTCCATTGCATGCCACTCGATAAGTGAGTGGCATGCAATGCTGCGACAAGTTTGAAAGAGTATAAATGTGAAATAAACCAACGAATTTCTTCAATCAACGCGAATTAAAGTAGTCCTCTCCTTGTTCTATGTCACGGTTCTATGTTCTATGTTTTATGACAATAAGGCGACATAATTTTGCACATTCTCTTACTTCACAAATTTCTAGAAAAAAAAAATGAAAACTGCTTTTATGAAGAATTATGTAGCACCTCGGTACTAAATGTTTATGATTAATACTTCCAAATATTATCTGTTTAGTAATAAATAAGTAAAAAATTGACAAGAAGAAAAATTAAGTACTCATGGGTGATTTGAAGTGTGACAATAACTAGCTTGTCCTAAATAACGTTTATTTAGGATAAACCACTTACCTGCTTTAAATAAACCTGTAAATTAGTACAAGGAGAGGTCTACTCAAATTCGCTTTAATCGAAAAAAATCCGTTGGTTAAATTGAGAGTCATGCTGCATCAAACTTGGTGCAAAATTCGGGTGTTGCAAAACAATTAACAAGCAGTTTAGAAACTGCACAAGCAGAAAGGCAAATTTGTAATAATTAAAAATTGCCTGCAATTATTTTGGACTTCAAAACTTGTTCCGAGAAAGCACAAGGCCCTATTTTTCAATCAGCTTAATTAATATATTGTTATCAGCAGATATTAGGCAGATAACGAAAACTATACTTTGCAGTTTCAGAAAAAAAAAAACGTCCCTCGATTCTCTTTGAAACAATGAAGTGCCTAGTTTCGACCAATTGAAGTAGTACCTCAGCAGATAATTTTCTTGTTAATGAATATTGCACGCGCACTAGGTATTTAATATACCATAACAGTGCAATGCCAAAGTGGCATTAATCTGTCTTTAACATTACATAGTTGTCGAAATGGCTTCAAGCTGCGCTGTCAGGATATATTTAAACAATGCGTAGGTTCCGCCGACGGCAGCAGCTGAGAAGTTTAGTCAGCGAACGCTGAAAATCGGCACCTGATTGGCCAATTTCAGGGTTCGCTGACTAAACTTCTCAGCTGCTGCCGTCGGCGGAACTTACGCATTGTTTGTCTCGCGCATCTTAACGGCTAGTTGCATAAAAATGTCAAAGCATATTAAAAAAAAACATTAATCTCTTGGGATATAACTATTAAATACTTAAGTTTCAACCTTTAAATACAGAAGAAAAATAAGAAACCGCTCTCTTTCTGAGCGAGCGGAAGAAAGACGAAAAGGTACTGAACACCGTGAATCACATAAAGCAGGGATGCACAAGTGACAATTTATCTACAAATGCACAACAAACTTACCAGTTGAGATCGTCACTAGAAATTAATAAAACAACACGCTGTTCAATTATATAACAACTACTGATTAGTTTCGGGACAACAGCTTCAAATCAGCGTTATTAAAAAAAAATATGGAGTGCAGAAAACCAAAGAGTACCTACCTGGTTTTGAGATCATTTTTCGTTAAGCCCTCACTGATAATAGCCTGTACTACGTCCGCATTAATGCGAGCCAAAGCTGGTTGATGAATTCGAGCAAAAGCTCCTTCTGGTGGAACAGGTATCTAAAAGAAATTACTTGCCATATCATTCAAAAAGCCTGAAAGATTAAACATACTTTTTGTGCGTAAGACTGAGGATTTGGAATTTCGTTTGTGTACAACTGGGTGGCGAGCTCCTGGATGTGAACTAAAACCAACCTGGGGTCCTGTGAAAAAGAGTTACGTATGTAAGGGCTCAAAGATATTAAGAGTTGATTACCTGACGTTCTTTCTTATACAAATCATTCAAATTGCTATAAAGCTCGTCCCAAACATCACACGGTCGCCACGGTGGTCCCCTTTCTGATACAAAACTAGTAAAGAACATGCAGTCTAACACTCTCGTGGTAAAATCACAGTCTCGCAAATTTTTTTCCCCTGGAATGACCAGATAATAACTACTTATCGTAAAGATGTAAATAAATCAGTGACGCACCTAAAAATGCAGCTTTGTGGAAAGTTATCACCGGCTTCGGATGGATCCTGATTAGTGTCAAACAACTACGATACCTACAAAAACATTTTTTTTGTAATTTTAAAAACATATTTTTTTCCAAGAACTTTGGCCATCAGTAGCACCGGAACCAGAAACTAATTCTTAATGAAATTTTGATCAAATCGTTTTTATTTAAACCAGAGAATGTCGCAGTACTCTTTTGATGATGTGCTCACGGGTCACCCTGTATATAAAAAAATACTTGTTTTTTCGGTATGATACATTGTTAGACTCGGAAAGCAGAGAAACTAAACGAAATTTTGACAGTTTAAAATTGGTTGGTACAGCTTAAAATTAGTTTAAGTTTTAAGACGGACCAAAAAGCATTTCAAGGTTCTATTAAGGATTGACGACTTAATAAATGGATCATTGGCTGACAGGGTTCATAAGACCAATAGCTCTAAAGCTAAATGCCAGTGAATTTAGTAGATCAATTAGTTTGGCAATATTTGTGAGAAAGAATAAAAAATAACCCTGTTTACTGAACAATTCATATACTCCCGAGAATTTGTAGCTTTCAATTTGCTACAGACATAAGAGTAGTGCAATTATCCCTACATTCACGTTGATAAATTTAATAGCATCATTATTCCTAAAAAAAAACAATGTTGTAACAATTGTTTCCAAGGCAATAAACATACTGTTAATGTTATCAATCCGACAATTTGGTGAAAATGGCTATTAGCCTTATGTTTAAATTTTGGTTTAATAATGTGTTTTTTCATATGAATACTGCAACAATACTTTTAATTATTGTCATAAAATACCACCTACCAATTATCTAACCTATTATGCCCCACCAAAGACCAACACTGTACTAAAATGTTTCTTTGACATTCTAAATTTATCTCTTCAAATAAATGTCACACAATGAAAAAACTCTGAAGTAAAAGGTTGCTTCCCCGGGATATGTAGATGTTTGTTAAATTAGCGGATTGAGACAGAATTCAAACTATACACAGAGTTATAGTTTTAATGGGTTATAGTTATTGATCATGAAAAAATAAGACGTCTCAAGGAAACTTTACAAATTAATCTCACTTTAGTTATAAAGGAGAGCTTTACCTAAGACAGAAATTTCACTATGTCGTATATAAAATGTGGTTAAAATTGGTCGTTGAGACGGTGGTAACTATAAAAGTTAGTGATATGATCTTTCATATTTTCCAAAAATCATATCAACTCAATTTTTAATAATATTGAAAAATACCAAGTATACTCAAAAAGGCAAAAACTCACCCTTGCAGCAACTGCGCAAAAGTCCTCATGAACACAGCTCGAATCTCTTTATCCAACATAACGGGTTGAGGGGCTCGCAACGCCAGAGGGGGGAAAGCGTGATCAGCGCAACTCAACTCTGGCTGCAATATCAAACTTAAAGCATCCTGAGTTTGGCTAAAGAGCGGCTCCGAGAGGAGCGGCACTGAAATGCCGTCTGGAATTAGTATGGAACCTCCGTCTAAGTCGGCCACTATAACATCCATCTAAAAACATCGTCAGTAGTATTGGGCAAATATCTGTCGTTAGTACTGAAACAGAATCACCGAATGGTAAAGGAGTAACAAAATTTTGCTCTGTCATATTTTCCAACTATCTAAATATGAATGGGTTTCGTGCGGCACGTGACTACATTGGTTGAAAACAAAACATAAATTGAATTTGTGTGCTTCTGCATCAACATAACTAAATTTACAGTTTGGATCCCCCAAAAAAGGCCTCAGTAGGATTTAAAATTAATGCAAATAGACCAATTTTATTGCAAACATTATATAATTAATTATTAAAGTGAGGTTATATTTACTAAAATTCTGGCAAAATGACGTCATGTGCACGAAACCCATATAATTTACTGATTGCTATGATTGCCTGGAGTTAATTTTACGGCTATTCAACCACACATTGCGCAAAAGCACAAAAGCAATGCACAATAGTTATTTATGTATTAAGAGCGAAAAGTACAACTTTTTTGCTCGGAGAGTGAAGTTTGCCGCTCGACGCGAAGCGGAGAGCGGCAATCACTCGAGAGCAAAAAAGTTACTTTTTGCTCGTAATGCATACAACGTTTTTTCTACAAACAATAAATTCCAAATAATCTGAAATTTGAATGAAGACACAATCTGAAAATTTAAATCAAAGTGACAATGACGTTTTAAATATTTGGTTGAGTGGTGGTAGTTGCTATTGACAGCAAGCGATAAAATCTTTTTCGCTTGCTGTCCTGGGCAACGCGCGGAAAAGTAAACTCACATTCTGATCCTCAAAAATGGTTAGGTTTTCGTTTGTCTAATGAAAGCGTAAAATGCGTCATTATTTGACGTTTGTAGAAAAAACAAATTAATGAAAAGTAACGGTTAAGTCTCGTTATTTCCTCCCCACCAGGGATGCTACGTCCCTGCTATTTTGAACACTAAACACTCAACTAAACAAAAATTAGTGTTTTCATTATACCTGTTCCGCAACTTCGGCTCGCAATGAAGAATGCACTCCCATTATAAATGGAGTGGGAGTAGATAGTACCTCAACTAAAGGAGCTGGCAGTAATGGTATGTAAACGTGTGTATACCTAAACGGATACATGAGGGCTGTCAATGCCCTGCAAGCCTCAGTTAACCTAAAGAAAGTTGATTATTTTCTAACTCTTCCGATGATAATCGAAAAACTTTACCTATTGTAACTTTTCGAGTGGAACAGTATTTTATGCTCGGTCATTATGGCACAAAAGAGAGTGAGAACATTGCGAATACCGAGTTGTTGGAAGAGTAAGTTTACTGATGTATGAGTGACAGGAAGGGAAGGAGATAAAGGCGGCTGAAGTGCTTGTCTGTCACCGGCCCCAATACTAAAAAAAATTTTGTGTCAAATTCTGCGTACATATACCGGAAACCTATCCAACTTACCTAAACCTTACTTGTGGCCCTCCAGGAGGAGGTACTTGGATGCAACCCAAAATATTACCTACTAAAGTTTCCAATGGTACCGGCATATTCTCTATGTAGACGCAGTATATTATACCAAGGCAATTCTAAACAAACAAAAACATATTGAAATCTATTTGGATATTCGCTGAGTCTGTGCAACCACTCACTCTAAAAGTTTCAATATAATCCAATCTTGATACTAAAACTAAGCACTTTGGAGCGTACATTATGCTACTGTGTGATATTGATGGAATTATCGGCTTTAAGGGGGTAGTTTCCCCATCTACCGGATCTTCTTCCTGAACAGATACCATTGCAATTACAAAAACAAGAAAAAAATATTTTTAGTACTTACCTCATCGACTGGCTTGCTCGGAGTAATCGCAACAGTTTCATTAAAACAGAGGCAGGCGCAGTAATGTCGATTGGCATCCACGTCTGTAAGTACGGACACAAAGAAACGTGGCTCCTGCCTTTCCGTGGACAGAGTCCATCCTTGAGGCTGACAAAACTATAACGACAGCGATCAATACGTATGAAGACCATTCATAGGAAATAATACACTGCTGTGCAAAATTATGTCTTAAATGTATCCCCTTTCGAAGCAAGATCGACGTGTCTGAGTCCATCTTTTATAGTAACGTAAAATTAACAAGTTTTGAAAATGTGAACCAAATGGGTGAACCTTCATCACATTTTCAAAACTTATGAAATTAACGTTGACCTTACACGTTGAAAAATGTTTGCTTTATAGATGTGTTATCCAATTACTTTTTGTCCATTTAAGTACCGGGTTTTTTTTTTATTTAATTCAAAGTACGTTTTCAAAGAACCAAAGAGCTTCAAAGCATTTGGAGCTCTTTGTAACACGTCACTACAATCAACTGGAGCTCTACGCATCTATTACCCAAATCTTCTTCAACAACAGCACAATGAAATCTTTGTTAACTATAGAAGAAGGTCATGTTCAATGTGTGGGATTAAATGCTTTTGGAAAAATTCCTTCTGAGCTGCATAGATATGTCTTCCTAATCCATAACTCTAGCGGATTCTGGTAAAGGATAAGCAACATAAAATGGTTAGGAGAAAGGAAATTAACAGCGATTGCGGAAATCTTCTACATTATGTCACCAGCAAATTAGATGTATAAAATTCACTTACATCCAACGTGAGTACATCAGGCCTACCTTGGTGTAGCACAAAACCAAAAACCCCACTTTGGGTACAATAATAGGAAGCGAATCAGACACTATTCAGCACTGGCAAAAAACTGGTCTTTTTCATTTGTCATAAATAATGAGTAGATAATTATACATTTTGTTTTGTTATTAAACTTCTTTATATTTAATATTAAAATATGATATAAACTATTTTGAAATGTATAAACAGATATTCATATTATCTTATTTAAAGATATCATATGTTCGTCGCGTCAAAAATGTGTGATTCTAGCCCATGAAATGCAAGCTTGATGTAAAAGTTGTCCAGTTTATTTCCAAATAAATGTTAATGTTGTTGCGTTTGAACTTTGTCTGAAGAGCATAAGTCCCTATTTCAACACCAATCAATTCAAGTTCCTACGTACTAGTTGATTGAGTTTTGAGCCATTTTGGAACATATACCTCTGATGTATACTTTACAATTTAATTTGAGTTTAAGGGCAGGCATGAGAAACAATTTTTGCAAAAATGACAAAAGTAATGCCACCATCAAACACAACAAAGTTAATGGCTTGTATAGATAACTCACCCATTCAATGCCATCAATAAATGGTGTGTCGGGCCAATCCTTCTCAGGGAACCTTTGCAGGATAGCACCACTTCCTGAAACATATTATTTGTTGATATTACATGCAACAACCATATCTAATTCCTACTACATTTTCTATGTAGAAATCACATCAATGCAAAATTGACTAGAATACTAGAAGTAATAAATCTAAATGATATGTATACAGGTTGGCCAATTTAATTTGAGACAGGTAAATAACTGGACAAGAAAAACGTCCAGGCAGAAATAAGATAACAATGTTTTTAACTTTGATGATGTCATTATTTTGAGGTCAACTTTGTTTTTTCAAATAGAAACCTATAAATTTTATTGCTGTATATCAACCATTTCTTAATAATAAGCTAATTTTAAAGGATTTTTTTTTGTAATAAATTTGTCACAAATTATGTCAATGTCCAAAGCCAGTTCCTAAGAAATACATCAACAACACACAACAATTCACCCAATTTAAATATCATTTGAATAAAGCCTTATCATTTCTAAATAGAAATTTACACCGCGATTCTTTGGCATGCACTTTTAAGGCATATTCAAATGGTACTAAATTGTCATAATTTGCTTTTCTTTGGAACTGATATTGACATAATTTGTGATACATCTTACTCCGTTAGTTACTTTAATTTATCTATATTAAGGTAGCCATAAAAATAATAATTTTACTATCCATGATGTGAATTAATAGTGTTAACTTGATATTTAATAATGTTTTCTACAAAAGTTTCTTATTATTACGTAGTTATTATTCTTCAGTAATAAAAATTATAGGTCAAGCAAACCGAAACAATAAGGGTAGTCTGATGCCTATACAGGGCATCTTACCACAAAAGCCATCTATCTTTTAAGTTGCCATAAGAAATGTTTTATAACTTGTTTATTTTAATAAGTAGTTATGCCAAATTTACTTAAAATATCACAAAATTCTAGTACTTTTGTCATAGGGTACTAAGTATTTGTTTTGCCAGGTACTTGTTTTGGCTGGGTCCTAAAAAGTACTACTCATTATATCTTTACAATAATTACAGCTAGACTGATTTAGAGAAATCCACAAAATTTGTTTTTTTTTCCAATTATATATCCAGTGAGTCAAGAAAATTTTCAAAAAAGTGAAAGTGGTTTTAACTGACCTCCAAAAACTGCATTTCTTTACCCATTTAACCTCCTTCATAAGTCTGCTAGTTTCTGAGATCCCTTTAATAAACATCCTGTATATCATTCTTGTAAACTTGACTGCTTGTTGTGTATATTAAGTGATTTTTACTTTGGAGTTTAATGTTATTTTCTTTGGAATTTAATGGTCTTTAGATGCCATTTTATGGTATTCTTATGATTTTTCACATTTAAAACTGAAAGTTAATGGAAGTCCTGAACACAAAGTGGAAGCTCAGCTGGTAGTTAGGCGAATAGTTATTGGGAGTACAGGAAAAAAGTAGTTTTTTTTTAGTGGTATTTTGTGTGAAAAAGTATAATTCCTAATTAAAAAATTATAGTTTATGCAAGAGTTTATGTAAAAAGGGAAATTTTAGATTTTAGTGTACACACTCAGGATATTGATTTCCCCTCAAATATAATATTAATAACCAACTAATTTTAAATGGTTTGTACCTTACCCTTCAGAATGAACAAACTTCACCTTAACATGATTTGTTGAGGATACCTAGGTAGTTTTACTTATTTTAATTGCAGCTATTATTTTTGGAAAATTCTAGCACCAACATTTTTTCTCTAACAGTTTTTTCAAACCTTTAAATTAGGCAATAAAACTTTTAACACTGACATTGTCCAAATTTTTAACAGGGAACAATCTATCAGATTTCCATGGCCTACTGCTTGGAAAACTTAATAAAAAGCTTTAAACTTTCCAATCTTTCTTAAAAATCTCAAACTTTGCCAATAGCCTGCAATCAAGACAGAATTGACTGGCCGGTCATTGGTCATCAATCTGGTTGCCTGAAAAATAGCTGTAGAGATCAATCTGATCCAAGATTACCATGTCCACAATCTCCTATTACCCTAAATCATAAAATGTTTCAAAAAAAAAATTGGCAAGCAAAACAAAAACATACAAGAACAATAGCCCTTTTTGGTCATTATGATCAGGATTGAGTTCAACAGTATCAGATGATTTTCAACAAATCGAATTTACTGGTCTGTCATTAGTCATAATCCTAATACAAACCAAAATTTGCCAACTGAGTGAACTAGAACTAAGGAGCAAATGTGAAATTTACTACCTATTTACTTCATTTACATCTTTTTAATAGCATTTTTAGTTGCAATACTTAAAATTTTATATCTGAATCTGCCCTACTATAAAGGTCAAACAAGGTATTTAAGTAATAGAGTCCGAGGCTTACCTATCATTAAATGGGTACTATAATTTAGGAAACAAGGTCTAAAATCCAAAAGTTATACTACCTATTTGCTAAAAATATAAGGCATTCTACTTTCATATGTGTTGCTACATAAAAAGTAAAGTGGAGAAATGAAATTTAATGTTTTACCTTAAGGTGCCTATTTAGTACTTTATTATAGCAGATTACTTACTTTCTTTTTCATGATCATATCCAACAATAACAAAATAATCAGCTAGCCTGGACATCTTCTATATACAGTAGAAGCCACTTCGCATTCTTTTTACATTCATCTTCAACATATTACCAATTTTTTTAATAAGGATTAGTCATATATAGCTGCAGGGCCCCAATGTTTGTAGTGTTTCTGCTTTGACGTGAATTATCCAGGGACAACTTAAGACTGCATTTCGTCGGCCAAGAGTTAACACATTTCCGATTTGTTTATTTACTTAATTTTAGTCGCCACACCCTGAAATTATTTATAATTTTCTAAACAAAAATCTTTAAAGCCATTTTTTCAACACACAACAACATTGGAGCATCTGAGCATTTGTGACGGACTGACAGAAGTGACAGATCTGGAGATGACTGATTACAGATTTTTATACGTCATTTGACATTAATGTCCACCAAGCAATATGGCGGACCAACATATATAAATATCGTTTATGCATGTTGGTCCTTAAATTTAAACTTAAAACTTGATGTTGATCTTAAAACTTGATGTTGATTGTTGTTCATCATGTTTCATGTTTGATTTGAAATATATTTATAATATATTCCTATTACATCATGGATATCTTAAAAATGCCGGATTTCCGACCAAAAAAGGGACCATTATTAGTTTGTCCTCATTTCCTAGGTCATTGGAGCCCATAGCTTAAGATAGAGATGGGTTTTCACCTGATATTCCCTGGAAAATTCCGGGTTTATTCCATTATAACCTCTAAATTTAGCTTACGTTTGATTGTGAGCAAACTGAATTTTTTATTGACATGAGGTCTTGTGTGGCAGCATGGCAACTCTGTAAGCCAGTTTTCGAAGCTTTTAATCTTCAACTTAAGGAACTTTTCTGTTTTTCGGTTTCCTAAATAAACCAGCCCCATGAGGCCTTAAATGCACATATGGTTGCAATATTTTTAATTTTTGTCGAAGACCATTTCATTTGTTAGTTTTTGGACAGGCACTTTCACAATTTCTTGGGAATTCCGGCTATAAAACATGAAACCCTAAAATTGCCCTTCTTCTTTAACCGACAAAGGCGCCCTTTTAATGGTTTACGGCCCTTGAAAGAAATTCAGACCTGTGCGGAACCCGAACAATAATTTAGTAATTAAAGCGATTTCGCGAATATCATTCATTGAAATTAAAATCTTATTTGAGTGATGATTGCTTGGCGTGGATCAATGAAACTACAGGGTGTTGGTTCTACACCCTGTCGTTTCATTGCATTGAAAAATATTTACTTGGGGTCACTAGAACTATTGTTTCAACTTAAAATCTTATTCTCTCAATGGAGCTTTTAATTTCTCATCCTTTGAATCTAAATTCGAGCAATTTATTAGCCAGTAATTGACTGGGCCAGAAAATTAACGGTCAATTTAAATAAAAAGCTTTAATTGTCAATGAAACTATGTCATGTAAAGTGTCATTTTAAAGAGCATCATTTATTCTGTCCAATTATCACATTTTCAATTTCCTTCTTCCAGCAGATTTTCCAGAAAAGCTCATTTTTTTAAATTTATGCTCGCGCTGTCCGAAGCGCCATATAATCGCCAGTGGTTAGGGTGGTATCGATTTTTCTGCAGTACTCTTTCGAAGATAAGAAGGGCCGAGGGGGTGGTTCCGAGGGCCTTCGTAAAGGTTTCGATTTTTTAAAAATTTTCTTCGACTGTTTTTTTAACTCGCGAGAGTTATGATCTAGAGAGACGCGTTTTGAACTCGAGAGAGTGATTACCTCACCGGGAAGACGGAAAAATTCGAATTTTACCGAGAGAAAAAGTCAGTCCTTGGCCCCGCCGTTCGGATTATCGTCAATTCGTAATTTTCCCCTTTTGGAATCCCGCTTTAAGTCCGCCGCATTAATTATTTTTATTTTTAATTAGTGCCAAAACAATTAAACCGCTTGTTGTCCGCCTACGAAAAGTTTCGTGGAGTGTTCTTTCGGTTGTGACATATAGTGTCAACCCACCTCTGCCCGTTTCCTGAATAGGCCATTTTCTTGCAGATAGCGAATACTTTGCAAGCGCGGGAGACTACCGGCAATTAAGTATTTGTAGAGTAGGAGTAGAAGTTGAAATATTTAGTATATTATAGTAATGTTTTACTCACCATAATATCGATCCCAGCGACCTGGCAGAATTCTGTTCTCTTCTACCCTGCGTCTTTAGTTTCGTTTTCTTTGTTTCTTTTTTGTTTTGTTTCTTTAATTTTTAGTAAGAAATCGTGTACCAGTCAAGCACGTTTCTAGGGACGACTGAGCTTATCGCAAAAAGTTCACGTCCGCCGGTATTTTATTTCAGATTCTTGAGAAAATTGAAAATTGTCTTTTTTTTATTTTATTTTTAATTAATTACTATTCGATTAGTTTTTTTTAGGCGTTTTGCAAGTGTTGTCTTAAACAACAATAAAACCTTGCTGGCATCCCCAAAATATTAAATTTTATTTTATTTAAATTAGCATTTATTAATTATATCCGTTTGGCAATACCATGGAAGTGTTTTTAGCTACTAAGATGAAACGCCACGGATTAATTATCAGCCTTTTGCCCCCATAATTAGCGACCTAAGGGACAACAAAATAGATAGATCCTTTCCGAAAGTTGGGTTCCCCTTGCAGCATGGTAACGAGATTTGACAGACGAAAATACGTTGGACTTAGAACATCCACGTACTCGAATCTCCGCAGACACGGGGGCGACTGCAACACCGTACCCTCGACCACACCCGCCCCCATGCAACGACCGATTATTAGCGGCGGGGACTCGGCGCGACAGTGTCCATTTTCCATACGCCTAACACTTTCCGATTAAGCAATAATTTGTTGGTTTGTGTAGTTTGAGGCTTTTGATCAATTGACCAATGTTTAGTTTTAAGATAAGAAGAATATATAAGAAGAACATATCGAAAATAGGCAAAATTAAAAACGTTCGACTCCACTTTTGAATATTTATTTAGATGATATTAAGCCAGAGAGAGCTTTATAAGTTAGCGCAATGGCGCATCTCATCATCATCATTCTCATCTATTTAGTAATGTTATTCAGTAGAATCCCTTTCCCCTCTAACTGCCACTTTGCGTACTAACAAATAATAATAGTTTAAGTTACTACTTTTTCTTTAATTTAAATTATTATTTTTCTGTCCGCTAAAGCCACAAATCATTACCAAAAATTTTTTCCGCAATAATAACTAACCTTCAGAAAGACAGGTCAACAAACTTAGGTAAGTAGTTTTTGCTTAATTTGCGGAAATGTAACTGTTCCTGTTCGCGATAGCCTCTTTTTATATAACATACGTTTTTTTTTAAATATTTTGTATTTAAATTTGAACAGAAGGTTAAGAGGTAAAAGATAAGGTAAATGACTAAATGATAAACATCTATGAAAAGCACATTTTATTTCTGTACCTCAAATCATAGCCTCAAGTAGGAGTTTATGCTCCATCTCCACTATTTTTGTACTCCCAGAATCTGTTGTAGTTGTTATCGTTTAAGTTCCTGCTGGTTGCTACATCTCCTGAAAACGTTCTTGAACTGGTTGAAGTTGTATAAGGAGCATCAGCATTGACCACTCCATCAATTCTAGTATTACTGATTAATAATTGGCCATTTGGAGAAACTCCTGGTTGGTATTGCCCCGAAGAAGTATTCGAGTCCCATGAGCGGGCCAAATTAACCTTCTTTGAGGATTTGAACCCAGCATCACCTTACAAATGTTTCTTTATGTGAAGGGAACGCGCTAATTTATCTAATTACAGCATTACCTGTAATCACGGAGTTAATGACTAAAAATCCGAAACTATTGCTAGGATTCGTGTTGGGAGCGAACACAACTGCGCCAGATGGGTGTCGTTCAGAGATAGCCGTGAATGTGACTCCGTCAAAGACTGCTGAGGCACCTCCAAATACGAAATCCACATCTCCTTCAATAAATGTGTTCTCGAAGTAAGCTCTTTGGAGAACTCCTGCTTTTCCGGAGCCAGCATACAAAGTATCCTGCATTGAAATTTAAATTTTTTGTTACAAAACAGTTCATATACAGGATGTCCAAGGTGAGAGAGATCCATAATAAACGATTATAACCTTTTAGCCAGGTGTGCAAGTTACCTGCGGTTTAGCTCCTTATTTTCTCTTAGTCGAAAGTTTTTAATTTTCGATTGCAAGAACACCCTTATAGAATAGAGAACACCCTGTATATTGCAACGGAACCAATAAATATCGGAAGTTTAGAACCGTGAAGTCAGGAGAGTAAGGTCCTTATTCTAAAGGAACTTTACTCTCAAAGTCACAACTCGAGGGTTAAGGATCGATCTTCCTATACATTTTGCCCTAACCAAAACCGCACGTAATCGTGCATGATACACATAAACGTTTAAAGAATGTCCTTTTTGGACTTAAAGAACGTGGCACAAACGACCATTATGGGAACGCCGACGTCTTTCAGACGGGCAAATGTCACAGTTTTATACATATAAGCAAAAAAACGTCTTTTATAGACGGACGTCGGACGTCTTTGTTGGAGGTCTTTTTCAAACGTACGTTCGACATAATATTCCAAGGTACGGTAAACTCCATTTTTTCATGACTTTTTGCTTGTAAGTGTTGCACTAATCGCAGATTTTTTTTTTACTTGTCAATGATTAAGAACATAATCTTATTATTATTATAATTTATCAATATGTTGATTTTGCCAAAACTCCCCACCGTATAATACGTGGTATGCCAGACGAGTATATAGTCTATGCTACAAACACCAAATACAGGAAGCACTTGCTTAGTGTCTACCAAATTAAATCTATCAAGGCCTTGCAATATCGCAAAAATCAAATAGTAAACCAAATAAAATAACAAAACAGATTGAGGTTCACACTTTCACAAATGCCAATTTTGAGAATTATAATATAATTTTTACACATTTGGCAACATCGAAGAAAGGTTCCAATACGAGTCTGTTAGGGGCGCTGGCAAACAGTAGACAAAACATTTAACTGTAATAGGTCGATATAAAACGCTTTCAAAACGTCCACTTTAGGTTGGTAGTTTTCTGCTCTATAATAGACGTTTCTAAAATGTCAGAATCAGGTCCGGGGCGTTCCGGCTTGATTTTTATTTTTTCCCTTAACTGGACGTTTTAAGAATGTCGAGTGCTATTTGGGAAATGCCATATCTAGTGATGCTCTTTTGAAGAAGCTATTGAAGAATATTGAGGAAATAAGAGAGGAAAGTAGTCCTCATAAAAGATACCGTCCATTAACTGTCAACTGTGGATGAAAAACTGTTTCTACATATTAGTATATAGAATTCCTATTATCGTTGGTTTATAAAACCAAATTTTTTATTTTTGTGTTTAATTCTCACTGGAACTTGTTGAAAGCCTTTGGATTATTTGATGACAAACCTCCTCAAACAAAAGCGTATTTTAGTTACTTATAAACAAACCTAAAAAAAGACTGTGAAGGCTTTCACGGCTGGTCAAAACACAATCTAAAGTGTTTTTCGGGCTTTGAAACCATGGTCCAATGGAATTTCTTCCTGACGTTTCGTCTACAGCTGCGGTAGACATTATCAAAGCCAATGGCCAAATTGATTTCCCGTGCTTCCCGACGTTGACTGATTCAACTAAAGTGAACTCCGTGGATTTAGTCCCTCGCCGTCGCACTGCAATGGAGGGACGACTGACGTGGGGCTACAGGTGGCGCGGGATTTCGGCGCACTTAATTTCCTCCTTCCTGTTGAAATTGTTGCCGTGTTTAAAGATCTCAATGGTCTCTCTCGTTAGTCTCGGATAGAAACGTTGCGATTGATATAAGATATCCACCTCGTTGAAAAGGATGTCGTGATCTTCGGAGAGAGCGTGACTTTTGTGTTTGTCCCAGCCTGCAACTCCTCTTATGTTCCGAAATACTCGTGTTGACACTGCGTTTTGTGTCCAGTAGCCTGCCGATTCTGTCCTTTACTTTGTGGATGAATGGTAGACTATAAGTCCACCAGCCCTTTTCTTCATCTTTTCCTATTGTTCCTAGCGATCTACATTCCTTGGACGGACGGCCCTATCGAGCTCGTGTTTGCTGTATCCATTCCAACCAAATGCTCTTTCCAGATGCTTCATTTCCCGTTCCAATTCAGTTGGTTCACAAATTCTCTTGGCTCTCAGAGACAGAGTCTGCATGACTCCCCTTTTCTGTATGGAATGATAATTTGATCCGTTATTGAGGTATCGGTCAGTCTGCGTTGGTTTTCTATAAACGATATGCGCAAGCTTCCCATTCGACCCCCTTGATACTGAAGATATTCAAAAACGGAGGCCGTGGTTCCTTTGGGGAGTTGATTGTTATGGAGGGAAGTTGATTTGAAGGTTTGAGTTGATGTGTAAGAGGAAGTTTTGAGGTTCTCCCTCGCCACGGCTCCAAACAACAAAAGGTGTCGTCCACGTGTCGGAACCAGCACTTCGGCCTCTTATTTGACGTTGTCAACGCCTTGGCCTCGAAAATTTCCATAAACTAGTTGGCTTACTGGACTAAGGGGGCTGCCCATAGCTATACCATCAGTTTGTTCGTAGAAATTTTCGTTCCTTTGAAAATATGCAGTGGTTAGGCAGTCTTCGAACAACTTGTGGAAATTCCTGGTTAATACGTCCCATGGCTTCCTTAATGGGTACCATCGTAAATAGCGAAACAACATCAAAGCTAACGAGAATTTCTCCTGGAGAAAGAGTCAAAGAATAAAGCTGTCAGTATTTCCTATTTTAAGTTAAAGCAGTTTCGTGATGAGTTTCGCGATTTTGTATGTCGGGCTTTCTATGGTGCTCACGATGGGTCTCAGTCGCACACCCGGTTTGTGAACCTTTGGCAAACCGTACAGCCATGGTGGCAAGGCTTCTGATTTTTTAAGCTTAGTCATTTCATCCGATGCCACGTCCTTGATTAAATTGTTGGTGACCCTCAGAATCCGGACGGTTTGGTCCGCTTCTTGTAGGTGGTAGAATCTAATACAGTGTCCTGATTTTTCCTTCGTAATCCGATGTTGACATTACTACTTTGCGTTTCCTTTATCTGCTGGTAAAATGAGAATATCTTTGTCTTCGTTCAAGGAGTTCATAGCTTTCCTTTCCGCAAACGTACACGTATATCTTGGACGCAACTCCTTATTGTGACGTTGCAATATACAGGGTGTTATATAGTTGAGAACTTTGATATCGAAAAAAAACATTTTTTTCTACTACCACTGTAAAAGTGTCGACAAAATTGGGTATTAACTAGAAAAAACTCTAGACCAAGGAAAAAGAAATGGTGTAAATCTCAGGTGGTTAGCACACCTTACTTAAGTTATGCTTATAACTAGAAAACGCTCATTTTGTGTCCCTCAGGACCTCCTCAGACTTCGCTGACTTTAAAATGTGGCTTCCGATGCTTTAAGCGCAGAAGATTCTCAGAAACTTAATATCGAAGCTATGAATCGGTTATAGAGTTTCACTGTTATTAGTTTACCTGTCTGGAAACTAAGTTGACATTAGACACATGGGTTTTGTCTGCATCAATTTTTAAAGCAACAGACTGCCCTTCACCGTTGGAGGTATAGACGTTGGTCACTTGCAAGTTGTACACTTGCACGTTGTCAGCAGTTATCCAGAATATGGAACTACATGTCGTGCCAATTACTCCAGAACTGGCAGTTGCACAGTTATGGTAAATATTGTAAGCTGGGTCTCCTTCTTTGTATCGCTGGCCATTCGGATTAACCTTGAAGAATTTTTGTTTAAACATCAGCAAGAGTTAAAGATACTAAAACTTACCTGGTTAATATAAGCAGATGTAGACATATCAGCCGGTTGACTAAGTTGAATATTAGTTGCAGCAGGGCCCGTTCCAGAGCCGAAAATTGTTAGAGGTACGCTACCCGTAACGTAAACAGTTTGAGCGTATGTACCTGGCTTAATTTCTATATACTTCCTGGTTGATCCACCTGGAACACTAAGAATTATAATTTGTCACTAAATATATTCATCATAAATACCATCTTTAATAGCGGCATTCACGGCGGCCTGGATATCACTGTATGCCTGACCGCTTCCAACTATATAATCTCCATTTCCAGGTATATTCCATCCTTCGGGAGACCATCCCTGAAGATAGTTGCTCTCAGATAAAGTTGCTGCTTCGCTATCAGATAAAATAGGTCGAGTTGCGGTTCCTGGATAAGTCTGGTGAGAGCTGTATGCTGTAGCAGCCAAAAGTGCTAATACGAAGGAGCTTAGAAGTTTCGCTGAAACAAAATCTCAGTTAGATGGAAATGCGATCCTCAATTATTGTAAGTTGCTTCAAAGGAAAAAAGAAGATGCTATTATTTGTTCGACTGGAAACGTTAAAAAAACGTTACATTGTTGGGTATGCTTCTTACAACACTTGTTACCTAATAGACTTTTTCTACGACCATGTAAAAATAGACAACTTTAGTAGGACGCCGGCTGTACTTCAAAAACTATAAATCATAGGTGCTTAACACAAAAATCTAATTAAGGAAGTTGATCAAGAAAATACGCTTTAAAAATATTTTTTAATCCAGCGTTGCCAGTTCTTCTCGAAAGTAGGACGTTATCGAAATTTAAAAGGAGAACTTTTGCCCCTGGCCCTAATGCAATTTTTGGATGCAGCTTTTAATACCTAAGCTATTTTTGTCATGTTATATTTAACCTTAAAATTATCCATTTTAATCCTTAAAATTATTAAAGCATTAACAGCCATGTTTTAATGGATTTAATAATCAACATAATATGTGAAACCATTTATTTCGGTGGTTTATCCCCATTGAACACAGTAGGTATGGGAATTGTATTGTTGTTACAATTAGAAAAATGTATAGGATGAGTCAATGTATGTCCACTTAAAGTGTTGGAAGTTGACTGTTCTCGAATTATTTGTACGTTCTGATGTACCTACTTTACTTAGAATTTGAGGTTTCGCTGGAAACTGATGAATAGAAGTCGTAGGAATGTTTATTTCATTCAACATTTTGTTTGAAATGTCCAACTTATTGCTGAGAGATTTGTCGATGTATGTCTCAGAAACAGTGGTTGATTTCCACCCTTCAAGTCGTTTGAGGCTGGTTATATCGCCACCTGCAGCCACAAGAATAGTAGCCGATGATCTTCGATAACAATGGCCTGTGTATAATTGTGGATCTTTTAAATGTAAGAATTTGGTACGTTTCCAAGTTTGTTGATACCCACTACTTGCTTTGTACACTTCCCTTGTTGATTGTTTAGAAAGACAGCAGGAGATTGGTGTTTCAGCTGGTTTTAGATCGGCGTATTTTTTAAACAAGTCATAAAGTTCTCCTGTTAATGTAAATGCTCTTGGTTGCTTTGTTTTTGTGTCGGCTATTTTAATTAAGGTTGGGGATCCTAAGTCTTCTATATTTTCTATTTGAAGGACACGTAATTCTTGTTTTCTGCAGGCACCGAATATACCAACAATACAAGCCACTTTGGTAAATAAGATTTTTTAATTTTTTGGTCTATATAGCCATCAGACTTACGTTTATTACTTAGCAATGTCTTTAGCTTCCAATATTTACTGAGATCTATGTTATGGAAGATACTAAGAGTACGCTAATAATACGTCTTCAGAAAATGAAGAACTTATCTTATTGTGTTCTCTCCATTTCATAAAGTTTTTGTAGCATATTTGATATCTTGCCCTGAATTTAGCCGGTAATAATTCTAACTGCAGATTTTGTAGATGCTTGTATTGACCCCTCTGGTGGAGTGCAATTATTTACGGCATCATCACTATCGCTATCCATTACTGCTTATCAATGTTTACGTTCACAATATCTACTATACAACAGAATACAGTAATTATTACAAAGGTATTGTCTTTTTCTCATTAAATCAAAACACTCGATATTTGACACGTACAAACGGGAAACAAAACAATGCACCAACCAATGTTCAATCAACGAAATTTTCCAGGCATCATCTCTGTCATGACACACTTCGATATATTTTAATGGTTTATTTAAATATGTTCGATGATCGGCAGATGCAAAGCCTATTTATTGTAAAACGATTGCGAATTTTATAGCTCTAATACCTTCTGATATTTTTTAATTTTTGATCTTATTTTTGATGAGAGTGAGAATAAAAAAAAGTTAAATTAAAAAAAAGTATTTTCAACCACTTATGTAGGAAATGATGACATTTTTGTCTTTTTAAAATCTTGGAAGTGTCTCATTACTGGTCTAGGACGGGAAGTAGTTACTCCCCGTCCTAGATCAGTGATGCACATGCAAACAAAGCGCAGAAACTTCAGGGAATTACAGAAATCTTGATTGTTGGTTTTGCTCTATACCATAGCAACCATCAAAATTCCGCCTCATGAGTTAAGATTTGAGCCAGAATATTATATGAATAAATAATATTCAAGAACATTTTTTGATGTTATGCAGAAAGTGTAGTTGAAAATAAAATAGTATGCATATACTCGATGGGAAACTTCATTACTCTCTCAAGATTTTATTTATCTCGACGCTACGCGTCTCATTAATAACATAATCCCTGGACAGTAATGAAACATTTCCCATCTTGTATTGTAATATACTATTATTTTCAACCACTTATGTAATGGTGACATTTCTGTATTTTTTAAATCTTGGAAGTGTCTCATTACTGGTCTAGGACGGGAAGTAAACTACTTCACGTCCTAGACCTTGCTTCACATGCACATGCAAACAAAGCGCAGAAACTTCAGGGAATTACAAAAACCCTGATTGTTGGTTTTGCCATTGTTGGCCAGTTTAATTATACGTCGAAACGTTGGCCGTTTTTCGATCTACAAGGGTGTTTCATTTGTCCTAAACCTGCTAACCACCTGAACTGTTAACACATTATAGGTTTAAATATAAAAATCATAAGAAATGCTTAAAAGGATTCTTAAAATATTTATAATTATTAAGTACTTACCCATTTTTCCTAACTCACTAGTGTGGGTCTTAAACGAAACTGAATAATTAGCACAGAATAGATCATTTAGTAAACTTTATCTAAGTTTTTTAAAAGTACCCTGTTGTTCTCATATTAATTCGTAATAAGTGTTGACCATGACATCATAAGTGTTTAGGGAACTTAAAGTGTATTTTGTTGCTAAGTGACTAATTTGATTCGGAATGTAATTATATTCTTTGAGTTTTTCTAATATGATTGACGTGACGTTTTTCTAATATGATTACGTAAAGTTCAAAAATAAAATCAGCATCTATTATGTTTTTTTTCTCTCTAAACTTTTTGATTATGTACTTAGTTGATATTAAGTATGTATTAAGTATTAAGTATGATATTTACAGAATAAATTAGCTATTCTTGATGATGACCAAGCATATAACGAAGATGATAACAACCGTTATTTATAGAACCTATTTGTTACAAATGTAGGGCATGGACAGCAAAAAACAGGAGAAAGTGAAGGTGGATCGAACATTTATGTCTCCATGAGTGGATAAATTCTGGTTGAAAAGAGAATAAGAGAAAAAGAAAAAATTACCTCTTCTATGAGTTTGGTAATGAATGCTATATTAGATGAATTTACACGACTATAAATTTAGTCAAAACAACTTTGACTGGAGTGGCTGTTCTTTCTTTTATAACGAATTATGAAGTTGGTGAAGATAATTCGTATATTGAGCTAAAAAGCGTGGATTTTACAAATCTTCCCTGCATACGTACGAGTTATTTTCTCTTAACATTAATTAGTATATAAAGCTTTTCATTAAGTTTTTTGACACAGGTTGTCAAAAATCTAACAGTTTTTTTCCCTGTATAATTTTTGAACAGTGTCAATGTTATCGGTTTGGTTATGAAAACCTATTGGTTTGGTTAGGTATGCAAGAAACGCAACATACGAGTTATGCATAAACTGATTTGTTAAAAATGCCATTGACGATTCTAACGCAAATTCAAAGCACGTGATTTTAAATACCAATAATAATTTCCCACAATTTTTTATATGAAACTAAAGGTTTCCTTTAGTTTCACTTCAATTTCTCCCATCAGTTTGACACTGAGTACCTAAATGAAATAAAAATGCGTGATCCTTAATAAATTATCCTATATATTTGGGGGTAGCTGGGTCTGGAGTAACTAATTAGTTTAGAATTGAACAGCTTCTCAGGTTTTTCTAATAAAACGATATAGATTTTTTCTTTACTTCAAAATTGGAAATATAACCAATAAAACACTGATGAAGATAAAATTTTATACAGAGGGTTCATGTTTTGACATCCCCCTGAGTCTACATCTTGATGAAAAGTTTTAAATTCAGAATTGAGTACTTTTAAGAATGTTTTTATATCTGTAAATACAATAGGTAATATATAAATAATAATAATATTCATTTATTTTGAAGTGTTTTTGCAAGTACGCGAGTAAAACTCGAGATACAAACAAACACAAAAAACCTGCGTTAAAAAGTCTGACAAGACAAATATTATTGTCCTAAATAATTATTAAGTATATCAGCTCGATGTGCTGCTTTATTTTACACTTGAACTGCTTCAAGTTTTCAATTATTTGTACATGTGGTTAATGGTTAAATCATTTTGGACACATAGAACGGGCTGTGCTTGGATAACCGTGTTAAACGATGAATAGGATAGTTTACATACGTATACAGTTATATCTTATAACCAATCACTACTTGTCGCTTAAATTTAGACAGATTCTTAATAAAGAAAAATAATAATTTTTCACAAATATATTCGATAAACCGTTAAGAATCTTTCCTTTTTAAGTACACCTCTGCAATTTTCCCATGGGAGACCATGCGTTTACTTGTTCTAAGAATTATATTTTGAATGACAAGGAGGCCTGCAACCTGCAAGGATCGCATGTAAGTAAGGGAATCTCATAGCTCACCCCACGCGACTAATATGAACGTAACATTAGAGCGTTTTCTTTTGGTAAAACCGCCCAGCACTAAAGTTACACACTGTTTCGAATTGTATGTACTTTTGGTAGAACGCGTGCATATTCCTGTGTTCTATTGGATTGAACGATCAAACGAATTTCAATGTGAAGTTCGATCGTAATTATATTATATCAAGCACCTCGTCCGAAGAGATCACTTGAGATTACTATGTAGTACAGCTCTTTCTGTTCTACTACCCACAAAATTTTAAAGCAAGAATTTTCCAAACTACTGCCAGCTATTAGGTACAACCGTCATACTTGTCATCCTTGGCGCCATTACCATTTTAAAGAGCAGCAATATTTCTGAGGTTCCAGAATATCCCAAATAAACTGCTCAACTTAAAGTTCGGCACAAGCAATTTTTAATGTCATTTTCAATCAGCTGTAACTTTTGAAGCAATGAATTGTTTTAAATACAAATTGCACGGTCTGAAACCTCATTTCCTCTAGATTAAGGAATCGGATAATTTTGAAAAAAAAACGACATTATTTTTATTATATATGGTGTGAAACAAACTGATGCAAGAATTTCAAAATTTTGATGTTCTGCCATTTCGTAATAAGCTTTTTTTTCCTTATTGTTTTCAGGTAATTTCAGGTCAGGAGTAAGCCAACATCCATATCTCGGGACCTTTTTGCCAGATTTTTTATTAAAGCGCTCTGAATTTTTATACAGAATATACGTTAAACTGTGTGAAATTCTTGTTGCTGATATTTTTAAATCGTCGCAGTTTGGAAAAGCGGTTAAGAATCTTACTGTGTTTTCCCTCATTTGCTGACACATTGTCTGAGGATGTAAGTGGCGACATCTGACGACGGCAGGTGCTTTCACTAGGGCATGCAGGATGATTGTGAAGCGAACCAAAAACCAGTTTTCTGCAATATTGTTACTTCCCACAGACAAATGGCCGAGATTTCGTACCTATATCACAGTATAAGGAATAATACATTATATCATATAATGTATTAATCTTTATGCTGTGCCTATATTGTCTGGGGGCGACGTTTAGCAGAGTATCAAACTCATTTCTCTATCAGGCAGAGGAACCATAGACCGGTTTCGCGTTTCGCTCTTATTAGAGCTCATCAGTATGGTCTACCTCGAACCTGATAGAAAAATAAGTTTGAACGGCAATTGGATCTAACTCTTGCTTAAAAGCCTGTATGTGTATGTAAGTGGCGCCATCTGACGACGGCAGGTGCTTCCACTAGGGCATGCAGAAAAACCAGTTTTTACGCAATATTGTCACTTCCCACAGACAAATGGTCGAGATTTCGTACCTATATTGTCTGGGTATACCCCACATAGCATTCAATGGATATTCGATATCCATTGTGTATCCAATGGATATCCGAAATAGGATATCCGTTTTGGGAGGTCCATTGGATATCCCACAATATCCAGAATCGGATACAAACTTATACGTGAGTGGAAGTGTCTCTATGTGGATGTCCATTGGACATCTCACGGATGTCCTGAACTCGGCAATGACGTGCAATTGTATAACCGATTTTCGTTTTCTTTTGTAATAAATATTACGAAAAGTTTTTATACTAGGAAATTAATATCAATTATAATCTTGAATAAATTTGCTTACATCAACTATAAGTACTAGAACTTGGTCTTTTCAGTTATTTCCATTTATTTTATATATTTTACTAATATGTTGGGTTTCGCTACTGTTATTCAACTGATAGCTATTTTTACAATTAATTAAGTAGTCAATTTAGTATTAATATTATATTATTCTTTGGCGGCAGGTTTTAAAATATTTCATTAAATTTTAAATAGCCGCCATTTATTGGCGACATCTATTAGATTTAGGGCGAATGATGCCTTGACGTTCCTTTGACAATTTTGACATGTGTCAACGGACAGTAAAGACAGAGAGACGACAGAGCTCATTTTCAACATTTCCGCCATTTTCCATTTTCTCATGTTTTATTTGGCGGTTTCGCAGGTTTTGCACTTAAAGTTTGCAGTATTGCTTGTGTTTGTATTCCATTTTCTCTCGTTCCATCTAGAATTTAAGGAATTACAAGTGTGTGGCTGTGTCTGGACTGTCTGGTACGCAACAGTCAACAGTGATCTTGTACGGTGCATACTAAAGTAAGTAACATCCATATATTTGTAATAGCGATGCCGCGTTGCAAGGTCCAAAATCTTCCCTCCAAAAAGAATGCTAAATCAAAGTCAAAAACCAGCACTCCTATTTTTTTCTAATAAAAACCCTTTATTTTATTGGTTAATTAAATTCTCAAAATTCTAGACAAAAATTGTATAACGTAGTGTGTTATACGTACTGTTAAATTAAATAATTTTTGAGATATTGAGTTGTCAAAATGATGTTTTGAAGCAGTTATTTAGTATGAAAATGGAGGATTGTTTTTAAAAAACAACTTTTGTTAGGAATAATTGATTTGAAAAAACTTTGTTTAAGAAATAATCATAACAGTGACCCTGTATAGTAAACTTTGACACTATTATCCTCTTGTTGCAGGTGGTGCATTTTTAACACATTTGTAGATAAAAATATTTTGGTTTAAGGCTCGGTTTAAGGTTAATAAGTTGGCATTTTTGTAAAGTTTCATGTTTTCATCCATATATGTAATGGCATTATTTCTTATGTGTCAACCTGGTGAAATCTTAATTTACTTTCAACCCAGATGGAAAGTAACAGTAAATGCTAAGTTTCCACCTGATTGACATATAAGAGATGTTTTGATAGATGGTTGGAAATATGGTAGAAAGAATAAATATGTAAAAAATAGTAGATTGTGTCACTAGGAGTAAAAGTGGGTC
Organism: Taphrorychus bicolor; assembly: GCA_951812265.1. NCBI lineage: Eukaryota > Metazoa > Arthropoda > Insecta > Coleoptera > Curculionidae > Taphrorychus > Taphrorychus bicolor. Next base: position 40,606,926 of record OX638297.1, read on the forward strand.
TTTTCGTGCTGAGCCCAGAGATTGACGGCCGAAGCGAAGCTGAGGCCTGCAACTGGGCGAAGCACAAAAAGACCTTTTACTCCGAGTAACATATACTATTTTTTTTTTCAAGCATGCAATAAATAAGAAATCTATTTAAAAGTGGTTCAGTTTTGCAATTTTCTCTCATCCTCTTTAAGCGGGTCTAGGTACTTACCCAATTGTGTATATTATTTGTAAAATACATAGAATATGTTAGAATGGTGGTTTTCAAGGTTCAATGGTTTTAATGTATTAAATAATAACCAATGATTATGGTAAACTAAGAATTTGTAGCATTATTTTCAATACTAAATTAATAAATGTCACATTGACAGATAAATATGATGACGCGCATGACATTTAACAGACGAATTCAGAATTCGAGAACCTATGCGATTTCGACTAATAACGGTTTCGGATGGTGCTCTTGAGTGCTCTGAGAGTATTTCTGTCCTTTGTTTTTTCAACAAGAATGTAAAGATGGCAATACACTCAGATCGGTTTATCTGGTGTCATCCATTATTAAAATAATTGTGGTGAATGAAAATCGTTTATATATGCGCCACCATGACACTGACGGTGACTTTTGACTTTACTTTTACTGCCTAGGACTTTTTTGCTACTTTTTTGGTCTCAGGATTTGAAAGCCCACTTTAGGTGTGCGTATGGAGAAAACAAATGACGTACTTTTAGTCCGCTTGAAAAAAAAAATATTACTCAAACCTCGGTGGAAAATTTCATTTCTATCTCCAGGTGCTTTGATTGGTCTCACTGGACTTCCTTATCTTTTGACAAAAATAAAAAACACTTTCCACCTGGGTATACAATCTACTTTTACTTTGTTAACCACATGAACAATTTGAAGGAAAAAATAACTACGTAAAAATCAATGTTAATTTTGCAGATGATTATGATGGGGCATTAAAGAAAAGTTTACTAGCTGAAAATACATCTGACCTATCGGCAGTAGAAGGACCATCAGTAGATAAAAAAAAAAAGAAAAATTAATAGTAAATACTCAACAAGAAACTCAAGCACCAGTAGTTCTTCTAGTGAAGATGAGAATATACCAATTCCAAAATTTCCCTTTCCATATCAAAAAGCACAAGTAAGAGGTCTTAGCATATATATCACATATAAATATATATTAATATTTTTGCTAATCATACTTTTTTGTAACATTTATGACTTAACAGAACTTGTCCAAAATTAATATGCTTTGGATTGACACATTATGGAGTGGATATATGTCTTTATAATTTATCAGTTGTGAAGTAGGTAACTATCTAGTTATTTATGTACTTCTAACTGGTAAAAAACAGCATGTAGCAGTACAAGAAAATTTTTTGACGACACAATATTCTCTTAGCGTCTATATTATACCTTAATATTAATTAGCATTTTGCATTACGTAATACCAATTAATAATGTCTCAAGTTGACAAGATTTTTTTCATTGTCTTTGATATATCAGTAATAATGTAAGTTTTAAATCTATTTATTGAGAGGCATGCTGAGTCAATCCAGTTGCATGTCTCCATAATTTGTGAATCTCCAGTATGAATTATGCTGTAGGTGTAGGGCATAGGTGAAAGTTTCATCATCATTGTAGGAAGATTATAACTTTTCCCATTTTCCGTAAAAACATTCTAGAAAGAATATGACACCACCTCACCATTGGCATCAAGCACAGAGATCAACTCAACATTTAATCCGATTCGTGCTAGTTCTCCTAGTACTCCAAAACTGCAGTCTTTGTGTCAAAATCAAAATCTTGTAGTTTGCAAGTAATTCAAAACAGCATTTATCTCCGCATTTATCAACAAAGTTATCCGCCTCTCACTTGAAATCTGATTCTGTAGACCCTGAAACAGGTGGGATTTGAAGAAAGTATCAAACCGTATTGTATTTATAAGAGCATTTGTTAAACTGCATGCTGAAATGCTTGTAAAGTTGACTGTGAATTTCTTAAGCTTTAAGTAGTACCCCGTGTTCATAATAAAACTTTATCTAGTTGACTGTGAAATGTCAAAAGAAAAGGATGGAATAACAAAGGCCATCTACTTTCATTATGTCATCCATTTCTGTCAAAATTTAATAGCCTGCTAGATGAAGTTTTGTAATGAACACCCTGTATCTATCCTGTATTTACTATTTTATTAATCATTATGTGTGGTTAACGTCCTTGTTGCCAATGAAGAGGAACAGGTTTACGGGTATAGGACTGAATAAAACCAACTCTCCTTAAAAAATTGCCGACGTTTCGATTATATATTACAATATTGTTCAGGGCTTTTTTTAGGTTGAGGATATAGTTGTGTCAATAGAGTTTAGTGCACCAGTACACATAATGGAGGAATTGGAATGGACCAAAATAGGCACTGCCGGCTCGAAATAATTGTAAGCGGCGTCTTTCTTGAAGGAATGCTCGACCAGAAAACGCTCGACCTATTCCTATTTTATTAATGTTGTGCATAACCAATAAGACCACAAATTTCAGAATTTCGGAAATGTGTCATCTCTAAATTGAACATCATACTGGCAAAACTAAACCGGCATGATGAGAATTTAGAAGAGGTAAGAGGACTTATTGAAGGAAATAATTGTCAATTTAGTAGAATTTTGTCACATCATAATTTAGTAGAAAACACAGAGATGGAGTTAATTTTCAATAATCTACCAATTTCAAACGATCAAGAGTTGGATGTCTTGGAAAATAAACTACTCAATAAAGATAATTTTAGATATTTGGTAATGATTTTGTTCACTGATATATTGTATAAGTAAGCCATAATCTTCTTACTTTTACAGGCACATAAGTTCAGTACGTTGGGTGATAACAGCGTTCAGGAAATAACGAAACGTATAATGTATGGAAGTCTGACAAACGAATTTGCTCAGCTTTACAGTTGGGAGGGCGCCAAAGGGAAGAGGAAATTTAGTGCTATAAATCTATCTGAAGTAATATTTGGTAAGTGTTTTCAATATCATAGGTACAACGCGCGTTTTTTTTTATCGCAAAAATGATTTTTACGTTGTATTATGTTTTTAACGCCTAAAAGTCTTATAAATGCAGTTATTTTGTGATTATTTGTATATATTATTTTGAGTTAATGTGATCTAAAAAATGATGGTTTTCTGTAAAATCACTAGAATTCTCTACAATTATTGTTTGGTTTTTAATTTTTAAAATTGTTTTAAGAAAATGGTTTTTATTTGTCTTTTTATTTGTCATTCTTTGTCTAAAATTATATGAGAAACATCTTATTTTTATTATTGAATATTAAATAGTTATTTATGTATATAAAAGCAAAAGATACAGATTTTTTTAGTAATTTTGCACAATTTACTTGCGTTCTGTTGGACGTAAGTGTATTCATAATAAAATGACAAACCTAATGAGCAAAAACTAGCTATCAGTGTAAAATTGATTGTCACTAGAAACAGGTGAAAAAGTGGTAAGAGGTCGAAAAACCTCTCAACTCACTCAACTCACTTATAATGTAAAGACCCTTAAAACTTCTTAGTTTATTGTGTTTGTTTCTAGCTAAGTTTAATCGAATGTTTCTACACAACAGTCACCACTGTAACATTTACAAATATTTTTCTTTTTTAGGAAAAAGGGTTGAGACCTCAGTAGAACTAGCAGATCAGGAGTAGATGACCCAATTTTTTTTTTAATGTGAACAAGGAACCTAATACGGAAATAAAACACAGAATCCCGAATCAATTCATATGTTTTTTTTTTGTAACCATTGATATAGCTGAACTGAAAAGAAGCGAATGTTCAGTTTCATGTTTTTTTGGACATCCATTGGATGTCCAATGAATGATCAATCGTGCGATAAATGTATATCCATTGAATGTACAATGGATGTCGGCAGTATTTTTATGAACATCCATTGGATTTACGTAATGGATGTCCATTGGATGTTGGGTCGGGCGACAGATGTACATCCATTGGATGTACAATGGATATCAGGTGGATATCTAGTGGATATCCAATGGATACCATAATGGATATCCATCTCCAAAATTTTATGTCCAATGGATGTCCATTGGACATCATTTTGCTATGTGGGACTTATATATCGTCGTAATTTACGGACAAGTAAACGGATTATTATTATTATTCTTTGGATCGACAGCATTATCTGCAGATTGTTTCTCATCAAGATAGTTTTCCAAAAGTGTTTACTGAATTGCAGGTACTTACTTGACAAAATAAGTATACTGGGCAAATCATAATGGGTGTCGAAAAAGAAATGTCATATTCTTTGGTCGATTTTAAGGGGGGTCTGTTATACAAACATGTTACCTATCGAGCTTCGTTAAAAAGTTACAGGGTGTTGAAATTAGAATTTCAAAATGCATATGTATTGATTATTCCGAAAGCGTAAGAGATATTTTATTGAAATTTTGCACATTTTGACTACTATAAAAGGCGCACTTTTTCCAGTAAATAATTATTTTTATTTCCGCCAGTGCCACGCTTAACAGCACGTCGACATATATTATTTAAAAAAAATGGGACGTTACTGGTTTTTCGAAAAAATAAATTTAGTTTTTAAATGCCCATTAAAATACAATAAAATTGGTGTGCAATATAATTCAAGCCATAATCAATCGAATATTTTAGATTTTTTATCAAAATGTAATTATTCGCGGCTGTACTTACATGCATTACAATGGCTTTTATTTATTTACTCGAAAACGGTGCATCGTACTAAAAAACCCAAAGAGGGCTCTTTTCTTTACAGTATAATGGGTATTAAAAAACTAGGTTTCATTTTTCAAAAAAATCAGTTGGGTGCTACTTTCTTTTCAAATAATGTAAATCGACGTGCTGGTAAGCGCGCCACTGGCGGAAATAAAAATAATTTTTTATTGCAAAATGTGCATCTCCCGTAGCAGTCAAAACGTTCAAAATTTCAATAAAATATCTTTTACGCTTTCGGAATAATCAATACATACGCATTTTGAAATTCTAGATTCAACACCCTGTAACTTTTTAACGAAGCTCGATAGGTAACACAATTGTATTACAAACCGCCCTTAAAATCGACCAAAGAATATGAGATTTCATTTTAGAACACCAATTATGATTCACCCCGTATACTTATTTTGTCAAGTTCGTACCTGTAATTTAGTAATCACTTTTGGAAAACTCCCTTGATGAGAAACAATCTGTAGATAATGCTGTCGATTCAAAGAATAAAAATACTAATCCTTTAACTTTTCCGAGAATTACCACGATTTGAAGAAACTACTAACGAAATTTTCAAGAATATTTTGATTCCCTCTGTATAGGTTCTAATCCTTTAAAAACAAAAAATGACAAAAACGACATCATCTGTGCTTAGCGTCCTTTATTTATTAATTTGAACGTTTGGATAGCAGGTGTAGGACAAGAGGCTACTTCACTTTTTTGACATTGCCAACGTTTCGACCTTTATTTGAGGTCTTCCTCAGGGCTTTGTCAATCAGAGAAGTTTGTCATTAAAATTAAAACAAAGTACCATATCGGTACTTACACATCCACGGACTTATGTACACTTCGACGACATCAGAGGACCAAACAACAGCTTGAGAGGAACCCAACAACCAACTCGTTTAGTCGCTCATAAGAAAAGCTTTGCTGTCAGCAAGTGTCACAAATGAAATTAATTTGATAGCAATGCGATTCTTATGAGCGGGTTCAAGTACCAGTCGAGTTTAGCTGAACCCGACTTTGAGGGTGACTGGTACAATCTGGCCTTAATGGTACGTCTCCATGTGCGGATATGGCGTATAATGCGGATCCACAGTGTTGCCGCACTGCACACTGCATTCCATCTTTTTTGATATATGCATCGTTCTGCGCGGACCTCTAAAATCATATGGCAAATGTCAAAGATTTCGTTCTAGTAACTGTCGTTTTTTCCACTATTTATCCAACAACTTATATCACTTTAATGAGAATGCAGAAATTTGGCAACACTTAGCAAGAAACTTCAATTTCAAACAATCAGAACACAGCGCCAAATCCGCAATATACGCCATATCCGAACATGGGGACATGCCATAACAGTACATATTATATATATACAGGGTGATTCAAAAGTACTTTGACAAACTTCAGTTGATTGCTGGCATTATTTTAAGAAGAAAAGTTTTAATAATCGAGGATCCTTAAGAGCCTCGTTACGAAGATACAGGGTGTTACAGTTTTATTAAAAAATAAAAAAAAATATCTTCGAAACCTTCGAAAGAATCTTGTCGCCTAATATCCAAAGTAGGCCTTGTTTTGTGATCCAGAAAGTCAAAATTCCATGCTATTCCTCTACGGAAATCTTACCAGTGTGCAGCATAATTTTCTATACTTACCATGTTCTTTACTTCCGGCAGATTCCCCATCATTGCTTGCACTGCTGGTTGCCAACCTGCCTGTAGGGTTTCCTAACAGCTGGTGGGCTTTTCCAGTTTAAAAAGTTTTTTGGCTTATCATCTGCTCTCCCGGTGTCTTAATGCTACTCAAAGAACTCTCTTGAGGACTTAACCTTAAGCAAGGTTAACTCACTTAAAGCCAAAAATCTACTAAAGAGCGGTGAGATGTTGACAAAGCAACAGCGTATTATCTAATACGCAGGTTATCGGAACCAGAACGAATAAGTGTAAAGACCCCGAAACTAGTACGGTCTCTATCCACAATTGAGCGCAATGTCTAAAAGCCACGCGGTCAATATGGAAAGACTCCTGAACATATACGGGCGCTCGTTCAGGAACAGAGACGACTGCGTAGATTGTACCGCATAGCCCCCCAGAGGACAATCGCAGGCTGCTTAATATCGAAAGCAGCCAGCGATTGAAAACAGCCCTGCATGAACACGGCAGTCGTGCTAGAGCCGGGCTCGTATGGCCTCTGGTGGCTGCAAAGAAGAGTGTAGGCTAAATGATCACCCTGACGATGATTATCGTCACATCCTGACGGTTGAGAGAGCCGTCCGGCACCTGAGGAGCGAGGACCCCAGGGGTCAGCAGGACCCGATGGACTCGATTACCTCCCGGGGAAGTCAAGGAGATCCTGGGGACAAGGTGCTGAAAAACCTGACTAGGAAAGGTCCAGCTTACCGCTACGCTGTGGCCAATGCAACCCTGAGGCTACGGCACTCTCCATCGAGGTGGAAACAGGGAATGGTGGTAATGCTGAACAAGCGGGGTAAGAGCGTATTATTTTGAGGAGACTTCAAGATGAGTGTACACGCCTACACGTCGTACCCGTCGCAAAACATGGTTTTTTTCCATGTCATCCTAAAATATGGATCGGCCTCATGGGGGTGCGCGGCAGACGCTCATCTCTTATGGGTAGCAGCTGTTGAAAACATTTACCTTCCTATGGCGTGAATGCTCCATGGTACATTACATACAAGAAATGTCTTGCCAAACCAGCTAAGCTGGCAAGGCTATAAGATATGTTGAAAACAGGAAAAAGTATGCACCAGGCCGGTACGTAACCTGAGTAAGTTTCCGAAAAAACCGATTGACTCACGCAAGTTGACAAATGACGGGCAAATAACGGGTTTTTTTTAGTGGGTACGAATCCCACTGAAAATCTGAATCGTCTTGCCGAGAAGACTTTTCGCCGCGGGGGTCGCTCCCTCAAAAAAAAAAAAAAAAAATAGTATTCAGATGCATACTAGTTTCGTTCTGATCCCGATAACCTGCAAGGTACAGAGCTAGGTATTGGCTGCTTCTCTAACTGAGAGCCATCTATGCAGTATTAGATTTAATACGCTGGTGGATGTCACCTGCTCCTACTCTGTACAACATCTCACAGCTCTTCCGTAGATTTTTGGCTTTAAGCTGCGAATTTACGATCTCCATTTTGTCGAGCAGCCAAAGCCTGTACTGATGAGGTGTAAACCCCGAAACTAGTATGCAGATGGGTTGATCGACAAATTGGTGACCACCTACTCTTCATATGAGAAGAAGCTCGAGTGTTCACCATTATCTAATCAAGGGCTTGACTTGGGCCCCATCTTACTAACCTGACCGAGAGACCTTTCCATGCTATTGATCTTAGTATATTGACTTTTACGATAATGAAGAGAACGAGATCCAAAGTATCTGTCTCTTGAGGGCCGGAACCCTCAAGAGGCAGATCTAGAGTTCTGCCCCTTAAGGGCACCTCTTTCACGATGGATTCTCGACTTTCACTCGATTCTTGATTAAGAACACGTATTTCTGTCATCTATTTATTTTTGAAACCTTATTTTTTTATTATTATTTATATCCATCTCCTTTTAGCACGTGTTGAGAAGATACGAGAAAAATGTGTCAAAGTCAAATTTCCAACGCCTACTTGACGACAATAATAAGTGAATGGCTTATATCGTAGTCATCTCGTCGGCTATGTCTCCCCATCTTAGCAATAAAACCGAATTCCTAAGAACAAAAAAAAACAGTGAATTTTTACAAAAAAACAGGACCCTTATTTTTAAGGAAGGAGTGAAAGTGAAAGGGAGAATTTTGACGACCTTGATTGGTCAAAGAATTCTATTGATGAATTCCATTGGCCAGCGATTCTCACTTTCACTTTCACTCCTTCCTTAAAAATAAGCTTCCTGGAACAGCATGTGTGGGTAATACACAAAAAAAGTATGACAATTGTGACTAATAATTGGCGAGAATTCGCAAAATCTTTCTTTAAAATCTTGTAGATAGCAGGACAGAAAGAGCTGTACTACATAGAAATCTCGATTCTCGAGTGATCTCGAGGATGAAGTGCTGAAATCTAAAAACTGGCTGGGCCAGTTTTGAACTGAGTGCCAACTTTTTAGCACGACCTCTTCGACCTCGTGCGGCACCCGCTACTTTCACGCCTTATTCGTACTCGATTGAAACTGCACCAGTTTTCCATGATAGTAGAACTCGTAGAACTATTGCAACCCTCATGTGAAACCATATTTCCCAAAAAAACGCTATTAGAAAGTGCAGGTCGAAAACCAACTGATGCTCATGCGCCGGTTGCCAAGCTCCGCCCCTTAATCTTGAGAAACTATGACAGTAATTGTCATTTTTTTATTCTTATTGAGAAAACAAAAGGCCGGAATAGTCTCAGTGCGCGCTGAAAACGCTGGCATATCATTGTCGTGTCAAATTCGACCTGGTTTTGGTTTCCATAGGCCACTTGACGCTGCACTTCAAATCCACAGCGAAAGATTGACGCTCGTAATAGTAGGAATATGATTACTGCTGCTAGACAAACGATCCTTTCCGATAGACGCGTCCTCTTTGCAGGGTGGTATTAAAGATTTGGCACCAGCACCAGCTAATATAATAATATGAGGGACGTACGAAACCCCCGTAGTCAAATTTCGAGGCGCAGCATCCTCGGAGGCGGAGGCACCGGCAACACCGCAATCGCCCCCGCCACACGTCACGACCAATGGACCATTTCAGAATTACGTCATTGGACATATTTGCCCCCAGAGATCATCAGACGGAACTTAAATTGATCTTGATCATCTTGCTTCATGTTTGATTTGAGATATATTTATAATATATTCCTAAATTGAATATTTTAGGCAAAAGCTCCAAGGCATAATTTACAGTTTTTTTTTTATAGATAGGCGAAGGGAAAATTCCCAAAAAAACTTTAACCCCAATTTAGGGTTTTTACCCGTTTTTTTTCCATCATTTCTTGAAAGCACCCGGCAGATTCAAGATTTAAGGTTATTTTTTAGGTTAGAATTCAATAAATCCAGATTCTGGTTTGTTTTTTGATAAACTAAACACTGGTCAGTTGATCAAAAGCTTCAAGCTGCACAAACCAACAAATTATTGCTTAATTGGTAAAAGTTAGGCGTATTGAAAAAGCTAAATTTAGAGGTTATAATGGAATAAATCCGGAATTTTCCCCGATGTGTTCAGGGAATAAACCCTCAAAAATGAAAAAACCGGGTGACAACCCATCTCTAGTTTTTTTAGCTGAAAGTACTGAAGAAAATCTTAAAACATCAAAACAAATATATTGTTGCGAACTCGGGGTTCAATAATTCCAGTGTAACGATTTAACACGAAAACACTATTTATTTATTTCCACAATTACACACGACTACTGAATAACTCATTACTTAACACTTTATAGCCTTCTAATATCGCTTCGTACCTTTAGCTTACTTATAGCTCGACTAAAATACGACTATTCTACTCGGGCGCTCTATGCGCCTTTTATATACAATCCTAAAATTACATAAACACCTAGAAAGTTCTTTATAAGAATTCTTGAATAATCTCATATAAAAAAAAAACGGTTGTAAACAACTGCCTTCTAGATTAAGCCAGACGAGCAATAAATCACTCGTGTCAGCCATGACGTAGCGCGGATAGGTCGCGAAGCTTCACCAACCAACACGCTCCCATGCGTTGCCCCGCCTCCCATGCGGCGTTGCTGCGATCGTAACATTGCCCTCCTCCTAAGTCTGTTCGTCCCGAACAGATAGAGTTCCATGGTATCGTGCTAATCGATCCAAATGAACGACCTTCATCTTTGACCTAGGGGTCCGCTGGATCCTATACACCACATCATTAATCTTCTTTATAATTGTATAAGGTCCTTCCCAATTTTGGCTAAGTTTGGGCGACTTCCCCACCTTTCGCCTCGGATTGTATAGCCACACCAAATCACCATCCTGGAAGCCGCGGGAGTTAGCTAGTAAGTCATATCTTGCTTTGGCTCGATCACTGGATATCCGCAGTTTATTCCTGACTTGCTCATGAACATTGTTCAGCCTCTCCTTAAGCTCCTCCACAAAATTCTCAGAGCTGAGCGACTCTTTTTCTGGTGTTCCATACATCAAATCCGCAGGAAGCCTCATTTCCCTCCCGAACATCACTTTCGCCGGAGTATAACCAGTGGCTTCATGCGTAGAGCCTCGATATGCCATCAACATGAGAGGTAGATGTTGGTCCCAATCACGCTGATGATCTGCCACCATTTTAGACAGGTAATGTTCCATGGTCCGATTAAATCTCTCTACCATCCCATCCGACTGTGGATGCAAAGGAGTTGTCCTGGTCTTGCGAATTCCGAGAAGTTCCATGACCTTGTGGAAAACAGCCGATTCAAAATTTCGGCCCTGATCAGAATGAAGTTCGAGAGGAACTCCAAACCTGCAGAACATTTCATTTACTAGCACCGTTGCCACAGTCGTTGCTTCTTGATTAGGCAGGGCGTATGCTTCAGGCCATTTAGTGAAGTAATCCATGGCGACCAAGATGTATTTGTTGCCCGACTCAGTCTGAGGAAATGGTCCCGCGACATCAATTGCTACCCTCTCGAATGGAGCACCTACAGTGTACTGCACCATTCGGCCGCGTGATCTTGTTCGAGGTCCTTTTGTGGCACAACAAACTTCGCACTTGCGGCACCAAGACTCGACGTCTTCATGATAATTCACCCAGTAGAACCGCTCTTTAATTTTGGCCAAGGTTTTATTGACCCCAAAATGACCTCCACTGGTTCCGTCGTGCATTTCTTGTAGTACATCTGATATTCTGCTACCAGGAACAACCAACTGACTGACTACGGACTTGCCATCCGGACTCTCCCACGCTCTCTTAAGTAGTCCATTTTCTATTTTAAGAGAGTGCCACTGGGCCCATAGCGCCTTCAGGTTTGGACTTTTACCAGCAATTTCTTGCCATTCTGGTCTCTTGTCGTCAGTCTTTGCAGAGAGGATGGGTCCAATATCTGGATCATTCATTTGTTCTTCTCGAAGGGTCTGTGTGGTCCAGCCATCGTTTATTTCCACCGACGTTCTCCGTACAGAAGGAAGTCCCTCACGCTGCTCAGTTCTTTGACAATGCCGACAATCTTCTTTACATGGCCGTCTAGACAATGCATCGGCATTTCCGTGACACCTTCCTGGTCGATGTTCAATTTGGAAATCGTACTGCTGCAGGCGCTCTATCCATCTGGCTATTTGACCTTCAGAGTTTTTCATCTGTAATAACCATTTCAAGGCTCCATGGTCAGTTCTAATCAGGAACCTTTTTCCATATAAGTAGCGATGGTAATGTTCGACTGCTTTAACGATGGCCAACAGCTCCTTTCTAGTGACGCAATAGTTTCTTTCTGGCTTACTTAAAGTCTTACTGTAGTACTCAATAACCTTCTCTTGCCCGTTTTGTCTTTGGGAGAGTACTGCACCTAGACCACAGTTACTTGCATCCGTGTCCAAAATAAAGAGTCCGTCCTTTATAGGGTAAGCCAAGATCGGACTAGAACAGAGGGCAGCTTTAAGCCTTGCAAACGCCTGACTGCAATCGTGGTTCCACAAGAACGGTGTTTTCTTTTCCGTTAATTTGTGCAGCGGTTTTGCGATGTCGGCAAATCCCTCTACAAATCTCCTGTAGTAAGTACATAGTCCCAAAAAGCTCCTTACTTCGTGTTTGTCTCGGGGAACTGGCCAATCTTTAATGGCAGATATTTTACTTTGGCTAGTTTTAATGCCTTGTTCTGAGATAGTATGCCCCAAGTACTCGACTTGCCTTTGGAATAGGCTGCATTTCTTGTAGTTTAACTTCAGGTGAGCATTTCGCAACTTGTTGAAGATTTCTCTTAAATTCTTCAAATGCTCGTCGAAATCACGTCCCATGACAATTATGTCATCTAAGTATACCAGGCAAGTTTTCCAAGTCAGCCCCCTCAAGACAAGTTCCATTAGTCGCTCGAAAGTTGATGGAGCATTGCACAATCCAAAAGGCATAACAGTGAATTGGTATAGTCCAGAACCAGTAGAAAATGCAGTCTTTTCTTTGTCTTCGGGAGCAATCTTTACTTGCCAGTACCCACTTTTTAAATCTAGAGTGGAAAACCACTTTGATCCCGATAAAGTTGCTAAGGTGTCGTCTATACGTGGCAATGGGTAGCTGTCTTTCTTGGTCACATCATTAAGTTTCCTGTAGTCAACACAGAACCGCGTTGAACCATCTTTCTTCTTTACAAGAACCACAGGCGACGACCATGGACTAGATGATTCTTCTATGACGCCCTCCTTTAACATTTCATTCAGCAAACTGTTAACTTCCTGTTGTTTAGCCAGAGGGACCCTTCGTGGATGTTGTCGTATTGGCTGGGCATCTCCTATGTTGATCTTATGGACAACTAAATCGGTTTGACTGTCGTTGCTCTTGAAGTTAAACATATCAGATTCATCCATAGCAAATTTTATAGCAGACTGAAGTTGTTCCTTTGACAGGTGACTCCACTGTCGCTTAAAAGCATCAATAACTTCTGGGGAAGCTTGGTTAGAAGATTTAATTTTGGATGTCTCTGCTTCGACACAATTGCATACCCATTGTACAGGTTCATAATTGGCAAGAACTGTTCCTTCTTTGAGCTTGATGGTCCTTTCTCCAATATTGGCAACTCGTACTGGCATAGTCTTCTTCGTGTCGGTCAAAGTTCGGGCTACCATGATTTCAGTCGTCAACTCCAGGTTAGGTTCTATAAGTCCTATGGACCACCCAGGATCATTTTCAGAGGTCACTGTGATAATTTGTTCTGAATTTGGAGGAATTTTCACATCTTCTACCACCAGCAGACGGACACTAGCTTCCATATTTCCATTGGTTAATGCAAACTCCTCGTCTCCAAATGTGAGAATATTCCGTTTGTGATCATAGGAGAATCCATGTTTCCTGATGAGATCCATTCCCAAAATAAACTCGTCTTTGATCCTGGCAACCAACACTTTATGGCGAACTTCGAGTCTTTCTCCAATAATGATGTTGACATCGGCTTCTCCGTCTATAGGGCAAGACTCTCCAGTGACTGATTTTAATATAATAGGGTTGGGCAATGGTTGTATGGTATATCCGACAAGCTTATCTGGCCTTACAATGGTCACATCTGCTCCTGTATCGATGGTAATCTGGATCTTCTGTTCCTTAATGCGTCCGGCCACTGTGAGACTTTTGCCACCCAAATTATTGACTTTAAAGATCCTGGGGGTCTTAGCGGCCCCGGTCAATTGCCCCCTTGCATTGACCGGAATTAGTTTTCCTGGGACCTAGGGCGGCCTTGGTCGCCGCTTGGTCTTCTAAACGACGGCGACGGACTTCTTGCCCTATTACGGCAGTTACTCTTGATGTGACCCAGTCTGCCGCAGTTAAAACATTTTATGCCCCGATTGTCCGTTGATCGAGGCGTCTTTCCCAACAGGGCTTGCATATTGACTGCAATATCCTTTACCGCTTTATGTAAATTTGCCATGGATTCAGCCATAGACGTATTCTCCTCTTCATTGCAAGTTGCCATTCTTACACGCGGAGCTGAACTAGATGACACTCGTGACGCCTCGAATTCCAGGGCCCGAACTAGTGCCTCGCTGATATTCCTGGGCCTTACTAGACGTAAGTGGTATCTCATGTCACTATCGCGAACTCCCTCAATGAACCTTTCGGCGGCAAATTGCATTTGAAAAGATTCAGGGGCCGATGGATATGCCAGGTGAATGAGTCTGTCTATGTCCGCCTCAAATTCTTGTAAGGATTCACCTGACTTTTGCTGTCTCATCCTCAGCTGGGCCTGGAACACGGTTTCTTTGTGCTCATTTCCAAATCGTAGTTGCAGAGTGTGTACTAAAGCCGCATAATTACTTTGATCCGCTGCCGACAGAGATTGGAGTAATTCAGCCGCTTTTCCACGAAGTGCTACCACCAATGATGTAGCTTTCTGGGGCTCGGACCAGCCATTAGCTTTTGCAGCTGCTTCAAATTGGGTTTTATAAATTTCCCACGCCGTAGTACCGTCATAATCGGGAGGCTTAATTTTAGCGTTGGCTGTGCTAAAACTCTCTGTAGACACGGTGTCGTCCTCAAGTTGTTCCCGGAATTTCTTTTCTAGTTCGAGAACCTTCTGGTTGACAGCTTTGAGTCCTTCGTTAACGCCGTTAATGGATTCGTTCACGCCGTTAACGGATTCGTTAACGGATTGCATTATTCTTTCTTCCAATTGTTGCTCCCTAGCTGCGAGATGGTTCACTAATTCTTCTTTAAACCGTTTCTGTTCTTCCTTTTGTTCTTGATAATGATTTTTCTGCTCTTCTTTCTGTTGTTGATAACGTCGCTCCTGTACTTGATCACGTCTTTCTTGTTCCTCTTTTTGTTCTTTATAACGTTTTTCCTGCTCCTCTTTTTGTTCCTTATAACGTTTTTCCTGCTCTTCTTTTTGTTCTACATAACTTCTTTCTTGCTCTTCCTTCTGTTGTTGCATAAGGGACAGCAGGGCGGCAAGTTGATCCTCCATCGCTTAATGCTGGCTTCTGGTCACTGGCATAAACACGTAATGTCCGGCAATGAAGCACTCACTTACAGTTCAGCAATATTAGTCCTCAAATTCCCACTGGAATCGCACTTCTGACACCAATTGTTGCGAACTCGGGGTTCAATAATTCCAGTGTAACGATTTAACACGAAAACACTATTTATTTATTTCCACAATTACACACGACTACTGAATAACTCATTACTTAACACTTTATAGCCTTCTAATATCGCTTCGTAACTTTAGCTTACTTATAGCTCGACTAAAATACGACTATTCTACTCGGGCGCTCTATGCGCCTTTTATATACAATCCTAAAATTACAGAAACACCTAGAAAGTTCTTTATAAGAATTCTTGAATAATCTCATATAAAAAAAAACGGTTGTAAACAACTGCCTTCTAGATTAAGCCAGACGAGCAATAAATCACTCGTGTCAGCCATGACGCAGCGCGGATAGGTCGCGAAGCTCCACCAACCAACACGCTCCCATGCGTTGCCCCGCCTCCCATGCGGCGTTGCTGCGATCGTAACAATATATATGCTCTTCATAATTAGTAAACTGGCTGCAATGTTGCCGTTTATCTTACTATTTTTTTTAATATAATTTATTTATGTATGATTATAACTTATATAGTCGTTTTCAGGAAGATATTAATCTAGCCAGCCATGGAAATATCTCCATACTCTCCAGCCATGCTCTTCATAATTAGTAAACTGGCTGCGATGTTGCCGTTTATCTTACTATTTTTTTTACTATAATTTATTTATGTATGATTATAACTTATATTATAAGGGTAAAAATAATGTTAATAAAACGTGAATAACAACCGGACTGTTTCAATGAAGATATATCATTCTTAAAGAACAAACGACATTAAATTGTCGTCTCTAATTCATCATTTCCGTATATAAACACAGAATATTCGATACGATATGGACACACTGCGACAATTTCTTAAAAATGATGTAGTTCCGGTCAAAAAACAGGACCAATTGAAAGTAAATATTAGCATTTGTTTGTCTTGTCTATATCTCCAACGTCATCGGTATCCGCTAAAAATTACGTCACTTCACGTCTTAAGTCACATGAGCCGTATTTTTGCGAGTAATACGTTTTACGTTTACGTTTTGTCTTTAAGCGTCTTACAGAACTACGTCATAGGCAGTTGTATCGCGAAAATGGTTGTCTTATAAGTGTGACGTCATACTTATTACCTGTCATTATTGTTGTTGTTTGTCACTCTACGCCCCTTTTGTTTGTTATTTAAGTTATTTTTTTACTTATTTCAAATTAATTTGCAACGTGAAAGGGGGAAAGTTAATTATGAACTCCAACTCAAACAAAACAACCTTTATTTTGAGTTTCAGTGAAAATGAATTTTTGCCGGTTGTCCTACCAATTTTGCAAAGACGAGCATTTGTGCCTTTTTGCTTGACAATATTAGCCTGTCTGGAATAGGAGAATCATGTTCGTTCGGTTTATGTGGATGATTGGATTAATAGATATAAAAATTATAACTTTTTTTTGGCACCCCCTAGACTTATTTCTACTAATTCGCTGTTCATATTTGTAAAAATTTGCTAATTTACCATTAATTAACCACAGATCTGACAAAAATTTAAAAGGTCCTTGAAACTTGAAACCCAATCTAGCCCCCTTTTTTTTTCGCTTAAGATTTTACTGGCGGTCTCGGGAGGGCGCTTACGATGTCTTACAGCGTCTTAAAGTATGACGTCATGACTTATTCGCAAAAATATGAAAGCTGTAAGGCGCTGACTCACTGCCACCTAGACCATAAGGCCGTGAAGCAGAAGCTGTGACGTCACAGTCGTGGTCCAAGGTCACTAGTGTGAGACCATTTGAATTGTATGGATTTCAAATATTTTTTTCGACTTTGCGACTAATATTATTCATTTTGTATTCATAATTTTGTTTTTATAAATTGTGCCGGACATTAGGACATTTCTTGCAGCTAGTGCTGCATTTAGACTAACAACAAGTGCTTTAAAAGTGTTGAAAATTTCTCAAACGTGGTTGGGTGTCACGGTGCGAAATCAATGTAAACAGGTCTAGCAAATCCGTTGTTTGGTTTCAAAGGAATGAGGGTGTGAAGAAAAAATGGATGTAAGCTAATCTATATCTGAAGAAAATAGTAGGGTAAGTTAAAATAAAGACTACCTACATAGTTTTATAAAAAAAGTTAGGTTAATTCACAGTGACTAATCCTGATTCCTGAATTTGAAAAAGGCCAGACTAAAGTCTATAAACTAGAACAGTAAACTTGCCAGTAGGCAAGTATAGAGGGTTGCATTTAACTTTTTAATATATACCTATTAAGAATGTAGCTTTTTTTCCCAAGAGTTATTTCACCCAGAGCAAAAAATGAAAAAAATATTTTCTAATCATTTATATTCTTTTATACAAAACCCTAGCTCCTTTATGTAACACCCTGTTACAAATTTCAAAATTTGTTACATAAACAGATTTATTTGCTCTCAACGTATTCCTATATAGACCATGTATTACATTTACTCGTTTAGGTACACTGCATGGACCAAACATTTGGTCCAAGTATCAAATGATGTCACTGTGGTGTAAAAACTGGGAATCAAATATTTGGTTCAGAGTAAAGGAGGTAGATCAAACAGTCTTTTTTATGGTGTAAACCCTTTAGCCCCAAATTGGATTCTGGAATTGGATTGCAGTTTCCGAAAAGGGCTAAAGCTTCCATTTATAACTAAAACAGCTGTTCTTTGACAAACTTTGATTCAAGTTGATTAGGTACTCAATTTGTTCCTTGGTCTAATTTGGTCCATGTGGTGTAAATGTACTACATGACTAAGATCAAACTCAGTAAACTTCATATTTCTGTTAAAAATTTAGGAATTATCTTTAGGAATTACATTATCTTTTAACTGTTAATTTTCTTAAAGGAATAAGCAAGAGATCATCATATACCTACCATTTATACCCAAAACTTGATGTCCTGCATAGAACTTCTTTAGTGAGGTCTTCACAGTAAAAATGGTAGAAACTCAATAGTAGTTGGAAAGTGCCAGTGTCCAGAAAGTACCTACCTACTCACTTCCACAAACAGAGATGTATCGAGCCTACTTCCTCCCTACTTCGAGAGGATTTGAGTGCTAGTGTGTGTAGTAACAGCAAGGACTCAAAGTAATAAAAACTGTATGTAGTGATATGTGTTGAAAGTGCAAAATGTTGTAATCTGCAGGAAGTTGTTTTTTTTTTCTATTTATAGGTAATTAAATAAGATTAAATTGCCAACAACTTTTCATTGCAGTAAATCCCGGGTTATTCAACTTATTATTAGTCATAGTCGTAATCATATTCCTAATTTTCATCCATTATAACCCATAAACAAGCCTTGCCATGGATATTTTGTTTACATGCGTTGTAATTGGTGAAAATTGAGAATACAATTATTATGACTACAACTAAGAAGTTGGATAAACCCACACAAATAAAACATGTTTTGATTATTACAACATTTGGCCCTTAGCAATCAAAAATAAAACAGTTAATTCAAGAAACATAAGTTTTTTATTTAGAAGGTATAGCTTATACAACAATGCATCCAAGCCACAGCAGCTTGATACTGTAAAAGAGTGTAAAAAAGACTTAACAAAAATATGAATGAATGTTACAGAAGACAAAAATGTTGACATCATTATCTTATTATTCTCTGCTTTTCCTAGGAATATGACTGGCATGGTACAAGTTCATTTCTCAACTCAATAAATAAAAGTATCCCTTCAAGGGATCTGTTTCATACTCAGAGATTTAATAGTTAAATGGAGACTATATAATTTAAAAGCATAAGTTAAGTGTGTAATAAGTTCTTACCACAGATCAATTTTGGAATGTCCAAAGGGGCTTGCAAAGTCTGATCTGTTTCTTCATTATAATAAATAAACTTTTTCTGTACTTCATCCTTGCGAAAATGCACCTCACATACTTAAAACACCAGTTTTCTACAAAGTTCATGGAATTCATGCTTTGTTAATAAATAATAATAACCTAACTTTCTCTAAAATTCTTGTTACTTATTTATGTATAAATGTACCCTACTATGTTCTCCAGGCACGAAATCTTCTCTTTTAAAGGCTCTAATCCACTTTTCTCTTAAATCTTCATCCCTGGGAAACCAAAAAACCGATTTTTTAGGTCCATTCTTAAGTTTGTGTTGCACCCCGACACAGTACCGGTAAGGCATTTTCACAGTTTTTAAACACTAAAATGCATAGTTCCGAATTTAGCACAAACTTTAATACGTTTCCTAAAGTCCAGTAATGTTCATAAAAACAAAATTCGCGTTAAAAACAGAATAATCACAGTAAAATCACGTAAAATATACACGAAATCATTTGAAATCCATCCATTTCAAATGGTGACCTTGGACCACGACTGTGACGTCACAGACTCTGCTTCACGGCCTTATAGTCTAGGTGGCAGTGGCTGACTGCGTCTTATTCGCGAAAATACAGCTATGATTCAAAAATCGCGATTCGCCGAGGACTTTACGTCATGGGTCACACAAACATGGGCACAGCAAATTTTATCATTGGCATTAGTCTATTAGGAAAGAGTGAATTCAGTGAAAGTGAAAGTGAGAATTTTGACAACCTTGATTGGTCAAAAAATTCTGTTGACGAATTCCATTGGCCAGCAATTCTCATTTTCACTTTCACTCTTTCCTATAGAATAAGCGTCCAGAAAATATTAGCATTTGCTTCA
This sequence comes from Taphrorychus bicolor, assembly GCA_951812265.1. Lineage (NCBI taxonomy): Eukaryota > Metazoa > Arthropoda > Insecta > Coleoptera > Curculionidae > Taphrorychus > Taphrorychus bicolor. The sequence goes on from OX638297.1 coordinate 40,627,018, forward strand.
TTTGTTTGATATCTCCATGTTGATACCTCCATACCTCCGTCTTATCTTAACCTAATTTTTCATTTTGGCTTCTAAATTTTTTAAAATCTTGGTCTAACAATGTTCAAAAAACTCATACTATTTTATTGAGGATTGATTTGACAAATAGACCTCTTAACAACATATTTGTGAAGAGTAAGGGAGAACAGAGCAATCTCACAGTTATTCTATAGAACTTACTATGTCTACCAGGTGGTAAGTAATTTTTGTCTTAGCACATATTTACTAACATGATCAAAGAATGCTAAAAATGTATACAAAACAGGTATCCTCTTTATCAACAAGGAGGTCCTCAATTGAGAGTCTTCCTCCCAAATTTTTGGATGAAACTGGTTCGCCCCACCATGGAACAGCCACCCAATGTGGTTCAGTTTGCTTGTTCAATGGAAATGACTCAATTTGATATGAAAAACTATCTAGAAAAGATTTACAATATAAAACCCGTGCACATCAGGACCAGAATAGCTCTGGGGAAAATGCGTAGAGATCCAGGGAAAGGGTACATTGTCAAAGATGATGATGTTAAGTATGCCTATGCTACATTGGTAAGTGTGATTATATGATCCATATCAGAATAATTACAATATTTCCATGGGACATTGCATATTCAATTGTGTTTAATTTTAGTACTCATTGAATGCTTCCTGAAAACAGGAACTCAATACAATTTAAGTATGCTGTGTTCTGGGATCATATAAAAATCCCATTTTTAGTTCAGTTTGGTACTCATTTTGTTATAATATTTGATAACAAAATACTTAAACTTAAAAGCTTTTATGTGCTTTGTTCAGTTGCCATTGTTGCCAGTCAAGCTTTGCATGCAACACATAAAGACTCAATTTGACTTGTAGTGACAGAAGAATGTGAAATTTAGTATTTTTGAAACTTGCTGAACTACCTAGCTTTGCTTTTTTAATACCTACTGCTTGCTTACCTAGTTAGTAGATGTACTACTTAAGTCTTCTCATTTTTTAGCCAAAAGGGCAAGTTTTTGAATTTCCTGATTTATTTCCATCCACCAAAGACCAAGAAGAGGAATACCAGAAGTCATTACAGCAAGCCAAAGATGGATTTAAAGATTATCTAGATAGAAATAAACAGCGCCCTGGAATGCCAGGCTGGTTTACAATTTAGGTAAGGGTAAAAAATTTTGTTTAAAGACATGATAGATACTGGAGTGACAATTTTTATGCTTTACCCTTACTGGTGCTATGTAAATATTATTGTAGTATAAGACAGTAAGTCAATATAATATTATTATGCTATATCAAAACCATTTTTATATTACCTTAGAGAGTGAGCTATAGAGTTTCTAGAAAATTATAAAGTACTTAAAGTATGTGGGATAACACACACATTGGTAGATTTCTGGCCATCTTTCTAGAGTCTAGATAAATTGAAGTAAAAGCATATTGTCATTAACTGAATGCAGAACTATTGTATGTCCAATTTTTAAGTTGTAATGCTTTTGGTAGCAGTAAACAGTAAATATAGGCTTATGATTAGTTCAGAGTTAAGTCAAAATAATGCATTTCCTTTCCATGCATTTTTCTTTAATTTCAAGGTAATAGCGGCAGTCTTATTATTTTGAATCAGGACGAATGCATTCAGTTGGTATTGGGCTTATAGTAAACTTGCAATAATTTTGATTTGTTTCTATGGACTTGAAATACTTCTTCAATGGACATGCAATAGTGTGTATCAAATTAACTTAAATGTTGTACTGGAGTCATGCTAGTTCTGCTTGTGCATATGGATTTGAAAAGATCTTTGCTTGAAAAAAGTGGAGCAATTTTGTCAAGCTTCAGATTGCTTCCCTTTTTTCCTGTTTGTTGGTCTTTTGTGGTTTCAAGATCCTCATGTTCGTTTTTATGTGACACTTTTTTTAGTAATATATAATTTTTCCAATTAACCATACGTACCTCCTGAACATATTACCATACGTACCTCCTGAACATATCACAACTAAAAAATAGCAACTATTGGTTAGTTCTCAAGCCTCTGTTTTTATTAACACAAACAACTTTCAAAGTTCAATATCATTCAGTCAAATTTTAAGAGTTAAAAACTAAAAAAATTCAAAATTAATGTCAATTTTAAATTAACCAGTGGGCATCACTTTAATTGACAGATGAGTGCTTCCAATCTTAAATTCTTGTAATCTTCCTTAAGTAAATGATTTGTTTTTTTGCGTTTTTAAAGAGTTAGAGCTTTTTAAAAACCAACATTATACCATAATATCAAACCATATAAAGAAGAATAAAAAAAGGCTCCGAGGTATTACTGATAGCTGCAGTCAGCAGGCAGCAGAATTAAAAAATTTTATATAATAAAATACATTTATTTCCACATCAGTTAATTAGTGGATTGTCAAATATAAAAAGAATAAACAAACATGTCCATGTATGACATATTATGATCTCTACATACTATTCACAAGATAGATATATCAACCCTCTCTATATGTCATCTCTAAAGAAAATCGATTGAGCGGCCTTAGAGGTGTAAAAGTTAATTCAAAATTGGGGTTTTTATCAATGCTCATTTTATTTATCGGATATATTCGCATTGTTGGAAACAAATTGGTTACGTATCTATTGCTAGACATTCTTTTGATGCCCACCGAATATTTATGGTATTCCTGCTACTGGATGCTTCTAAAACTGGCATATAATACACGGGATATGGTGTTTTGATTTATAATAAAACATAATATGCAGAGTGTTCTATTTAAACTTCAAAAGTTGTACTCTTATTATCGTGTAAATTGTTATAACATCATATCAGCCACCAGAGAGACAACATATTTTCAAAATTTTGTTTATGTATAAATTAACACATACATTGAACATTAACATTGGTTGAGACAACTGGCACAATAAAAAAAATCGAAAATTAAAAAGGCCTTGGTTATATGACAGTTGGAAAAATACTTACTAAAAAAACTCAAATATTTCTTTATAACTTTAATGTAACAAAATATTCATTGATACAATACTACAGGCACTGCTAAGAAAAGGTATACAATAATCATTTTAACAAGATTGTACAATTACAGTCCATTCTGCCGTTTTGATTATAGTAACAAATTTTGTTAGCTTTGACAGACGGTTAAAACATGTGGACTAAACTCACTACATAACAGGAAGAGTTTGAATGTTATTTACAGTTAGTTCTATTTATATTATGGTAAATATAATCAATTTTTCTTGTAATATTTTTCTTAAGATTTTCGATTCAATACTACAATCGAGTCACTTTTTGAAAGCTAGATTAACATGTGTAACAAAATTATTAAACCTCCCGTCGGCATATTTAGACGTAGACTTATTCAATTCACTAATGATTTTTTTTTTTTGGTAAATTATACCACGAAGATATTGCTTTTGTATGATGAAGTTTTAAAAGAACTCGTTTCAGGCCATTACATACAGACCACACATAGGTTTCAGATCAATATATACCCAAAAACTATTCTGTGGCCGTTACTCTATAACCTCAACTATCAAATATGGAGCATCAAAATACCCATATTGTAGGAAGGTTATCTCTCAGTGGTCTAGTTAACAAATTGCGGAGGGACATAGCTCTCAGTGCTCATCACCTCATCTGTACACATCGTACACGAGTGATATGCCACGATATGAGAATAGAACCATCCTCTCACTCCTCTCCAAACACAGTTGACGTTCGATTACTTGCCTGAGTAAACACTCAAAGGTGATGTAAAACTGTACCAAACTTTACCTTGGGATCCATAAAAAAGTTTGAACATTTTTAAATAGAGTTGGCTGTTTTGAGTTTTTCGTAGAGTAGTAACATAGACATTAGCTGTCAACATTTAGCTATCACTTCCGGCTTCCGGTGGACGAAAAACGTTACTTTTACGTGTGCTGCGCGAAAATAATTAACACTTACATTGAGAATAGTATATTATTCTACAACCACATAATGTAGGCTGAGCTACCGAAGGTGTAGTTTCAGCCCACGAGCGTAGCTAGTGGCGCAATTCACCTGAGGGGATGATGCCTATTACATGCAAGTTGGATGCTATACTTTGTCCACGGCTTAATTAACAGTTTTTATATAATAATCAAATCAATTAGATAATTTGGTCTTCAACAGTCGTCTTGTTTTGATTGTTACAGTTGAGATGATGTTAAAACCAATATGACCTCCATCAGGGCGGCCATAATAGTTTCAACCTTCACATGTTTTGTTTGTAATTTCCAACATGGGGATGTATGCATGTAATTCTTATGCCGCGTGAATACTGAATTGGTGAACAAAAATATTTACCTATTACGTCACATTATGGACAGATTTTTCCTTTTTTTTACAATCAAACGTGTTTTCTGGCCACAAATAAGTTGGAATCACTACCTTAGAAAATACGATGAGTGAAGGGTGAAGTTTATATGCCCGAGAATGCGCATCTGTAAGCTTTATATGATATTTTGCGAGTTGCAATTTCTAATGTTACGTTCATGTAAAATTCATTCGTTACTTATATGGCTGTCATACATCAATGCCACGTCACTGCTACAAACAATACTAAACTTTACTTCGACTTTACTCCCAAAAATCGATTTACACAAAATCCTCTGATCTTTTATTGTTCAAAATAAAATATTAGTTTCTGTTAAAACAGCTACTCTGTAGAAAGACTCATACCTATAAATAGTAAAATTGATTGGTATTCTTAAATTAATCCAAAGTCGGTGTGAACAACCTCGCAATTGTTTTGTTTTTCCAAATTATTCGAAGCCATATTCAACTCTACTAAAGTATCCACGCTGTTGATACTGACCCCTTTCAAGATTTTCTGAGCCGCAAGGCTTGTAAAGTTAAAGGACAAATCACTTAAACTAGGACACTGCTGTTTATCCTTTTCTCTGGTTAAACTCAAATCTTTATGGTAGATATTCGGTTCAGATCCTATAAAATTTTTTTCCAAGAGTTTAGAATCAACAAATTTTTCCAAAGAGGTCTTTCGTCCTACATCGTTCTTTATGAATCGCCCAAAGTTAATGGTTGGACTGGAGGGATTACTGCTGCCGCAAATCGTATTTGAAAACTGACTACAGCAAATTGGGTTAGGTGAGTCTGGATCGGAATTTGAGGTATACTGATTATGGCTGCTAGATGACACGTTTTTGATCAAGTTGTGAAAATTGAGGCTGTCTTTTGATGGAATCTGCAATGACAGCTTTCTGTTGTTATTCATGGTTTCCTTGCTATGGGTTTCTTCTTCTTTTAAACTACTCTGTGATTCGGAATTAATTGAGTTTTTCAGAAAAAGCTCTTCCGCTGGACCCTGTTGATCATTCTGACCATCCACGTGAACGTCTCCGTTTATGACGACAACGTTTGGTTTACTGTTAGAACTCTGATGACCGTTTTCAAAAGTTATTACCGACCGAACCGGAGAATTTTGAACAAATATTTTAGTGTTAACCCCGGGAAGCCTTTCAGTGTTTACTGTCGCTGTAGCTGTTGCATTGCTGCCACCTGATGTGTCACCATTCTGATTTGTGGTCACTTCTAACGTAAAAGAACTGTGGTTAATTGGTGTTGAAGTTGTTCTATTTGTCTTAGCTACTTCCATAGCTTTTTTTGATTGTGTCCTTGGATCTGTAGAGCTCCTATTGATAACAGTTTTATGGCTTTCCAAACTCGATGGCCCACTGGTCAAGGAACTACCAGTTCTAGTACTTTTGTGCGACTCTATGCTACTGGGTCCGCTGTTGTCGATACTAGCCAAATGTTTTACCGCAGAACCCGTGGATAACGAATCAGAATTATTCCCTACACTTCTATCTTTTTTACCTAGATTTTCCGCACTTTTGTCATTAGGACATGAATCAGTCTTAGACTTAAAAGTGTTAGGCTTTGCAAGACTAGATTTACTGGCTTTTCTCGAACTATCTCTATTCCGCAATCCATGTTTTCTCGGTAAAGTGTTGTTAGAGTATGAAGAAGAAAGCCTAGACACTGGAGAATTCTCCCGCGAAGCGCTGAGCGATGTTGGTGAACCTAAATCTTTGTACGGTTGTCGGCGCTGCCGGCGTGGTAATGTAGCGGATCCTGAGCTAATGTCGCAGGCATCCAGATAAGCGGAGATATCTATCCCAGATTCCTGAAAAAAAATAAAAAAAGGGTTTAACGTTTTGAAATTAAATGGTTTCGTTGGGTTAGACAAATACTACTTCTTATAGGCCGGAGACATGTGACGTTTGATTGCTTTATGAACTAAGAAAAAACGATTTAGTCACCATGTTAGCTCTAAATTTCATTATTTGAGGAAAAATTGGTGCTAGAAAGGAACAGAAAGGTGTCAAAGCGCGTTCGATTTTCTGTCTTGTCAAGGTAATTTCCTTCTGTTTATTGCTAAATACGTTAAAGAATCCTTCTTACTTACTAGAGCGTTGGGAAGTACTTACATCCGAAGCAACCGACTCTACCTTAGTATCAGAAAAACCCCGAGACCCGAGAATATCGAACGCACTACTGCCCTATGATGATGATGACGGGCGAATTCCAAAACTCACCAGGTAATTTACCGGTTAAGCTGGTCATGTAATGGCCATCTCGCAATTCAATGGATTAAGCACTATTAAGCAGGTTACTGATCTAAGAGGTGAGTTTTGGAATTCGCCCGTCCTAGGTTGTGTTTATGCAAGAAGTTTGTTAAGACCGGCCTCAAGAGGTTAGAACATCAAGGTGGAGAACCTTAACCAGGTCAGGAGGTTAGAATGTCAATGAAGGTTAGAGCGAAGGGTGGAGGCATCCGAAATAGTCAAGAGAGAATCCCGAATCAAAAATAAAATCAATAATATTTCCACAAATTGTAATTGATTTAAATTGAGTCCACAAAATTGTAATTTGATTTTAATAAGGAATAAGGCAAAGCAAGAAAACCAGTATCCTGCAGAAGGAGGTAAGTCGTAAGAGGTAGAATCTGTGCTTTTGTTTTGTGAAGATAACTTAGTTGAAGATGCTCTGTTAAAAATCTAAGAGAACAGCGCTGAAAAGCACAGAATTTTGCTCGTGTAGAAGTAATTTAAAATAAATTGATCGAGAGAATTTAAAATGTAACGTAGTGTTGGCTTGAGTTCAGATACCCTTTTGTATCATTTGCTTGATAAAAATATATGCTACATAATATTAATATTTAATATACTAATAAATAAATAGTGTTTTATTGAAGAAACATTCAATTAAAGATTGTTAGACTGGAATTATTCGAACCCCGAGTTCCAAGTACAAAAGGATATAAAATATACAAAAGTTTTATTATTTTAGGATATCCCTCAATAGAGACGTTCTTGAAATAAAGAAATTTACTGAGATTACAATTTCGAATTATACTGTTTTATGGCCATTCTAATAGATTGGTTTCAGAATAAGAAGTCATATTATACTGGGTGAATCATAATCGGTGGTCAAAAATGTAATCTCATATTATTTGGTTGATTTTAAGGGAGGGTCTGTCATATAGCTGAGTTACCTATCGAACTTCACTGAAAGTTTCGTTCTTCTTGATTATTTGGAAAGCGTAGGGTAGCACATTTTGCAAAAAATTATTTATTTTTTTGTCAGTGGGGCGCGTACCATTACGTAGTTGCATATTAATTGAAGAGAAAGTGGTATGCCACTGGTTTTCGAAAAATTAAATTTAATTTTTAAATTCCCCTTTCATATCTGAAGAAAAAGCCCACTGCTGGTTTTTTTTTAGTACAACACACCGTTTCCTAGTAAATAAATAAAAACCATTTTAATGGAGTCAATTTAATACACAGTCGCGAGGCATTATAGTTTGATAAAAAATCTGAAATGTTATTATTCCATTAAACTATAGCTTGAATTATATTGCATATCAATATTTATTAATATTCAAGCCATAAGAAATCTAATTTTCTTATTTAAGATTTTTCATCAAATTACGTACAATGCCTCACTACTGTGTATTAAGTTGGCTACATTACAATTGTTTTGTGAAGTGGGCTTTTTTCTTTAGAGATGTATGGGGAATTGAAATATTAAATTTAATGTTGTTATTGATTTTTGATCCAATTTGTTGAGATGTGGTTTTGATTTTTGGGTTGTGGGATCAGGGGTGTTATTCAAAATCAGTTTTAAACTTGTCGACGTTTCGCCACTGGACACAGTTGGTCCCATGACCACATACCCTGAATTGCTCGTGCTACTATTGCTGGTCATTCGTCTCTTGTCGACCTTTGTACTTAATGTTTATAAAGCCGATGACTCTCAAAATCTATCTGAATTTGTCCTGAGGATGCTATAATATATGGCGAAACGTCGACAAGTTCATAACTGATTTTGAATAACACCCCTGATCCCACAACCCAAAAATCAAAACCACATTAAATTTAATTTTTCTATAAGCAGTGACGTACCACTCTTTCTTCAAATAATATGAAGTGCTGGTACTCCACTGGCAAAAATAAAAATATTTTTTTTATTGCAAAATGTGCGCTTTTCTTACCAATTCATGCGGATAACACTTATTTCAACAATTGTTACCCTTCTTTTGACATACATTTTACTTTATCGTAAGCAAATGCATTTTAGCATCAAATTATGAGACAGAAAGTTTTTGGACCACTTTTCTGATATTTTTATTTGTCTCGAAAACTGTCCATTACCTTATCCGTAGACGTCTGTGTTCCAACGCTATTCAAGTGAACGGCTTTAGAGTTAAACCATTCTGAAGGTGGACATTGAGAACCAAGGCTGCCTATCGGGTACTGGGATCGCTTAGTTCTTCGAAATATCCTGGATAGAAAGGATTCCTTTTCTAAAAATTATGAAAAATGGCAATTAGTTTTGAATTAATTACCTACAAGAAATGAAGCGCTCAAAGATTGCCGGTGCATCATAAATTTAAGAAGTTATGGTTTGACCTATGTTAGATATAAGATTACAAATTAAAGAGAACAATGCACACATTGTTCTCTTTTATTTGTGAGTAGATCAATTGCAGGTTAATAATTTCCAGATAATGCCAGGATAAACCATCAAATTATAAGTGCAACAACTTAATGTGCCAAATCGTTACGAGTACTCTCAAATGGATTAAAAAAATGCCGAGCTCTTGGAATTGTTCAGTTCGAGAGAGACACATATCTAAGAAACATGTTGCTGCTTTACTGACTCTTTCAATTAATTAATGAATACTTATTCCATAGTGTAGCTGTTACTCAAAAATTATAGAATAATGGAAGAAGAGAAAAAAACCTCATCTAGTATTTTCGTCACTAGGAAGAACTTTCCATGCACAACAGTTTAAGGACCACCTTTGAGACTCTCGGAATTACGACAATACCATGCTGAAAAAAAGAGTGTTCAGGAATTAATCTAAAAGGGTTCCAAAGAGTCATAACGATTCTGAAATAGAGATAACCATCTTGAAAAATTAAAAAAGGTCTATTACAAAAGAAATCCTACCACAAATTTTCTTCACGATTGCTGGAAACTTATCAGAAATACAAGTTTTCTCATCGTGTGTCTGTAGATGCTGTTCCAGATAAAAATGGAGTATTTAATAAACAGGGCTGAATCATCGAACCACAGATATACCTAACCAAGTTGTAAGCAGTTTCAAAATAAAGTAAGATAGCAGTCACCAGTGACATGTCAGACTCTACATCTCGCTATGGACAACCCCAGATGAGCTGAAAAAAAGCTTGTTTTAGAAAGAAAATCCTCTTATGCACTGCCACAGGTAGACCACAGCGGACATGCATATAGAATATAAGATATGATCCTCTATGTTTAGACCAAAACTAATACAGGAACCACTAAACCTTGCTAGTGATCCCAAGACCGCAATCACACTTAGGACTTTGTACTCTTCATGTTACGGCGATATACGGACAGAAAGTCCGTATATCGCTATTCTAGCCAGTCTATTCATAAGTATTCCAGGAAAAGGACCGACATATATTGATGAAGCACCAACAATTCTTTTGCGTTTCAACTGTGTATACACAACACCTTAAGGTACTATTTTTGAATTCGACATAAAAACAGATCTAAAGTTTTGTTTGTTTCTCCAGTACGTGCTGAAAATGAAACTACTTGATTAAATTCACTATTTTCCTTACTTATTAAAGAAATAAATGTTTTACTTGGTGTAGGAGTAGAGTCTCCACTATTAGGATATTCCGTACTGCTGCTCGTATCTGCATAATATTTATGGAGTGTCCTAGTGGATGCTGATCTTCTGAGCCTCCTGTTTGAACTCCATAATTTAAAAGAACCCGGTCGCTCAGAACTCCTGTGGGTGGGAAAGGCAGATGACCTTCGTTTGGTTCTGGGGTAGAGAATTTTGTCACTGGCATTTCCTAAAAATTAAGCTTTCTCTAATAAACGACAATTTGAAGCAAAAACAGTGTGATTACCTCCACATATAACGTCAGCTAAGTTGGTTTGAATACACTGATGGGTAACATTGCCATCTCTAATAGTTGACATATCTCCGTGAACCATGGCCATAGCCTCGTCGGTGGACATAAGCATGGTTTTATTATGACTGGTACTTTCGAAATTGCATTCCTGGTCTCTGCGAGCTCTAGTTCGAGATTGACTTCTTGACCTCTTTCGCCTGTGGAATAACAAGTGCTTATATTTAAACTGCTCAAAAATACGTATATAAGCTGGTTTTAAAGTTTATATTTAAGTGTTTATATAGGTGTGTATGGCTTTAATATGACTGGTATGTACTGTCAAAATTGTTGGTCCTTTGGTATTTTACTCGAGGTTCTCACCAATCAATGTCTAATATTAGGTGGTTGGTGTGTAATCATTGTGAGAACACACGCCCATTGTTAGTGTACCGATGTCGTACCGACCTCTGAGGACAAAGACGACAAAGAGTCCAAAACAACTCTATTATACAAATTTGTGCAATAGAGTCGTTTTGGACAATTGTACAAGTGACCCTCAGAGTTGGTTTGAGAGATTCGCATTGCTGTCAAATTCATTTCATTTGTGACACTTGGTAACAGTAATGCTCTTCTTACGGGTAAGTTTAAATACCAGTCGAGTTTAGCTGAACCCGATTTCGAGTTTACGTTTGAGATTGCAGTTGTGCCGCCCCTTTGAGTGACTTGCAAAATTGCATCCTAAAGGTTCATATTTTAACTCCACCATTGCAAAAAGTAGAGGTAAAAACGTTAATAAGTTATAGGGAGAATAAAAAAATTAAAAGTATAGGGAGAATGAATTCAAATAAGTAGTGAAATATAGGAAAAAAAGTTTGCTTGGAAAAAAAAAATAAATTGGGTAGATTCTGAGGCAAATTTAAAACAAAGAGTTCATATAAAGGGCATGCCTAAAAATGCTTTGATTTTGATCTACTAGGTGTAAATTTTGGTACAGTATTGGTAGCGTAATAACACGACGTTGGGTTTTGTATAATAGTTTTTTCAACTAATTTAAAAGTGTTGTATTTTCTGCAGGAAGCAATTAGGTACTTATTATCCCGAATATCACTTAAACCATCTTTTGAGGAAAATTTTGAAAGAGACAGAAAATTCATGAGGAAACTCGGTGGGAATTTCAGAATATTATCTAAAAAAAATTATTCAAATTAAAATCTAAACAAATTAACAAAAAAATATTAAAAATTAAAAAGTACCCAAAACTCTTAAATCCGCAACACCGTGTACACATACGGAATTAAATTCCACAAATTACTTATATTTGTAGGAAATTTTTTGCACCGTGTAGATGAAAACAAGCATTTCTGGGCATGTATTTATTAAACTTTTGCTCTTAAATTTGGTTCAAAATTCGTTCATTTAATTTTTTTACCCTCCATTCAGAATAACAATGTGCAGTGTGTCCCCGTATAGGTGAAACGATTCTTGTAAAAAGTAAAACATTGCCGATTTCCTAATTTTGTTTTTTGGGGTTTAGCTCTGCTTGATCAAAGACCAATTTCTGGCATATTTTAAGTTAAACAAAGAGGCTCTGGAAACTACCAGAAAACATTCTTTTGGGTAAAGTTTACGTGACAATTCCATTACGTGACAACCTGAACTGACAGAAAGTTGTTAAGAAGAGTTGCTTAATATCAAAAACTACGCCAATGTACTAAATTTCAGAAATCTTGGCCTACTATGATTTTTCAACTGTTATCCAATTTTTTATTTTTTTAACACCGATGCGTTTCCCATTTTTATTGTTATTGTATTGTGGTCATACTGTGGTCAGCACAGTCTAAGGAATAATATTGTTGCGGACTACTATGCGGAGGGTACAGGCCGTATAGAATTGCATGACGAAGCTGCATTTCCTGGCCTAGTGCGCTCCATAGTAAGGGTTGGCTCGCGACCTCGAAATAGCGTAACATCCGGAACACTCGATGCTTGAGTCGATGCGCGGCTAGGGATTTCGGAGGTTTTCGAGGCCTGCTATCCATATATAAGCACTAGGACGAGTGGCGTAAGTTTGAAGTTTTAAGTACGACGCGTTGTAGTAAAAGAATATAAGAGTGTGAGCTTTAGTAAAGCAATTTAGTTAACGATTTGTTAGAGTTGTAAAGTGTGATTAAATTGCGTTTATTGTACAAGTACAAGACTGTGTTTTAACCCACGGGAAAATCGTAACAATTGGTGTCAGAAGCGGGATCAGTGTTCAAGACTAACTGAAGTGTCAGGATCGGACTGAACTTTTTTGTTAGATAATGTAATTTGTGTGAGTGTGTGGCGATAACGAGAAGTCAGACTGCAATCATGGAGGAACAACTCGCCGCTATTATGGCAACGCTTAAAGAGGACAAACAAGAACAAGAAAGGCGTAGCCTGGAAGTATTGGGAGTTTTTTCATTCAGGTCATTCATAGTCTGTCGCGCAGATCTCAAAAACATTCAAGGTTTAGTTCAAAAGGAGTTAAGTGACGTTCGAGAAGATGTAGATAAAGTTGAAAAACACGTTCAGAATCAGCTGAGGGAAGTTCGTAAATATGTAAATAAAGTGCAGAACGATGTCCAGATTAAGATACGTGAGTTGGAGAGGAAGCTGGATAGTAGTAGCGGAAGAGCCAGTTCTGCAATCACTAAACCTCCCACGTATGACGGCCAAACTGCATGGGCTGGGTACAAGATTCAATTTGAAGCCGCGGCAAGGGCCAACGGTTGAAGTAACATGGAGATGGGCATAGCTTTAGTAGTGGCATCGCGAGGACCTGCCTTGGAACTGTTGCAGACGCTTCCTGCCCCGCAACGAAGCGATAATGAAGCCCTAGTAGCTGCTCTAAAGTTTCGTTATGGATACCAGCATAGAAAAGGACTTTACCAAACACAAATTAAGACACGACAACAAAAACCCGGTGAGAACTTGCAAGAATTTGATTCAAGACTTCCCGAGGATGTCCAAGAAAAATTTGCTGTCCAATATTTTGTGGAAGGGATTAGAGAGCGAGGACGAAGAGGCCCGGGTAGAAGAAGGATATCCTGGCTAAAAAACTTAAGCCAATGGTACGGATGGAGTGAGCACTACCCCATTGTTCCGCCGAGCTGTAGACAAGGTTCAGATAGCGCTGATGATTGCCAAAGTCCGAAGAGGACAGGGCACCTAAAGAAGAAGAAGATTAGAGATCCGGAAGTGAAGAAAAAGATACAAGACTGTTTTAATCCACGGGAAAATCATAACAATATATTATGTAATGTATTATTCCTTATACTGTGGATAAGGCATCAGGCTTTTCGAATAGTTTGTTTTGCCGATATCGATCCGTACGTATGCCCTTTATAAAATATGTTTGGACCTCTTCGTTACGATTTCCAACGTTGCCGTGTGTGGTTTTTCGAAGCATAATCTTATGACTAAGTGACGCTGTGGTTGTTGTTTATTAGCATTCATATCGTAATTGGCAATTTTTTCCAGCAATAGCCGTAGATTCGTCTAGCAACCTCTTAAGATATGCAATTTCCATACTCATTTTCGCTTTTTCTGTATCCCATACTGCACTGTTCATATTATTGGAATCGTTCCCGTCTTTCTTAACCCGTTTGCAACATTCAATCCTTGTGTCGTCAATAAATGTTTTTACACTGATACAACTGATGTGGTATAATGAATAACAGTTCACACACACACAGACACCATATCCCTTTTTTTTGCAGCACTTAAAATAGCAAAAAGTATCACATCTGTTGTTAGACACAGATTCATCGTCTGAATCGTCTAGCATCGTCGACGACTCTATAATGTCTCGATTCTAAGATGCTTTTACAGAATTACATCGTATATTTTCTGAACTGCTCTTTACTAATTTAATGTGTTCTTTCAACATTTAGAGTTCATCCTTTTCTTGGAATCTTGGCCTTTTATAAATTTTTTTGGAGTTCCTTAGTGTTTTTCTTCATTCTGGTCATTCTTGCCATTGCGATTGTGACTGCGGTGCGATATTACTTTAAGTAATGGTGCGGGAGCAAACAGTCTCAATTGAGCAGTTGTAGTGAGCAAAATGTCAAAAGGTCGAACTAAATTGCCATCTATAACTTATTTCAGGTTACACATAATAATTATATAGTATGCTTCAATATATTTACAATTTGGTGTCGAAACTGTTCTATCATCTCACTGACGGTTTCAAATAAAGTCTGTTTTATCGATTACCTACTGGTGCTATACGGGGTGTTCATTATAAAACTTCATCTAGTTGGCTGTGATATGTCAAAAGAAAAGGATGGCGAAACAAAAGTCCATTTATTTTGATTCTGTCATCTTTTTCTGTAAAAATTTCATAACCTGCTAGATGAAGTTTTATAATGAACACCCCGTACTTACTCTGGGGTAACAATATAATAACCGCTCGAAGTATTATACAGCTTTCGCTCCTTGGTAAGCTGCACTAAAGTATCATACAACGTCTCTTCACTAGGTAGCGAAACATGAGGAAACGCCAGTATCAAGGCCTCTCTGATGGTCTCAATTCCAGCTGGTCTTCCCTGACTAGATAGTTTCAATACGATGGCGCACACTGCCTCCGGAAGAGGTGTCCACTGGGTCTGCGGTACCGGTATGGAATTGCAATGCTCTATGTCTTCTGAAAATTTTCAAATAATTATTATAGTTAAATTGTAACAATTGGCCCAAAAATATCTGTTATAAAACAAATCTTAAAAAATAATAATAATTAAAAGGTAAATCATTTTCTCGCATGCGTCAGCATCCTATATAAAGCTGGATCATCCTGAATAATAGTTGTATAATTTTTATTTTATTTTTTAATTATTATTGTTAAAACACATAAGCATATCAGCTTTAAGTAATAATGATGAACCAAAGTACTTATGTAACAAGCTACACGGTACTTAGGTAACAAGCTACACGGACCTGCCATTTGATGAGTAAATATTAGCATGTAAATCTTTGTATGTAAATTGGCCAAAAGAAATATGAGCAGGTTCCTAATTTGAAATTATAATGACACATTTAATAAAATTATCACGCGCGCGATATCGAATAAAAACGTGGACTGTCGTAAATAAAAGGGCAGAACCATCATTGGGATAACCGAAATGATCAATAGAATATTTTAAGGTCAAGCGATTGCATAATAATATACTGTCAACTGTGGCATTGAAGCAAACAGTTTAAATATGCACGGTGATTCAAAAATCGACGTACATGTTGTAAGGGCGAATTTGTCGTCAAAATAAGAATTGTTTTCCGCAGTTTATGTCCATAAATATCTCGTTACCATGATACAGATTGTTAATTTAATCAGATGGTTTGGTTATTACATTAAAATCTATAATCTATAATATACTTTTTTTTGGTCAAAAACGGGAGCAGATACGAAAAAAGTGACAAAAATGTCTACATAGACCAGGGAATTGAAGCCTTGTTTTAGATTAGATCGGTGAGGTACCAAAAAACGTAAAAATAAAGAGAGTAAAAAATAAATAAAGGGGGGTTTAGGCTTTTCAGCGCAGCTAATAAATATAGGATAGCTTCTATTCCAACGTGGGGCTAAAAATTTTAAAAAAATGTGGCGATACGGAAAAAAAACTTAAACATTGTAAAATTTTTAACTCCTTGTAGCTCGTTAACGATTGCATTGGAGGAAATATGTTTATCGAAAAAAAGTTTGATTTTGACCCCAAAAATACGGCCTAAAACTCTTTATAACGAATTTTGCATCAACTCTATAATACACGTACGGGGTGTTCATTATAAAATATCATCTAGTTGGCTGTGAAATGTAGAAAGAAAAGGATGGAGAAACAAAAGTCCATTTATTTTGATTATGCCATCCTTTTCTGTCAAAATTTCATAGCCTGCTAGATGAAATTTTATAATGAACAGTATATGATATAGTACATATTTATAAGAAGATTTGTAAAAGAGCCTATCTCTATTTTTCGTGTAGATTACTCTCTAAGAAATCTTATATCCTACATTAAAGAATCAAGAAGCTTTTGTACTTCTTAATCAATTCTGTTTCGATTTAAAAATAATTAGAATATTTTTTAAATGTGTCCTAAGATGTCGTAATTTTATTTAATTTTTAATGAAAGTCTATTTTATTTTCACCTCTACCTTCTTGTTGATACTTACCTAAAGCCACTATTTGGTAACCCGGGGGAGGTTGGAGCACCCTCCTGGCCCATGCGTTTCGTATAACTTCTAAGGCACATGCTTCGGACCCTACTAAAAGAGCTCCTGGATTTACATATCCGTAGTAGATAAGACTTTTTGTCGCTCCGTTCAATGCATTATTCCACCAGCATACTGAATTGGACGACAGTATACCCTGAAAAGGATTTTAAGACAATAATTTTGTGGTAAGTTTATACATCGACATCAAAATAATCATTTATTGAATACTGCATTATTATTGAAGTATGAAAATTATTAACACATCACAATCTCGTTAGTATTATAATGCTTTTAAGTTACTTATTTTTTGTTACTCAACTGTTCATCTATAGTGTGGCCCAACTCGCTTATCCACATTTTTTTCGTTAATACTTATGAACAATATGTTTGCAAACTCAGGGTTCGAATATTTCCAGTGCAATTGATTTTATTTATTTAAGTAAAAATTCATTTATTTGAAACATACAGTGCGGTCATTTCAAAACTTACTACCACTATCTTTTCCTTAATAAACAACGTTTCCAGAAAACACGTCAATAATATTTTCAAGGAGGACGAATATTGGTGTTAAACTTAACTCTCCGAGGGCATAGCCCTGGGTGCCAGGACCCTATTTATAAAAATGTTAAATGGAAGGTGTAGGTTCCCGATAGGACATTCGAAAGTGTCTATTTTTAGCAGCACTTCCCTGCAATTACTTTTTAAATTCAAGCATCAGTGTGCGAATAAAATTGGTTTTAATTCTTCCAGGTGATCATGAAACAGTTTTCAGGTTTAGCTACCTTTTTATGATTTTGAGGCAAAAATTTTGAAGTTGCTAGAATTAGAGCTTTTCAAATTGAAATTTAGTGATAATTGATTTACACTACTTCTTTTACGAGACATTTTCAAACTAGTATTTCGATGGTTTACATACTTAACGAGCGAGTTGAGATGGTACTATTATACGGTGCTAATAACGAATGAGCTAAAAAATGGTTCCCATGCTTATATTCTTCAGTTGATTGCAACATTCCGAAGAACCGAACATTCTGAATGGCAAATGTGAAAATAAAAAGACAAAGGGTTTTGGATGAGGCTGTACAAATAGTCCAAAATAGTTTTGGTCAATCAATTCAAAAAGTTTCTAACAATAATGGAATTTCGAGGGGATCAATCAGAGAAGTTGTGAAGCAACATAAGGTTCATCCCTACAAGGTTCAAATACTCCATCAATTAAGTGAAGATGATCCCGATCGAATAATCCAATTTTGTGAAACAATGGTTACACTTATAAACTGAAACCCACATTTACTTCGAAACATTTACTTCTCTGATGAAAGCAAATTTTATTTAAATGGAACAGTCAACAAGCAAAATTCTAGATACTGGTCGGATGAAAACCCTCATATTTTTCGTGAAGGGCACACCCAATATCCTGAAAAAAGTAAACGTTTGGGCAGGTATTTTAGAAAATAGTGTTATTGGGCCAATATTCTTGGATGGAAATTTAACCGGAGAAAGCTACTTAAACATGCTGGATGGCGCAGTTGATTTCCTTATCAGAGCAGCCATAGGGGATCAGCTTGATGTAGCAAACAATTCATTTCTGGATGAAGAGTTAATCCATTTCCAGCCAAGATGGTGCCCATCCACACTATCAAAGCGGGGTGCGCGATTGACTGAATAATAGATTTCCGGGAAAGTGGATAGGAAGAGGGGGGGCCTACAGAATGGCAGCGAGGTCCCCGGACCTTAGCCCAAACGATTTTTTTCTTTGGAGCCACGTAAAATCGATAGTCTATAAAACACCTCCACTGAACATTAAACTCTTAAAAGACAAAATAACTGAGAAGTGCTAAAAAAAGTAAGACCAGAAACGTATGGGTTTTCGAGCAGGGTTTATAAGTTTGATACAACAGGCATTTTATCTGAAATGTGCGATTCACCTAAGACTATAATACTACGAAAGTGGCTATAGCAAAAGTTCAACAAAATAGGTTACTGCTTCAGAGATAATAGATATTTTGTCTTCAATTTGCCTGTGTGTAGCTCTATTATTACGCCCTGATTGTGCTAATCAGATTGTAATGGCAATGGAATTCTGTAAAGCCAGTGTACAGCCATTAATAATTTGAAAGGCCTTAAATCTAATTAAGCGTCAATGCCATAAAAAGGTAGCTAAACCTGAAAACTGTTTCATGATCACCTGGAAGAATTAAAATCAATTTTATTCGCACACTGATGAAGATTGAATTTAAAAAGTAATAGCAGGGAAGTGCTGTTAAAAATAGACACTTTCAAATGTCCTATCGGGAACCTATACCTTTTATTTAACACTTTTATAAATATGGTCCTGGCGCCTAGGGCTATGCCCTCGGAGGGTTAAGTTTAACACCAATATTCGTCCCCTTTGAAAATATATTTGACGTATCAGGGTTATCTGGAAACCGTGTTCATTAAGGAAAAGGTAGGGGTGGTAGTTTTCAAATGGCCGCACTGTAGGCTGAGTCCAGTTAAAATTGATTTTAAGCAGGAAGTTGAATTCGAAAATGATTTGTTACCAAGATACAGAGGGTGATAAAATTTCAGATATTTTACAGGTTTTACTTCATAGCTGCTTCAGGTCTTGACATTGCAAGATGACCTTTTGTGCATACACTCTAGGTACTCTTTAGAGTCTCCACAAGCACAATTTACAGATTGTAGTGAGAATCTACAGGGTGATTCTTTTTCAGGCTCAGGCCCCTTTTTACCTTTCCAAACTGTTTTGTGGTGTGTGTTTGAGCTGAGATTATTTGTTTCTAAAAACCTAAACTCTCTTCAATTTAGAAACTTTTTGGTCTATTGAAATTTTCGAATCTGTCACCAGAAAAGCTTTGACAAAAACAACTTTATTAACGAAAAATTAGTGAAGAAAGAGAACAAATGCGTTCCAAATAGCTAATTACCAATACTTTCATTGTCCCAACCAAAGAAATCTAAGGTGGTAAAATCCGGACAGGGGGGAGGTGAAGGTGGGGGGCAGTTCTAATCACGACTCATCTATCTTCCCGGAAAGTTGTTGTGCAACCATTGCCGGACTGGTGAAGTGCAATGAGTGAAACCTCCATCTAACTGGAACCATCTGTTTCCTCTATCAATTAGAAGCATGTCATCTAAGATTTCTTCAAAATCGTTCTCCAAGAAAAGAAGGAATATCGGACCATTTAATCGAGGAGGCAGAAAATATGGGCCAGTGAATGAGTCGTCGCATAATTCCATCCAAAAGTTGCATGAGAACTGATGTTCAAAATAGTTTTTTTAATTAAACATGAATATTATGCTGATTAAATTTACCAGCACCAGTAAAAGTTGCCTCATCAGTCCAAATAATCTTTTAAGGAAAAAATCATCATTCCTTACTTTGTGGTAAGTCTTCTCAAAGTACTCTGGGGACATCATTTTAAGTCCCTCACTCGATTTGCAGTTTACCTGAGAGAATACACTTCTTAAAAGTTCGATACCTCATACTCAGACTCGTATGACATATATTTAGCTACAATATAGCAGAACTGAACGAGCAGATTGTAGAAATATATAACTTTCGATGATACAGGGAGGTAAATTTGTTGAATTTCGAAAATCATTTGGTTATTTTACGAACATTTTTATACACGGATTTTAATTGAAACATAAAGGGGGCGTTGATTTGAAAAAATCTTCTGTCAAAAATGCATAGCTTTCTAGATGACGTTTCCTAATGAATACGATCTCATGTTGATTAGAAAACGCATCGAAAAGGATTCACCACGTTTATCTTCCAAATGAATATATACATCGAAAACCGCTCGGCCACGTCAACTTTAGTTTTTAGAGGGAACAAATTCTTGAGAAATGTCAACCCCTTAACTTAAATCCCCGAGGGGGGTAGCATTGACCTTGAAATTTTTATTGGAAGGAAGGAAAATTGGTTTTCACTCTCCTCGCTAGGAAAAATTTATTTCTGTTCCCCAAAAACTAAAGTTGACGTGCTCGAGTGATATTTGAGGCATGCACACATCGTAGTAATTTTTGAAAATGCATACACTGACAGACGCTTAAAGTTACGAGCATTACCATGCCATTTTTTATACAGGGTGTTTTTTTTTAAGATGGGCAATAGGAATTTTCATGCAATGAAGTTCGATGTTTTTTTTTTAAATGAGCCATAGCACATTTTATAGTAAAATAACCTGAAAGGTAGACCATTAATGAGTATGCTGGTATTTTTCTATTGACATTTATTGTTTGACATGATGAGTTGTTATTGAACTTCAGCAAAAATGTACACATTAGAAGAAAATAAATGTATATATGTTTTCGCTATTCTCCTCTGGCAGGCCTAAAAAGAGATAATAAAAGAATACCAAGGTTCTTCATTCTGCAAAATTTATGTCAGACAGCAGCGTCAATTTAAAAACACCACCCACCATTCTCTGGTATCTACCTTTCAGGTTATTTTGCTGTAGTATTCGCTATGGCTCATTTAAAAAAAAAACATCGAACTTCATTGCATGGAAATTCCTATGGCCCATCTTAAAAAAACGCCCTGTATATTTTTTATTTTATTTCTTATTTATTGTAGAAATAGAAATGTTGTGCCTTATTTTTACACAAAGTGTCTTGTTAGGAAGTCTACACTTGTTGGGAAATACAATATTTCCCAGATACCATTGGCACTTTTTTTATTACCTATATGCATTGGCTAGGGGCTGTTGGTATACGCGACATTGTTACTAGGAGCCTTCCATTGCAGCATATACTGACCAAATTAAATTAAAATATCTGGAGTGCTTTTTAACAAATCAGGAAACTTGTATGACAACCATACTCTAAAATTGAGAGACTCGGAGAAGGCGAGGTTTTACTTTTGGTCACACTTATGAATCACCCTGTATAATATATACTCATTGAGTCCAGAAGACATCACACGAGACTTACCTGGAATAAGAGATAACCATTTTCATACATCCAGAAATCGCCCGGATCACCCTGACAACCCTCTTTCCGCACTATTATCGCAAGCACCTCATTCAGTTTAACTCGGCGATTTGGTCCGCCCTCGTGCTCTGTGCGATTCGAACTCATCGCTAGGTGATCATCCTGAAATCAATAAAATATAATAAGTAATTAATAGTCCGCGATCTAACATTGCACTAGTGCAGTGTTTTATACAAATATACAGGGTGCTGCAAAATCCCATAAAACCACTATTAGTGCTTGGTGTTGGTACGTTTGCTTGACAACTCTTTTCAGTCTGTTGTACTCTATTTTAACGTTTGGTTTGTTTCAGTAGGGCATATAAAGGGACATATACAGGCAAATATGTATATGGGGGTCCCAGAAACAATGAGCCATATGAGTATAGAAAAGTAAGAGGTAAAAACATATAGCAATTCATCTAAGCAAGATTTATATAAAGTTGCTTGTTTTCAATCTACAGAGTGAGTTGAGTTGAGATTTTTAAACTGCAAGTTAGTGATAGGGGTTCTCAAGTTCATAGGTTATCGGCTTAAAAATACCTCTACAAAGTCTTCTAGGTATGGCAAATATGTACCTTAAAATCGTTTTCACGTTTCATCGTCATCAGATAAATAACGTATTTCTCAAACGTTTTCGGAAAAAATAATATTAAAACTGGTTAAAGATAACCTTATAACCATATCTACCAATTATATTTAAAAATATTAAAATGGCTAATAAAGGTCCATGGTCTTCTATGGCACGTAATTTTGGAGTTATATACGCCATTAGTTGTTGAACGGTAGCAACGTCGACTTTCCGGATTTTCTGGCATATTCTGCGTCTTAGTTGCTCCTCATTTTAGGCTTCTCACCACCGTACACTTTTCTACTCAAAAGAGACCAAAATTCTTCAATGGGTCTCGCCTGGGGCACATTTGGAGGGTTGTCTACCCTGGGAACAAAATGGATGCCATTTACTGCTAACCAATCTGTAGTTCTTCTGGCATAGTGGCACGATGTCAAGTCGGGCCAGAAAACTATTTCGTCGTTGTGATGATGAGTATCAATAAACCTACGCAGTTTTGTGAGACATCTTTCGATGTAAATGGTGGTATTGACTGCTTCACCGCGAACACGTCCAACATACGGCTGTGAAACACCACTTTCCGATATGTCGCATCAAACCAACATTTTTTTGTCCTCAAACTTCTATTTGCCTTTAAATTTCACATGGTCTGGAACATTTTCTATATGGTCTGTATAGAAACCATCGTTTCCTTTAATCTCACAATTGGACAACGTAAAATATTTTTCATCGTCCATAATAATAACTTGAAAAAAATGAACACTCTCCAAGCACGGCAGCATCTTGGGATCATCTCCAACTGATTGACGCTGTATTTTGGCGCCTTTCTTCATTTCCGAAACTTCACACCATTTCTGGACAATCTTCTGTTAACAGTTGCTTTTGAAACATGGAATATTCGACTTAACTTTCGTACTGAGATTCCAACTTTGTTCTT
This sequence comes from Taphrorychus bicolor, assembly GCA_951812265.1. Lineage (NCBI taxonomy): Eukaryota > Metazoa > Arthropoda > Insecta > Coleoptera > Curculionidae > Taphrorychus > Taphrorychus bicolor. Next base: position 40,650,184 of record OX638297.1, read on the forward strand.
TGCTGCTTCAACCAGTCTTTGTTCATTTGCTCGTCTTAAAACTTTTGGTCGTCCGCTCTTTGGTAAATTGGTGCAAGGTATACTCTCCTGGCATTCTTTTATTGTTTGATAAATTGACGAAACCGACACGTTTTGATCCCTATACAATCTGACAATTTTGCACTTAGCTACTCATCCAACCAACTGATAAATCCCTTGCCTAATATCGAGCTTGTAAGACATCTTGTCGTGTCATCTTTAACGCCAATAAATTTGCTCAATTTATTTCCAACGCCAACTAGATGGAACCTTTAGTGTAGGTATATTTTAGTAGAAAAAATTCCGAAAACTTTTGAGACATTCGTTAGTTTAAATTAATAGTTTGAAATAAATTCGTTTGCACTAGGACTATCCGAACCGCCAGTGTAACAATCGGTGTCAGAAATAAGATTCTGGTGGGAATTTGCAACAACAAAAAACAACAAAAGGAAGTACAGGAAAGACGTTATAAGGTACAAAAACAAGACCAGAAACGATGTCATCTAGAGGAACAAAAGAAGAACATTAGGAATTAATGAGGTCTCTAGCAATAGCAGAAGAACAGCTAAAGAAAAGTATGATGCAATTCGTTAACGAAAGACTACAATACGAGAGACTACAGTCTATCAGTCAAAATGTTAATCGGGACGAAATTAGAGGGACAATAACTTGTGGACAACAAGTGTCTTTGGAAAGTTTTGGCACGTCTAGCGCCAAAATTAAATTTCCTAATTATGATGTTACTACGGTTTGGAAAAATCTATAAAGCCCAATGTGGGCAGCTGCAAAAGCCAAAACAAAAGATGGTCCGAGCCGCACAAAGCTATATCATTAGTAGTAGCATTCCGTGGAAATCTGCTGAATTACTTTAATCACCGTCTACAGCTGAGCAAAGTAATAATTGCAATATTCTGCAACTACGAATTGGAAATGTTCCGTGTTCTAGGCACAGCTAACGGGTGAGGCAGCAAAAATCAGGTGAATCTTTGCAAGAAGCAGATATAAACTCACTAATTCACTTACGTATGATATCCGCGAGAGAGTAATTCTAGGCCTTAAGTTCGAAGCCTTACTAGTTTAGTGCTTCTCTTCGTGTCAAAGTAGCACACAATAAAACTGCTTTTTAATTTTTACCACAATCTTATTCACTCCAAAGTGACTTTCACTTGTTCCTTTGTGTATTTCCTTCACCCTAATTTTCTGCTCTCAGGAACAATTAATTGACGGATTAGAATCTCCACATCCGGACTCTTCCATGCTCTCTTCACTAATACATTTTCTTAATAATAGAAGCCCACTGAGCCCATAGCGCTCTCATGTTTAGACTTTTATCAGCAATATTTTCACACTGCTTCTCTACTCAGCAATTTTATCGTCAATTTTTGCCAAGATTATGGGCTCAAAGTCTGAGTCGTTTGGTTGTTCATCTCGAAGTTCATGTGTGGTCCAGCCATCAATCGATCCCACCGATTGTCTTCTTACAGGAGGAGGTCCTTCATTCTGCTCTGTTTTTTCACAAGTCCGACTGTTTTCTTTGCACGGACTTCTAGAAAATGGAGCGGTCCCTGAGATTTTCCTGAGCGATGCTCAAAAACTGTGGTTGTGCTAAAACTCTCTACAGAATTGTAATTAGCTTTTCATTACACTACTCAGAAAATGACCTTTTTCCAGACTAGTTAACTGTACAGAAAATATACGTTTGCCGTAAGGGATCGGAAAAACCGTTTTCCGTGCGCTGTTTATTTGCCGTTCCCAGTTGTATATCACTTCTGGTTCACGGCATCCTCCACTTTTTCTCTAATTGTTACTCTCTAGTTGCAAGATGGCTTGCTAATTCTTAATGACGTCTTTCCTGCTCTTCTCTTAGCAGTTTGTGTACTTTCTTCTGTGCCTGATAACTTCTTTTCTGTTCTTTCTTTTGCTCTTGATGGCGCCTATCCAGTTTATCTCTGAGCAGTTTCTGTTCTCGCTTTTGCTCTTGCATAAGGGTAAACAGAGAGGCAACTTTATTACTTTATGCTGATTTCTAGTTATTGGCATAAACACGCATTGGCACACGGTGAGGGGCAGTCGCCCCTTTTTCTCGGCTCTTTTTAGATTTCTTTGGGATTTTTGTTTAACTAACTGGTAAACGAAAACGCACAACTGAAAAGATTAATTTTGACAACTTTTGAAATCGACCTACGAAGGGGTCTAATATTGCACCTATACAACTTCCGATGGTGGGAGGTGAAAGAGGACATCAAGAAGAGGAAAAAACAGTTGGATTCACTCCGATCGATCGAGGCGTTCTCAAGTTACAGGCGGTCAATGAAGTTGTTACTGACTTTCTCAGTAACAACTTCAAAATGGTTACTAGGTGAAGGCGGAAATTAATAACCGTTGTGTGGACAACGTGGAATTTTCGCCGATTTTTTTTTAAATTACACTCCTCTTATGGGAAAATTTATGCATGAGGGAAATATTCGTCAAAATTTAACAAAAAGTGGGCGCTATTTCTTTTCTCCCCTTCCCCCCCCCCCCCCCCCCCCTTGACAGAAGGCTAGATCCGCCACTGCATGACGGTCCAGTCGCCCGTGCATTTCAATGCTACGAGGGACAGCATACTTCATTTCAGGCAGCATACTTCATTTCATGGTCTATTTTAAGTACTTTTTAATGAAAAGTACATTTTTAGTAAAAAAGACACTGTAACCTACATTTGTCTCAATACATCCTAATAGAAGGATAATTATTTGAATGAATCAGTGGTAACTACCGATTTCATGTTTAGGGCGATTTACTTTTTGAATTGCCAGTTGCCTACGACACGTTTCGTTTCCATGACAACTCGTTATTCACTTGTAAATAATGTTCATTATTCAAAAGTGAATAAAGATCAGCATTAATCTTGAGAATGTACAAGAATAATGTGATTATTATAGTATGATCGTGGAAAAACTATATTATTCGTCAGACTCTTGACATTTTAGAAAAATGCACGGAATAATTATGTAAACTTAAATTATGAATTTAATTATGAACTTAAGATACATAATCTCTTAGAGTCTATTAAGTAACATATATACATCGATAGATTTGGTGCAAATCTGACAATTCCTCTGCCTCAGATGTATATCTATATTAGGAACCATAAGCACCACGGCAAAGCGAAGTTGTATATAGCAGGTATTGCATTCAATCAGCTAAAGTATGATATTCAATCTGTGCCAAAACGAGGCACCCTCGGATCTGTCCTTTTTTTTGCATCAAAATCAATAAGAAGTATTAACTAATTAGTGATTAAATACGAAATATCGTAAATTGTATATGGTGCTGCCTCCTTTCTGCACCAGTGTCTTTAATAATTGTTTGCTACCTCCATAGATCCCCGCTAGATACATCCCCGTCCGTATTGGTAAAAAAGGCAAAGATGGCAAAACCCATGAGAAAAAAAAAACACTTCAAGTCTATAACTATCGTTAGATAGTAGTAACAAGCACAAGTAGTGCTGTAATAGGTAGATAATAAAACTGTTAATAAAGTGTGATAATTATTAAAAACTAACTATCTTTTAAAATATTTCTTACCGCAATATATAGGTAATTAAATTAAACGGCCACACTTTATGTAAATGAAAAACGTGAAACACTTTTTTTCTGGGCAATTTCTGCACCAAATACCATTACTTAATACAGAAAGAATAAACCATTTGAACTATGCATTCGTAACAAGAAAAAATACGTAAAGAAAACGTGCAGATCGAAACGAACATCTTACCTTCAACCAAGGTGATCGGGTCTAGTATTTAGTACTTGTCGTATGGTAGTTCGAATATTTTTCTAGTCCATTAACTTGTGCAATACCGTCATATTTGTTTAAAAAATCAAGGTTTTTCTCGTTGGTAAAAAGCGGAGTAGATGTTCTATGACCCAAGATGGAGTAACTAGAAGTAAGTACCCACGTAGAATATATTATAACCTTATATCAATCTACCAAATTATGTGCAATAATTAAGATCTACCACAATTATTAATAATTATTGGTGATCTAGTAAAAAACCCACATAATTCTCCTTGCAGTAATCGGGCTAAAGTACAACCATCACTAATTCAGGTCGGAAGTTAGTCATCATAATACGACTTACTATTAAAAACCGTTATACGCATTAACAAATTGGTAATATTTCCGAACATATATCGCCGTAATATTGTTACATAAATATAGATTTGTAAAGTAAGATATAAGTGACTTTTATGGGTAAAATGGAAAATAATTTATTGCGTCAAACGTGGCGAAATAAATTTTTTAAGGTATTTATAAAGGCTCGTAAAAAAAATCGTAAATCTTACGCGAAACAGGAGATATTCTTGTTTTTATGTTATTAAAGGGAGGAAGATGACTTGTTATTAAAGAGGTTTGGATACAGTTGTTTTAGCATCTCGTTAACCTTAATATTATTCTGAGACATTGCGTTGCTTCCAACCGTAAACCTTACCGCTATTTACGTTAACAAACTCCGATAATCCGAAGCTAGCTATACAGGGATTATCCTTTATTATACCTATCTACGAATATATTATTGCTTTTTTGAATTCAAGTCATGATTATAAAAACATTACATATAGCATACCACATTCTGATTATTAACCGTATCCGAAATATGATGGTTGAAAAGTGATAATAATTTTTACTTTTTGCAGAGTTCTAATTTTCGAACGGTTTAACTTAGAAGAAAAAGGTTGTTTGTCATGTTCCTATCTTAACTTTTCAAAAGGAACCAAAATGTCAAATTTTACAACTGTCAAATGAATGATTGTTTCAGAATTTTAATTTTTCTAGAATATTTACCACTTTGCAGTTTTCGACATCTTCGAATTCAATAGAATAATGTTTCCTCTTTATGTTTATATTTGATATGTTTGGTTACGGGTTGGTACAATTATTTACTTACACCACTCACATAACCATCAAAAAGTAAAGTTTTAAGGGAATCTGTTGCTTTTTGTTTGTCCTTTTAAGTTTCTGTCACATGCATATTTATAACCGTAGTTACAACCTTGCTTAAAAGGTAGGTTGACTTTGCGGTTATAAACGTCAAACGGTGACGTAAATATATGGCAAAGGTAGATGAAATAGAGGGAGGAAAAAAGGAAAGAAAGATACATAAATCACATGACAAAGGGCCAAGTCATGACGTCATGTTTGCCTAACCGGTTATAACCATTCCGCTTGAATATATTTATTTGGATTTTCAAAAAAGAAACACAAAGAAACAGAAACCCAGACCGGTAACAACTGGTTGTCCGCTTGAACGCGGCAATAAAGTGTCTGTTCGGAAGTTAGAACTCTGCAAAAGTAAAAATTGTCATTTTTCAACCGTCAATAGCCGTGCCTGGTCATTTTTGAATGACCACATAAACATGTCTTTGTCAATGAAAGGATAAAACATGCGTTATCTAAAATAGTAGATTATGTCACTAGGAGTAAAAGTGGGTCTTTTCGTGCTGAGCCCAGAGATTGACGGCCGAAGCGAAGCTGAGGCCTGCAACTGGGCGAAGCACAAAAAGACCTATTACTCCGAGTAACATATACTATTTTTTTTTCTAGCATGCAATAAATAAGAAATCTATTTAAAAGTGGTTCAGTTTTGCAATTTTCTCTCATCCTCTTTAAGCGGGTCTAGGTACTTACCCAATTGTGTATATTATTTGTAAAATACATAGAATATGTTAGAATGGTGGTTTTCAATGTTCAATGGTTTTAATGTATTAAATAATAACCAATGATTATGGTAAACTAAGAATTTGTAGCATTATTTTCAATACTAAATTAATAAATGTCACATTGACAGATAAATATGATGACGCGCATGACATTTAACAGACGAATTCAGAATTCGAGAACCTATGCGATTTCGACTAATAACGGTTTCGGATGGTGCTCTTGAGTGCTCTGAGAGTATTTCTGTCCTTTGTTTTTTCAACAAGAATGTAAAGATGGCAATACACTCAGATCGGGTTATCTGGTGTCATCTATTATTAAAATAATTTTGGTGAATGAAAATCGTTTATATATGCGCCACCATGACACTAGCGGTGACTTTTGACTTTACTTTTACTGCCTAGGACTTTTTTGCTACTTTTTTGGTCTCAGGATTTGAAAGCCCACTTTAGGTGTGCGTATGGAGAAAACAAATGACGTACTTTTAGTCCGCTTGAAAAAAATAGCTATTTAGGATGTGTGTAGTTGCGTCCTTATGTAAAATAGAATGGATTGGCAGCAGAGTGCAGGTAGAGGACAAAAACGCTCTATCTGCTATTGAAGAATGCCGACGTTTCTTCAGGGCTAAAACACATAAGATGATGCTTTAACTGATATAATTGCATTAATAAGTGTCAAAATAAAAGGGTAAATATAGTTTACAGTGCGATTTTACACAATTACAAATTACAAAACTTACAAACAGACTACCCACAATACACATAAAAAAAGAGGAAACGCCACATGAACAATGAGAGAGTCCATCAGGAACACCCGATAGTGAGACCTATCTTCTATGAAGAGAGATAGTCAATCATTATACAGGATATTTCCAACATCGATCAGGAAACTTCAGGTGGTGATTCTACATTAAAAATTAATGGGGGTAAGTCATATAAGTTTTTTCGAAATGTTATTGGTTTATGATTTACAACCTTCAGAAGTTAAGATTTTTAATTTTATTTATTTTTGTACTTAATTTATGTATTTTTTTTTTATTTGGGAGTTGGTAGAATTACTAATTCGGTGATGCTCTATCAGGTAATACTAAATTCAGTTCAATAGATTACCGCTACAGGTCACTTTACCTAAAATGTTAACTTTGTTTTTGTCATATTTTTCTTGCCCTGGTATATTTATAGATTTTTAACATGTTTTCCGGTAGGTCGCATAAACATCTTCAAAAAGATTCTCTTCATTTATTTCGTTAAAGCTAATCGTTTATGCGCAAATCGCTCTAAATGGTTTAATACCCATTAATATCCTATTTAGTTGCTTCCAATTAATACGACATCATGCTTCACAATTTTGTTGTTGGAGCTGTCAAATATAGTTTTTGAATCTAAATTACTGATTGTCAATTAAATTTCTTTAAAAAAAGCACTATGTAAAAAAAAATACTAAAAATTTTTACATTTTCAGTGTCATTAAAGAATAAAATATTACAAAAGATTCTCGAAATGTCCCCCATTTTCATCAATACATTTCCGAACAACTTGCAAAAAATGTCGTCTTACTCGATGAAAAATACCCGGTGTTTCTCTTATTGTTTGGCATCCCTGTATTATCCTCATCCGAAGGTCATTTATATCGATTACCGGAGTAGCATGTACTAGTTGCTTCAAATGACAAAAACCATTGGATTGATATCTGGAGATCTTGGTGCCCAATCCAATGGACCATGGACCAAAAAAAAAGAAAGTCCATCAGTCACATCTCCCATGTGAGGATATTTTGTGGTAAGCCGTCTCCTTTTTCTTTTTCCCTTTTTTCATTATGTAGATTGTAGTTATTTTTAATTTTAATATTATCATAATATATTCCCAATGTATAATATAAATGTAAATCTTCATCCAGCTTTGTCTCACGGACTGTTTTACTCATAATTAAAATATTTGCAGGTTTACTGATGAAGATGCCATAGGGCATCGAAACGTTTAAAACTAATAGTAGTTTGAGGAAAACTGTTTTTTTCATCACTTACACCCCAAGAACTACTCCCTTATAATCATTATATATGTATACGAACAGTCCCTCTAGTCTCAGGACAAATACTTTATTCAGCCAAGTGAACCTTGTACCGCTTCGGTAGTAGGTTGATGTTAAACTGAATCATTATCAGGCTAAGTACTCCAAAAATGTGGCTTATGCCCAATAAAGGTCCCTTTTGCTATACAATGTTTCTTCTTTTGCTGTACAATAGTTCTTATTTGCTTTTTATCGGAAATGCTCATATGTTAATGTTTTATTTGTTGTACTGAACAGTCTCAGAAGATGCGTATACTGGGTGCTCAAGTTTTGGATATCCACCCTAAAGTTTACGGTGTTGTTCAATTTTATGTGGATCATCTTGCTAATATTTCGTTTTCAATAGTGAGTCTCGCGATCAACAAACTGTTACACCTGGAAAATTAAACGAATGGCCTGTCGAAAAAAGGTGACAGGCTACAGCGGTTTTTTTCCTTTTTTTCCTCTGTTGTACTCTCTGCAATCGTAATTATGTTGATAAGTGCGGGTTTTAACTCTGTATCTTTAATACAAGGTAGAGAGTTTGTTTCGTCTTCTACCATTTTATATTTTCTTAAAAAAGTAGGATTTTTTCAAGCGGATTAAAAGTACGTCATTTGTTTTCTCCATACGCACATCTAAAGTGGGCTTGCCAATCCTGAGGCCAAAAAAGTAGCAAAAAAGTCCTAGGCAGTAAAAGTAAATTCAAAAGTCACCGCTACTGTCGTGGTGGCGCAGTTATACATAAACGATTGTTTTGTTAATATTGTAATTTACGAAAACTTTTAAGCACTAGATACTAGATGGCACTACAGCAGTTAAAAAAAAGAGTAATCAGAGCTCTTGGTGCGAAGGTGCATCCATCCTGTTTCAGTTTTTGACGGAAATTCTTAGTTGAATTGGCGGATTTCGACTGGTTAGTAGTTGTTGGTTTTAGTTTTGTAATATATAAGGTGTTTGATTAATTAAAACTTTGTTTATCACAACAATCAAAATAAAAATGTTTTTCTAATTTTGACATATAAAGTGGCACTTTTCAATACTGATGACAGTGACGTAACGTCCTACTTTTCGTAACTAGTTACGAAAACTAAATTCTTTCGTAACTAGTGATGAAAAGTTGGTGTCACCACCAGTTGCAGGTTTCGGCTGTGGCACACCGTTACTATAGTTTTACGGTATTAAGTACATACAAAGTGGTTTAAAAGTAAATATTGAAGTTTAATAATAATAATTCTCTCTCGAAGTAGGTATTTGTAGTCAAAATTAGAAAAAATCATGTATGAAACACGTGACGAAAAACCTTTTTTGTGTATCTCATTCAAACTGTCCCGCAAACATTCATTCGTTACACAAAATCGGACTTTTCGTAACTGGTTACATAAATAGCTATTTTCAGTATTGTTTTAATATTTTACTGACGAAGATGCTAAACATCAATGAACTACTACATTTTTTTACAGTTAAACAAAGAAAATTGTTTCTTTTTCCCAACATATTAAGGGACCACAACCCAAGAGCATCCGCCTCAGTCTCGCCCAGTTGCAGGCCTCAGCTTCTCTTCGGCCGGGCTCCGCACAAAAAAACGCACTTTTACTCCTAGTTACACAATCTACTATTATATCGTCATTCAAATTTTTCTAGTATCTATGTATAAGTCTTGACATTTCTTTTTGAAACTTGGAAGTGGTTTTGAATTGATCTCCTACAACTGCTATTTTTTTCCTAATCTACTCACTTCCTAACTCTGCTATTTTTTTTAGATCTTCGATAATCATCAAGAAATCGAGAAAATATCTTTCTTTTTAGTGCACACTATTCCCGACTTTTTGTTTTCCCCAAAACTTATCGGCAAGCTCGTAACAGTTTTACAAAGCGGCATTATCTTTCTGTAAAAGATCATATACGAGTAGAACATACCAAAATCTTCATTCCTTGCATTTGAAACACATTTAAACGTTGGAAAGGTAAAAAAAACCTATCCATAACCAGAATGTGGTGAATATGGTAACTGTTAGTTTGCGAACCGGTGTTATACAACAGTTCATTTGAAGACGTCATCTAGTAGGCTCTCAAAAGCAAAGGATGAAGGAACAAAAGCCCATCTAATTTAATTATGTCGTCCTTTTCTGTCAAAAAATCATAACCTTTTAGATGGCGTTTTCTAATGAGCAATCGTTATGTGTCACTTTGAAAAACAAATTGTGAAATTGTCATTCAGAGTTAAAACATAAAGAATACAAATAAAAACCTTATTTGATAATAAATCCTTAACAAACTTATTTAATAACTTTGCGATATCCATAAATGAGTAGTTATTAAGGAAGTCAGTGAGGTATAAAAATCATTCACAATTAGAAGACGGTGGAAGCTTCAGACCGCCTTGCTATAATTTTCATTGTTTCAAGGCCGCCTGGCACCTGATGTTCATTGAATTAGAACTAAGCGCTTACTTTAAACACAATCGTAACTATAAATAATATAATATTTAATATTTTTCTCGTTAAGCCAAAGCCGACCCTTTTTTTCTGTGTGTCCTCTAACTCTATTTGTTTAACTGATTTTTTTGTATTTAAATAATGCCACAATTTCCGAATTTTTCAGGTATAAGTTTATTTACTTTTTGCCTTTCCACCCATGTCAATATTTTTCGTGGTCGATTCGTTGAGCAAATTAACATTGGGGAGTTTAGAATTTGTTAATTAAGGAAAACCATATCTCTTATTAAGGCATATCGACTGATTAGACAAGCCTATATAGATTTGTTTTTTAATAGATCTACATATTTAACAATACAAGTAGGCACGAATATATTTTCATAACATCAAATAAATTGCTCGCAAGGTCCATTAGGAAAGCCTGCATAATTATTGCACGATAGCTTTCCTTGAGATTAATGAAGACTGTAGGTAGAATTTTTCTGCTCACGTGGAAGGTGGTTATTATCTCTTCCTGCCACGGGTGGAATTACTAGTTCTAAGTAGGTACTATGATATGTATTATTGACAAAACTGATTTTATTTCAAAATTGGTAAAACTTGAACTTAAACATTTTTTATTATTCAAATTTGCTGCTCATCACTTGAATCTCCGAAATCGTACGAAATACTAATTCGATTCAATTAAGATATGCTAATGGTGGACAAGACACCGATTTATAAATGTTCTTTCGGAAAATTTAATAATTCCTTTAGCGCCAACTGGTTTCCACCTTCCTTTCAATTTTCCTGTTTTTAAACCCTTCAGTACTCGCGCGGATATACGGGTATCCCACTCCCATGGATGAGGAAATATTAATTAATTAATTAATTAGGCCAACGTGGTCGCCAACATCATAAGAAGATAGGCACCTTTAGAAGAAGAATTAATTAGGAAATTGTTGACTATTAAAATTTTTGTAATTCGGTTTTTTTTGTACGTTGATTCTACTTTTTTTTAAATTTTTAATTACTTCTTATATTTAGATAATTGATTATTGCAACTACCGGCCTAGGCAAGTAGTTGAGATAGCTTTATGAGTTGGAAGAAGAGCCCAGATAGCAAGACATGTTAAACAAAGAATGTATAAATATTCAAATTGAAAGATTGTACGACCTAGTAATGTTCCAAATGAATATTCCAGGAATATCTATTTGAAACTTTTACCGCGCGATATATATATTCCTAATAAAAAGTTTTAGTATTCTAGTTACATTCTAAAAATAATCCATTCATATTCTGGAAATAACTAATTTGGATGATTCAATAATTCAGCTGAATAAATCAGTACTAGTATACTGTTGTTTTCGATTATCGGCTCTACAGTATTTAGATTCTCTGTTGTCTTAATAAGAGTTTAAAGAAATAAATAATCTCAAAGTCGATAATCGAAAATATATCAAAACTACCAATGAAGCACCATGTGACAGTCCGACTATCAAGAGTGAAATTTTGTCAATTATTGAATCCAGTCCCAAACCAGTGTGGGAGATATTTTGATGGGCGATGAAAGTGGACACCACAAAGAACAAAAAAACGTTGGGTTTGTTTGAATCGGTCCAATTGTTCTAAAGTTACAAGCGGTTTAAGTTGGAATTGAAAAAAAAAGAGGAACTACCCTTCCCCCCTTTCGTCAATTTCGAAAAAAGCAGTATAATTTTTTGCCCTTTTTAATCATACCGAGACGATTTCAATCTTCTAGGAACGTAACAAGCATAATAAGAGTGAAATTAATCCCATATGTAGACTTTTTTTCTAAATGCCTCTTATCTCCCAGATTATTGAAGTTTTGCGACTTTCTTTAAAGAAAGAGATCAAGAAGAATACATAAAAAAGAACCATTGGACTCACTCCAATCGGTCCACTCGTTCTAAGTTACAGCCGGTCAAAATTGGAAATTGAGAAAAAACGGGACTCCTCTCATCCTTGATATATCTCTCCTCCTTTGGTCAATTTCGAAAAAAAATCGGTAATATTTTTATCGAAATATCTGACCTTGATCTGTGTCGTTTGTAGTTTATTATTCGTCAAAATTATCAAAAGTCAGTTGTCAATCATTGCGTAAGTTCCGCCGACGGCAGCAGCTTAGAAGTTTAGTCAGCGAACGCTGAAAATCGGCACCTGATTGGCCAATTTCAGGGTTCGCTGACTAAACTTCTCAGCTGCTGCTGTCTGCGGAACCTACGCATTGTCAATTTATATTTGATCTAATGTTGATCGATGTCATTTGTCGTTTATTACACGTCAAAACTATCAAAAATATTGTGCAATGTTGAAATATTCCAAATTGGCCTTTTTTGTTTTCCCAGTTTTTACTTTAGTTCATGCCGTTTTCTTCTCGTTTTTTATTGTGTAACTGTTTAGTGATAATAATGAATTACTGATAGCAGCGCCTAGTTTTTGCCTCACGGCCAGCAGTTGATTTGCATTTTGTACCCAGGTACTTTTACGAGTATATATTGGATAAAGGCTTTAATTAGTAAATATGTAATAATTATAATAGGATTAAAAAATATTATACGTTTATAATTTAAACATCTACCTTTACCCTATGTACACTAATCCCATAAAAGATTAAAAAGAAAAGCCACTCATATTTATAGTTTCAATCTAAAGCTCGTTATGTTCAAATCTAAAACGTTTATCATTTAGTACGCTTCTAGTATATACATCAATACGTACAGTGTTCGTATTTCGACACGTACTACAGACGTACAGTTCTGTGGACATCGTGCGAATACTGTTCGTACTTTGTACGTATTGCAACACGAATTGTTCATACATTGTTCGTATGCTACATACATCGAGTACATAGGTACATAAGTCCGAGCATAAGTCGTACTAGGTATGTATTTCTGCTGATTGGGCAGCTGGATTCACCCCAATCGGTCCAAAGTGATGGATTTTTTTTTCTGTTTTTGATCGGAATGAGGCGATTTCAATCCTCTATAAACGTAACAAACATAATGAAGGTGAAATTAGTGCTATAATTGGACTATTTTCTGAATGCATCCAAAGCACATTCTAAAAGTGCCTAAAAATTGACCACCGTAACGGTGTATCACCCAAACTATTGAACCTAAATGGCTTTCTTTTTTGCTTATTTCAAGTGATTGCTCTTTTATCGGTCACCGTCAGTAAATTATTTTTTTTTGCGCGCCATTGTGTGCAAAAATAATTGAATTTTTATCGTTTTTGATTTCATTTTAATGAAATATAGTAGATTTATTAGTTACTATTGGTTACTTATTGGATTTTAACCTAACAATGGATAAAAATAATTATTAATGGATTTCCATACTTACACTTATTGTTTATTTCTGAATTATTCTAAGAATATTCCAATTGGAATAATAAAACAGAAATATTCCTAAAATATTTCTGGAATAATTTTAGTTTTTAAAGAAATTCCCAGTGATCTAAGAATATTTCTATAATATTTATAAAAGAATATTTTCTATAAAAGATTGTAAGAATATTACTACAATATTTAGTGTTAAGGACAACAGGAGAATACTGGGCAATCTGCGAATGAGAATGAGTTCTGTGAAGACGATTGTGTTCCGTACTATGTCCATACAACACAATGGAGAAAAGTTCAAGTTCAAACGTGAGAGACACAGCCACCAGACGGTTACGAAAGTAGCCCTTATTTGGAATCCTATATCTTTTAGTTGTTCAAAGAAAAAGCAGGCAAAATAGACATTTGGAGAATTGACGATAATCAGGCATGGTTGCCATTTATTGCACAATGTCGTGTTCATCTACTTCTACGTTGTCTACGTTTCGATAATTTAAATAACCGTCGAGAATGCAAAGGATTTGATAAAATACCAACAATAAGAGAAGTTTCCGAAATATTCATAGAAAACTGTCCAAATTTGCGAGAACCTGGTCGAGACGTAACTCGACGAACAACTTTTGGCATGTGGGATAGGTGATCATTCAGACGTCAAAACTAGCCAAGTTTTGTATAAACATACTGGGTATACAGTCTTGAAAGGCTACATGGACCTCTTAACCACTATTTTGACCACTTCTATTCGAAGAAGATAACCATAAGAAAGACTACAATTAGAAAAAGTGATCTAGAAGGCTATACATTTTTGACAGAAAAGATGACATAATTAAAGTAAATGGACTTTTGTTCCGTCATCTTTTTCTTTGACATTTCACAGCCTACTAGATGACGTTTTCAAATGAACACCTCCTATTTACATTGGTATACAGAATCCCAGTAATATTTACACTTTCATTTAGAAGTATACCTCGGAGCCCAACCTGAAGGGCCTTTCCAATTTTCCAGTAACCCTGCAGAAGTTGTGAACAGTCTGGCATTGGTATTCAAAGAAACATTTCGGAATATTACAATGGATAACTGTTTTTCTAGTTTTTCCTTCGCAATGAGAACTAAAAAAAAAAGAAACAGATTCCGCCAGAACTGGTAAATACTGGCAAACGATATACAAAAAGTAACCAGTTTGCATTTCACAAATCCTAGTTTCGTTTGTCCCTAATGATAAGAAAAACTTTTTTTTATCAACAATTTATTCCTCCATCTATCAACTTCCTGATCTACAACAACTCATTCCTGATCTCTCAAGATGACTCATTCCTGAACAAATTCCTGATCTATCAACAACTCATTCCTTTCACCATTGATGAAAATATAGAGGGTAACTAACCAAGAATATAAAAATTAATTACAACGAAACAAAATTTGGAGTTGATGTTGTAGATCAAATGTGCGGCAGTTTTAACGTTTCTCGAAAAAGTAGACGATGGCTTTTTACAATTTTTTCCATGTAATGAACATTGCAGGCATAAACGCACTTGTTCTAAATACATCAGTTGAATCATCCAGATATGACAACTGGATGTGATTTTTTTGACTAACTTTGTTTACTATTTTTTTTTTTTGGGCTTATAGATTGAAAATGATCTTAAACTCCTCTGTATGTATCCACGGTTTCTATACCTAAAATCAACCCGGTATATTTTATACGAGAGCAGTATCCGTTTTTGTGTGACATAAGGCAAAATCCAATAAAGGAACAAAGATAAACAAGACAAAGCGACTAGGTTTTTTCTTTATATAGGTATACAATTAGTCCATCAAAACGCGCAATTCCTCCACGTAATTTTGCAATTTTTTGATCAAATTTCAGAAGTTTTTCGTCTCTGTTCCCATAATTGCTGGTTATGTACTTTTATAATACAAAACCTGAGACCGGTTTACAACGCTAATTATAATGGTTTCATTGAGCTACAACAATATGCGTACGGATTTCACTTTCGAGCGTGAACTTGTTGCAGCGATTGTCTGTTAGTAGCACTTGGAAATCTGTGACTTTGGTTTATGCACCTTTGGTTTAAGTAAATAAGTAACTAAGAAAATCTGAAGAAGTTTAAATTATAATATGTAGTAAATACCTATGTGTATAAAACAAGATCCCTGCAGGAAATGCAGTTAAAGTCAGCTAGCTAATCTGCATTCTGGGAAGATTAAGTTTTCAATTGACTGGCTTGATGTTACTGAGTGTGGCAAATCTAAGACAGGAAACTCATTGTGTGGCAATGAGAACATCTGATTGTTATGAAGATTAAAAAAAAATTGGTGCCTGCTTCTACAGGGTATCTCATTTGTCTTTTCGTTTTTCGGATGATGCTGCAGGAGGCAATTTGCTATCACAATTTAAGGTTAAGATAAAATAAGCATCACCTCCTCTTTAAGAAGGAGTTATAGTTGTGAATCGTTATTGCTTGGTGCGGATCAATGAGACTACAAGCTGTATAATGTCAGCGTGTCGGCGCTAAATTAGTCTATAATTCAGGAGTTATAGTGCTTATCTTAAATAGCTTACGTTGGCAGAAATATTTCCGGTAACCGGTCTATGGTAACCTGTTGTAACAAGCCTTATAGAGTATACCTACCTAATCGAGATCAAGGCAAAAATTCTAACGGAAGTTGAACTTGTGTTCTGAAAATATTACTCTATTTTTCATTTGTAAATTATTCAACTAAATTGAATATTTTTATCGAATTATTCTCACTTAATTTTTATTTTTCAATTTGAAATGATGGAGAAACACACCAACATCGTAAACGCAAAAACTGACACAGATGGCTTAAGAAAAATCTACTTTTACGTGCTGCATAATTTCTCAAATTTTGTCTTTATCATTTAATAACATTGTCAATGATATGGTTATATGGTATAGCGTCCTAATGATCGATACGGTGATGAAGTGTACAATGGGGGGTGGACATGAAAACTCTTATATCTTCAGGTTAAGAACGCCAACGTTTCGATTATATTTTAACATTTTAGTCTTTTTCAAGGCTATCTACTTTAAAGAGAGGAAGGAACCATACATTTACATGGCCAATAATTCTAATTGTCAAGAACATTTGACTAAAGGCTACATGGACCTCTTAACCACTATTTTGACCACTTCTATTCGAAGAAGATAACCATAAGAAAGACTAAAATATAGTCGAAACGTTCTTCATCTGCAGGAATTAAAAGTATACTTTTTATTGCTGCGAGAAAAAAGTGCACCCGCAACTGAATTAATTTGTCACTTTGTTCCCGGAAGGATGAAAAATACACTTTTAATCTCTCCGGGTTAGAAAGTTTCCCTGTAAACAAATAGCAGGAAACTGAATTGATTATATTTTGTATGATTTAACATAATAAAAAAACATGCAATGATGTGGAGGAAATAGAGTGTACATCCCGGGACTAAGAGGTCTTTCTTTATCTTAGCAATTTGCAGCCCTTTGTAGGCTGGAAAAATCGAGTGAAAAATAGACCTACTTTACTCCTTTGGTATATAAATAACTATTCTGTTCTTATGTGGGAACTTACGTTTTTGGACGTAACGTTTCTACTATTTTTTTTTACATTACGTTTCTACTATTTTTTTTTATTTCGCCGTTTTCTAAAGTTGGTTAGTTTTGCAAGGCAGTTGCGATTCAAACCATCACTCCTCAGTATTCTGAAAGTAGATTAGAGTGTTCTTCCTCCATATTTCAACGAAAAGCAGGGCATGAGACCATTCTGAAAAAACCGTGAAGGCTCTCACGGCCGGTCAAAATACATTCTAAAGTGTTTTCCGGGTTTTGAAGCCGTAGTCTTATGGAATTTCTTCCTGACGTTTCGTCTACAGCTGCGACAGACATTATCAAAGGTAATGGGCAAAGTGATCTCCTGTGCTTCCTGACGTTAACTAATTCGACTGTAAGGAGCTTCGTAGGGTATTTTTACCCTGGCGTCGCGCTGCCGTGAAGGGACTAGGGTAGGGGTAGTGGTGGCGCGGGGTTTTCGCGCATTTAAAGTATGTCGTACAACTCGCTTCCAGTGTGCATTTAGAAACGTAATTTTCTCCTTCACGTTGAAATTGTTGTCATGCTTAAAGATCTCAATGGCCTCTCTCGTTAGCCTCGGATAGAAATGCTGCGATTGATATAACATATCCATCCACATCATTGAAAAGAATGTCGTAACCTACGGAGAGAGCGTGCTCTGCTACTGCTGACTTTTGTGTTTGTCCCAATCTGCAACTTCTCTTGGGTTCCGTAATCCTCGTGTTGACACTGCGCTTTGTGATGCCAATGTATACTGAGCCACAGCTGCATGGAATTCGGTAAACTCCGGGTGCCGATCTAAAGACAGTTTTAACTTTGTGCTTTTCCAGTAACTTGCCGATCCTGTCCGTTACATTGTGGATGGACGGACTCGTGCATCCGCTCTTTTCTTCATCTTCTCCCATTGTTCCTTCTTGGCGCTCTACATTCCAACCAAAGGCTCTTTCCAAATGCTTCAGTTCTCGTTCCAAATCAGCCGGCTCACAAATTCTGCTGGCTCTTACGGACATAGTCTTTATGTAGTACGAACTGTAGACAACACGTCAAGAAGAAATCCATTGGACCACGGCTTCAAAGCCCGGGAAAGACTTTAGATTGTATTTGGCCGACCGTGAAAGTCTTCACAGTCTTAAAAAACATCTCTACGGAGAGGATATGTCAAGTCTGATTCGAAAACTGGAGAACCTCCGCAAGAAGAAAGCGCAACTCATGGGTTCACTGGCATTTCTAGATCTAGACAAGCAAACAGGATATAAAACAGGACCGAACAATCTCTCCTTCATGAAAGAATCCATGAGATCCGTAGAGATCTTTCATACAGTGATAAAAAACACTTATATGTCAATTTAGAACTAGCTAACAGCTTGCATGGGAGCGACTGAGAAAAGGTGAATCGTTTGACATATGAACGGAAGATTGCAGCCCAAGCCTGCAACTTCGACGAACCTGCAAAGAAAGAAATTTGACGCACTAAGTGCCACCAACAATTCGCCGGACACATTAAACTCACATCCGAAGAGAGTCAACGCAAAGTGTAGTCAATTTGACAGACAAAGAACTGGCAACAGACGACCTGAGCGTCCGGAACAAGTAAAGAAATTTTGCCATAACACTATCCAGGATAACAGTGGAAGACATCATACCAACGTGGAGAGCGGAATACAGCAGCGGCCAATTCAGACCGTTGAACAGATAAGAATGGAGGCGTCACGAATTCTACAACGCGCAAAACCATCAAAAAGCTATCTCATCTTTGCAGAAAGGAAAGCTCCGAAAGCCTTGAACGAACACAAGGATATTCTCATTTTGCCAGCAGATGAAGGAAATGCAACAGTAGTAATGTCAACATCGGATTACGAAGGAAAAATTAGGACACTGTTAGATCCCACCCTCTACAAGAAGCTAACTCGTGATCCAACCGCCTAGATTCTGAGGGCCACCAACCATTTATTCAAGGGCGTGGCATCGGATAAAATGACTAAGCTTAAAATATCAAAAGCCTTGGCACCAAGGCTGTACGGTTTGCCTAAGATCCACAAACCGGATGTGCCACTGAGACCTATCGGTGAGCACCATTGGAAGCCCGACCTACGAAATCGCAAAACACATCACAAAACTGCTGCAAACTAAAATATGAAATACTGACAGCTTTATAAAAGACTCCACTCATTTCGTCGAAAAACTGCAGTTTTTTTACGCAGTTTCTTCAGGAGAAATTCTCGTAAGCTTCGATGTTGTGTCGCTCTTCACGATGGTACCCATTAAAGAAGAATTTCCACAAGATATTGCCAAGTTGTTCCAACACTGCCTACCCACTACATATTTTCAATGGAAGAAGGATTTCTACGAACAAACTGATGGTGTTGTGGTGTAGCTATGGGCAGCCCCCTTAGTCCTGTAATAACCAACTATTTTATGGAAATGTTCGAGGGCAAGGCGTTGGCAATTGCAAATAAAAGGACAAAGTGCTGGTTCGATACGTGGACGACACCTTTGTTATTTGGAGCCATGGCGTGGGCGAACTGCAAAACTTCCTCCTAAACCTCAACCTAATCAATCCAAAAATTCTATACACTATGGAGATAGAAAAGGAAGGACGCCTACCGTTTGAGGATGTCTTAGTATCAAGGAGGCCGAATGAGAAGCTTGCGCACACCGTTTATAGAAAACCAACGCACACTGACCGATATCTCAATAACGGATCAAATCATCATCCCAGACAAAAAAGGGGAGTCATAAAGACTTGTAAGCCGGCTGATTTGGAACGGGAAATGAAGCATCTGAAAAGAGCCTTTGGTTGGAATGGATAGAGCAAGCACGAGTTCGATAGGGCCGTCCGTCCAAGGAATGTAGAGCGCCAGGAAGGATCAACGGACGAAGATGAATGAAAGAGCGGATGGACTAGTCTATCATACACCCACAAAGTAACGGACAGGATCGGCAAGCTACTGAAAAAGCAGTTTTAAAACTTTCTTTAGACCTACTCGAATACAACAGAGCTTGAGATCGGCCAAAGACAACAGAGATCGCCTATCGGCACCTGGAGTTTATCGAGTTCCATGCAGCTCTGGCTCGGTATACATTGGCATCACAAAACGCAATATCAACACGAGAATTACGGAATACAAGAGGAGTTGCAGGCGGGGACAAACACAAAAGGCAGCAGTAGCAGAGCATGCTCTCTCCGAAGGTTACGACATCTTTTTCAACGACAACGATCTTATATCAATCGCAGCGTTTCTATCCGAGACTAACGAGAGAGGCCATTGAGATCTTTAAACACGACAACAATTTTAGCAATGAGGAAATTACGTCTCTAAATGCAGACTGGAAGCGAATTCAACGACATACTTCAAGTGAGCCGAAACCCCGCGCCACTACTACCCCCGCCTTAGTCCCTCCACTGTAGAGCGATGGTGGGGGAATAAATACCACGGAGCTCCCGAAAGTCGAATTAGTCAACGTCGGGAAATACGGGAGATTACTTCGCCCATTGCCTCATCGTTTTTGATATTGCCTGCCGCAGCTGTAAACTAAACGTCAGGAAGAAATTTCATTGGACCACGGTTTCAAAGCCTGGAAAACACTTTAGATTGTATTTTGAAAAAAAATTAAGTGATTTTACTAAGAAAAAAACTTGCGCAAAATCATTCCCACAAGAGTCCATTTTTCATAGGTTCGACAAGAATTTGAGATTTTTTACAAGTGATATTTGTGGATTCAGCGGACAGAAGGATAATATTTTAAATTATAGAAAAAGTAGGCCTTCAGCCTACTTTATAACCAGCTACCTTTTGCTAGCCGAACAAATGCTCTTTTCCTTTAATTTAAATTATTATTCTTCTGTCCGCTGAATCCCTCAAACATCACTTGCAAAGATTCCTACGGACGTAAAGATATCTACATACTTTTTAAGAAGGTTCTTCGAGGACTTTGAGAAAAGAAAAGAGGTTTGAGAATTCATTTATTAGCCATTAATTCGTACACTTCGTATTTCTTCTAAATCGGTGATAGGCCTGGAGCTAAACAGGGAAAAATAATTATTTCTGTTCAGACTGAAGGGCTTTAAGCAAAGAAAAATCTGGGAAAAAACAGGGCGGACAAAACCCATGTTTTCTGAAAAAAAAAACGCTGTATGACCTTTGAGCTAATACTTTCATGCCGCAATAACATTTTATCATCTTCCTATTCCAATTATGGTTACTGGTAATTGAAAAATGTCCATAAATTTGTTGGCGTATACAGTGTGTCCAAGATAAGAATATATTACATGGGGATATCTGAAGGATAATAGATACGAATTCGGTTAAATTGGAATAAAGTGGCGCAACGGGAAGAGCTTACATACATGGTGTTGCTAAAATTGGTAGTTTTCATATTTTAAATATTTAAAAAAAGCGGTTTTATGAATTATGGATTTTATTTATTTTTTTAGATTTTCTAAACCAAATGAAAAAAAAACCTTTCACGTTGCAACTTTTTAATCTCTACAAGGTGGCGTTTAGTCAATTTTATTCCATTTATGTTTCGTTCCTGAAAGACCATCATCAACTTTTTCATATCGATCAAAAAAAAGGAAATACTGCATATGTTAGCACTTTGTATACCCACTCCAATAATTTTTAGGTTTTTTTTTTAAATAAAGTGTAGCATAGTAACATTTCAAATTTTTACTGTTCGGTATTTCCCGTTTTAATTTCTATACTTTTAATGAATAACTTGAATAAATTACTTATTCTATAAAATGTTTAGTGACAGAACTGACAGTTGCAATATTATTCATCGTTTAGTGATTAAATTGCTTTTTGATACAAGAATTGCTACAAATCGTGTTTTGCAATTTTTTAGGTCCTTCATAAAAATATGAATTTGATGATGGCCTCTCGGTAAAGAAACGTTGGAACAAAATTAAAAAACGTCATCGAAAATGTTTTTTTGTTTTGTAATAATGTTTGAAATAACTTTAAAACTAAATAAAAATAAAAGAAAACATAAAATCGCTCTTTTTAGATATTTAAGAAATTTTAAAAACATTTTATTTTCGCAAACTCCTGGTCTCGCCAAGGCTCAAGTTTCTTCTAACTTAGTGCATTCGTATCTTTTATCGTTTTGGAGATCTCAGCGGTGTACATCTATATCTTGGCAAATTGTATACAAATCTTTCATTCATTTATTATTAGCATCTACTTACCTTAAATTATATAGATAAGTAGAAAAATCTTAACATAGATTTGTTCCTAGAACCGATAGATATAAAAACCGCCCCGTAGAAATAAAGGTGAGGCATTTAACTGGAACTTTTTATCTCTTATACATGTTGTAATTTTAATCTCATAGATTTTCAATCTCAGAGTACAATCAAATTGTATTTACTATATCTGAATTTTTCTCATTAAATGTAACCGTATTGCTGAAAGTTGTAAAGATGCTTTGCTTGTTACAAAAAACCTAAATCGGTCGTCTTTTTTGCCTAGAACTTATAATCAATTTTCTCATATTTTTATTAAGTGTGTAAGTGGGACAGGCGCAAAGAAAAACAATTCTTCATAATAATTAGCCATAGTGCTACTTAAGCTGATATACATAAATCAGACCTATTGTTTTCTACCTTTATAGACGGCAAAACGAATCAAGCTATATTTCCCACACTCTCATATAAAACTAGGTTGAAGTATTTCTTATTTAAGAATTTATATTAATGCTTCATATGAAAAAAAATATATCCGAGAGTGACTTACTCTTATAATAAAAAATGTGTTATTATTTCTATGATCATTAAAACGAATTTGTACAGATCTGTCAATCTGAAACGTAAAAATATCGATTCTCTGCGTAACTGCTTCTTCAACCATGCCCTATAATTTGGTACATATTGGCACAATGTTTTAGAAAATTAATATATATTATTTAGCAGAGCTTAAGTAATTTTTTAAATTAATATTTTTTTTATCTCGAGTTATTTTGGTTTGATAATGAATCATGTTTTGACGCTAAAACACTTTCGAAATAACTCTCCTTTCGATACTGTTTTTGGTATTTTGGGTTGTAATGAAAAGCTTAACTGTTTTGTCATATATTATCTATGGAGAACGTTTGAAGTCTGCGAACTGCGAACTCGAACTGATAAAAAAAAATAGTATAAGACACACGATTCATAAGGCTCATGTGGCACACATCCGTCGCAACTCAGACTGGTGCGACAATGAGTGTCTTATGAAACTTGTATCTTAATATACTATTGTTACCTCGAGTATTACCTTTCAATGGTAAAATTAAAATAATGCCTAATGTTTATCATACTGGTAGGTATGTCTCTCGATACGTCTACTAAGTAACATAAAGCACAAGTACCCAAAAATATGATAAATAATGTGTAAATGATGATCAATAATATCGATGATAATGATAAAACATTTGGTGTCGCTGAGAGCTACGTTGGTAAGAAGCAATTACAGGCTCGGTACAGATGAAAGTTAAATTATCTACGAAAGCCAATTCGACTGACAACAAAAGATCAAATCGAAAGGGACATCAACTGTAAAATGCCAGTGGAAGGTGACTTAGAATGGCTAAGAAATTATTTCACTGTGAGCTAAGTTCCTCACGAAATGGTAATAAAATTAACGAGCGGTATCATTGTTGGATCGTTTTTATTGAAGGTCGTGTTTTGTAAGATTTCACAGTCGAATTAAGCTACATAGCGTTTGCGGATAACCATTTATAAGTACTTTCTTATTAAAAAAAAAACTTAAAAATGAATTGTAATTGAATACGTATGTAAGCAGTTACGTATTCCGATTATTCAGGTTCACCGGTATTTATTGTAAGAGTTTGCATATAAAACTGAGTCGATTTCTTCAGGAAATCCACTAGTTTATTCTCACCATATGTTAAGAAACGATAATCTTTACTATACTTTACTATAATATAAACAACCAAAGAAATGCCACTAATAAATAAAAAAAAATTATAATATAATGATAAAAATAAGATTTTGCTCGGGTTACCGTAATAATCGGGTGTTGATTTCTCGAATTCATCAACGGTCAAAATCATCAGCAGCTCTTACAGGATGTCTTTTTTTAAGTACATAATCATTGTTGTTTTATAATTTAATGTGACTATTGATATACTGCCAAACAAAATACAGGTTGGTGCAGAAAGCCGTCAAATCAAAAGATCATTTTTTCTACAAGTATACCAAATTATCTAGATTTATAATTATCTGCCTCTATCTTCTGACTTAAACCTAATAAATAAGACGCTATCTAGTGAGCAAATAATAATAAAATGGCGAGGAGTTTTCTCTAGTAAAATTCCCACAGAAATTAGACGTCGTAACAGGATATGATAATCCCCTCTGGGCAGCGGCTTAGAACCGATATGTTAGTAGGTGAAAAAGTGTGTATTTGCTAGACTGAATAGAAGTTTTAAACATGGGAACATTACAAAGCATAAATTATAGTTGGCTTATAACTTCAGTTAGTGTAGTGAAACTTTATCGTAAGTAATATGTTGTCTAGAAATGGTACACTTGTTTTTTAAATAATATAGTCAGGTTTGTATGCTAAGAAACCAATATCTTTTGGATATTATTTTACATTTTAACCAATCAATGCTAAAAAAAACATGATACGCTTAATAATTGTACAAATCAGTTTGTATGTCATTGTTAATAAGAAGATTAATATATTATATTTATTAATTAATAAAGCAACGCTAAGAGTTAATATAAAATACATCAGACATAATAAGTAAGCCATACGGGAATTATGTCAAAATTACTTGTAACCTTCACACACTTAATTAAGTTTTAATTTTAACATAATTAGATAGCTTTAGTACCTGCCTCATTAGCCGGATAATTATATTTAATGTCGAAAAGACTGAAAACATATATGTAAAAGCTTTTGCGGCCGGTCAAATTAGATACCTTACGAAACATTTTTCGAGCTTTCAACCGCTAATGCTTCTTGACGGTTTGTCCACATCTGCGGTGGACATTATCCAAGGCGATGAGTAACGGTTGATTCTGTGTTTGAGAGAGTATTACACCTAGACTACAGTTGTTTGCATCCGTGTCCAAAATAAAGAGAACTTCTTTTATAGTGTAAGCCAAGAGCCTTAAGCATTTTTTCTCTCTCAATCACGCTAGATAGACATATAATAGATGAGATAATAGAGACATAGAAGAGAAAAGGCCAGAGGCGGGGATCGTTACGAAGAACTGAATCGAAGGGTGATAACAGAGTGCCGGAAGGCAAAGGAGCGTGGGTTAACAGAAAGATGCATTGAAATCGAGGCAGTACAAGATAAGTACGACCTGTTCAATCTCCACAAAAAATCAAGAAGGTTACCAACACGCAGCGTAAACAGCAGCAGGGTGTTTTGAGAGATGCCAATAACAGACTTTTGGTGAGGGCTGAAGAAAAGAGAAAACGATGGGAGGAATAAATGAAGACTCTCTTTAACAATGTTGGACCCAAAAAACCTCCTAAAGGTGACGCTGTTAATCAGTCTAGCCCTGGAATCACGAAAGAGGAAGTAATACGCGCTATCAGGCTTCAAATGGAAACAAGGCCGTGGGACCTGACCAGGTGCACGCAGAAACGCTCAAACTCATTGCGGATGCAGATGGGGAGGACCTAGCCCTCCTCACCTCTCTTTTTAACTCTATATATCAAACTAGAGGAATACCAGTGATGGACTGGCTAAAATCGACGTTCATCACCATACCCAAAAAACCGAATGCTTTCCAGTGCTATGCCTAAGTAAAGTGGATAGGTAAGCTTGATGTCCCATGTCCTTAAGGTATTCCTCCATATCATCTACACACGTATATATGCCAGATGCGAGGGAAAAATTGGTAGCCCGCAGTTCGGATTTAGGAACGGAATGGGTACGCGTGAGGCTCTCTTTACACTCAACGGCCTGACACAGCGGTGCAGGGAGATGAATGTAGATTTATACGTATGTTTTATTGACTACCGTAAGGCTTTCAAATGCGTTTCGCACCAGAGATTTGCTGAGATCCTCAAATCTATTGGAGTTGACGAGGAAGACCTGCGCATTATCACCCAACTATATTGGAATCAGACGCGGCGGAAGTCAGAATAGAGGGCGAAACATCTGAAGAGGTGGAGATTCGGAGGGGAGTGAGACAGGGTTGTGTTCTGTCGCCCCTTTTCAATATATATTCTGAAGCGATTTTTCGTGAAGCAATGGAGGATGTGAGAGAGGGCATCAAGATCAATGGCATTTGCGTTAACAATATACGGTTTGCTGATGACATGGTCGTGCTTGCTGTGCCTGCCGCATCTCCAGAGCATGTGGAACCGTATTGTCGAACATCGCATGCAGCACGGACTACAAATGAACGTTGCCAAGACCGAGACTGTTATATTCTCCAAGACATCAAAACTAGCAACCGAATTATCAACGCGGTTGTACAAGGCTCGGCTCTAAAATATCTTGGCGCGCTCGTCAACGAAACTAATGACCCTAAAGTCGAAATACTTGCAAGGATGGAACAGGCCAAATGCTCATTTACATCAATGAGGAGCTTCTCCGCTTTCCGTGACCTGAGCCTGCAGCTGCGTGTGCGAATGCTACGCTGCTATATTTTCCCGGTCCTATATGGATGTGAAAGCTGGACCTTTAATGAAGCACTGGAGCGTCGGATCAACGCATTCGAGATGAACTTAATTCGAGCTATTCTGCGCGTATCCTGGATAGACCGAATAACCAACGAAGAGGTACTCAGGCGGATGAATAAAGATAAAGAACTATTAACAACAATAAAAGAAAGAAAACTGCAATACATCGGTCACATCATGAGAGGAGAGCAATATGAAATATTCCGCCTTGTTATTGAGCATATACGGCAGAATTCGTGGCTCAATGATCTGAGAAGATGGTTTGGTCGAACGTCTATTGAGATATTGAGGGGTGCAGTTTCGCGCACCATTATAGCCAGTTGGATCGCCAACCTTTGGAGGGAGATGGCGTCATAAGAAGAAGAAGATTGGAATTACAAGAACGTTGTTTTCTTTTCGGTTCCAGAAGCCATATGGCATCTTTGTTTATTCAAATTGAATAGCCCACATTTGATTGCCACTTTGAGTTCTAAGTCACTTTTGTTAAATAAAACATGCTTTTTAAGAGAACCGTTTTCAAGAAATGCAGCATGAAAACCGAATTTCGTAATTTTAGGAAGCTGTAAACCCTAAACTCTTGAAGATGTAGCAAAGCGCTTTAAACTTTCCTATTTTACTACTTATTTCGTATTCTCTTCAATGCTGTCAACTTTAATTTTCATTAACCCAACAAAATTTGATACATTCTCAAAAAAAAAAAAATTCTTAAATTCTTAAAACTACCACCGTTGAAGACACTGTAAAAAGTAAGGTAATAGATAAGGAAAATGCAAACGATTTTTCTACTGGAACCCTAACTCTCATAGCTTTTGATAAGTTAAAAATTATGATTTCCAGGTTGAATTTTCTAGAAAACTGTTGACTTGGTTTATTTGAGAAAAATGACTTAGAACTGAGATTAGATTGAAAATCGCAATAAAAATTGGGTACCTTAAAAATGGCGTCGATATCCGCTTGAATTGACGTCACTTGACGTTTAACGTCAAATCATTTGTAGTTGTGATTCGCCAATTGATGTGCTTTGATGATGAAATGACGTCATTGTATCCTAAAAATGGCGGAGTTTCGCCCAAATAACAGGACCATTTTTAGGGAAATATCTGCATTTGTTGGCTCTGGTCTCGTACGAGACCGAGACCGAGATATTAATATCGACTTGGAGGCTGAGACCGAGACTGCCTTGGTCTCGAGAGTCTCGGTCTCGAACAACATCATTTGTTTGCAAGAGATTAGGTATTTTATAATTAGCAGGCGAGCAGGTCCTTATAATAATGTGTTGCATATACTTATTCTTAGTACGAAAAGACACTTTAATACAAGTACTATATTACTAGAGGTACATACTTACCTGAGTTTTCTATTTTTCTCA
Organism: Taphrorychus bicolor; assembly: GCA_951812265.1. Taxonomy (NCBI): domain Eukaryota; kingdom Metazoa; phylum Arthropoda; class Insecta; order Coleoptera; family Curculionidae; genus Taphrorychus; species Taphrorychus bicolor. The sequence continues at coordinate 40,678,325 of OX638297.1, forward strand.
TTGTATAGGAAAACGAGATTTCGATTATTTACAAAGTATGCATTTTTATCACGAACGAAATCGACTCAAAACGAGTAAGGGTGACGTCACATACAGCGGAATTTGGTTAAAAGCGGAACGGTGCGTAATTTGACAGTTGAATTTAAACCAATCAGATAAAAGCTAAAATAGGAGTTGACATGTGTAATGACGTTATTTACATTTCTGCTCCGTTCCGTTCCGCTGTATGTGACGGCGGCCTAAGACCCAAAGACGATTAAGACAAGTGATGTAAACTCTCACTTTCCGCCTTTTACATTGATAAATAACTATCAACTATCATAAATGTTCTATTGATTCCTGAGTGTGACTAGCCTGTCAGTTAACAATATGATGATGAAGTTTTTCTTGTTGGCAAAAGTATTGTATTATTTCTATACAGGGTAATTTTTAAGTTAGTGACCATTGTGACTTACTTCGTTCTTCCACGAAATACAGCTAAAAAACAGGAATTTTTCCATTGGCAGTATTGGGACTTTTTCGAAACGCATATTCAAATTCATAATATAAAACGTGATTAGAAATATTGTTATATTTTCTAATACAGGAAGCATATTTAGCATCAATGGCGGCCCTACGAGCAGGTCTTAAGCAGTCTTATATTAAACTAATCTGAACTAACCTGATTCTACAATAGAAGTTGGAACCATCAATAATTTAAAATTTTGATTTTAAGTAAACGAAATTCATACACAAAAACGAAAATTTTCCTTAAACCTGTGCATAAAAGCTCAATAATTCAGAAGACAATTGAATATGCAATTAAAACATAATAAGACCGAGACCAAGACTGAGACCGAGACTCGAGTTGCTAATACGAGACGAAGACCGAGATTACGCGAGACCGAGACTTAATTATTAACACGAGACCGAGACCCAGAGTATGTAAGTCTCGGTTTCGGTCTCGTGAAGTTCTAATTGGGTAGTTCTATTTGAAAAAACAAATTTGACATTGGCTTCCGGTGTATCAAAAAATGCTGCCATTTTGACAATATTTTAATTAAGTTGCCATCACCGACTTTATTGCAATAATGAATTCTTAGTTTGGGCAGTTTTTTCCAAAATCGATCGATGTTAGCTGATTTGCCTCTCAATGTTTTGAAGAAAACCTTAGATTTCTGGGAAAACTTTTCCAACCAACTAGTGAAAGAAATCAGTTATTTTCTTTCAGCTGCTTTTCTTTGATTAAAGTTCCAGATTTAAGAATAAGTTTCTTTTGCACCTTAAAAAGCCAGTTAACTTGTCTCGCCTACAGACCGCTTTTTGGATTTTTTTTTATCTAGATTTCTGTTCGTTGCAAACCCTTTTTTCTTTTCACTTTTATTTTTAAATGTATCATTAATCTGGATTTTTTAGACACCAAACTTCTCTGCGAGTTTTCTATTTTGAATTTTGTTGATTAGCAGAACTTTAAATTTCTCTTGAATAGATAAACCTTTTATTTGCTTTTTTTTGCGAATGGATTACACGATATAAGAGCTTCTTGATACCAATGTACAGGGTGATCCAGAATTTTTTGGCAAGTCATTATTTATACGAGAAGTTTGTTAGCTAGCAAGAAACTAAATATGAAAGTTGCAGGATACAGTTAAACAAAAACAATTTAAAATTGCAGAGAAATATACAAGGTGACGTAAAAAAATGTAGCAGATATAATTTACGTATTTAAAGGAAACCAAACTTCGGCTTTTCCATCTCTGAGGGGTTGTATGAACAAAATCGATTAAGATAAAACGGTTTGCAAATTCGTTCTTACTTTTTGAAGGTCTACCAAATGGCAATAATTTTAGATTACAATTTTTTTTTAAGTTTATTCCCATTTGATATACCTTCAAAAAGCAAGATACTAACAGTTTCATTTGATCTTAAATGGTTTTGATGATAAAACTCTTCAAAGTTGGAAAATATCGAATTTTGAACGTCCTTTAATTGAAAAAACAATTGAAGATAGGTCACAGGAAAATTAGAAAAATTATTTACAAATAACCACAGAAAGAAAATATGTATGTGGTTTTCTTTAAAAATATGCAAATTATAACTGCCACACTTTTTTACCAGTAGCTACGTACTCTGTATATTTCTCTGCAGTTTTATATTGTGCGAAAAACCGTATCTTATAACTGACAGTAGAATCAAAATTTGCAATTAAATTGGTTTTATTTGAAATACAAAGGTGGTGCCGGCTTGCAGTAGGTATAACCGGAAGTACTAGTCTTGTGAAAATTTTACCTAAACTATCACAACTTTGCAGTATATAGATAGAGGGCGTTATATAAATGTTATGTTTGACAATAGGTTTGTTCTAACACGCTAGAAAACCGTTCCAGAACCGTTCCAGAAAATCATTCTGGCCAACACACTGGTAAAAATTCCAAATCGAAATGAGCAATTTAGGTACTCTAGGAGCAATGCTAGAGAACCAACGAGGCAATGGCGACCGAATTTCTGTCGGAATAAACAGAACCCCCCAGTATTGTCAACAGCCTGTTTGGAGGGTGGAAGAACAAACTGAGGTAAGGGCACTCTTTTGTCCGTGGGATGAGAAATCATCCCAAAAGGCAGATGAATCAGGAATGATCAATGGCATAAGGATGCAGAAAGCACCGGAAAACTACTGCATTAAAGACTCATAGGAGTTTCCCAGGAAAATCATCATGGAAAATTGTGGAGAAATGAAAGAAGTTACTGATCATGGAACTCGGATACCAAGATCCGGCAGGGGAAGAGATAGCAGGGCTCCCCAGGTCGTCATCGAGCGAAATCCCTGTAAATTGAAAAACAAGCAAGCCTTGAAGATTTGTACTTGGAATGTGAAGAGCCTTTATGAGGCTGGTAAAGCGCACAATGTAATCAAGGAGATGAGAAGACTACAGATCGACATCCTGGGTATAAGCGAGATGAGATGGCCAGGATCAGGAGAGTGTAGTATGGAAAACCATAAAATTTATTACACTGGTAACACAGGAAGGCGACACGAAAATGGAGTTGGAATAATAGTCAACAATAACATTCAATCGGCAGTTATAGGATGTAACAGACAATCAGATAGAATAATAATGCTGAAATTAAGAGGAACGTTATTCAATGTAAACCTAGTTCAGGTGTACGCTCCTACGGCAGAAAAGAGTGAGGAAGAGATTGAGGACTTCTACAGTCAGATTGGGGTAGTGATGAAGAACGTGAAAAAGAGAGATATCACTATTATCATGGGGGACTTCAATGCAAAGCTCGGTAAAGGGTCAGAAGATAAACTAGTAGGGCTCTACGGACTGGGACAAAGAAACCAAAGAGGTGACAGATTGGTTCAATTTTGCAGAGAAGAAAAACTAGTTGTTACCAACACATTTTATAAACTACCATCCAGACGGTTATATACATGGAGATCACCCGCAGACAAACCTGGTAATATAGTAAGAAATCAGATTGACTTCATACTGATTAGTGAACGATTTCGTAATAGTATGACTTCAGTCAAGACATACCCGGGAGCCGATGTCCCCTCTGACCACAACCCTTTGGTGTGCCAGCTGAAGACAAAACTAAAAAAGACGCTGCCACAAAAAACGTCCAAGAAATATGACATCGAAAAACTCAAGAACCCTGAAATCCGAGAGAAAGTAAAGAATGCTTTGACATCTGAATTTAAAGACATACGTACATCCATTTCTGAACCAGACAAGACATGGAATACAATGGAAACAAGAATAATTGAAGTTAACAACCGTTTTCTAAAAACTGATACCGCGAGACAGAAGAAGAAAGGATGGATGACCGACGAAATTATGAATCTGATGGAAGAAAGACGGAGAGTTAAATCGAATAATACTCAAGAATATTGGGCAATTCACAGGAATATCCGAAAAAAGATCCGAGAAGCTAAAGCAAAGTGGATGACCGAAAAGTGCAATGAAATAGAAGATCTAAATAAGAAACATGACTTATTCAATACACATAAAAAGATCAAAGAAGTTACAGGCAGGTTTAGACAAAGAGCTTCTGGAAATGTATCTGATGAGAATGGTAATATTATGTTGGAAATTAATGATATATTAACAGTATGGAAAAAATATACTGAAGGTCTGTTTGATGATCAACAACGACCCGAAAAACCCGTCTTTGATACTGTTGAAGGTCCACATATCACTATATCAGAAGTAAAGCAGGCAATTAAGCGCATGAAAAACAGAAAAGCAATGGGCCCAGATGAAATACCATCAGAAATTTTTAAAATTATGGATGAAGATACCATTGAAACACTAACTGCACTTTTTAACAAAATATATGATACTGGCATAATCCCACAAAAATGGCTTGCATCCACCTTCATTACATTGCCCAAGAAATCCAATGCAAAATCGTGCGAAGACTTCCGCACCATTAGCCTGATGTGCCATGTACTTAAAATATTTCTCAAGATCATTCATGCGCGGATATATAAAAAATGTGAAGAGCAAAACGGACAAACACAATTCGGGTTCAGAGATGGACTGGGAACGCGGGAAGCATTGTTTGCAGTCCAGGTCTTGATTCAGCGGTGCAGAGACGTAAACTGCGACGTGTATTTGTGTTTCCTGGATTACACCAAGGCTTTTGACAGATGCCAACATAAGAAAATGATAGATCTGTTGGTGGATATTGGACTGGATGGAAAAGACATCAGGATTATCGCTAACCTTTACTGGGGACAAAAAGCTACAGTTAGAGTTGAAAATCAGCAGACTGAGTACATTCAAATCAAAAGAGGTGTACGGCAGGGTTGTATACTGTCGCCGCTCCTGTTCAATTGTTACTCGGACACCGTTTTCAAAGAGGCTCTAGAAAACACGGATCGAGGCATCAAAGTTAACGGCGAAATTATCAATAATATCCGCTATGCTGACGACACTGTCTTGTTTTCGGACAGTTTAGAGGGGCTACAAGAGTTACTGAACAAAGTTAATCGAACTAGTGAGAAGTACGGGCTGAGCTTAAATGTCAATAAGACCAAATATATGGTGATTAGTAAAGATCCAATTCAACCAGGTAACTTGTGTATAGACAATAAACCAATTGAAAGAAAGTCAAAGTTCACTTATCTCGGCTGCACATTGAACGAAAACTGGGATCATTCACAGGAGATAAAACATAGAATTGAAATAGCGAGAAATACGTTTATACAAATGAAACCGCTTCTGTCATGTCGAGATCTGAATCTGGCCCTTAAAAAGAGAATAGTCGTGTGTTATGTATACTCCACTCTTCTGTACGGTGTGGAGGCTTGGACGCTGTCGGACGCTATGGAGGGAAGGTTGCAGGCTTTTGAAATGTGGATTTTCAGAAGAATTCTTAGGATCTCTTGGATGGAAAGAATTACCAACGAAGAAGTACTCCGAAGAATGGGATGTGGGCCTGAGATCGTGCTTACTGTGAAATGTAGAAAGTTAGAGTATTTTGGCCATATCATGAGACATAGCAAGTACAGAATTCTCCAAAACATAGTTCAGGGCAAAGTTGATGGCCGACGAGGGCCTGGGAGAAGAAGAATTTCTTGGCTGGCTAACTTGCGAAAATGGTTTGGAGCAACATCTACTGAACTGTTTCGATGCGCAGCCAACAAGATCCGCATAGCTATGATGATAGCCAACGTCCGTAATCGGACAGGGCAATAGAAGAAGAAGAAGGAGCAATTTAGAGAACCTTATAAGGTTTGTTCCAACTCGCCGAGGAACCAAAATCCTTGCAGAAACACTCTGGACAAACACATTGGTTCTCCCAATTTAAAATTTATATTAGAGAATTGACCAGAATGATTTTTGAACCGTTCCGGAACGGTTTCTTGGTTGGTTGGAACAAACCTAATGTTTGTCACTATAAACCATTCACTTATTATTGTCATCAAGGAGGCGTTGGAATTCTGACTTTGACATTTCTATCGTATCTTCTCAACATATGATGAAAGGAAATAGGTATAAAACAATTAAGATTTCAAAGGTAACGAGATGACAAAAATAAGTGAATGAGGTACAGTAGTTCGTATTCCTTCCAAAATAGCTATTCGGAAACTCTCTGATTTTAATTGAATTATTATAAATGCATATTAAATTGTCTATGTTTGGTTGAATTTAGTTTTTTGAAAATTCCCACTCTTCATACATTTTCATGAATTTGTAGCCCTCTGTAATACTTACAACTGGCTTTACAATGAGAAGATTTCTCTAATTTCACATTTTGGTGAAGAGAGCGTTTTTAAAGGTGGTCGATTCCAAATAAATATTCATTTAGTAAGCTGAGGGATTTACAGTTTAATATTTATGTCACTTTTACAATTTACTATACATTTTCAAGGTCAGATTGGCGTTAATCACAAACAAAATCAAATTGCAACATTAATTTCGAAACGATATTAATCGAAAGCAAATTGATATTAAACAAAATTAAATTGGCACCAGTCAATTTTTAAATTGGCTTTAAAAATGGACATGAAATAGTCACGTTGCAATGAAACTATTGAACATTTTATTGCCATATCAGTGTTCAATGTGCATTAGGTTATTTTTGGGAAAAACCTTATTATAATATATTATTATATTCTTGATTATAGGGATCGTTTAATTCAAACAAAATATTGTACCTATGCAGAGATGAAAAAACATTATTAGTGGAAATATTGGCAAGATAACTGTTGCTGGTTGTACAACATATCCAAAAATGTATTCCTTCTACAAAGGAATTATTATTTAACAATCCTTAATGGTTTCAATTAATAATTATGATATTTACAGTGCCTATAATTCAATAAATAATTGTGTGTTGCCAATTGCGTTTTATTTGTACTAGTTTGAGTGCCAATTTGATTTTTATTATTCTCAATTTGTTTTACTATTGCCACTATGATGTTGGTCAGTGTCAACTTGCTTTTGGTTAATACTTGTTTGCAATTGGCATTGTAAGTTTGACTTCGATTATAGGCACTATAATTCTGATTTGAACTGAAAAAGTATAGCTGCATATTATTCTGAAATAGTACACCTTCTTTCTACTGAGCATTCTAAGCTAAATGTTGTTTTAACTCTAACACCATATATCACAGTTAAAAAAAATGCCACTATAGCTTTTGTTAAACAACGTTGTTTCAAATGACGATCAGTCCAGTTCTAGATCAATGACTTGCATAAATCTGATAGTAATTATTTACAGAATAGGACCATAGAAGGCAGAATCCATGTCAGATGCCCGTTTCGTTTTTTTTTTGTTATTTACCTATTTAATAATAACCCATTTTTTATTTCATTATGACTACTTTCCTTCCATAAAAGGCAACTAAGTGCTAGCATTTAAATGGAACGAATTTTTAATTAGGTAATAAACAAGCTTCAGGTAAATACATCCAATGCAATGTGTTTTTTACAAGAGACGATAATGTTGTACCTCCTCCTGAACTTTAACCTTTCAAGATGGCGTATCAATTAGAAAAAAAATACAAAGATGGCGCCGCACCGCTCTTAACACTGTAAGGCAAATGAGAATTTGCTATTAGAAATCGTTGTTCTTGCATCAAATTTGGATCAAACTCTTTGATAAAAGAAAGGTTTCTTTCAACCTGTTATTTCATTTATATTCTCATCTCATTCAGTCGTTAGCCTGAAAAATCTGAGTTTGAGATATTTTCATCGCATATTGCCAAAATGTGTTGAAAGGGGATAGATATAATGAAATAAAGATTTTCAAAAATAACGAGATATTTTTATTAAGTGGATCCATATCTTCTATAATAATTGTTTTCTCTGTCAAACATCACGTCTTGTCAGTTAGCCAGTAACTTCTGAGTTTATATATATATGTGTTTACCCTGGACGAACCTTATAAGGTAATTAAATTTACAGCGTCCACTGTTGAAGACTTTCATTGATTTCATATTTACCTTTCGTTATCGTCGCCTATCCAAGAATGTATATTCCAACTAAAAGATAACTGAACAATTTACATGCACCTACAATACACTTTCGACCGTTGAAAACCAGTCCTTTGAGCAAAAAAATCCGATTCGAATTAATATCCGTAGTTTGTTCAGGTCAACGCGAAGAAACCACTCGCATACCTGTTCGCCGCGGACATAGTTGGTACTGAATTAGCGACCGCCAAAGAAACGCGGCTAAAGAGAAGGAGGAGATGGAAGTCGTTCCACAGTTCTACCGGAGAGGCCACGGTGAGAAAGCGAACGTCTGTGACCAAAGGTTTTGTTTATCTTGCTCTTGACGACTATAATAAGATATAAAATGCCGTTGTGTTTTACAGAGGACAAAAATTCGCGTCACTGCTTTCTTCTATCAGCAGTACCAGCTGATGACAATCTGATACATTGTACCTATATTGTTAGACTACAATAGAGCAAATATGAGAAAAAAATTAACTTTGGGATTTTGGACAGTATAGGGTGGTCTCATATTTTTCTCGATACATATGTCATTATAGGAAAAAATAACCATATAAATGTTATAGCAGCGTACTTACGAAATATAAATTTTTTGGCAATATAAAATTTATAAAATAATCAATATTCTGTTTTGCGAATTTGACACAAAGTTTAACTTTCTGATTCTAAATGTTTGCACGACTTTCTTTTTTCTAATTTTTTGCACCACCGCGATCTCATATTTCTCAATTTTACACAGTTCTTTATTCAACTCATAATAGTTACTACCCTATCAATTGTACCTACGGTGTTGTACATAGCGTCTCCGTAACACATTATCCTGCGGTTCTGTAGATCCTTGTGTCTTAGCCCAGCTGTCGTCCGAGGCTATTTCTCTGAATATTCTAGTAATATTCTTATATATTCATAGGAAATATTCTTTTATAAATATTCTTAGAATATTTGGAATAGTCTCTAAAAAATAAAGTTATTTCACGAATATTAACTTGGAATATTTCTATAATGTTTAAAGTGAAATATTTCAATTAGAATTTTCATGAAATAATACAGGAATAAACAATAAGTGTAAATGTGAAACGAAATGGAAGGTTTCCTCAGAACCTTCGCGTTCAAACCATAAACATTTTCATTTCGACGTCAATATGAGCGTTCGACTTATTATAGAATATAGAGTCCCAAAGAGCACAAACTGGAGTGGCTACAGGAAAACAGCTAAATGGCGCAATAACTAACAGCAAATAAAAAATCGTGATGAGATAGAGCTGGCTGCGGAGCAACTTAACTCTGAAGTCTGAGAGTCTGAGTCTGACCTCTGAAGACAGTTTTCGTTTCTTTAACAAACGTTTCTTTAACGAAAACTGTCTACTTAAAAAGAAGAGGGGTAACCGAGGTACCTCCTGGTGGAACCACTTTCTGAATAAATAGCGAAAAGCAGTCCGGTTGCTTTTTAACCGAGCTAAAGCAAGAAGCGAATGGGAGCAATGCAACCAGTTCTGACGGATTACAACAAAGCTATCAGGGAGGCTAAAAGGGAATCCTGGTATCGGTTTTGCGCGCCATTGTAAGAATATATCGACATGTCTAGCGGAAGCCGCATACACAGAATTCTAGCTAGAGACACGTGACTACCGACGGAACATTCACAACCACTTGCAGGGAAACGTTAGAGCTTCTCACCGAGAATCACTTATCAGTAAGTTTCTTGATGGCAACAGCTGAACTCCATGTCTCCCTGGGGCCTAACAAAAGACCTAGGCTAAACGACTGGAGTGTCTCAAAACGTGGTTAACATACAGTCAACATCTAAGCCTAGTGAAGTTGGAGTGAGACCGGTTTTTCTACAGGACAGTCTGGAGATACTTGCTCCAACACTAATGAAGATCTTTAGAGGAAGCTTGGCTTGCGGATACATCCCAACCAACCAGCTGGATCAAAGTTAAAGTGGTACGTATACTAAAAGCGGGACGTAACGAACCGCTGTCTAAGGCTCTAAAACCCATAAGTCTAACATCCTTCCTACTGAAAACTCTGCATGGAAAAGATGATAGGTTTATATATTAGATAAGGTGCGTTGACCCAACGCCCTCTCAATCCACATCAGTATGCATATCCGAGCGGCAAGTCGACCGATCTAGCACTGAACAACCTCGTCGGGAAGATCTCGTATGACCTCAAGGTGGGGAGCATAGCGGTAGGAATATTCCTGCACATTGAAGGAGCTTTCAACAATGCCCTCCCTGACTCTCTCTTGTGCTTGGTGCTAGAAGGGTAGAGGAGACTAGTAGTAGGAGACCAACTATCACGTATGGAGCCATTGTGTGGATTTCCAAGGGCAGACAAAGAGGTGCAAGGTGCAAACTGAGTAAATTGCAGCGTCAAGCCTGCCTGGCCATCCGTGGAGCATTTTCACCACTCCAACAATGGCCTTGGAAAAACTTCTCGGGCTAATCCTGCTCCACATTTTGGTGGATAGGGAAGCCAAGTGGGGTATATACAGACTCTACAACATAGGGGGGAGGTTTCATTGGAGCCAAACCCACTGCGGGCTGTATTGACCGGCTAGGTATGCCTTCGGACATAATACTCCCTGTCTCCTACACTTATTCGGCCTCCAAGGTAAACCTCCCTGCAAGGGAGGAATGAGACCAGAATAAACTAAGGCTACTGAGCGGACACCACTGCTGATACGCGGATGGCTCGAAAACTCCCGAGGGAGTGGGAGCTGGGGCGTATGGCGGTGGACAGGGATGCAGACTACAGGAGAATCTGGGAAAGCACGCAACAATATTTCAGGCGGAGCTCCATGACATTGCAATACCTGTCAGGTCGATAAGCAATCAAAACTGGACAAACAAAAATATCAAAATATATTCGGACAGTCAAGCGACACTCAACGCACTTTTTCAAGACTCCAGCAGGATCTCTTCGAGAACTGTCTGGGGATTTCGAAACATACTGAACCACGTTGGGGAGCATAATACGCTAACCTTAGTCCGAATTCCAGGTCACAATAAAGGCCTTGAGGGCAATGAAATCGCCGACAAGGAAAGTGGCGAGTGCAGCCTTCATAGGGCCTGAACAGGTCATGGGTATCGCAAAGGAGGCTTTGAGAAAGGCAATAATCTAGATGACGGAAGAACAGACCTCACTTTACTGGATAGACAGCTCAGGCCTAGTCCACTCAAAGGCGTTCATACAAGGGCCCTGTGAGAAACGGACAAAAAACGTATTAAACCTCGACAGACAACAGCTCAAAGCCGCTATCGGCTTATACACTCGACAACTGGGCACTGTCGATTAAAACACCACATGCGTAGGATGATGACACTGTAGAACACATCCTGAGTGAATATCCTGCAGCTGAAAGACTTGATTTCAGAACTTCGGAACAATGCACATCCCACGACCGGACTTCCACAAAATCTCACTCAAGAAGACAATGGACTTTATAAACGGACTGGGTCTTCTGAGTGAACTTTAATTGATATTGAGGAATAATAGATCTTGTCGGTCGCGGTGCACGGGCCCCCTCTTGGGACCACTCGTCTGGAATTAATCAAATAAAAAACCTACTCCCACCAAAGAAAGTCCCCTAGATTCGGTATATTGGGAGATAGACTTACATTGATAAAATGCTTTGGAAGCATTTAGAAAAAAATCTACTTATGGGAGTAATTTTTCTCTTATTAGGTTTGTTACTTTCATAGATGATCAAGATCGCCCAATTCCGATCAAAAACAGCAAAAAAAAACATCATTTTTTTCGAAATTGACTAAAGCGTAGATATCCCTTCTTTTTTCTCAATTTCCAAATTTGACAGCCTGTAACTTTAAAACTAGTTGATCGATTGGAGTGAATCCAACGTTTTTTTTTTGTTCTTTTTATCACTATCAACAACAGCAGTTTTCTCATGTAAAAATCGTCAAAAATGGCTTTTTTTCTTTTTGGTAAATTGTCAATACATATATGTTGTACATACACACGAAAAGTTTTAGGTAATTTTTACCATTCCCTTCCAAATTTTATGTACTTTTTACCATTACCTTCCAAGTGTTGTCTTTTAGACAAACGTGTTAATTTCTATTTGATTCGCAAAAGGGGTATACAAAGTTGCGGTAACAAAAAAGTTCATTAATTTGTCGCGTTTGGAATATAAAGGCGATCACGAGCTATATTTAGGTCCGCATTCTACTAGCTTCCCTGCTCCTATGTGTTTCATGTTTTCTGACGTGTGACGTTTGGCTTTCTACCCCGATAATCTCAGCCGCTCAGCCCATAGAGAACTCATGGACACGATAATGATCTATTTCTAAAAAGCTTTATCCTTTCATTAAGAGCCTTGATAAAGACCAAAATATATGGCGGAAAGGTCGGCGATTTGAAAACGGACTAAATTTGTTATTTCGTCCCTATCCCACGATTCTCCGCAATCTACATTGATACTTGGAGAAACCACAGGATTTTCCTGAAAAATAGCCCAGAGAGGTAATTGACCTCGCTCTATCGATCTAAAATATTTTTAAAATTTCGGTTACACCACAAGTAAATGTTAGCTTGCGTATTTTAAATGGACACATCATTCTATACTTTTGCATTTTTTTGATCGCCACAAAATTCTAAGAATATTTTGTGTAGTATAATTTATTCTAATTTTCAAATGTTTTCAAAATATTAACGTTTGAAATACGCCACTTTTTGGACTTTCTGGACTTTTCATAACGATTTTCATAGTGGTAGAGCTCCAATATTAATTTTTTTGGTAAGGTACAAAATTTGCAAATTTTGTACCTTAGGCAGCGGACGTGTGGTTTGTCGAGGCTAAGATACCAGGGTCACCGAACAATCGAATGGAGTTTGCTACCTTAACTATCTTGAATCAAATTTTAACTGACTACCCTCACTCAGTGAGAATAGCCCTGAAGAAGACTAAATAAATAGTCGAAACTTCGGCCATTTTCGAATAAAGAAGAGGTGCATTATTTGTCCTAATCCCGCTAACTTCACCAACAACTTACAACTTAAGGACGCTAATTACAACAAATAATTTTTTTGCCAAATTACCAATACACTCGTAAGATTCTTAAAGAATGTTAACTAGACGTTCTTTTGTCTGACTATTTCTGTTTATTTCACTATTCTATTCGAAAGTCGGTAAAAAAACACGTTCATTCTATATTATAAATATATTCACAAGACAAATACACGTATTTATGTCTTATTTCTCAATAGAAATTAGAAATTCTATAACTAGGAATTAGAAATGGCAATACCAACGCAAAACTATTACTTAAATACTTGCGCATAAAACATGATATGAAATTGAAGTTGGTAAACTTTCGTTATATTGCTTTCTTGATAAGTGATGACAATGATGAGAAACTTGGAACAAACAATGGAATGCTCTTGTAAAACTATGTACAACTTGATCAGTGATGAAGATGGCAAATGTATATACAATCCTATACCGACCTACGTATAGAATTCCTACAAATAAGCCAGTATTTTCACCTCGAACGAGAAATTCCATCGTGATGTTAATGATCATATATTATGAAGGTATATCCAGTGGGATAAACATGAGTTTTGCTAAATATATTTTTATAATCTCACATTTAGGTGAAAATACTGGATCGCAAACAAAAAATTAATCTAGTAATAAATAGCAATAAATTAATTATTCATCTTTAATAAATTATTAACTAAATAAGTATATAATACAGAAATCATATTATAGTATTAGCAATCAAGTGCACAATACTATTAATGGCAACTAAATATGGCTCCAAAACACTCAAAAAAAGATAATCAACTTCTTATCTCTATTCCTTTCCTTCATTACTTTCTAAGAAATGCCTAAAATATTATTTGGTTGATGATTTTTTACACTACTCAGTTAGTGCTCGTTATATTCTCAGTCAAAGAGTAAAACAGCAAAGCGAAAATCTAATTATAGAAAAATTTGGCATCAATAGTAATAATTATTTATTACGTTTAAAATACACATTTCATTTTCAAACAACGGCATATTTTAATCCTAGTACTTACATTCAAACACATCCGTTGGGGTGATGAACATAGTTATTATAATATACTCTATTTTATTATTTTTATTAAAAAAATACTTTAAAACTATAAAATGTACTTTTCAATGGGTCAATTTACAATAGTTTCGGTCGTATCTCGGGCTATATTAGTTGTTAGAGTAACACATTTTGTCCTTATATTTAGTTAAAACATGATTATAAACAGTAATAACGCTATGTAATTATAATATTAATAAAACATAGGTGTCTCAAGTTGCAGCATTAATAGCGATGGATTTTATTTAAGATTATAAATAGTGCCAAAGAGAATTTACATATTATAAAATCATAGAGTCAAAAATGATCTTTCGTTTATACTCTTGATTGAAAGATTTTGAAAAATATTTAAAAAAAATTCTTATTATTGTGGGGGCACTAGTATTAGCCACGAAGCTGAGACACCCTGTATACGAAGCAAAGATTTACAAGCCTGGCTTGAGCCATTGATTTACGGCCTCACTCAGATTAGTACCTAGTTCGATAATACATACCTTAACAATAATAGTATTCCCTCATATCCTTTACAAATTTGCATTGCGACAAGTACTTACAAAATATCACAGGGGATTGGATTACATTATTTAGTAGGTATCTTATTAAATCGAAATTCCATTCATTTGATATAAAATTGTCTTTTTGTAATAACAACTATTTGTTACCTAAAGAATAAACAATCAGCTTGTTATAAAATGAGGTATAGTTGGTATTATCGATTTAGGATAAAATCCCTCTTATAACATCAATAATAGTACTTTCTAAAATGTGATATTTTGCAATGTTGAACTATATTAAGGCGCATGAGACTATAAAAAAGGTGTGCTAGAACAAAATGTTCCAATCGCATTTAAAAGTCAAGTAGACAGTCTGAAGATGCATCGCAATAAGAAGGAGCAGCCGAAACATTCATATATGTCATGATCTAAAATTAGGTAAAACAAAAAGCGCTTCTTTTTATTCATTTGCAATTTTCGATGGAATTCATCACTGATTGACATTGATTGCATCCCCTGGTATGACGTTGTCCAACTATTGAAATAGTATATTACAATACGAGATGGGAAGTCTTTCATTACTGTCCAGAGATTATGTTATTTATTGAGACGCGTAGCGTCGAGATAAATAAAATCTCAAGACAGCAATGAAGCTTCCCATCGAGTATATTTATACAATTTTATTTTCAACCACACTTTCTGCATAAGGTGGAATTTTGATGGTTGCTATGGTATAGAGCAAAACCAACAATCAGGGTTTCTGTAATTCCCTGAAGTCTCTGCGTTTTGTTTGCAAGTGCATTAGGTCTAGGACGGGAAGTGACTACTTCCCGTCCTAGACCAGTAATGAGACACTTCCAAGATTTTAAAAAGACAGAAATGTCATCATTACATATGTGGTTGAAAATAGAAAAAAAAATTTAATTAAAAAAAAAGTTTGAAGAGGAGTTTTTTTTTATTTTTATTCTTTAGGCAGATAGCAAGATTCTCGAAGAATGGGCTCAATTGAACTAAACCCTAAGGTGTGTTAGAATAAGTTTTACTCAACTGAGCCATTCAAAGTATAGTACTATTCTTGTTTATTTTTGCGCGATATTGATTTTATAAAATCACGTAAAATCTTCCAAGGACTCGATGATCCATTTCAACTGCAAATTGTACGACCAAAAACGGAAAAGTTCGAAAGACCATGATCATCTTCCATCGACGGAAGAATTTGGTGAAATATTTAAACATATTGGAACAAGAAACTTTAGAACGAAACGAATAATACACCCATATTCATCACGATGTTGTCAGACAGATAACATTAATAATGAATAAGGGTATATCAAACATAGATACAAAGGACCAAAATAATTATCATTCATTAACTGGTAAAAAGGTTTTTAAGTCAAAATTGTATTTGATCACAAAGTTTCGGAATATCAACGAATAGCAGCCACATTCGTCATAATGTGGGTACGGGGGGTTTTCAAACTGGTATCAATAACACTGTGTTTATTACCATAGAGACAATCGTTATATATGTAGCCTACATAGCTTTTAAATATACGGTTTGTTTTAGATGTGACTCATCTAGGGGGCATCCCATGGTGGAGAGCATTCTTTAATTGCCATATATTAGCACCAAAGGGGTGTTGCTCTGGCACAGTATATTGTATAAGGAATATCTAACAGTATCGTCACTCTATCATGTGACCGCTCCTCGCTAACAATTCTTCCTCTCGTACTTCGCCTAAGATTTCGCCTAAAGTAAACAAAAGTTTGGCCACTTTACGCCACCGCCCTATACTGAATACATTGCCCAATTAGCGATTTCACGCATTTCGGCGGCAAAACGCCTTTGAACTCGGATTTTCTTTGACTAGAAGACTCGATAGCCTTACGGACTCTCTCTAAAACTGAAATGCAATAAGAAGCTGTGAAGAGAAAATATGAAAACAAAAAAAATCACAAATATAGCATCTAAGCCAGAAGAAGTAATTTACTACTCTCGCCTTGAAGTAATGCATGTGGGTTCGGGAGAATCCTGCGCGAATAGAGAATAAAGGATTGTTTAGTGAGTAATGTGCAAGTTTTTATACCTTTCTCTTTTCAGCTCAAGTTGAGAAATTACGATAAGAATATCAAAGACAGATTTCCAATTTACTTGATGTCAATAATAAATGAATTGCTTATAGAGGCAGATACTCACATGTCCAAGTCGCACTTGGACATGTGATTTACGCATATTGGACATTATGCACCTAGACTGCGTAAATGGATCTTGGCCCTAATCTATATAAAGTTAAAAAAAACGTTAGTTCAGGTTGGTCTTCCGCCTTTCATATGATAAATCGAAAATTGCGACCATGAGGTCTTACAGTTTGCGCAGTTTGAGCGAATTATTGTATGTTATATCGAAGTAAAATTATGACAAACGTATATTTGGCTACGTTAGTATTTAAAATGAAGGTGTTTAATGGAAGAAGTCATCAAGTTGGCTTTAAAATGTCACGAGAAAAGGTTGGACAAACAAGTGTCGTCAACTTTTATTACTCTATCATCTCCTGTCAAAAATTCATGGCCAACTTGACGGCTTTTTCTAATGACCTACTATTATTGAATTTCAATTTCTGATGCTAAATTTAAGCATTAGCCACTTCTTAATTGAATGCCATTTAGAATGTAGCAAACTCTTCGGGGTCTTTTTAGCGACCTACATATAAAAAAAAAACAACATTTCTCAATTCAATCAACTTTTGGACTGTCACCTTTTTGGAAATACCATATATAGTATAATAGTTAAAGTTTGATAAGAAACCTATATATTTTATAACAAGGACGATGATGCAGTAAAATCTCAGCAGTTTCTGATGGACTTTGAAGGAGTAAAAAGATTCTTGGTAATATTTTAAAAACTGCTGCACTATGAGCAGGATACTTTGAATGTTAACGCAATAAGAAGTACATTTTTTCCACAAATTATAAAATAATTGAAATTTCGGAAGCGTGTACAGAGTGAGCTTTTTTCTACGTTTATCTGATCACTGAAACGACCAGAGTCACAAAGTGGGTTAATAGGAAAAGAATTACAGTTTAGGGCGATTTGAAATTCTACACTTCCACATTTTTCATTTTTCATTCGGCTAATATTTTTATGACTAAACTTTGACAAATTTCTTTAAAGAAGTCTTACTTAGTGAAGCTTTACATTGGTGCATGTGAGAACGGTTGCTTTTCAAAAGAATCTGATTATCTCAACATATTCAGGATAAAATTATGTAAAACTTTTGTATCTATGAGGCTTTTCATAAAGTTTATCGGCACAGGCGGTCATGGAAATCTGACAGATTACCCCCTGTACGAAATTTAAACATTGCCAATGTTTTTGGTAATATTTTCAAAACTTAAAGGTTAGAAAATACTTTCGTTATCAAAAATGTTGGTGCCAGAGCTTACTAAAATAAAAGCTACAAGGAGAATAAATACAAATTTATACAACACAATTTGTTAAAAGAAAGTTGAGTAATCCTGAAAATGAAGTAATTTGTAGAAATTTGTTTGTTATTACAATTTTATTACTTTCAATGAAAACATTTTAGTGAAAATGAATTATAAAATTGTGTCATTGCCAAAAATAAGTGAATGGGGTATACATAATTTCTCTAGAACTAATAATAACCGGGTAGATCGATTTAGGACGACCTTTACAACTATCAGTAAAACTTCAATTTGAAGTTAAAACCCAGACATGACGTACATTGCATTGTTTACCTGACAATGCAATGCAGGACATATCTGGTGTTTTAACTTCAAACTGAAGTTTTACTTGAACTTGTAAAAGTCGCCCTTAGGGTGACTTTTACAACTATCAGTAAAACTTCAGTTTGAAGATAAAACACCAGTAATGACGTAGACTGCATTGTTACCAACAATGTAATCTAGGTCATTACTGGTGTTTTATCTTCAAACTGAAGTTTTACTGATAGTTGTAAGAGTCACCCTTAATAAAATACATAAAATCTGGTTTTTGCAAATGTTTTACAAATTTAAATCTTGTTCAGAGCCGGTTTCTATTTTCTCGAGAAAGTAAATCGGTAGAGTTTCTGTAGAGTGCTCCAACATTAGTTATTTCTTTGTGCTGCGGTAATTGAGATCATTGTTCATAAAACTACATTTTCTAAAATATAAGTAGGTAGGTATCATGTAAGCTATCCTTTATTTTATCAGCTTTTTCGCATTCTAGATCTTCCATATTAGCTTCTTCTTCCAATCTTCTTCTTATCCTTCCTCTGCCCAAACCAAGAACAACACAAATTATTTACATATTATTCATAAAAAAAACTCAAAAAGTAAAAATGTCAAAGAATATAAACTAAATTTTGTCTGCTATCCTTTGTTGCAGTTGGAAAGTGACTCAGGGTAAAATTCTGCACAAATTTTGGATTATAATATCATTTTGCTTCAACTAATAATGACTTAGCCAGATTGAATTTCAAAAATACGTCAAAATTTGGTTGCGGTTTTGAATTGATCTCCTAAAACTGAAATTCTATTCCCATTAAAGGTGACTTTTACAACTATCAGTAAAACTTCAGTTTGAAGATAAAACACCAGTAATAACGTAGACTGCATTGTTATCAACAATGTAATCTACATCATTACTGGTGTTTTATCTTCAAACTGAAGTTTTACTGATAGTTGTAAAAGTCACCCTTAAACCGCTTCGCAATACTGCTAGTTTCGGAGATCTCCTTACTAAACATAAAATAACACTCACCTTTGTATAGGTATTTACTTTTTTATTTTTTTTGTAAAATAGAAAGCATGCTGTGTATTTTTCGAACAGAAAATTTAGAATTGTCAAAATAGTAATTAGTTTTTGAGACAAATACACTACACAGTCGAAAGAAATACTGGTCTTACGTTTTGCGGAAAGCATTTTTCCCGCCCTCTATTGCCCCACCTCAAACTCTGCTTTGCGTCGTTCAAGCAGTAGCAATATGATCCAGAAAGTAGGTATCACTTTCCGCACTTGTTAGGAAAATAGCTAAATCGATGATTATATTAGGTAATGTTTTGTTATGTACAGTAATTTATAATGAATGACTTTTTGTACTTTGTTTCGGCAATTCTAGTTGTTAAATACATACTCTAATGTTATTATTTCTGAGATCATAGAGGCACTAATAAGTAATAGCTTAGTTACTTGGAATCACAAATAAAGCATTTCGGTATTTTTACATTGTTAAATATCCGCAACTGTACGTCAGGTAATAATCAATCAGACACTAAAAAAATATAATATACATCTTACAGCCTTTTTGTAATAAATATTTTCCAAACATCCATATAGAGACGTGACATAAACACTACCTACTTAGTCTATAGTAAGAACTTTACATATTATCTCTACATAATTACCCAATAGGTCGTGCTTCAAAATCGTTGAATATATTTACACGTAATGTTAAGCTTAAAAGTACCTTTAGTAGATAAAAACTTTGGCAAATGACAAGAAGTGGCAGCAACGTAACAAAACCAGTTTTTCCGTATTACTTTGGTTTAGGGTAAGGTTCTTGGTAAGCACCAGTAACCATGCAAGGATATAATGGAAATACTGTGGTGTAAGAAAATGTTGGTAATGTTATCGTCTTAGGTACCAAAGTATTTTCAAATTTCGTTTTCTGAAGTTCGATATTAGTCGAATTGAGATCACCACTTTTCAGCTTGAAATAGTCAACAAGACCATGCTGTGCCTTATTCAGGCTTCGATGTTGATAGAAGACCAGTGAGATGCGGGTAGGATTTGTTCTGTCCGGGTTTCTTACGGACGTGGTAGCATGTAATTCGTGCTTAGCGCACTCAAATAAAACGCTACCGTGGGACAGCGCTATAGCTGTGCCTCCTATATCCGAATCTTGGAAACACTCGCGATTGTCTGTATAACTAATATCAACAGACTTTACTTTAATATCCGGAGCGTTTGAAATATTTTGGTTGTACAAATCTTCATTTCGACTATCACCATTGTCCAGAAAACTATGAGAACTATTAGGTTCTCGCAAAAGATATGGATTAAAATAATTACTTTCATTATTTTGATCAAAAAACTGAAATCTGTTTGAATAATTCGGCGATTTGAAACCCAAAAACTGAGGAAGAGTTTGGCCTTGTTCGGTGTTGTTGCCATTAGTATTTCTATTGTACGTAGTTTCATAATAACGGTCATACCTCCAACTGGCCGTTGGGAACGGAATATCCGGATTCGTACTGGAGATATGATCACTTTGGATTTCAGGATTGTTGCAATAAGAGTTGGCAGTTTCTTTTCTAGGACATTGTTGAATCGGAGACGTGGGCGGTTGGGGCGTGGAAGACTTTCGTTTATTTTGGCCGCATTCTTTCTTACCTTTACGTGGTCGGCATTTTTCTGCTGGTTCCGAGAACGTACGAACTTCGCATTCATACCTGAAATATTGCAATATAGTAAAAAGTATAGTCCAGAGGTCAGCGAGAGAAATAATAATTTATGATTAGGTTTGTTTGCATTATCCTCGAAACTAGGCACGTTTTAGTTGGATGTCAATTAGGTACCTACTATTTCTAGACCTATTAAAATAAGAAAAAACAATTGTAATCATTAATTGGATATCGCTGACTGTCTGCAATAGTGACACAACTCAAAAAAGTCGAAATTCTAGGTAACAAAATGTCGAAATTATTTCTTTTTATGATCGTATTATACATAATTCATTTTCAAGTCAAAACAGTGTCCTATGTATAACCCAAATCTTAAGTATTGATTTTCTCAAAACACTGTTTTTTGAGTTGTGCCACTATTGCAGACAATGAGCGATATGGTCCTTTAAATGATGACTAAAATACATGTTATTTGCAAAAACAATTTCTAATGACTAACTATTGTCTTCGAAACTGAGTATCATTGACATCACGGCTAGTGGTCAAACTATAGTCTGTTCAAATCCAAGCTAGACCAAAACTGAAACAAAACAAAGCTCTAAAAAGTTATCAGAGCCTGATGCACACTCGATCACAAGTACGTCAATATGTACAGGACATTCCTTAGTGACCTTGAAGCCAAATATGGAGACTTGGATCTGATTCACTATGCGCGTGTACGTGGGTTGTTGCCAAATCTCGAAACGTACTTAGTTAGAATCATATACTTCCGTATTGAAAATCTTCCGTCACATGCATATACGTCGAGTCACCGGAGTGACTCGGGAAACTATCGGCTACATTGGATGTCACGAATCACGAAGCAATGCTTTCGACCTAGTTCGTGATTCGTGGAGAGTACGTGAATCTAGCTGCTCGTGGGTCTTTGTGCCATTTTCAAGTGCGCGCATTTTTCGGCATATACAGAAATTGCAATATACGAGGTATTGTGTTCCCACCCCCTCCTTTTGCAGTCAAGGCCAGCAATGTAAAAGATTCGCGCTTTTCTTAGTGGTTAAAAACATAAAATAATAATTAGTAAATACACGGAAGTGACAGTAATTTTTCTATCACGCTCAGATGACGCTCTAAAGCTTTGTTTTGTTTTAGTCCATCTTTGATTTTCAACATTTATAAAAGTTTTAGCGGAATGAAACCAAAAGCGAGAATAAGTCGAGACTAGCGCCAAATAAGTTTTTTGATGATCATGAGGATCGTTCGTCACGGTGCGATCGTAACCGTCAGGAATGTAAAGTAAAAAAAAAAAACGTATTTCCCAGTCATTGTTGTTCAACCTGCCTAATAATGGAGTATAGTAAACTATTACAAATTCTCTTATTTTTGTCATCTAGTTACCTTTGAAACGTTCATTTTTTTATACCCATCTCCTTCTAGCACATGTTGAGCAGATACGAAAAAAAATGCCAAAGTCAAATTTCCAACGCCTACTTGACGACAATCATAAATGAATGGCTTATAGTAATGGAAAAACTTACTTATTTAAGACTTCAATCTCCCCTTTGACAATCTTGGAAACCTGGTTCTCTTGAGAATCAAATTCGTCGGTTTGGTCTGGAACATATAAGGGAAGCACGTGCAACTGCTCTTCGGACGGCTTGGCGATGCCCCTGTGCTTTGTCAAGGTGACGACGACAGTGCACCCATTAATCTGGTTGTGAATGTCTTTGTGGGCATGAGCGCAGAAGTCAATACAAGCCGTTACGCCCGAGAATGGTCGCCCAGGAACCCTGCCAAGACGGCAATCCGAGGCAATATGTTCAAAAGCCGTCTGGTTTTTGAAAGACTGGGGTGCAAGGGTTCTATAAATTGGACTGAGAAAATCGGCTAAGGTTTCCAGTTTTTCTTCGATAAAAGTCTCCTCTTCTTTGGAGCTTAGCCGGAATTTCCTGGCACTCTTGGAGCGCGTAAATTTGCAGCCATTATAGTACATGCTCCAAGAACAGCCAAACGAAAAACTTGCTCCGCACTTCTCCTCGTCGATGCCTTGACACGCGCATGTTCGGAGATCGTTTGTAGCGCATCTTCGTTTAGTAGGAAGTCCGAACTTGTTCAGTTTATCGGTAAGTAGATAATATAATTCATCTGCTTTGTCTCCAGGCACTCCTTCCCATACAACGAGGCATACCACTATAAACGATGATCGGCAAGTGTGACCGGTACGATGCTTCACTACGACCAGATATTTTTCCTCTAAACTAATGCGACGATGGACCTGAAATAATAAATCAAATCAGTCATCACCATCAGTGACCTATCATTCGTAGCAAGTGCCATCTGTCAAATTGAAACCGAAATTGCCGGAGATATTACTCATAAAAATATGCTTTTGTTTAATTGACCTTTCCAGAATAGCTGCTTTTGACAAGCTTTTTTGGGGAGCATATAAACTGTGTAGTCAGACATACCTAATTTTTCTGTGTTTATACGGAAATGATAAATAAGGATCGACAATTCAATGTCGTTTGTTCTTTTAGGATGATATTTCCTCATTAAATAGTATAAGTATATAACAAGCATTTAATGAGAGTCGTTATTTCCGAGCGTAACGTTTGAGCCCACGAGCGAAGCGAGTGATACAAGTTGCCCGAGAGAATAACGCTCATTAAATACGAGTTGAATACTATACTTTATCCACGACCATACTATAATTCTTGTACATTCTCAAAATTAATGCTAATCTTTATTCACTTGTGAATAATGAGTTGTCATGGTAACAAAACATGTCGTAGGCAACAAACAACTCAAAAAGTAAACTGCCGTAAATATAAAATCGGTAGTTACCACTGGTTAATTCAAATAATTATCCTTCTATTAGGATGTATTGCGACAAATGTAGGATACAGTGTCTCTTTTTCACTAAAAAATGTACTTTTTAGTGAAAAATACTTGAAATAGGCCACAAAATGAAGTAATTTACCTTCCATCCTCGTAGCATTGAAATGAACATGCGCGGGCGACTAGACCGTCATCTATCAACGCATCAAACGTCGCGCCGTCGATTAGCCAAACCAGTCGTGGTCGTGGTTTTAAAATTGTGAAAATCTCTTTAAAATCTTTGTGGCACCTAGATCCTATCATATTTGAGAAAACCCAGAATCTTGGTCGTGGATAAAGTATAGTGTTCAACTAGCATTTAATGAGCGTTATTCTCATTAAATGCTTGTTGTATATATACTATTATCCACGACCAACATTCTGGGTTTTCTCAGATAACCTCTACCTCTCAGCCACTAAGATAATTCACAATTGTAAAACCACGACCACGTCTGGTTTCACTAATCGACGACGCGAGGTTTGATGCGTCAATAGATGACGGTATAGTCGCCCGCGCAAGTTCATTTCAATGCTACGAGAATGGACGGTAAATTACTTCATTTTATGGCCTATTTTAAGTATTTTTCAGTAAAAAGTACATCTTTTAGTAGATGGGGATTTTCAGTGAAAAGTACATTTTTAAGTGAAAAAGAGACACTGTAACCTACATTTGTCTCAGTACATCCTAATAGAAGGATAATTATTTCAATGAAACAGTGGTAACTACCGATTTCATGTTTTGGGTAGTTTACTTTTTGAGTTATCAGTTGCCTACGATATGTTTCGATACCATGACAACTCATTATTCTCTTGTGAATAATGTTCATTATTCTGATAAACATATGCACTTCTCGACACCTGGTATATTCGAATAGTTTATTTAAAAAAATTGTTGTTATAAATAGCATATACACAAGACACTTACCCACTTGACGATAGGACATCCCTGGGAAGTTTTTCCTTCTTTTGTTGTATACTTGATCTTTTCAATGCGAATCGCTGAACCTTTAACGCCCGTTTGTAACTCGAGGTTATGCCTGAGACTCATAAGACTATTGGCACAGCCGAGATGGGTGTAATATGTTCCAGGTTCAGGAGGTCGTTTCTCCGAAGGAAAGCAATGACACTCAGGAATTTCCTCTCCTACATTTTTGGGAGCGCATTTCTCCATAGGTTTTGGTTTCGTATTGTTCTGCATATGGGAAGTTTTTGTATTATTGGAACAGTTTTTCCTAGACCTACTTCCGTCATAGCTATTTGGAGGTGGTTGGATATGTGTCAATTTAGATTTGGAGCTTACAGGATTGTCAGGTCTCCCCTGATAATCATAAGTTTTAACTGAAACGGTGTTGACTTCCAGTGGAGAGAACCAAGTCCTTTGTGTATGCCAATAGGGCGTAGAAAGCTTTGGAGACAGTGCATCAGAAAACTTTCGATATCTTTCATGTGGTGCGAATGTTTCTTGATGGTTATACGCGGCTCCGTTTACTCCTAACGTCACCCTCTCATTTCGGTCAAAACAGTCTTGATAGACATTTATATTATTACGTTGTTTCAATCTTAAGGAATTCCAAATCTGGTTCTTTAAATAATAGTCAGTCTTGTTACAAATATTATTGCTTTCGGAATTATTCAGCATTGATGACAAAGCATTTTTACTTGTCTCTACTTTGCTTGGAGCTCGACTTTCTTGCCTCAAATTTGATGGAAGATAGTTATTAACATTATGCGGCTTAATATTATTTTGAGCAATATTTTGAGTATTATCGGATAAATTGCAGTTGAAATTGTGGGGGCCACCATCAGCACTTAAAGGGTCTAAGTGTTGATGGTGGCTATACCATAAAAAATGACCGGTAGATTGGTTTTGATCCACATTTTTAGCTGCCTCTTGCTCAATTTTGGCATCGTTCTGCTGTTTATTCAAAATCATAGTCTTAATCCGGCTGTTTAAATTAACCTTTTCCGCTTGAGAAAACACCTTCTGAGGATTGTCATTCGACAATTTCATTGGCAAACTACTCTCCGATTGATCGTGCGTCATATAATGCGAACGGTTGTTGTGATGTTCTTGTTGATAATGCTGTTGCTGCTGCTGCTGTTGTTCTGATTTACTTTCTTGCAGTTGGTGGTGCATTTGCTGCTCCCACATCATCTGCTGGTCTTGTTTGCTCTCTGTCCATTGATTTTGCTGTCCGCTGTACTGCTCGTTGCCTGGGTATCCACTAGAGCTGTGTGAAACTACCTGCGGACTGCTGGTGTTCACCTGAAAAATGAATACCAGTCAGCAATATGAAAACTAGGGCTTCGTTCTAAAAGAAAATCAAAATTTTGACCTCTACTTTAGGTTATACTCATAACTAACGCGACTTAATTTTGATGGCCAAAGTCAGATTGAGGATTGAGGGAAAAAACTATAGTGTGGTAAGGGTAGTTTTACTAAATACTACCTAAAAATGTAATATTTACCTGTGGGTACCCAGGCTGACCGTTTCCCGAATTCGCATTGACAAATTGCGTCTGCTGGTGACTAGAACTGGGACTGAAATTGGCCGTGCTGACGGTAGCGTAGACAGTGGTCTGCGGTTGCTGAGATTGTTGCTGATTGTTTTGCTGCTGATAATTCTGGTTTGGCGTCGGCGGATTTTGATTTACCACACTGCTCACCTACAAATTATATAAGTTTAACATTATGCACTATCACGGTCTTGTTTTCGTATAGTGTTTAACTTTGGTACACTAAAACTCAGTTTTGCAAATAAGGTTAAAGTCTCATATTATGCAATTAAACACCAAATAATTTTGATTGTTTAACAGTCCAATATAAACGAATGGTGTTAAATATCAAAAATTTTTACTTTTCAGTTATAATTGTCAATCTTCCTAAGCTTGGAAGTTATGTTAGAAACGGTAACTTGTCTATTGGTATACATTATAGAGATTCGTTATTCCCTTTTTTTTTTAGTATTTGTGAATCTTATTTACCTAACACAATGGCGTACCACGCTATTCGCGTCGGTCGTTTTTGGTTAAACTATTAAATGAAGAAAATTCCTTTATTCATATTATGTTTATGTCATTTCTATGGGGGCACAATTTAAAATTCTGTAGAACCCGGGTGTCTTAAAAAATAACAAAACACTATATTTTTGGTTTTTTAAAATGAAACACATTGCATATAAGATCTTAAGTAAATTTTGCCCTATGTATAATAAGCTTACCATGAACGGTGCTTGCGAAAATGCGGGCAAAAATTGAAATTTTTAATATTTAAAATTTCATAAAACTTAAATTGTAGAACTTAACAAAAAGGGATTGCACATGCCAAAAATGTCTAACGTGAATAGCTTTCAACATCCTGTATAGATTGATGTGAACTAAGTCAAGATCCAATTATTATTCTCCATTTTAAAAGTTTTTGTTACCAAGCCAGTTAACTTCTGGTTCAGCGATATTTAATTTTTGTACTCAGCAACTTACCGAACTAGGTCGAGACTGCGATCCCTCGTTAGTTGAAGAAGAAGTTGCGAACTGACTGTACTCCTGAAACTGTCTGTTGGAATTTTGCTGCTGCTGTTGAAGCTGCTGAGGTGCCTGCTGACTCTGGGACGGCTGCGATTGGTTCCCTGGATTAGGACTGGGGGTATGGGAATAATTGGAATTCGGTCTTGGTGGTATCATCTGCGTAGCCTGGATTGGTGCGCTAAATGAAAAATATAAGACATACTGTAAAGTCACAGTATTTTTTTTTCCTAAGAAACTTCAGGATGACTGATAAAGATTGAAATTGAGCCCATAACGTCGACAATTCTTTCTTAGAAAAAGTGTTTTTTTTTGTTATTCTGTACCCAATCCCGATAATATCCTTTTCCGTCGATTGTGTAATAAGACGTTTTTTAATGTGTGATAATAAATTCAAAATTATAATAATAATATAATAATAATAAATTCTTTATTGCCAACAAGATCACAAAATATGACACAGCAACGTCAAACAAGAGTAGCATTATAGCTTACTAAAATTAATTACTCAAAATAAATATTAAATTGAAATGAATAAATAGTTTTCTCAAGCAAAAGAGCCTTGACACGTTGTTTGAAAACCGTATCATTTTGAAGACGCTGCAAATCAGCGGGTAACAAATTGTATGCTTTAATGGCTCTATATGAGGGCCCTCTCTCGAAAAAAGTAGTTTGGTGACGAGGAATCTTTAACATTTCCCTATTTCTTGTTAGAATTGACATACGTTGAGAGTACCCGTCAGCGTTCCTTCTGAATAATGCACTGTTTTTTCTGACAAACATTACCAATGACATAAAGAATATTGAAGGGACGGTAAGTATTCCCAATTTAGAAAAATAAGGGCGACATGAATCCGTCGGTCTCAGACCAAAAATACACCGAACAATTCTTTTTTGAGCTCTAAAGATATTCATTGGGGTGCGTCCCGATCCCCAAAATAGTATACCGTAACTTATGATTGCCTGAATGTTGGAGAAATAGAATAACCTAATAGTGTCCACAGTGAACTGATCTTTAAGCCGTCTGATCAACCCACAATAGCTATTCAACCTAGACTCCAACATGCGGATGTGACTTACCCAGCTCAGACAAGAGTCCACATAGACCCCCAGAAACCTTACATTGTTCTGCACAGGCAGAGATCTACCACTCAAAGCAACATAAAGAGACTCATCAGTACAAGGCTGTTTGCTGAAACATAACAATCCCGTTTTTTCAGCATTTAATTTTAAATGATTGTTGATGCTCCAATCACACATTTCTTGAGTTGAAGTTCTGCATCGAGCAGATAAGTCAGCTTTTGATTGAGAGGCAATTAGAATGGAGGTGTCATCAGCATACTGACAAAGGATATCTGAAGAAACTTCGTTCGTCATTCCATTAACATATACTAAGAACAGTGTGGGCCCCAAGATAGAGCCTTGGGGCACACCTCGACCAAGGCCAGTAGAGGTGGAATAATGAGGTCGACCATTGCTCATGATGCAGACGGACTGCTCACGACTAGAAAGGTAGGACCGCAGTAAGTCAGCACACAACCCGCGTAAGCCACAACCATGTAAGCGTGCCATCAAAATATCGTGATTTATGGTGTCGAAGGCTTTGGACAAATCAAAAAACAGTCCAGCAACACGCCCACCCTGGTCCAGATTCGTAATAATAAATTCAATAGCTCTATATACAGCCTGTTCGGTAGATCTGCCCGATCTGAACCCAAACTGACAATTACTAAGCAACAGCCTACCCTCCAAAAATTTGACAATCCGAAGATTTAAAACCCTTTCAAACACCTTCGACATAGAGGGCAGGATGGAGACCGGTCTGTAGTCGCCAACCTTCCGACGATCACCCCTCTTGAAGACCGGCACCACTTTGGCTCTCTTAAGGTCTCTAGGAAAGATTCCTGTTTGAAAGCAACAATTTATGATGTGACTAAGTGGCTTGCTTATGTGCAGCGCGACATGCCTCAAGACAAGGAGGGGACTTCATCCAAGCCTGACGAAAATTTATGCGGAAGATTCCTGATAATTTCGAAAATCTCTTGTTCATCGGTAGGAAACAGAAAAATACTATCAATACAATTTCCGTTGCAAGATGGGATATGGTCAGGCTGTATACTTGTGTCGTTACGGAATTGTTCACAGAAGCTATACGCAATCAGCTTAGGGTCGCTAATGATATCACCTGAATCAGAACTCAAATTATGAACTATCAATTATGAATAATTACCAATAATGCATGATTATACAACTCTACTACTTTAATATTAGTTATTTAACAAGCTAGTGTATTAATCGCCTATTAATATACGAGTTTGTTACAATTTTTTCCCTCGCAACTGTATTAATTTTTGTTGATTTCTGAGACATTTTCCATCTTGTCGAAGGGCTAGCTCAGAAGAGTTACCGATATTTTAGTGTTAATAGCATATTAAGTGTTAAGAACCGTAAGGAGGGTCTACCGATCGACGACAATGTGGAGGAGATCGGTATAATCCTTACTGTTCGAAATAATGCTATTTTTTGTGCGTTCTGAATAGCACTAATTTTAAAAATATGAGATTTTTATCTAAAAATTTATAATTTTCTATCTCAAAATCGTTTATTATAATTACAGTATAATTCAACAAATGAGATCGCCCCTGGATAATAAAATCTGAACGTCAGAAAATTACATTACTTACCTTGGTGGTCTTGCATTAGCTGGAGTTAACACTTGGACAGCTCCAGTGTAGAAAGTATTAGCTTCAAATGCTGGCTGCTGGTAAGTGGCTTGATAAATTCCGTTGGGGTATTGCTGGTATGTATCGATTGGCTGAGCGGCTGAAGGAATTTGTTGGATAAATTGTCCTTGCCATCCTAAAACAACTTGATATGTGGCCACCTTGTTAACAAATGTACGATGGCTTTATTTGGAAAATAAAAATAAAGTTACTCTAAAAATTCATGTATATTCCATATTATTTATTATATAAGGGGATTAACAAGCCTTTAATCCACGAGAAAAAAATGTACAGTCGAGAGTTACATTTTTGCGACAGGATTTAAGGCAATCAAGTGGGGTAGCAGGTGAAAATCCTGGTTTTGAAAAATGTCAATTTCACAAATATATTTTTACAACAATGATATTGACCTGAAAAGTAAAAAGTCTGAAAATCGCTTCTATAACAAGCGTTTGAATTTAATTCAATAGTGTGTTAAAAAAACGTTAATCCACTAGTGTGTTAGAAGTCCTTTAATCCACGCCAAACAGACGTATAAAACCTTCATAATATAGTGGATAAAAATATCAAAACATGTTTTAATGTGGTTTATAAGTTCAATAAAAATTTAAATAAATTGCTGCAGACACTCCATTCCTAGAAATATTATTGACAGTTAAATTTCATCGAATTTTCATCCAACAAATATTTACTTTAAACTACTTGGAAATACGTAAGTAAAAGTTTAAAGATCAAAATAAACTTTTTAGTCCAATTACTCGTAAAGGGTGCAAAAAACCAGACAGCGTTTCATTCCACAGTTGTCAAATAACTACAAAAAGTCACATAAAAGATGAAAGTTATTCAACTTTTATAGTTATTTCTCTGCATTATTTTAAGTCAATTTTCTTAAACTTTAATTATTTATAAACTGTTACACAGAAACAAGAACCTTCAACTATTATTTAATTTTTATTTTTATTTTATGTGTTTTACAAACCTATCTTTAGTATAATTGAAATTTTATATAAGAGGTGACTAGAATTTTATATTATAGACTAGTCAAGCCACCTCGATCTAAGACTTTGTGACTTATATTGTGTTTGTGAAACCGAGAGTGAAACAATAACTAACATATTCTAGAAAACAATAACTTTAGAATAATAATTGTCTGACTTAAAAAGCAAACAATTTTACTTAAATAATTTTTTTAAACTCCTTTCTTGAGCATGTGGTCTCAGTGTA
Source organism: Taphrorychus bicolor (assembly GCA_951812265.1). Lineage (NCBI taxonomy): Eukaryota > Metazoa > Arthropoda > Insecta > Coleoptera > Curculionidae > Taphrorychus > Taphrorychus bicolor. The sequence continues at coordinate 40,709,601 of OX638297.1, forward strand.
CATTTGCGTCTTTTATGATAGTTTCGATATTATATTCTCCTTTTGGCTTTGTTGTAGCAAACCAAAGAAAGTACAAATCAACACGGCTGTTCATTAGATAACGTCTTCTAGAAGACTCTGAAATTTTGGTCATAAAATAAATTGAGCTTTTTTACTTCATCATTTTCTTTTGACATTTCACAGCCACGTAGATGACGTTTTTAAATGAACACCCCCTATATTATACCTCGTAATTCTGTTACTTATTTTTAATAAACACGTATGGTAACTTATAGCGAGGTTGTAAAAGGTTAAACCCAACTGCTCACCTTGAGGAGCTTCCGCTTGCCACACAGGGGTAGAGAAACGGTTCGGATCTGCGTAGAAAGGCATTGGTGTCTGAAATAAAAAAAATATGCTATTAGAATGTGTGTTTTTATTCAGGTGTAATTCCAAAGCTGGTGTGTCTAAAAATATTTCTAAATGCAGATTTGGCGTCTCCTATTGGCCGTAGTAAAAGACGCAAATCAACTTTTTTTTAAATTTTGGGAAGTGATGTTGTGAAACATGTGACGTAGAAAAACTGGAAAGACAGTTTCAATTTAATTATATAAGAACAATATCTTAGTTTTATGCTTTTTCGATATGCAATAAATTAGCTTTTAATTTTTTTTCTCAAAGTGAGACAAGAGTGAGAGACTCAAAGTGAGACACGAAGTAATTATAGAAATAAAAAAAAAATATTTTTAGCTGCTTTCAGCTGGCCAAAAAAAAAGAAACCTCTAAAAGTCAGTGGGGTACATGTTTTTGTCAATAATATTCGTAAGACTGTCTCCTCAGAATGCCACTTGAACTATCAATTATTATCTAGTTCATGCTAATTTAGCGCCATCTTGTAGTGAACAAAATGTACAAAATAGGCATAAGGCCTTTCGGGATGTTTTTAGTTGAAGAATGGTCCCTGAAAAGTTACGGCCCAATATTAAATATCACTCTGTATAAATATAACTATTTTTGTAATCAGCCTTTGGGCTCTATCCAACTATACAGCTTAAAGATTATAGTCAATTTAAGAAAAATCAACATTCCATCAAAACTGTCACAAATGGATGTTTCCTAAACGCAATTTTAAGATCCACTCATGACCTTACTAGAAAGTACAGTACACTAAACTTTTATTTGAATTTGAAATATATTTTTGGAATAGAAAAGAAACAAATTGAGTGAGACGATTAAAATGATTCTAGACATTCAAAAAATGTGCTACCCTGTATATAGAGTGATGGTAGGTATAGGTCGTACATTATAACTTTACTTAGGCAGGTGGCCATGATATTTTTCCGTTACATTGGCACTCCTGAATGTTCAGCGCTTGTTTACCACCCTGCTTCTTTAAGCCGAGTCCATAACCATGTTCATAACGAGGTGCGAAATCAAAATCTTCCAATAAAATTGCCAATCGTTTTCAAGGAATCTGTTTATCTAGGAAATTAACTTAATGTCAGTGTCAAAAGGGCTACCAGCAATCCTTTTTTAAAAATTATAATAAAAGTTGTCTAAGTTTTCGTTGTTGAATCCGTGTTTTTCTATATAAACCCTACTAATTTGAAGATTTCTTCAAAGTATTCTTCTTCTGTTTTGCTACCCGGAAAGAAGACCTAACTGGGAAGACCTGGAAGGAGGACCTAAACCCGACCACTCCAGAATTAAGTATCAACTGAGCAAATCGTTAATATAAATTATAAATATTTTATAAATAATGTGAGGAACGAGAAGTAAAAAAAAATCTAGCTAAACGGTGGAACTGATTCCTCTGACTCAAATTGGTAGCTAGGCAAGAGTTAGGTCCAATTTTTGAGAAACTTATGAATTTTACAGTTTTAGCAAGTAATTAGAGTCGCATGAGTTTGGAGACTAAAAAGAAAGAGGAAAGTACGCTAGTAATTTACTGCAAAACCAGAACCCAACTTAACCCTGCCACAATTTCTACATATTAACGTATTGAAACATCCTAGAGCAGTGGACGGGAATAACATGATAATATGAGAAAGCAGAGAGAGTAAAATGTTAGAAAATTACGGTAAGAATACACTGTGACTACTCTCTCGTAGAATTATAAAGTCGTATATTCACATAAAACTACTAACCAGTACTAAAACCAGTACACATACACATAAAACTCCTAGTATACTAAATTTGTTATAAATTCTAATTATTATTTTTTTAATAAAAACCAATTTTCTTTAAAATGCATATTTAATAAAATAAAACTAAAAATTATTAATCAGATGGTAATATACATTACTTTAAATCGTCCTGGGAACCATGGGACCAAAAATTATCACCTCTAAAGTCATAAATATAACCTAAAATATGTGACAAAGCCTGTCTAATATTCAGGGATCAAAATGTCAAATTTGCAAGACCTACTGCGCACGTAAAGTTATAGTGTACGAATTATACCATGTGTTTATTAGAATCGGTCATCTAGCCGCCTATGAAATTCATTTGTTATTTTGAAGCATGTCGTGAATTATTTCCTTCGATATTTTCCTAAGTTGTCACTTTTGTAAAGTCAAATGTCCGGGGATGACACTGACGGCTCCAGACCGCTTTGAAAGTATCCTCATCCTTTGTTTTCTTGATAAGAATATAAGGATGGGAATACGCTCAGACCCTTAGAATAGGTAGAGAGAGGAAGTAGGATACGACGCCGGCCAATTTGCTCCAATCTGTCAAGGGTGAAAATGCCAGTGAGGTAGCATTGGTATTGTAGCACATAAGAAAATATTTTATTAAAAATAATAATGAAACTAAATTACTATTTGTAACATTAGTAATATTATACGTAATATTATTAGCAAACATCGACTTTCTATTAAATTAATAAAAATTATTTTGAATTAATAGTCGTTGATAACCCTGGAATTACATCTACAGCGCCCCTGGAAAAACTGCTCAAAAATTTAAATAAAAAAACTGTCTACAAGCTACAGGATTGGAAAAATATTTTCCAAAATAGCATTACCCAGATAACACTGAATATTCTAGAAATATTCCTATAATCTTCCATAGGGAATATTCTTTTAGAAATATTCCAGGAATATTTCAGAAATATTTGGAATATTCTTTAAGAAAAACCAATATTGCAGAAATATTTACTTGGAATATTCTTAGAATAATCCAATTAAAATATTTCAGGAATATTCCAGTTGTGAATATTTCAGTGGAATATTCCTGGAATAATATAGGAATAAACAGTAATTGCAAATAGAAACCCATTATTATTTGTATTCGTTATTTCATCCATGCTTATTTATACCTTTTTCGAGTGGCAACACTAGTGCAGACTTAAAATGTATTTCTGTACCTACCATAGCTACTTCAATGATATGACATTGATAAAATAAATAAATAAAATTGAAAAAATTATATTATATATTTTTTCACTCAATTTCAATGGCTTTTTGCTCAATTGCCCTGAAATTAAATGGATCGTATTATATTTAAACTTATTTACCAAAAGGTCTCTTTTAGTAAGACGTACTAAAACAATTTAAGAATCAGATCTCGAGTAATTTCGACGTTACCGGTACCGATAATAATAAAACCCGCGAAAAAATTGAACTGATGACGGTGACGGGTGAGACGGCAACCAATTGAAATAAAAGAAGGAGAAGCCATGTTTTAGCGGCACCGCAATGCCCCACGCTGCCAAGTCTTTTGGTTGGGAGAATTTACTGGATGAATATCAAAAACAATATTTTCTAATAAGATAGGTAAATAAAAAGATTTTAAAAATATATGTGAATAAACCAAAATATATACAATATGCAACTTAATTCACAAATAAGTTTAATGGTTTGAAATTATTTCCAAACGATTATTGGCAACACTGCGTCAATTTCTGCGCTCGGCACGGGCACACGACTGGCGCTGCGACGGCATTATGTCATTATGTAGGTACGTGTGTTGTTGATCGTTTTGTCAAGCAGTCTCGTTGTTTAGTTCAGTTTAGCTCAATCGATTCTAAAAATAAAGCTACAAAGTAAATAATTTTAGTTTTAACAGTCTCAATATTGTTTATTAATATGCATCTGGTGAAATCTGAAGCCTGAAAAGCTGATCTGTGGTTGGTTTTAATACGAGGAGATCAAGACTATTCAAGACTGCTGTTCAACAAAGTGTTTCTGAAAATAGTACCATAAATATAACCATTTATTATTATATGTATATAGCGTTTTCGATTAGCGACTCTGATGAAAGAATTTACTTTCTTACTCTTGATAAGAAAACAGAGGATGGGAATATTTCAGAGTAGCTAATCGAAATCAACGCTGTACCTACAGTGTTTGATTTCAGATGGAATAATGAATCATCCAAATTGATTATTCCTAGAATATGAAAGGATTATTCCTAGAATATAAAAAGATTATTCCTAGAATGTGACCAAAATATCTATGTTTATTCCAGGAATATTCCTGGAATATATATATCAGATTGTAAAATTTCAAAATAAATATTCCTGGAATATTCAATTGGAATATTTCTGGATTATACAATCTTCCCAATTGAATATTTCTATAATATTCCAGGAATATATCGTGCTATCTGGGTATTGACTTCACTGCGGTATAGGTACCTATACTAAATCATATTTCGAAGATTTGGATGTAAAATAACTGATTTTTGAGTTATTTAAGATAATTTAATTGGTGATGAAAAACGCCATTATATGTTTACCTGTAGAACGTAACTCCAGGCTCATTTCTATAGCCGCTGCTTTTACAAGCGTAAGCTGCGCATTCCACCATTGTAAACAACACAATTATTTATAATATTAAAGTCTTGCAAAATGCAATTTATTGCAAAAAAACACATAGCGAACTAAACGTTTGGTTTTCGTCTTAAACATGGCGTCTCATCATTTTTGGTACCAGCTGTCAATGTAGCGGAGAATTGCGCGAGCGGATTTCATTTTCTACCTATTCAAAGCTCAGACCTGTCTAGTGCTGCCACCTGAAATGACAGCCAATAAGTAAGTGACAAATATCAACAAGTGAAAGTAACAAATAAGAGATGGCGAGTCAAGTTGCGACGTGCCTTTATAACTCTTCGTTTCTATCATAAAATCATAGCCAACTAGATGACGTTTTATAATGAACCCCCGTACATATATAAATATAAGCATTTTTGTAGTCACCGGGGTTCTATCAACCTAGCTTAAATATTTTGTATGTCAAGGTTTCTTAAATAGTATGATGTACGGGGTGTTCATTATAAAACTTTATCTAGCAGGCTATGAAATTTTGACAGAAAAGGATGACATGATCAAAATAAATGGACTTTTGTTCCTCCATCCTTTTCTTTTGACATTTCACAGCCAACCAGATGAAGTTTTATAATGAACGCCCCGTATATAGAAACAAAAAAAATTAAATTCAGATTTGGACCCTTGCCTAATAGGAAACACATACAGACTTTTTTTAAATGTCGAAATAAGAAATGAGAAAATTGGGTAAAACCTTTAAAAATTATGTTCCTATACTTTTTGTAATTGGTTACCTACAGCTTTAAAGTTCCATTTTTATTATGGAGAACGATCATTGTACGGAGGTATCCCATTTTCGGCAATTTTACAGTGTATATCTCTTATTTTTAAAGATAGAAGGTTGCGGTTTTGGTGACTTTCTACTTTTTGTGAAATTAAAGATGGCGCCAACAGAGTTTTTTTAGCTTTTTTGGTTTTTGAGATACAAAATTATCACTTTGAGAATGATCACTTCGACTGTTGTGAGCTCCGTGGTATTTATTTCCCCGCCTGCGCCGTCGCGCTTCGACAGGCACAAAAGTTAGCAGTAGCAGAACGCGCTCTCTACGAAGGTTACAGCATCCTTTTCAACGATATCTTATATCAATCGCAGCGTTTCTATCCGAGACTAACCAGAGAGGCCATTACACGACAACAACTTCCACACGAAGGAGAAAATTACGTTTCTAACTGCAGACTGGAAGCAAGTTCTACGACATACTTCGTAGTGCGCCGAAACCCCGCGCCACCACTACCCCCACCCTTGTCCTTCCACTGTAGCACGACGGCGGGGGGATAAATACCACGGAGCTCACCACAGTCGAATCAGTAAACGTCGGGAAGCACAAGAGATCACTTCGCCCATTGCCTCATCGCCTTTGATAATGTCTGTCGCAGCTGTAGAGGAAAAGTCCAGAAGAAATTCCATTGGACCACGGCTTCAAAGCCCGGAAAACACTTTAGATTGTATAGATGAAAAATTGCCATATAGGATATCGCAATCGTCGGAATTCAGTTTCTGAATACCATTTTTTGACCACTGTGTAAGCCTGTCTTAAGGATCCTAAAGTTAGATTTTAAAGGGTTTCTGGTTTGGTGTAAGTTTCTTCACATATAGAGTAAGTCAAATTAGAAAGCTCCTGAGTAAACCTTTTTGAAAACTGGTCTATAGTGTTAGAATCATATCGTCAACCCTCACTCCTGACATGTAAATTAGAAAGCTCCTTATGTGTAAACCTCACAATCAACTTGTTTATCATATTTATTAACTGTGAGATCGTATTGAAGAGGCATTATTATTGACATTTAGCATTACATTAACTTCATTATATATTTAACATATATCTCCTACAATTATTTCTTAGATAAAGATAAATTGCGTGTTTTGTTTTTCTTCAATTATTTCAATAAGTGATAGCTCGGAAACAGAGTCTCACAATTTTATTAATAAAAAGGTTCTAATTGCCTTTATTTACAACATTTAAATTGCCTTTTCTGTGCCCTGTTTTGTTTTTTATTGCAGTTTCTAAGTTCTTAAAAGTGGCTTAACAAAGAACCATATATTGTGACCCAGTTTCGCACATTTTCCCATTGTATAAAAATTTCGATATTTAACAGTAACATTTGTAACTTTTTAGCTTAGCACTCTTTACTAGCCATATTAATTGCATTTAGAATTTAGACCATATATGAGCGGGAAACAGCGAGCGATTGCTGTTAAGTGAAACATCTTGGACTTCCATTGTCTTTATTGAGTTTTTTACACGACGTTTCGAGCAGTGGAATCTCTGCTCGTTTTCAAGTGTTTTCAGTTTTACTTGAAAACGAGGAGAGATTCCATTGCTCGAAACGTCGTGTAAAAAACTCAATAAAGACAATGGGAGTCCAAGATGTTTCACTTAATAGTACATCATTGTCTACCACCTTTAAACATCTCCTTTAAAGATCATTATAAAACTTAAGAAAAACGAGAAAACCTACTTTACAATCATTCTGCTGGGCTTTAACGGCCCGTATTAAAACTAGTAGTGGAAGAATAATAATGTGCGAATGTACCTATACCTATAGCTATTATGTGATCTAATTGGTCAAAACTAAAATGGCTATGACGATGACGTCACGCCGTTCTGTTCGGAGAGTTTTCTAACATAAAATACTTCTTTGCATTATAAATCCAATTTTATCAATTTGTTCTGACCACGTCAAAGAGGACAAAATCTATCTGAGATACAAAAAATAATGGAATAGAGTATATCGTAATAATTCGCAGATCTAGCGTAAAGTATTCTCTTCTGTATGGCTATCCGAAGGAAGAACTATAAACATATCCATCCACAAACTTGAAATCGTGCGTAAAGCTTAGTTCTCAGAGGTTTGTCATGTCGCCGCGACACCCCCTTCTCCAAATTTAATAGCATGTCACTGCCACAGAAATTGTACTTGGATACTTGCCTGAATCGAACCTTTCAATTTGATTTGGTGTTAAATTTATTAGGAAATTAACCCCAGTTTTATAATGATCTAGCAGGCTATCAAATTTTGACAGAAAATGATGACATAATCAAAATAAATGGATTTTTGTTTCTCCATTCTTTTCTTTTGACATTTCACAGCCAACTAGATGAAGTTTTATAATAAACACCCCGTATTTAATTAAAGCGGTGGAAAGCTTGTGTTGTTCTGTGTTGTAAGTTTTACTGTTGAAGTTCTAAAGTTAAAAGTGGAATGTTTTTCTCAAAAAAAGGTCCAATTTAGAGAGATGCAAAAATAAACTTTTGTGGCATGTAGTGTAGATGCTTTCATTGCATGCAGTATTGATTATTAATTAAAAATTTCTCAAACCAGGATAAAGGCCAGTCTAATCTATACAGCAACGTTGGGTTGGTAATTTTTCTTCCTACACCCTGCTGCAACTTAATCTTATTAGTATTTTAATAACTTACATTCGTCCGGTATTTAAAAGAAATCGTCCCCAATATTGTCAACACTACCGTACTATATGTTCATTCATAAATCCGACATACCTTGCGGTTTGGCAAAAACTGATGGACCCATCACAAGCCACCGGCCCTCTGTCGTAGTTTATTTGGCAACTGGGGTTAAAGTTGAGACAGACAGAATACGATTTCGTTATCCCTGTGGGGAAAGGGCCTCGGACACGACCTGCCTTAACGGTAGGGTGTTTATACGGCGGACCCTTTATCCCCTTGAAGCTATCAAATGGAGAATCTCCCCCCAGCTCAGCTGATGATAACACGGACTTTTATGCTCAAGGTTAATGTTGGGTGTGTTTTTTTTAGAAAGTCTCCCTTGAAGAATTGTTGCGTTAGGAAATAAATCATTCCTCAGGTTTGGGAGCTGTTTTATACTTTCTTATGCAAATTTGGTAATAAGGTTAGTTAAGACGTGTTAACAGTAATATTGTTAAGAAAGAATGGTGGTAGTTCGTTCGTTTGCTACATTTTCTCCATTATCAAGAATGTTACCGTCTCCTCTCGTCTAAAATATAATCCCAGTTTCATGTATTTACACCCTTGCTCTTTATTAATTTACCCAAAGAATTGTTAATTCTGAGTTAGGAATAACCCAGAATTAACATCCCATGTTCTTTTGTAACGACATAATTACTAGAGTAAACTTCTCAAAATGTTAAGCACTTAAAAAAACAGTGCGAATAATATACACACAACATATACAGACTCTAAGTAGATGGTAAAAAATAAGACTAGTGAATTTTGAGTGTAAAAAATGTTTAGGAGTAATAATAAGTATATTAGGTTGCTTTATTGTTAGTAAGTGGTTAGTTCAATCTGCTTGTTTTAGCATGTTTTATGCCCATCTCTAATAGCTCTAGAGACAATTGCTTCTAAAAATTGTATTTTTTTTAAACTAACTTAAAAAATCTGCAGTTCCCAAACCGCTTGAGGTAGAGCAAAGTCAAACGCAATGCACCTACTTTCGGAATGCATCCTATTTTAGTTTACAAGGATCAATACTTCTTTTAAATATTGTCAAAACTCTTCTTTAAAAGCAATCAGTATGTACTACTTTCAAAAGTTCCTTAAATTTTCAAAAAGGAATAGTGTTGGTTGGCATATGTTGTAAACAAGATAAGAAACTGCAATCAATTGTTAGAACCATGTCTGGCACTAGGGATGTGATTTCACCGGGTGCATTTGTTTACACCGATATTTGGAGAATATGCACCCTTATTGCACCCGGTGCATTCAATTCGCAGCGTTGCCTTTTCAACTCAAGTTACCACGTTGCCATATTCTTATATGTCATATTATGTATTTTTTTTTCATTTGCACCCTTATTGCACCCGGTGCATTCAATTCGCAGCGTTGCCTTTTCAACTTAAGTTATCACGTTGCCATATTCTTATATGTCATATGTCATATTATGTATTTTTTTTTCATTTTCTACATTAGCTACAATCTACAAGTCACATGCATGTCACGTATTTTTATTTTTTATTATATATTTTACCGCTCAGGAACTGAAATAAACTTTTATAAACCTTTTAACCACCTGATTTTATAAAAAAAAACGAAAAGAAAAAAAAAGGATATAATATTGCTTTAATTGCTGAGTTTTTCTTTCTATCTTGAGTATGTTATTAGAGCTAAGAGTTAAACAAAATTTAACGAACATATTCATAACAAAAATTACTTAAACTGTTTGGACTTTAGATCAAATACCTTTATTTGGACGAGAACGGAGAAATACATTAGTACTTTAAAGTTTACACCGAGTAGTAACAACAAATAACGGTTCTGCTTTTGCAGGATACCGTAATAGGGAATAATTTATTAACACACATTTATTTATGTAATTCGTATATTATTTAGTATTTGTTTATAAAAAAATATATTTTGTTTTATGAAATATGAAGTTGACAGATGACATTTGTTGACTGATGACATTTGACAAATCGAGATTCATTTGACGATTCTGACATAATCGGAATGCACCGGGTGCAAACACAATATGCACCGTTCATAAACACCGCACCCGGTGCAATCATATGCACCGAGTACAATGAAGATCACAACCCTATCTGGCACTAGCTCAAGGCCTTTAGGAAGTACAAATACAAATTTTTTTAGTATAAAAAAATTCGATACTTGTAGTATGCCATCATCTCTAAAACTTTCTAAGAGAAAGGACAGATGATGCTATATAGAACATGCTTCTAATGACACTTCAAATGCAAAAACTTCATAATATTAATGGTACCCCATTAACAAAAAAACATATGTTTGAATCATCATTACTTTTTAAAACACTCTGTTTAAAGGTCACGAATTTTCAAATGTAGCTCTAAGTTTTCTACATGACACGGCTTTGATTGTTCCTTTTTTGATTTGGTCGGTTTGATTGATTGTCCCAAATCAATATCTGAGAGTGGGTGATCCTATATATTCAAGAAAAATTAATAACCAGTTTTCTGCCGACATTGTCACTTCCCACAGACAAATGGCCGAGATTTCGTACCTATATTCTATATTGTCTGGGGGCGACGTTTAGCAGAGTATCAAACTCATTTCTCTATCAGGCAGAGGAACCATAGACCGGTTTCGCTTTTATTAGTGCTCATCAGTGTGGTATACCTCGAACCTGACAGAAAAATAAGTTTGAACGGCAATTGGATCTATCTCTTGCTCAAGAGCCTGTGTGTGTATGTAAGTGGCGCCATCGGACGACGGCAGGTGCTTCCACTAGGGCATGCAGGATGATCGTGAAGCGAACCAAAATCCAGTTTTCTTTTCTGCCGACATTGTCACTTCCCACAGACAAATGGCCGAGATTTCGTACCTATATTGTCTGGGGGCGACGTTTAGCAGAGTATCAAACTCATTTCTCTATCAGGTAGAGGAATCATAGTTCGGGGGAAGTGACAATGTCGGCAGAACACTGGTTTTTTTGGTTCGCTTCACGATCATCCTGCATGCCCTAGTGGAAGCACCTGCCGTCGTCCGATGGCGCCACTTACATACACACACACACACACAGGCTCTAGAGCAAGAGGTCCAATTGCCGTTTAAACTTATTTTTCTGTCAGGTTCGAGGTATACCATACTGATGAACTCTAATAAGAGCGAAACCGGTCTATGGTTCCTCTGCCTGATAGAGAGATGAGTTTGATACTCTGCTAAACGTCGCCCCCAGACAATATAGGTATGAAATTTCGGCCATTTGTCTGTGGGAAGTGACAATGTCGGCAGAAAACTGGTTTTTGGTTCGCTTCACGATCATCCTGCATGCCCTAGTGGAAGCACCTGCCGTCGTCCGATGGCGCCACTTAGAAAAATTTATTTACTTAAGTTTACCAAATTTTCTTGGAAGATTAATTAACACCTAACATGTTGCAATGCAGCGTATTAAAAATACTTCTCGGTTCAAAATTTAACTCTAGTTAAGGTTACAATGGTGCAAATAGACGATAAAATGTCTACGATTAGAGCTAAAATAAAATTCTTCCGAGTAAAAAGTATATAAGATATTAACAGTTAAACTAACGTTTTCAATGATTTTCTATTAAAGCCGAAAATAAGCACATCCGAGCTTTCCTTATTACCACAGTATAAGGAATATATTCTCTATACTGTGCTTATTACTTATAACCAGGATTTAAAAGCGACCTCTTAAATTCAACCAATCAGATACAAGGATCTTATACAAATGTCACAATGTGTCACTTACATAGAGGAGTAAAACCGCGTAAGTAGAGAGCGATAAGGGTCGGTGCGATGTTGCCCGCTCTCAACGTCCGAAAACACGACAAATGTGCTGTAGGCGCACAGCAGTCACAGCACGTTTCAAAACACAGGTTGAAAATCTTTATAATTGGCAGCAATGCAGTCAGTCGTGCGTAATACAAGTACGTGATTTTTGTCTTCTTTCATTCATAAACATGTTTTGTTTCTGATTGGTTGGTGTTGAAAAGGGCTTGTGAACCGCCGCATATTTCCCAATTCGGCGGCCATTTTTTGATTACCCTCGCGATGCGCGCCCGCGGTCCTCCATATACATGTTGGAAGTAAACAAACTGAGAATTAGTAAATGTCTGACGGTGTTTATCTATAGTTTTAACGTCTATGACTTATCAATTATTTCTTCAAATTACATATACATTTTTATAGAAATTGTTGAGAAACCTATATATGCTTACCATTGGTTGCTGTTGGACGGTTACAGACTGGGTAATTGGTTGTGGACTAGGCCGTGAAGGTGCCTGTGGCGGTGGGCCTACAGTACCAGCGTTACCATCGCTCGTTGATAAACCACCGGTAGCTAGTGAACTAATAGGGCCATTGGGTTTCCTTCCGCGGTAACTCTGAAAATATATACAACCATAAATTAACCAAGTAGTTTACAAAGATTATTCTAAATTGAATTTGGGAAGTATGAAAACTACTAACAAAAATAAATGTTTTAATGTCCTTCAAATTACTTATCTCACATTTTGATTATTTTTATTCATTAGTAGACTAGTAATATTTACCAAAAATTTAATATATTTAGAATAACTTTAGGAAATATAAAATTTCTAGAGGAATCTAATTAAAAAAAAATAAATGGATTGTTAAATAATAAATTTCTTCTTTTTACACATCATATATATCAGTTACAAAAATGAATACGTCAATAAAACAAGAAAATTGTTTTAAAGAAAATATTTTGAAGATTTTTTTAATGATAAATCTCGAAACTGTAAATACAATTTAAGAATGTGTTAGTGTTTACGACATAAAACAAATTTATTGTAATACAAAAATGACAAATAAATTATCCAATAAACAAAAGATGTTTTTTTTATTTTTAAGAAATGTATTTTCTCCAATTATTTTCGAAAAAATAACTGAATGTTTTAAAAAGCCATTACTTTTAAGAACATTAAAAAGTTACTTTGAAAACAATTTTTTTAAAGAGAAATTTCCAAACCGTAAAACAATTTATTGGTGTTTCCAATATGAAACGAATTTTTTAAATGATGAATTAGTTAAAGGACAACAAATGTTTTCTATTTCCAAGAAAACCCTACCTAAATGAATTTTTTGGGAATTAAACATAAATGTATATCAGAAAACAGTGTGTATAATGAGAAATGTTGCACTTGTTGAGAGTTAAAAAAAATCAATTGATTTATTAGTATTTACAAGTTACAACACCATACTAAATCATTACTAAATTACAAATAAATTATATAAAAAACCAAAAAAAAATTATTTAGGAGAAAGTGATTATTAAATCTAAAGTGTTCACTTGATATAATAGAGAAAATAATTCAAGAAACCATATTCACACATTTTGCAAATTCAATAAGTTCTGAAATTATTTAACTGAATATAAATTTACAACATATTTGCATTTCTGGGATTTTATTTTAGAAATTAAAAATCAGAATTTTTTTTGATAGAAAATATAATGGTATTTCTTCAAATTTCTAACAATAGAACGTAGTACCCATATAGTATTAATAGTGTAATATAATTGAAAGGAGTTGCGGGCTATGTTGCCAAGTTGTCAAAGACAAAAGCTGATGGCAAACAACAAGCACCAAGCTTCGTTGAACCATTAAACGTGAACATGAAGCGTCTTACTTAATAGATAGACTGGTAATTAATTACTAAGTTTATCTCAAAAACGGCACAATAAATAGTTAATATATATAAAATAAAACATAATTGGAAAATAAATATATCCGACTTCCCTTCCCATCAATTAGACAATGTAAATAATAAGAATAAGCCTAGGGCTCAAACTTACAACTTACATGCATTGTATACTTGTAGACCTTTACCTTTACTAATAAAAAGAAACCGCGTATCAAAAGTCTCTAGCACAATAATTTCGATAGATAGTATCTATATACTTAATATATAGAAGTTTATGTAAAACCTACACTCAGAAAACTACTATCCGATCTAGTACTAATTATTGTACACGTTTATATTCAAAATCAAGTAAACCAAAACGAAACACCACGTGAGCTTTTTCGATTCGATAGAAAATTGATAATTTATTTGATCCTCGGCTGGAGAGAATTTAGAGCTATCGCTAGCCTATATCTACAAACTACAAATGCAAGGAACACAAACGCAAGTCGCAACGTTCCTAAGATAAACCCTACATTTTTTACTTCTCTCCTGAAAGCTTGGTTTTCCATGAAGCGTTTGTCTTGACTAGCTTCATACGCAAAGTTATCGGGCACATTCGTGCGCGTTCGTGTAGCTTTAGCCTTACCATTTTCAGCCTTCAGTAATCGGCCTCATTTCACGTGTCCAATACAAGCCAGGTTGCCATTGTGCGCAATTTTTTGGAATATTTGATGTCAAAGTTTTGCACTTCTTTCAAAAAAGTATATCATTTCCATTAAAAAAATGTCACTTTAACAACTCTGAGAAAAATGCTATCTTAAAGAAAGTATTTCAAGACTTTTTGGGACTGTTTTAAAGTTTAAATATCCAATAATGTTTAAGCAATCTTTGAATTTTCGAGAACATTTTTAGATTCTATCTTATTAATATATTGGATTATTTTGGAACCTTCAATCTATTTAAAAATTACACACTTTTTTTAATACACATATAAAAACGTACTTAATAGAATTATTACCATGAATTGAGACAAAGTCGACTTATTTGGATGGATTATTTTAGAATTTTTGAGATATTTCTAATAACATTTTTGGTTCATCCCCTGGTAGCCCATCAAACTTTTGTTGATATATCAAGCTTTGATTTTTATTTTTTTACCTTGCTTCTTATTAGTAATACATTTTCGGTCTACTTCAGTAAATATACAGGGTGTTTAACAAAGACACGGCAATATTTAAGAGGGTGATTGCCCACAAAGTTCCTATAAACGTAGGTCCGCAAACGCTTCGTTACTGAGATACAGGGTGTTGAAATTTAATTAAACAAAACAGTTAAAACTGGACATTTCTAAAACGGCTCGAGATGTTGTAATGAAATTTTAGGCGTGTCAATAGATAAGAGAGACGCATATTTTGCAATACACAACGATTTTTTAGACTCACCAGCGGCGTGCGTGTTGGCACATCACTAGTTATTTTTAATGAAAAAAATAGGACGTCGCTGTTTTTTTATTAAATATATAATATTTAAATTAAATTCCTTGTTCAATTTCGAAGCAAAAATGTCTCTTGAAATTTTATCGTACGACGCATACTTTCGAAGTAAAAAATAAAAAACATTTTAAGGCATGTCTTTGTTAAACACCCTGTATAATGTACTTGATATTTATATATATTTAATACGTTATTATGCATATTTCGTCTAATTGCAACTGGTCCAATAAAAAGAATTTTTCAGATTTCTACCTTACTTTATAGCGAAATTTCTACATCTTTAACATTCCGGTGACTATACTGTAATTCGAGGTGTTTCAATCAATTAAGTTTTACCTTGGACTTTGATATTTTCGAATCTTTTATGTAAGTACATTTATTTTTCTACATAATTATATTTTAGGTTAATTTAGGCAATCAAATAATCAATTTATGAATAAAAATATTAAAATTGTCTTAATACGATATGTTCTTGTTTCATTATTTGTTGTGATTTACCGTCACCTTTAAGTCTAAACGTAATTAGAAATCATATAAATTAGAAGAAAGAACTAACTAATTAATCGGCTTTTTCAAAATTGAAATAACTTACTTAATTAACCTACCGCATATTAAAATAGGAAATTTCAAAATCACGTTATTGAATTACTTTATAAACAATCGAAACGTTAGCAAATTTATTATAGATTGTGGTATCGTTATGTTATACCCATCTTGTAATTTTACACCGCAACTAACGAGTTATTGTAAATTGACCAATGCCTATTTTAGGTTAGTAAACTAAAAAAAAGGCCAACCCTTTCTCAGCATTTTTTTCTAATTTGGTCATTTTTTCTGTTGAATTATAGAAAATGTCTGTCAATATATTTATTTAAAATAATTATTCATGAATTTTTAAAATTTCTAATTACATTCAAGCCTACTATAAGTTATCATTCAACAAAACCTAATTGGAAAATCTGCTTAACCAGAATTTCTCTCAAGTTGCATTCTTATAGGTACTTAAATCCTTGTGGCAACACGATTCGCAATTGTTTGCTAGAATTTCTTAAATATTATGGAGATTTGTTCACGTACAGCTCTCAACTTACTAATTACACAGTTTTCTGTCCCACTTTCCAGTAAAACGCAGGAACATTAGTCACCCCCGGAGTATTTGAATATTTTTGGTTTTACTTAGGTAATTTAGATGGCTAAAATGTTTAAAAACTAAAAAAAAAAATAACAAACTTTTGTTTTCTGGTTTAATTACTATATACATAGATTTTTTTGGTTTCTACATTTTTTTCTTACAGGGTAAGTCAGGTCTAGTTATATATTAACAGATTCAAGATTACCAAACTTATTTCTAATTTCTATTTTGCATGTAGCACGTAGGGCCGGCATACATGTAGGAAGAAATAATAAAAACAAGTTAATCAAAAGATGATCTCAAAGATTTAGTTTGGTCTTGACTTTACTTCTGATGTTTTTAAATTCAGATTAGTTCGGATCAGGTCAACTAATTACATTACATGTAACTTTCAATTGTAAGCCAATTCCTGCTGAGTATAACACACCAGTGCTACCAATCTTTACCACCTGTCTCTAATCTTCAATTTTTTTTGAGATTTTTTTAATGCGAATTTAAATAGTTATAGGTTCAGATTAATTCAGTAATATAAATTTGATGAGACGAAATCAACCAATTACTCAAATTTCTCTTTAAGAGAAAGTTGACTTAAATAAGTAAAAGATTGGACATGTTAAATTGGAATTAGTATAGCAAAATGAATAGTAGGTACGATAGTAAAAATCAACAAATCTTATAGTCTCATTTTTTGTTCTTATTTCTGATTATAATCTAGATTGGTTCACATTCGCGCTAAGTCGAGATACATCGTGTTCATTACAAAAAGTCATTTAGAAGGCCATGACTTCTTGACAGAAAAATATGACATAGTAAAAGTAAATAGACTTTCGTTCTGTCATCCTTTTCTTTTGTCATTTCACAGCCAACTCGACGACGTCCTACCTATGCTGTATTTTCGTAAGTAAGACGCTGTCAGATTTTGGAGGCGCCCTCCGGAGACCGCTACTAAAGTTTTATGTGGTTAGCGAGTGAGGAATAAAGTTGGATTTGTCAGAAGTCGTTTTGTTTCTTCATTTTAATTTATAATTTTATAAGATAATGAGCGAGGAAGTCACTAAAGTAAGTGTAGATAGTATCCTACTACAATTTGCAGTAGGAATTATATTAAACAGTAAGTACATTACAAATAGTTGTGTTGAGTAAAACCTATCATATTTCGCCAGGTTCGACAATAAGCTTATACATGACACAACATACAAACAGACTATTGTTATGTCCTGTATAATTTTCATTTCAGGTCATTCGACATTTAAAGAAAAATAAATAATGTGTACTAAGAACCCAGGTTAATATGTGCTTGATACCAGCAAAGTACAGTTGAATTGGCAGTATGAAGTCTTGTTTATAGTCAGATAAAAGACAAATATTTTTGCGAACCAAATAATGATGACGTAGTGTAAGAGGCTTACTAAGAAGTCTGTAAGTTACTTTTTCAGAGCCAAAGATGTCTTATTACAAGATAAGTAACAGCCTAAAATAAATGTCGAATTGATGTAAAATTTTGTATACAAACAATCCGTAATCAAACAAACCTTAAGCTCCTTGCTATGATTGGTTGTTGACCAAAGTGTAAGGTGGACATTGTGCGAACGTACTGAAATAAGTGCGTACATCATTATGACCTAACTGATTTTAATTATAATTATGTGCACCAAATAAAATTTACACTCTATTTAGATGAACATAATTATGTTATACTCAATGACTTAGGAGATATGGACAGAGCAAGCAAACAAACGAGGAATGTTTTATGATTTCCATAAAATTGCTCCTGTTTCTCTCGCTATTTTTACGGGACTTATGACGTAATTTCATAATCAGAGTACATTAAGAATATAATTATAATTATTGTAATTAAAGAATCACGATTTAGCGAATTATTTAACGTAAGATGTCAGGACAAAACTGTAAAACAGGAGAATCTCTCCAAATATGATATACTAGCTCGTTGGTTATACTAATTTAATTTAAAAACATCATGTGGTGAAATTAAGTACTGCGATTCACTTATTAGATTTTTGTCCACTGTCCGATGTATTACTGGCTTGTTTCCTATTATCTCCCTCAATGACCTAGGAAATACGGGCAAAGCCAACAAATGCCGATATTTTTCTAAAAATTGTCCCGTTTTTTGACCGGAAGTCCACCATTTTTAAGGTACCCTTGACGTAATTTCATAGTCTGAGTAGCACATCACCCAAACCAAGTAACCAAACATACGAAATTTTCCGTGTCTATACGGAAATAGTGAGTAAGAATCATGAGTGTTGAATGTTATTGGTTTTTCTAAGATGATATATCTTCATTAAATAATTTTTTTCTGTTGTTATTCGCATCGTATTAACATTATCTTTAACCTTACTTAATTTATAATCACACATAAATAATTTAAAGTATAAAAAAATAGTAAGAACGGCAACACCGCAACCAGTTTGTTAATTATGAGGAGCATATTTATTTTGAGGATGTAGGATTTTCTTCAGCACTTTAGCTACAAAACTACAAATTGCAAGTAGCTTTTGCCTAAAGGGGACAACGTAGGTATATACTTATCAAGCTCCTCTTATAAACTAAACGTCTGGCTCATAATTAACTATTTCTTTCTTGCCTTCAGTTTTAGGGCTTTTATTAGATCTTTTAACTTTCAAGTAATTTTGCTGAACAACCAGTCTCGGCAATTTTACACCTAAATAAGAAGATATATTAAATTAAATCATTAATTTTACTCACCAGTCACGCATATGTCACATAACACATCCTTGTATTAGGTGGATTTTGTGCAACAAATGCAAACTTAAGCATTTCCAATTTCATGTTTCCTAACTGAGCACCAAGCTGCGGCAGTTAAACATTAACGACATTACAAGTATGGGACGTTTCCAACAAGGTTAACACTTTGGATAAAGACTAGGACGAATAAGGGCTTTAGGCGATAACTTGTAGCTATCACCTAAAGCTAACATGATGATCAAGAACAAGTTTTAAGTTACGTTTGGCATATTAATAAGTTAGTGCGCCATATTGCCTTGAGGGGCTAGTGTCAAATGATATGATTGTGGATTGGACAATTGATAGTTCCAGAATTACGTCATTTGACATGTTTACCCCTCAAGCCAATATGGCGGACCAATTTATTTAATTAAATGTCAAACGGAACTTGAAACGACATCTTGATCATCATGTTTCCTGTTTGACTTGACATATATTTATAATATAATCCTAAATTGTGTCTTTTTTTGCAAAAGCTCCAAGGCAGAATGTATAGTTTTGTAGCTGAAGTACTGAAGAAAACCCTAGAACTTCATATAATTAATAAACTGGCTGCGGTGTTGCCGTTCTTACTATTTTTATAGTTTAATTTATTTATGTGTCTATAAGTTATATAAGGCTAAAGATAATGTTAATAAAATGCGAATAATAACAGAAAAAACGACACTGAATGGTCGATTCTTATTCATCATTTCCGTATAAGCACAGAAAAATCTCAAAAAAGGTCCTCAAAAAGCTTGTCAAAAACAGCTGATTTGGAATAGTCAATTGGGGTTTGAATGATTTGATGTAAGACGTCAATTCACGTCAATTCAGGCGGATGTCACGCAATGTTTAAGGTACCCAATGCTAAAAAGGGAGGCGAAAACTGTAAATCAGGAGAGCCTCTCCAGATGTAATATATTAGCTCGTTGATATCCCTATTTCGATTCATTTAATAATAAATTGGAGTTTTGTTTTAATAATTGTAAAATGTGGCACCATGACAGCATCTATGGCTTTTGAAAATATTTTTACTGCCTAGGACCTATTTGTTACTTTTTTGGTGTGAGAATCAGAGTAAATCAAAAAGTGACTAAAAAATGTACCGGTTACCTACTTGCACCGGCAGATAGCAGGCAATTCTGGTTAAACTGGAATTTAAGAAATTTTACTGAAAATTTTGGAACGTTTCGATTTAACGGAAGAAAATTTTATTAAAGAAGTGTCGAGAATCCACGAATTGTCAGAGCAATTTTACACTCTACGTCTAAACCTCAGTTATTTCACGTCCTCGATTATCCATCGAAATTCCACTCTTTTACAGCGATATGTTCGGTTGCAAACTGACAGTTTCACCGGTTGATTTGGAAACTGTAACTTTCTGGTTATCTGGTATTATATGGTAAAAATAAAAACGAATTGGTAGATGACCGGTTTAACCAGTGAATGCACCGGTAAGTTTTGAAACTCGATCTTAGAAAGCGCACGTATCGAACAAGAACTCAAGGCAGTACAGCTCACTTCCATTTATTGTCACTTTTACAAGTTAAGACTAAACTCTACTAGAAGTTTAAACCCCAGATTTAACGGAAATTGCATTATTTTTCTGTCACAATGTTTCGTTTATCTTCAAACTAAGGTTTAAACCGAATTTGTAAAAGTCGCCCTTAAACAGCGTAGGCCCAAAATGGTGACATAGGCATAGTGAGGCCTTGGGAGCCATGTCGCCACACACGGGCTGTCAAGAGCCAATCAAAATGTAATCTTCATATCAAGGCTGTCAATATAGTGTCAATCATTGTCAATGCAGTCGCTATCATCATTAGTAGAGTTTTTGGGTGAACGCTCTGAGAGTATTTTCTTTCTTTATTTTTCCACTAGAAATTAAACAATAGTATTACTATCTGATCAGATATTGTCTGACCAGACCACTATTGTGACGTCTCGCCAAAGACACTTAAATCGAGGGGATTGGGCCGTCCTTAGAGTCTTTGCGTATCAGTGCCTGAATCGAGAAAACAAATGACGTACTTTCAGACCGCGAAAAAATATATTTATCGGCGGGCTAGTATATTACATTTGGAGAACCTCTCGTGTTTTACAGTTTTGGTCCCTCTTTTTAGCAGTGGGTCACTCAAAAATGGTAGGAATTTCCGATTGAATTGACGTCACTTCACGACCTTGATGACTTACGTCAAGTGATTCGAAATAGTAAACCGCCAGTTGATGGATTCTGACGATGACATTAAGTCATGGGTCCAGTTCTAACTCGACGAGGTATAGTATATTACATATGTTACATATACAGGCGGATCAAGAATAGCTAATACACAGTCGTCATTAGCCGGAATATACAAAGCAAGCCATGTAGAGGGCGTGGGATTCCCCTTGGGACGCCACAAGATGGTTTTCCAGGGGGAGGTGTCTGCAATATTCGAGGTAGCCACACGAACAGAAGTCGGACAGGGAGCAGAGCAGGACATCTACATCTACTCCGACAGTCAGGCGGCTTTGCGAGCCATCTGCAGGAGCGAGACGAGTTCAAAGCTCGTTCAGGATTGCAGGTATGCTCTAGAGTCACTGGCAGAAACAAAAAAGGTAACTCTGGGATGGGTTCCTGGACAAAATGGACACAGTCCGGAATATGTAGACAGACCAAGGAAATCTACCCTAACCCGGATAGATCCAAGGCCTTGTAACTTCTTGGGAGAAGCCGACAGTGCCTGCGAGACCTTACAGGAATCCTCACTGGACACTGCAGACTAAACAGGCACATGCGCCTACGAATGGCTGACAGCCCACTCTGTACACACTGTGGGGCAGGGAAAAGGTCGTCATACCATTTTCTGGGAGTGTGCCATAGATGGGCGCGACTGCGCCATAAGATATGTGGAAACGCTTTTCTTCATCGAGAGGAGCTTCCAACTCTAAAATGGGACGGGATACTCTCTTTCATTAGAGGGACGGGTCGACTCGTGGAGGGAATGAGGGCCCTGGTGGAGAAGGAATGGGTGGACCGGGGGATTGTGAAAACGGCCTCTAAGCCCTAGTCGCAAGGCTTCGATCCCCCCCCCCCCCCATTGTTTACTACTAATGCTACTAACCTTGTTTAGATCACGTGATCAAAGTTTTTATTATCTTTTGCGTAACCGTAAGCACAGCGGAAGCAACGGTCAACGAAAACTGTTTTCTGATCTATCAACTAGCGGCTGCGTTAGCTTAAAAGTTATCCGCAATCGGAAAAAAACATACGAGTTAACGAAAACTCTGTAACGTGCACCGACGATGTCATTATACGTCATGGGTCGCTTAGACATGCCGCACTTACGGTCAAAAAACGGGATTAATTTCAGAAAAATTGCAATATTTGCTTAATTCGTATATCCAGTCCTAGCTCCTTGCTTTAAATTATATTTGTGGCTATTTTCTTCATCCATTAAAGCTGCAGTGCAATTGTCACCGAATTACAGCAACAATTGCACTCCTAACTGAAAATTACATTCTGTTGGTGTGTGTATTGTTGATATCCCTAGTTACAATTGTAAGCAAATTGACAGTCAATTTCAGGAAATAGTCTATAATAGTATATTGTGAAACTAGTGTCGAAAAGTTAAATATAACTCAAATCAAACATGATTTCAATGTTGCGTCTAATATTTTGCTAGGTTGGTCGCCCATATTTTCTTGAGGGGCACACATGTCAAATGATGTGATTCTGGAATAGACAATTAACCTTCTTAGAATAGAAAAGAGTGAGGAAGGATAATACAACGCCAGCGTCTGTGACTAGCGTGGCGTAGCATTAGTGGCACAAAATAATCTTTGAAAATCTTGGGGTATTATAATAGTACATTGTGCAACTAGTGTCGAAAATTGCACTTTTCACACGAGTATGACGGTTTGGACACTAGCCGTAGGCAAGTGATACAACGTCACGAGTGTGTGAAGAGAGATTTTCGTACGTGTTGAACACTTTTTCTACGACTGCTATTTTGCTTCATAAATGATTATTCGTATTACAAAATATATGCAAGGCGTGTGCAAAACAATCAGAATTAAGCGTGTGCAAAGTGGACTTTGTACATGCTTCTATATGGCAGCAATGTGCACTTTGCGCACGCTGTTTGCAATATGTGATTTTCAACGGTAGTTAGCAGTGCGCATTTGCTCATTTTCGAGGCAGTCGTAGAAAATAGTTATTTTCCTAAAAAGTGCGCAAAGTAACACTTTCGCTCAAGAATTAGGAACAAAATTTTTTCTACAACCGTATGAAAGTCCACCTTCAACTAATATGAGACATCTTTAACAATTTTATGAATGATTAAGCTTCACAGTTCTTTTCTGCTACCCCTGTATTGAAGGCGTGCGCGAAAGACTTTTATGTAATTCGGTTCGTCTAGCTCGCTATTAAAACACTGACAGCGATACGTTTGCAGCCTTATTAAAGCATCGTTATAGTTACTTTAACTCTGTTTATGTGGTAATAGTAAAATTTGACGTTAAGTAGCAGCGGTTTATGGAAATGTCAAATATTATTCAGTCAAAATTCACGTCAATGTCACGCGGAAAATGTAATTTTAAAAAACAAATATTACTAGACGTTTGAAATAATGACTTACTTTTAGTTCATTTTGTGTCATATTTTGATGGTTGTAGAAAAAAATATGTTTCGTGAATGTAAAATTTTAGAAAATTTTGCATTTAGTTTTGTTGCTCTGAAGAAACAGCTTTTAGGCATTTTGATTTTCCTAAAAAGTGCCGTTCGGATCGGGCACTTTTCGAGGTTCACACACCTTGAGGCAAAATTTTCGGCAATTTCATATGCACTTAACATAATACTGTTGATAATCTGCGCACAATGTGCAAACAAAAAACGTTTTGAAAACGTTAACTCTGCTCTTAAATATTTAAACTGAAAGTCGCGAGAATGTTGCGTGAAAATGAATCTTTGTTAATTTCGAATGCAACACTGACATGAAATAGTTGCTTCAAATTCAACGTTTCTTCTAATCCGACTTTTTTTATTCAGTGCGAGGATTTTTCTAAAATTTATCCGCTCATGGCACAGACATAATTTTGAGGAAACCGTACCTCCGCGGCTGCGCGGGAATGTAATTGCAGAAAGGAAAGAACTGTGCGCCTGCTCAATGGGACGTAATCAATAACATCCAGGCTAGATTATGGGGGTTCAAAGCGGCGTTGCCAATCGAAGTGCGAATAGTGGTATGGGTTAGAAAGCGAGAGTGTTTTGAGAGCAATTCTAAAGAGCTTCGCTATGTACCAAATTCTCATCAAACCTCTTTTTTAGACTCACTCTGCTATTCGCTCAGATTTTTTTCCTTCTAACTTGACGTTTTTGAAATTCTTTTGAAAAGTAAGGAGTTTTCTGCAGTTGGAGAAAAGAATGGTACCTTGTTACTTAGTTAACAAATACTTCCAATATCTTTCAATCACATCAATCAATTAGATTTTAATAACATATGATCGTGCTGGGTATGTTAACATGAAGCAACATCAAGAATAACGAGTGGTAAATATTTATGGTTCTTTGTGCCAGAAATTGCCCTCTATAACATCAATGAGCAAACAGTTGCGGTGTGGCAACGTCGCATAATGTTTTCAGTGAAAATGCGCATCGCACTGGGGGTTGCTTTCGCTTTTGTTGATAATGCATAACTCTCGCTTTCGCTTACGCAGAGCGCTCTGTTAAATTTTAATACCGCACTATTTTTATAGTTGTCAGTGGCCCCTTCATTGATAATAACTCCAATTGATATATAAAATGTCTTTTGCGAACTTGAGTCAGCATAGATTTGCTATTCTAAATCGTAATGCTTATTTTATTACTTGAAATAAAGGTCACTAAAATATAAAGGAGATTGAAAAGCTAAAAAAACGGCAATGACCGTAATATTGCAAGAAAAAATAACTTGGTTGTGATACTACAATGAAACTACCCCAGAACACCACACACGCCAAGTACAGTTCGTCATGAAAATGTTATCGTACTAATGACTTTAAGGTTTTTTTTATATTAGAAAATTTAGAAAAAGTAGCAACTAGAAAGTTAGTCAAAGTTTAGAAAAAGCAGACTAGAAAATTATTTAAACTAATTCAAATACCACAATTGCAAGATAAAAAAATTATTATTTCTAATTACACTTAGACAATACTACTATACTTCACCCTGAAATCTAGTTCGATATGCCAATAACAAAACATCAGGAGCCAAAGAAACTCGAATTTGTTTAAATTTGAAAGCCACCATCTGAACAAATCTGCTTTTGTTACTTCTAATTACAATAAACCTAAAATGCGAATAAAAGTCTCAGCCAGACATTTTTAAGCAAGAAGCGGCATAAAACATAATTACAAATTTCGACTACTATAAGATAAGAAGTAAAAGGACTATTAACTGATTATCATGTTAAATAATATATCACAAAAAGATTTTTAGCCTCGCCAGCATCGTGTTTGTAATCCGCATCAACACGTAATCGGATCATTTTGAAAGAAAAATGTTGCACCAATGGTTTTATGGAATATAAAGTATTTTGTTTTTCATCTCCCGGTTCAATGCTGATATTTTTTTTTTTACTTTTTTTGTACGAAACGCCGGTTTTGAGTAGGGTGAATTTGGGTACTAGAGTACATAATTATATTTAGTCTTCGAAGAAGTGACCTTATACTACCAGATCCCAACAACGCGGTACAATTTGTTGCCAAAATATTAAAGGCGCTTTTTTAACCTATCTCTTTTGTCATAAAGAAACTCTGGTATTTTATCTTTGCCTCGGCATCTATTACGTCAAGCACACGTCCGGGCTTGGACTTTGAATATTTTTTGAGAGAACGGTGCATCGAAAGAAATACTAAACTTGTGATTAATAAACTTAGGGAAAATCGTAATGTAGAAAAAAGAAGGATTTATTTCTTACATATAATTAACAAGTCAACATAAAATAAACATAACATTAAAAATGTCGAAAAACCAGGTCGAAAAGCAACAGACGTGCCTGCGTCGGTTGCCAAGCACCTTTACCCATTAATTTTGAGAAACTCTGAGAGTAATTGATATCATTATATTCTCATTTGAAAACAAAGGATGGGACTAGATCGACCTGCTCATTTATCCGAAATCGATTAACAGCGCATGCGCGAAATTTGACAATTGTTTGAAACTTCTATGTTGCCAACTTGTAGATGCGTCTGACGTCACGCGATATGGTAAATTAGTTAAATTACCCATAATTACCTTTACTTAGTATTTTAAAGTTTTTGCCGTATACATATACATTATTACAGAAAGTATAAAAATGTAAAACATAAATATCACATTAAATTTAAATTTTTAACGCCCACAAACGGAAATAAATATTAAGTCTGTCAACTTTGCATTTAACCCTACTTTTTGTGGACGCCTCAACTGCAAAACCGACGCGACGCTTTGATCTTCAATCTTAAACTTCGCTTTACTGATCCGAAGTCTTTTGGACTCTGTGTAGTTTGTGCTGTGTTTCTTGCTGTCGATTCACAATTCAACTTGGGTTCTTCTACTGCAGCTATATGTGTTTATTTTGTAACAAAACAAATGTTTAGATAATTTGCCTGTACCCAGGCGTATAACTTATCTTCCCAATGAACCCCTATTGGAGCTGCATGTCATACCTATACCTTGTTCAGGTATTTATTTTACGCTAAACTGTAGAAAATCACTACAAAGTTGGCTTCCAAAAAGAATCCCAAGTATATTATGTGCCTTGTTTGTAATACGTCACGAGCCACAACAATCAAAAGTTTCTTCCGGTAAGCGCTTTCTTTATTTGCTCTAACTAATCTTTTGGTGTTCAATTTAATTTGGCTTTACTTTTCGTTTATATTGAATATTCTAAGAAAATCAAAATTTTTACGATGTTCAAGTCCACAAACTTAACGTCGTGCAGGAATCAAGGAAGGACTTCCATCCAACTATTTCAATTAAAGTGAAGCATATTTTCCACGTTTTTGTTCGTCAAAAGGGGCTTAATACTTTCCAATGAGCCTTCGAATGAGCCATCGACTCATCCTGTCCGAACTATTCTATTTCGATATTTAAAAGTATAAGAAATTTACAAATCACTTTTATTTCCACCAATTTAAATGTCATAATCGACATAACCTCAATTTTTTTAAACGTCAAATTGAAAAGGTCACTAGTCACTCATTTATCAACTAGCACGTAGTGAGCAGTAAACATGCGCAGTCAAATCTTTTCGGCCACATGCCAGAATTCCATAGCCAACTGGGGAGTTACACTTTCCATCTGTTGTGACGGATTAATGATTTCCGTATATAATAAAATAATAATACGTATAAGCTCTAGAGTCGCCATCAGAAATAGTAGATTATGTCACTAGGAGTAAAAGTGGGTCTTTTTGTGCTGACCTCAGAGATTGACAACCGAAGCGAAGCTGAGGCCTGCAACTTATTTGCTATTTCGATTAACAGCATTTTCAGGTGGCCGCTCTAGAGGGCTCCGAAAGTATTCCCATCCTTTGTTTTCTCAATAAGAATGTAAGCAGGACAATACACTCAGACCAGTCTATGTGGTGCCATATAATGCTCAAATAGTTTTGGTGAATGAGAATCGTTTATAAATGCGCTACCATGGCAGCAGCGGTGACTTTGGAAATTACTTTTACTCCTAGGACCTTTTGTTACTTTTTTGGTCTGTGAATTAGAAAGCGCCTGTATAGAGATAGTAAATAATGTACTTTTAGACTGCTTGAAAAAAAAACGCTGTTTGCTTGCTGCATTGCGCGTATTAGCAAAAATTCGGCCTGGTTTTAACTTCCATAGTTCACTCGACGCTGCACTTTCAATCCATAGCAAAAGATTGACGCTGGTAGTATATAATTACTAAAAATAAGATTTCTTATAACATGCAAAAGTGACGGGTTCAGTTTATACATACATAGAAATCTAAACTGCGTTTTTTTTTAGATTTACAGATGCAGTTAAAATAAAAGTAATTAGGCAACCAAGCCCAGAAGCAAAAAGTTATCAATATTGCAAGTTTACAGATGCTCGAAAAAACTTGTTTGTGTTATTTTTCTAAATGCTTTTGTGCTAATTATTTCTTAAAAATCCGCGTTAAAATCTCAGCATTTTATGAGTAAAAATCCATGGCAAGTTGTTGAGAAAAACTGATAAGCTAATTTCGTAGTTTTATGTCCAGATATATTTAAACTATATAATCAAAATCTGAGATAAAATATTTTAGCAAAAATTATCAGAACTCAGATGAAGCTAAAGAAATTTGACCAGCTGTTTGGCAGTTTAATAAATTTCAATTACATTTTCATTACTTTGAAATTAAATGAGTCTAAAAGTAATTATAGAAAACGAAACAAGCTGGTATACCATATGCATCCAGAATGATGCTTTTAAGAGTATAATTTGAAACTCATGCCTTGCTATATTCGGTTTGCTTTGTATGCATTTAAACTATGACCTCTAATTATACCCAGAGCTTGGCAGAAATCAATATGATTTTTTGATACTAATTAGTTTTGAATCAAACTAATTAGAACTAAAACAAATTAAGAGTAGTTAGTAATAAGTAATTAGAGCCCTCAAAATATTAGATAGTTACAAAGCAAAAAAACTAGGATGGTGTAATCACTGTTGGTTTTATTCTGATCACTGTTTGCTACTTATACTTTCACCAATGTGATATTTCTAATTACATTTGAAACTTTAACAAGTCTTAAGTGTTTGACGCAAATTCACTGTTACTTTCACAATGATGATTTCGTTATTTTTAATTGCCTATTAAGTAATATACCTGATGGTCGGTTTAACTTGAGAACGCTTTATATTTTGGGAACCGTACACTCTATGAAAAATAGTGTTAAAAGTTAAAAAGAAATGAGCCAGTGTCGAAAGGCAAATAAAATAAACTTGCAGTTTTTTGACCTTAACTACGTTGACCTTAACTTAATAATCTAGTCACTTTTATATCAAACTTTATTGTAACTTGATTGATATCGTTATAGTAAATTAAAATATTAACTAACAAATCACTTAATTTATTGCAGCAAACAGACACACAGGTCTCAAACAAAGAAATTAAATTTGCAAAAAAAATGTCAAAATGATGTCTACCAACTTCAAAACTGGTCAACTCGAATCACGAAGGATTTATGACGTAAATGTTTCAAAAATCACCAGTTCACTGATTGAAATTCACTAAACCTTAGATCAGGACAATCCAGGCCGTTGGATTAGAAGAGGTGGTCAGCTGTTTGGACTGCTAGATCACCGGATCTAACATGCCTAGATTTTTTTACTGGCAATGTTAAAAGCATTGTGTACCACGGCATGTTCCTATCCATTGCAAAGATTAGAAATGCTTGTAGAGAACTTGAAATAAAAGCTATTTTACCCAATCAACAATCTTTTGTGAGACGAGTTGAAATGCATAATGATGTTAATGGACATCATTTTGAACATTTATTGGAAACTTAAATTTTTTTATCTCTAAACTCATGCGTATTTAATCAAATACCTCTCTAGTGATTTGTTGATTTTTTAATTTACTACAATGCTATTAGAGATACAGAAAAACATTTTTGAATAAAAGTTACTAGTTGTAGTAGGAGCAAAAGCTTCTTATTAAGTTTAGATGAAAAAAGTATATCCTTCCATTTAAAAATCTAAAGGTCAAAAACTTGCATTATTATTCTATTTGAATCTCGACAGTGATTAGCTTCATAAAATGCGTTGTTTTTTTCGATATATTTTGAATATCGGTATTCCTGGAGAAAAATATTTGACGAAATAAATTGAAATCAGGGGGATAGAATGCATCAAACTGATCTAATTGAAGTAGCAGTTCCGTACCGGATATAGTAATAATATTTCTAATTACATTTGCGCCATTCAGATTTCTAACAAAAAAATTTAACAAATATAAAAAATACAAGTGTTTCTTAAATAAAGCAGAACACCTTCGATGTTTTTTTCAAATTTGCAGCTTTTTTTATTTCTAATTAATTTAGAACCAATCTAATTCTTTAGCAGCCTAAATGTAATTTGAAATCTGAACAAAAATATCTAAAAATCTAGCATTTTCTAATTAAGATGATAGTTTAGCAAATAGATATTCAACAATGTGGTAGTATTTATAACAACGTTTAAAGTATTCTTTATCTTATTCCAATTAAAACACGCTCAGAAATCTTTATAAAAAGTAAAATAGACCCTCACAGTGTTTCAAGTACATCAATAAATCTATACATCAATACATCAATAAATCCGATTTTGTTATTTGTGAAAATTGTTAGTTTCAACTTATTGTCTTAATTTCTTTTAGAAACTTATTGGTTGTCTTGGGTTCGTCTTGTTAAATTTTTGGCTTTATAATTTCTAATTACATTCGAACTTAACTAAAATTTAGCAGGAAAGTAATTTAATATTTCAGCCATAAAATTGACACAGGTCACAGGTAACTGGTGTAATTCAATCAGGACTACTGAACTCTGCAGGCTTTCAACTGCGGCGGACATTATCAAGGGCGAAGTGATCTGCCTTGTGATGATGACTGAAGTCATCGTGGGGATCGCATCAACGATTTCTAAAGTCATCGTGGGGACGCAAGTGACATCACTTCGCTCATTGCCTCATCGCTTTTGATAATATCTGCTATAGTTTTAGACGAAGTTAAGAAGAAATTCCACTGGACAACTAATGAAGGTTCACAGATAATTAGGAACATGTTCTCGAAGTTGTAATATAACAAGAAATTTAAGCAGTTGGTTTAGTTACGTGTACAGGATGGCCCATAAAAAGGAGTCCACTCAGTTTTTCTTTCAACTGAGTATATACGTCGAAAATCGCAAAAATACATTTTTGAGCAGTTTCGACCCCCTAACCTGACAAGAGACTGACAACCATTTCGCTGCAAATCAAATTGAATTAAAGCCTGTTCATTTTATAAAGTTGGACCATTTTAGACTGATTTGACCAAATGACGTAAAATGTGTCAAATGAAAAAAACCTTGATGAGACCTTGAAAACGAGGTATCATTCGATCACATTTCCATTTAAAATGTCAAAGTCCAGGTTAGAGGATTGAAAATGCTCAAGAATGTGTTCTGTTGTCCCTAAAAACTAAAGTTGACGCCTTGAATCGATTTTCTATGTATATACTCAAGTGGAAGGAAAACGGGGTGGATTGTTTTCGATGGGCCACTTTGTATGTTTTTGCACTACGGTAAACTTAAATACACTTAAAAAGTAAGAGTTACAAATCCCCAGTTCGTAGAATCGCATCTTACTCAATTATTATTTATTGTTGACTGGAGCAGAGCCAAGTTGAAATGTAATAATCAAGATCAATACTCAAGGTATTGATCAAATCAAGACTTTTTGTAACCTGAATCAACAAAGTAATCCAAATAAACCTTCTTTTGACACATATGTTAATGAATATGAGGTTTTGCAATTCATTATTTTTTTACTGTTATATTCAAGTTTCAAACATAAATTGAAAATTAATGTAATTAAAAATCAAGAGATCTCTACAGGGTGACTGTTTTTCGAGTTTAACCATGGGAATCTCGCTTATTTAAAGAGATGCGAAGATAGGTAAATTAGGATAAAGTTGCGCAATTAGAAGTCTATAAAAATGACATTTCAAATTTCGACTATTTTCGAATATATTCGCAAAAAATCAAAATTTTTAAAAAACTATTTTATTTTGCCGAAACTTAATTTAAAAATATAATTAAAAATAATTGACACTTCTTACCGACAAAGTGGCGCTCTTCAACGTGGTATTTTCAAATTTAAAATCCCACGTTTCGTTTTCATGCAACCATCATCAACTTTGTTTTTAGATACGGTCCTGGATTTTTTATTTTGGATTCTAATTCTCCTTGAAATTCTGCAGCATTTGGTGATCGCGACAATTAATAATACTATTAACTCTTAGGTTAGGTTTTGCTTATTTTGTGATGTGATTATTAACATTTGTTAATAGAGTCAAGAATAATTTCTATTTTATCGCTATCCTGAATTCCATGTTGAATAGGTTTAGAAATCAATTTATTAAGATTATTTTAAAAACGATCTTTTTGGGCTCGCAGGCTACATGGTTTAGTTTGGGCTGAATTTTCGCAGCGAGAAAAATTAAACTGTTTGATTGCTGGTAGGTACCATTGAACAGTCTGCGTACTTACCACAAATCAAACAGTTTTTTTAGTAGGGGAACATTCTGCCCATTCCGAGTAAACTATCGCCCGATGGTCTGTAGTCTGAGGGGATCAAAAAGATCGGGACCCGACTTTATCAACAAATATTAACAATCTGATCTCAAAATTAGCAAAATCTACCCAAAAAGTTAATAGAATTATTAATTGTCACATGTCACTGAATCCAGAATTGCAAGAAGATTCAGAAACCAACATGAAAAATTCAGGAACGAATTAAAAAAAATTCAGTTAATGCTTATATAAAAACGAGCCAACGGATTTTTAACTTGAAAATACCACTTTGAAGAGAGGAAAAAGTGGCTATCAAGAAGTGTGATTTTTTTTTAATTATCTCTTTTTAAATTACGTTTTAAAAAATCGTTTTTTTCAACATTTCGATTTTTTGCGAATATATCTGAAACCAGTCAGAATTTTCCAAATTTAACCTTCTTCCAATCTCTTTAAATAACAGAGATCTCCATGGTTAAACTCGAAAAACGGTCACCATGTATATTTACATTACGATATAATTGGGAATTGCAACAACAAATAAATCAGATACCAACGTGAATCAAGCAAGTTCTACCTAGTTCAAAAAAAATTAAATTTCATTATTTTTCATTAAATTTTAGCTAACCAAATAGTACCTCTTTCTAGTTGCGTTTCAACATTAATATGTAACCAAGGTATTAAAAAAAAATACTACAAATCTACAGCTTTGCGCGGTATTCAATATGTGTAGAATAGAAGTTCAAAGTTCTATGGAGAGATAGCATACACGGTAAGCTCAAGACTTGAGAGTGATAGAATCTTTGTTATTTTGCAAGTAAGAGTGGTACCTACTCACTTAATGAAAGCGAGCTGAAAATAATTCTGTTGATAAAAAAAGACGTACCGATCCACCGCGACCTTTCCCTCTCCCTCGTCTCGACTCGCCCCTCATGTAAGGTTCTCCGTAAAGATTCTAAAACAAAAGAATAAAACAAACGTAAATAAAAAGAAAATCATAAAAAGCAAGCAAAAACAAGCTACTACATAATATGCATCAGGAGGCAGTAATTTCTAAAGTACATGTCAAGCAAAGTACAGTATCTGCTTACTTACCTAGGACAAAACATATTTTGCAAAAAGTTATTTTACATAAAATAAATTGCTCTAAACTTGTATAAGTATGTAAATAATAGCAAAACGAAAATATGCGTACAGAAAATGGCACAGTGGACGAGCTAATCCTAGAGACCGATTTTAAAGTCCTTGAGGGGTGAGAGCGGTGGCGAGTAGGACTATTCAGGATGTAGGGGTCGTTAACCTTCACAACATTTTGAACGAGAAGTAGAAATCGATAGGCAGAAACCATCTTGAACAAAACCAGATCAAGTTACGAGCACATCAGAATCCTTATTTGTTATGGTAGGTACCTATTTTTGACAATTAAACATGGGAGGTAGGTGTGTACTTAGGCTTTAGGTTATTACGTGAAAACTGATATCTTCCTATTCCATTGATAATATGGCACTAGGTGGTATATTAAATAGCGACAAAAGCGGGACTATACAGGGTGCTTTATTTTAATAACATAAAAGTTCTAGTTGCAAATGTTAAGCACAAAAAGAGCTTGTTATAATTTATTTAAATGATATTTAAGAAGCATAAAAATATAAATGACGAGGGCATTTTTATCTAATTTAATATTGAATTCATTGTTTTAATAATTGATTTTAGGGTATCTATCTCCACCACCTCTAC
The DNA here is from genome assembly GCA_951812265.1 of Taphrorychus bicolor. Taxonomy (NCBI): domain Eukaryota; kingdom Metazoa; phylum Arthropoda; class Insecta; order Coleoptera; family Curculionidae; genus Taphrorychus; species Taphrorychus bicolor. Next base: position 40,743,854 of record OX638297.1, read on the forward strand.
CTATTTCACATTTCTCTAAAATTTAACCCAGAAGAAAACAAACCCTATAAAATTATGGCGTCTGCTTGGCAAAAACGAAAGACGCACCTGGTGTTGCCTACCGGATACGTGCGCCGAACCAGACGTCTGTCGTTTGAACCCAATATGGTTTAAGCTTACGGTTCTCGTCCTATATACACACACATACAGGTCCGCCGGAAGCTAAGTCGATCGTTTTTAGTAGGTTAGGAAGAAACTAAAATATTCTTCCAATGTCCAAAAACTGATTTTTTTAGGAGCAATTGCTTTTGTCCACTTCTTAAATCATAATATGCAAAAAAGATTAAAGTTCAGTAAAACTGGGGGTACCATAGAGATCAAGGAAGAGTTCCGCAGAACCGCAAACATAGGTACAGTAACAGATTGGATGGTGGACTTACCACAAAAATTCAAATTTTCATTCATAAGAACTTAAGAATAGTTGGTCTAAATGCAGATGGCGGTGACGTCATTCTTGGGCTCTTGAAGCCTTACACCTACCTGGGTGACGACATACAGTACATTTTTTTAACAAACCGAACACCCTTACATAATAAATACTTTCTATAACACATAAATACTGTTGCGTAGTTGCGCAATATATATCGAAAAATGTTTGAATATTAATTTTGCATGAAAGAGTGTTGTATAAAAATTTCATGAGTTTATTCTCCTATTGTGACAAAAGAGGCTCTTTTAACACAATATGAAAATAATAAAATGTAGTTTTTTTCAAGAACCCAACATATGAATAGTAAGATAATGATAATAGCAGTAGTGCATCAAAATTTGCTGGACATTTTATTGATGCATTAACGCGTGTTTTCTGAAAAGTCCATGAGTTTTTAGAAAACCTTTCGAATTTAGAAAAAATTTAGTAGTTTGCCTGACCTATCAAAATATTGTGGATAATAACTCCAACTTTTGGCGATAAATGTTTGCTTCTGAAGCTTCTGAGAAGGTTATGGTCGTCACTTATTTTCGCATAGGTCGTTTCAACATTTTTGAGCGTTTTGAAGGGAGTCGTCATTTATTTTCATAGTGTTTGGTAGACACATCATTTATGTCGTAAAATTAGTGAAAAAAGTCTTTATCCGCGACCATACTATAATAATAACATTATTCTTGTACACTCTCAAGATTAATGCTACTCTTTATTCTGAATAATGAGTTGGCATGGTAACGAAACATGTCGTAGGCAACTAACAACTCAAAAAGTAAACTGCCCTAAACATGAACTCGGCAGTTACTACTGGTTCATTCAAATAATTATCCTTCTATTAGGATGTATTGAGACAAATGTAGGTTAAAGGGTCTCTTTTTCACTGAAAAATACTTAAAATAGGCCATAAAATGAAGTAATTTACCGTCCACCCTCGTAGCATTGAAATGAACATGCGCGGGCGATTAGACCGTCATCTATCGACGCATCAAACGTCGCGCCGTCGATTAGCGAAACCAGTGGTGGTCGTGGTTTTAAAATTGTGAATTATCTTTGTGGCACCTATAACCTATCATATTTGAGAAAACCCAGAATATTGGTCGTAGATAAAGTATAGTATTCAACTCGCATTTAAAGAGCCTTATTCTCTCGGGCAACTTGTGCCACTCGCTTTGCTCGTGGGCTCAATCGTTATCCTCAAGAATAACGACTCTCATTAAATGCTTGTTGTATAATATACTATTGTAGTTATCGCAATTCCATTATTATTCATTCAAAAATTAATGTATTTTTGCCACTTCGTAACCTTTGCTATCTTTAGTTTTTAAATGCCTATCTCCTTAAAGCACCTGTTGAAAAGATGCGAAAAAAAGTCAGTCGAATTTCCAACGCCTAGGTACTTGATGTCAAAAATAATTGGAATAATTTTTCAAAAAACTTTGAAAAAAGTTGCTTCTTAATGTTTTGCCCTCGGTTTTGCATTTAATTTATGGCGGAACTTCATCCACCGACTCACAGGTGGCAGCGCCGAGACTTCACCCACCAACTCACAGGTGGCAGCATTAGTCGAAATTCTTCAAAACATCACACCGCCTTTCCTGCGCCGAATTTTTCTACAAATTCAAGTTCCAACAACGAACTTTCATCCCGGAGTATGGGGACAGGGGTCTACCACGCCTTACTGACGAGTCCGAGATAGACCCGTGACGAAACGCCAACACCACATACATAGGTTATAAATAACGACCTCGGGTTGTCCCAGTGGTGTTTTCCTGAATAACAAAAATGTTTTCTGGGAATACATTATCCATCTATGGCTCCTCATTTACAACACCATAATTGGTGACTCTCTCACACCCACCGCACGCAGCATCAAGCAACTCTCTCTTGACTCGCTGCACCGCGGAATTATCTCACACACTATTAGTCCCTGGTACCACTCTCTGCAAAATTGGCACATCCATCAACACAATTTTGTTCCTTCAGTTCGCAAAAGAACCTCACTTCTCTCCCATCATACAACCTCCGGTCTCGTCCCTCGGAGGGGAGTATTGTGGCGGAACCTCATCCACCGACCCACAGATGGCAGCGCCGAGACTTCACCCACCAACTCACAGGTGGCAGCATTAGTCGAAAGTGTGTAGTTTTCAAAATATTGTCTTCAAGTCAAGTGATGTGTGCGCTATAAGTTTTTGTAAACATCGTCCTTTAGACACAGTGTGGGTAAACTCTTGTAGAAAGTAGAAAATTTTATTTATTGGCGGGGTTAAGCCCTGCTTGTTCAAAGACCAATTTTTGTAATAATTTCGGTTTTTTAAAATAAAATAGTTTTGAAATTTGGTAGAAAACATCATTTTCAATAGACTTAAATACTTAAATATTACTTCCTGCAAAATAAACAACAGAAAATGATCAAAAAAAGTGGCCTAAAATCATCATCTAAGCCTTGATACAAAATTTGAAAATCATCGGAGGACTATTACTTTTCAACATTTTATTATGAAAAATTTAATGACTATTATTTCAGTGATCAAAATTGCCAGGTAATTTTTAAATATGGGATTCGGTTTTTAATTTGATTTTAAGCAAATTTTACGAATAACTTTTTGACACATTTGTTACTGGAGAGAAAAAAAGACATTTACAAAATTTTGATAAAAGTTGAAGTCATCGTAACCGAATACACCGTTCCTGAAACTTGATAAGTTTTCTTAAGGATTTTCTGTCGTACCTTTCACAGAAAGGAAACTTTACCGAAAAAGGAAATTCTCTAACAATTTTCAAGGCCTCCTTGATTTTTGAAAACTTAAATTAAGCCAGAAATTAAGCACATCTAAACCCTAAAATTCAACGCTTGGCATTTTTTTTTTATTTTCGCAAGAGTCGTTTTACCTATCCGGAGACACACTGTATATAGAAACACTGTCTAACATAGGAGGGAAATATTCTCAAAAGTTTTAATTATTTTGAAGGCTGAAGAAGCGATAATTTAATTGAAAACCTACATAAAATCTCTCACTCGATCGTTTTTTATGTCCTTATTATCACTTCTGAAGTCTTCGCGACTCAATTAATGCTGGTTCTAAAGACTATAAGCAATAATATATTTCTTTTAAATTCAAATAGACAGATATCCTCTTGTGTCGTCATTTATTTTCTAGTACTATTACTTATTTTATAAAATGAGTGAAAAGAGATTTTGTAGGCTTCACAACTCACTTGCAAACTACGAAGAGGTTTTGAAGATGTTTTGCCATTTAATTTTAGCGCATTTTTGTGCTCACTTCATTTCTATCATAAATTGGTTACAAAAAAAATTTCTAGTCAAAAGGGTGTTTTTACGAAGGCGTAGAAGGGCCAACAAGATTTTTTTTCTTAAATTCCGAGTTTAAAGTCGGAATATAGTCAATTTCCGAGTATATGATTGACAAATCAGTGGCGTAACGCAAGGTTAATAAAACATTTATATTCCATGTTGTAAAAGAACGGCAAAATATTCTTTGTGAAATGGATCAATACTTTTAAGAGCTATGATCGATATCTCGAGACGTTTTTTGCAGTTTTTTGTTTTTTTGGTCTACAAGAGTTACGGAGCGTTTAGAAAAAGTTTTGCACCTTCCTATAAGTGTTTTGCGGGAATACCCGCGCCAATAAAACACATAGGCTTTAAAAGTTCATTGATTTTAAAATCATTGGATCCTCCATTTGATTGGACATGGAATCACTCCATTTGATTGGCGTTGGGCAGAAGAACATTTGCTCTGGGGAATGGCAGAGTGGAACAATAATTGCATTTTTACAAATGAATGTAGATTTTTGTTGTATGCATCAGATGGACGTATTTTAGTGTTGAGAGGCCGGAATGAACGAAACCTGCAAGAAAATACGGAAACGAAAAAAAAAACGAACCCAGAGTGCCATTTGGGCGTGAAAGTGTCGGCGTATGGGGAGGCGTAATGGGAAATGGAAAAACTGACTTAGTGGTTTTGATTGGTTTTAATTTTAACCTGAACTAACCTGAACGCAGTTATATATAGATATTTCTGTATGATTGAAATTGTTATTCCCTTCGCTCAGAACTTTGGAGATGGTTTTATCTTAGTTGACGATAATGCATGTCCACACCGGGCTCAAATTGTTAATGAAGTTCTGAGCATCGAGGGCATGAATTGGCCTGCTAGGTCGACCGATATGAATGTTATAAAGTGTGGAGCAGAATGAAACTAAAACTGAAAGAAAGGGAGCAAGAATTTCAAAACTTGGATGATCCGGCAGTGACACTTAGGGAGGAATGGAAAGCCATTCCCCAGGAGTTTATCAGAAATTTGGTGGAGACCATGCCAAGAAGGGCTGAGGGAATGCAAGTTTTCGGTGGACCCACATTATTAAGTACATAAATTCGTAGATTTAGTTTACCTCATTAAATTTTTGAATTGCACTCGTATCTTATTCGAGACCAATAAACAAAAATACCCAAAACCGTTCCGATATTGATCAAACCTATTAAATAACACTTCACTTAAGTTAATAGTACACTTCTGAAGTTACAGCAAAGGAGCTGGGAAATCATTAACAGTGATTATGTCACAGAAGTAATATTAAAGTTTTGCGAAAACATCCGAAGCAATCTTTATGAACTAGAGTTCTACGTCACTGATTTTGTACTTAATGAGCTTTTAAATTTAGTTTATATCATTAAAATCAAGTGACCTACACTGCTATACGGAGCAAAAAATAAAAATATTCCAAACTTTCTGAAAATGCCCTGTAACTTTTTTTCGAGCATAAAAACAAACACCGCCGAACATGTTCCGAGATATCTACCAAGCCTATAAAATGACATGACAAACTTGAAAAGTTAAGATTTACCGTAGATATCATAAAAATGCAATCAGTTCAAATTATACATTTTTGCGCCGTATCACCATGTTAAAACTGGTTTAGTTAAAGATTGGTTCAGGTAGTTAGTTCTAGAAGAAAAGTTCTTTCAGAGCCTTTTTAAACTATGAATTTATCATAAATGATTTCTGAGATAAAACGCCTTGAAAATTACCAATAATTAGGTCGTATCGATCTCTTTTCTTAGCAGTTTACTTTTTTATTTTATTATCTCTACAATTTTATTTGTTTGTCATTATTAACTGTCAATATACGCCAATGATTTTCAAATCAATGAACTTTTAACGTCTATTAGTTTTATTGGCGCGGGTATTCCCGCAAAACAGCTCACAGCTCTTAAATGTAATCACTAGAGGAGTCTTAAAGTTGGGGCACCCACCATGACGTCGTAGTTAACAAAATATTGAGCCGTCTTTAAAAAAATTTTCTTGTACAACATGGAATACAAACGTTTTATTAATCTTGCGTCTACGCCACTGATTTGTGAATCATATTCAACTAAATTCCGACTTTAAACTCGGAATTTAATAAAAAAAAATCTGGTTGGCCCTTCTACGCCTTCGTAGTAGTTTTTACTGGAAAGTGTTAATCTTTTTGAGGATTGCAAGACTGCTGATGGTCCTTGTCTTAAGAACTACACTATTTGGATTGCTTAAAAATAAGTGTGCTTTTAATGAAGTGTTCATTATTTGAGCACTTTAGACGCTATAATTTAGTTCAATCCTATTTCTTCATTTCTAAAGAAAATCGATATTTGCAGCAACGATATTGCTGTCGTTGCTGCACTCTTCATAACTCAATTACTAGTTGCTCTAAAAGCTACTGGTAACATTTGTGTGTGTTTTTTTTTAATCTCTCGATTTCCTGTTAGGTAATACTGCTATATATCTGTACCTCAAAGCCAAACTATGTTAAGACATAAATTGTTATTTTACAGGAAAAACATTTTAAAGTTTTGGTTTAATAGTTATGTCGATATCAAAATATGTATTTAAGATAATTTTTTCAAACCTCCAAAATATTATCAAAACAAGGAAGGATATTAGTGATAAGTAGACCATTTTAGGCATATTGTCTTAACCTTTTTATCACAATTTCGTGAATTTGTGACTTAACATAGTTTGGCTCAGAGGTACAGATATAGTAAATTGAATTATAATATTCTCAATATCTACTGCCTTAAGGCCTACAGAATTTGGGATGTTTACGAATAAAGACACTTTTTCTAAGATTGTTAATTTTTTGAGGATTGCAGAAGCAAAAATTCTTATTAATGAAAAACATTTAACCTCATTTTTATCCGATATTTGTCTACTAGTTTATCCGATATTCTACTGTCAAATAATTTTTTTACACCGAAATAATTCCTTCGCCGCTTCTTTTCACCATGTTTTTGTATTAACATATTCCTTATCACAAATGAGCATCAAGTTGCAAATAGTCACTGTAATACCTATGTCAATGTCTGTTTTTTAAGGACTACAGAAAATGGAATACTTATAAAGAAATGTAAACTGTTTTTAGATTTGAAAAAAATATTCAATTGATAGCCTATTACTTCATTTATTTTAACGGTTTATGTAGTCGAATCATCTCTATTAAAAATTCCAGGAAAAACGTCTCTGCAGTCCAGCGAGCTAATCTGGAGACCCCTTCCTGTTTTACAGTTTTGGCCCCCTTTTTACCTGTAGAAACCTTTGAACTAATGACGACTTCCGCCCGAAGGGACGTCTCGGGACGTCATGACGTCCACAAGATGCATACAAAAGGTGGGTTTCTACTGAAAACTGTTCATTAAGCCTGCTCTGAACTAGCCGGAAGCGACGTTTGGACTTTTATCTTCTTACTTCTGAACCAGCGATTCGTATGAGACTTCGATAAGTACTCGAAATAAACGTATCTAAAAAGATATATTTGCGAAGAAAATGCATGTTCAGTGTAAGTCGAATAATTTTTTACGATATAAATCATTCAGCTTGTTTCGTTCGATCTCAACAAATAAAGGAGGACGCTTTGGCGTCTTTTTTACATAAACCGCAAGGGATGACGTGATGGACTGACAGTGATCTATTAGCAGAGGCGTGAAACGGGGGAGAATGGGGCTCGAAATACCCTTACGCTCCACGTTGGCCAAGGTAAGGGACGCCCTATCCGTCAACTGAGACGGTCGGTCACTCCTGCAAGGCTGATGTGGACGTTAACCGCACGGCTAGACGTAACCCAGACATGCAGGTTATCGAATAATTTTCAACAGAATTACATTTTATCTTTTATCACTGTAATATATTATTTTTTTGTGTTTTGAACAATATTTTTTAATAACAGGAGGAATGTTTTACATAAAAAATGCTTTACTGCGGCTTTCTGTCTAATGTATATTAAGAATGCAGGTTTAATCCATGCAAAGGACGATGACATCGTCAAAACAAATTGTCATTTTGACAAAAAAAAAACATTAACTCTAAACAAAATGATATAAATATGTAGAGTTCTATAATTATTTGCTTTATTATCAAACAGTTTTCTACATTATATTTACTAGTAACTTTACAAAAACCATACTTTGCATGTCAACGTCATAGATTTGAAACTATTTGAATGGTCAGTGACCCAAAAGGGTATTTTGCTCGTTTTCAAATCTCACCACACGAAAGTATTCACGCAATCCCGGGATAGTAAGTCTGTCCGAGGGTCGCTCTTGTTTGGGTTTTCTCCTTGATGGTCATAATATTTATTCTTGGCCTTTCGGCGTTTTAGGGTCAGGTCAGCTTAACACAAATGTAGGTTATCACGTCATGTTGGTTATAACTTTTTTGTGCGATCGTCCGTTTTTGTCTACCGTCACTGTTTTGACAACGGTATGTGACATTTACTGGTTAGTAGGCCTAACAGAACGGTAAATAATTTAGTTGATCAAAAGATCACGCAAAAGGTAGCACAAAAAATAGCATAAGCATTTCGAACCGTACTGAGTATACCGATCGGTAAACTCTCCTTACTGTTCATAATAATACTTAATATATGTACTATTGTGAGAAAAATATCATTGTGGCAGTGTTTATCGATCGACATTGAAGTTTGAAAGCTCACCCGAGAACTGTTCTATCAAACATGATAAACAATTTTTAATTTCTTCAAAAAAACTAAATAATTTTCAACACGTTTTACCGTTAGATAAAAAGGGCAAAACATGTAAAGTTATTTCTTTGCAAAAAAATTAAAATACTAAACTGGGAATTTCTGCAATTTTTACTAGAACATTGCGTAAGTTAATTTTTTCAATGGACGATTTGTTTTCAATCTCATAATAACACTCAGAAATAATACTCTGATTCCACCTTCTTCACATCATGCGTTCGGATCACAACGGAAAAGATCAATGCAGCTAAATTTTTCGTCATTTTCGGGGGGCCTGGTTCTCTAATATGCCTTAACCGAAATTCGTAACTGAAAGAGCATTTTGAATATTCCTGCTAGATTCAGACTAAGAGGTTCAATTTAAATAAAAGTTTTTTTTTAAGAATATATAGAGTGTTTTATTTTAAGAATATATAGAATATTGTTTTAAGAATATAAAAAGCACTGCAAAATTGTTGCATTTCAACCCACTGCATTTCGTAGCTGAAGTAATTTGAGAACATTCTTTGTTATGACTTTTAACGGCTTTGGTTCATATGCCGGAAAATTTTAGTTTTTTGCTCTACAAAAAAATTAGAGGGGTTTTTTCAAAGAGTTTGCGGTCTTTTAGACGTTACTCTGTATCACGAGAGTGCCGCTGACAAATTGTATGAGATAAATTATCTTTACAAGATAATTGTTGTAACAGTGACGGAGACTCAAGGTTAATAACAGATGTCTATTCCATGATACAGCAGGGTAGCAAAAAATCTGATGAGAATTCAGAGCTTTCGTTAAAATTTTTTGGTGTTTTTTTTTTATCTATGAAAACAGTTATGGGGCATTTAAAGAAAATTGGCACTTTCTTATAAATTACACTATTGCAGGAATATCCACGCTAATAAAACAAATTAATTCTAAAAGTTCATTGATTTTAAAATCATTGACGTTTCATGTTGTACAAGAACGGCAAAAACTCAAATAAAGAAAACTCTTCAATGAGGCGAGTCATAATAAATGAGTGAAAATGAAACCTCAGAATCTCTAGTGGTACAGGCTGTTCAACTTTTATCACTAGTTTGTCGCCAAATAAAAAATATGCTTGAATTCATTTGAATTCGTTTCAACCGAAAGAAAGAAATTCTCCAGAATTTTTTTATATAAAACACCGATTGGAGGTAAAATAATCAAAACCGTTTTAATGTACTTCTTTAGGGTGACTTTTACAAGTTCAAGTAAAACTTCAGATTGAAGATAAAACTCCAGATATAACCTACATTGCATTGTTTATCTGTCAGGTAAACAATGCAATGTACATCAAGTCTGATGTTTTATCTTCAATCTGAAGTTTTACTTGAACTTGTAAAAGTCGCCCTTAGAGTGACTTTTATAGCTATCAGTAAAACTTCAGTTTGAAGTTAAAACACCAGTAATGACGTAAATTGCATTGTTACAAACAATGCAATCTACGTCATATGTGCTGAAGCTTTACTGATAGCTGTAAGTCACCCTAAATCAATAGTTATTTCCATGACAAAATTTCAAATTATTGACGATTTAAAAAGTTACCAGTTAGCATTACTAACATTGCATATTGCAATTTATGAATATTTTAATTGAAATTTGATGATTTTTGATGGGAATCGACCATAATTTCGAATTTTGAAAACTTCTGAAATTTTGTGCCTTAAACAGTTTTTATTTTTAACTTTTATTTTTATTTTATGTACCAAAACGGTACGTTGTATTGGAAAACTTTTTTGTTCAGAATAAAACGGGTAATTCAACCATACATTATTTTGAGGAAAATAAGGAGCATACTTTTCTTTACTTTAAAAATATGCACTGGCAATGCGGCATTGCGCACCACTGGTAAAGATACCGATTTTGTTTCTATTGCAACATATGGGCATTTCATAGCAAATAAAAGATTTTCTGTAAAATCTGTAAATTTTCGTCATTTTAATAAATATTTAAGTCCCTGTATCTTTTAAAAATAAATCGTACACAATACATTTATATAATCGACTCCCTTAAAGTTTACCATAGAATTTGAGGTTTCATTCACCAATGGTAAAGTAACACCTAAAGTGTAATAACTTTTATCAGCGACCATACTATAATAATCACATTATTCTGGTCATTCTCAAGATTAATACTAATCTTTATTCACTTGTGAATAATAAACATTATTCACAAGTATATAATGTCAAGTGAATAATGAGTTGGCATGGTAACGAAACATGTCGTAGGCAACTGACAACTCAAAAAGTAAACCTCCCAAAACATAAAATCGGTAGTTACCACTGGTTCATTCAAATAATTATCCTTCTATTAGGGTGTAATGAGACAAATGTCGGTTACACGCTCTTTTTCACGCAAAAAATGTTCTTTTCACCAAAAAATACTTAAAATTTACCATAAAATTAAGTAATTTACTGTCCATCCTCGTAGCAAGTAGTATTAAAATGAACATGCACGTATCCATCTGACACATCAAACGTCGCGCCGTCGATTAGCAAAACCAGTCGTAATTTTAAAATTGTGAATTATCTTTGTGGCACCTATAACCTACCATTATAAAAAATCCATAGACGTGATATCGGGAGATCGAGGTGGCCACAATATTTCGGTATTATTTCCTATTCAATAGTTTGGTTTATAGCATCGAGCTAATCTGGAGATCCCTTATTGTTTTACAGTTTTGGACCCCCTTGTTAGCAGTGAGAACCTTTAAACTGGTGACGATATCCGCCGGAAGTCACATCTCGGTGACGTCACGACGTCTTACGCCAAATTATTGCAAAACAATTGTCACTGTCATTATTTTTATTACTTTTTATTTCCAATCCAATCGAATATCGAACTTATGTCAATTTGCTTGCTAGAGCGGTAGGGTTCCTAGCCCTTAGCTGGCTGACCTAGCTCCAAGGTGTTCTAAAACTTAACTTCCAATCTAACAAAAACAAAAAAACAATGAACACAATCAATATCCGGTGCGGATTTAAGTTGCTATGACGGTTGTATGACGTGCGCTGACGACAACATTACGTCATGGGAACCTTAAGAGTGCCGGACTTCCGTCCAGAAAACGGGACCATTTTAAAGGAAATATCGGCATTTCTTGGCTCTGTCCATATGTTTTACGTAATTGGTTTAAAGTTATTGACTAACCTATCACAACAACGTGCGCAGTGAGGAGGCTAAAAGAAGATGTGTATCAAATCTTGCAAATGTTTAAAACCATTTTGAGTACTTTTCTAGTCGATCTTGTTAATACATTTTTTCTTGTTGGATTTCCTTTAGAGACACTTCATCATTGTTAAGATTTTTGAAATTTACATATCTATAGATACAAATGTAAGTAAAAAATGAATAGATCATGCCTACTGAGTACAGCAATTTCGTGATTTCCCCCAGCTCTTGTAACCTCTAAAAAGCAGCGTATCACATGGTTGGGTTGTTTTCTCGGTTTAGTGAAAGAACCATATTCATGTAGTTCCTCTTTAATTTCGGAAGACACCACACTCGAGAGTCGCCTCTCTGAGTCTAAGTTGTAATATTGTTCCAAAGCATTTATGATATTACAAAAACATCTTAAATTAACTAACAACTAACATATCCATATTTTTTCATCGTTACTGAATTCAATTATTAAGTAGTTATTCTGAGCAAAAAAAAATCAAATGACGAAAATACATAAATAACGATCGAAAGGCCGTTTCTTACATATTACGTTTTAACCTGAACTAACATAAACTACTTTATTTGAGAAATTGACAGCAGGCATAGGACAAACATGTACCTATTACCCATTCACTTCTTCTCACTCCACTCACTTTTCTCAACTCGTCACCTTTAAAATCTCCTTTTTTTGTATACCCGTCTCCTTTTAGCACATGTTAGAGAAGATACGATAAAAATGTCAAAGTCAATTTTCCAACACGTACTTGACCACAATAATAAGTGAATGGCTTATATATTGCTTTCATAATCGTTGCCATATCACCCAACTTGTAGGTATAATTCTGTAATGACTTAAATATGCGGTATTCATATGAAAACATCATCTAGTTGGCTGTGAAATATCAAAAGAAAACGATGAATGAACAAAAGACCATTTATTTTGATTATGTCATCCTTTTCTGTCAAAAAATCAAAGCCTTGTAGATGACGTTTTCTAATGAACACCTCATATACAAAAACATTGAAGATCGATTTTCAAAGTAAAGGCGAGCATGAAACTATTCAATTAATACATTGATATGTCAGGAATGACAAGCGCTTTCGAAATATGGAATAAAAGTTCAAGGTCCGATTTAAAAAAATTGAGTTGGTAACGATAACTCAGTTATTAAAAGATACATAAGGACATGCGATACGCTGCTTTTTAGAGGTATTACCTAATAAATAAAAAGTTATTACCTTTATAATAAAAAAATCTTCTATCGCAAATAAATAGTTCACGAAATATAGGAAATTAAAACTTTACGAAATTTATCAATTTTTTCAAATAACTCGGAAGATGCGGCAACATCGAAGTGGAATCTTAAAGGAGCTCAATGAAAGGCAACTTTTTCCTAATTTAAGCGTCCTTGTTACTCTTACCGTTTCGAACATAGCAATGGTGGGAACACATAAAAGAAACACCATGTTTTGGTAGTTTAACGAAAGCAGAAGACGCTCATCTCAGATAGAGCCGCCCTTAGTAAGATGCGTGATGTCATTTGCAGGAGTACCAAAAGGTTGAATGTGCTAGCTCATGTAACTTCTTTAGAACTCGACAATTAGTTTTGAAAGTTGGTAAAACAATTACGTAAACAACAAACTCAACAAACCCAAATTAAAAGAGTGCCGCACAGTTAATCTGGGAACCAGTTACCGAAAATAAAAAAAAAAGTTAATTCGTTGTAAAAGAAATTTATCAGGAGCTCTATCATCTAAAGTGAATCCCAAAGTCACCTCTCGTGCTCTAATGACAGTTTTGAATATATTTTTTAATCCCAAATTAAGCCAGATTTCACATAACCACTAAAGAACTAAAAATAGCCGAAACAGTTGTCTGTTTGCTGGGGTTCTAAAACTAAAAATAACAGCAACGGTAATAGACGTCTGGTAGGCTTTCAAGGTTAGTAGGGGAAATTAAGAAGAAGAAGAAGAAGTGGCATGTTATATAAGCGTAACTTGAATCTTACAAGTTAGATTTTCACAAACAAAACAAATGGACGCTGATAATAATATGCGAAAAAAAAAATTGGGCCATATTCGTTCGGCACCCCGCTTTGGAGCTAAAATTGTAGACAATAACAATAAAAGTCAGGGGCGGTCAAGGTCGTAAGGGGAAATCCCCTTAAGGCGCCATCGCTTTGCGGTGAGATTAACCCTTCCGAGTGGCTACGAGCCGGACACCTGCTGGTTAGGGCGCGTGCCAAGATCCGGAGATCGTTTTCGAGAAGCGCGTGGGTGGCGTCAAATGAGAAGGGAGACCCCTCGTCGCATTAGGACCTTCACTCCCTTGTCTGTGATTCAAGACATGGGCCGATTTGGGGTGAGTAATCTGTCATTATTACTGTTCTTTTTTATGGCAGCACGCGCGACACTCGTTTATAAGGGACAAAATCCTGAATACCAAAGTTTTTTGGCCCAACGTGAAACTAAGCGGAGAACGCACGAGATGCATTTAGATGTTAGGTCTTTCGTTTAACGTCTTCCATTAGGGATATTTCGTACACTACAAGTATTAAATCGGTTTTTACTGGGAAAATTTTACTATACCTAATATTATATTATGTACCGGGGTCGTAATGTAGATTATTATGACCAGAACATCAAATTTAAGCCCGAAACGTGAATCGCTGAAAATCTACTGACGTGAGGTTCACAAGTAGTTCACAACCGCGGTATATATACTATTTTTCGCTAAAGCTACAAAGGAAAAAAACCACAACAGAAAAGTGCCTAAATTAGGAAAGTACTGCTCTGGAGAATTTATTACTAGAAACAGAGCGTCTTTAATCCATATCGAGGGTTCGTTTCCATAGTAACCGATGAACAAAACGCCAGTATTGGCTCGAGGAATCTAAGGTCATTTTCGTTTCGCACCGGTATATATATAAAAATGAAAGACCATTTGACTTTCAACCAATCAGCTTTGTTGAAAATCAGCTGGTTTGTCATTTTATGTCACCCTTAACCAGGACCGCTGTGAAACGAAAATGACTTAGGTAATGGGTGTGGAAGCCTGCTAACAGCAGACGTGTTTAGCTCGCTAAGTAAATAATCAGTTGTTATATCACAAGAGATTAATATTTTTTGAATATAAATTGATATTTTTGTGCAAACTAGTCGTTAAGATGCTCGAGACAAAAGTTGTTATTTTATTTATATATTTTTTTAAATAAATATCCCGGCAGCGAAGCTGCAGGCCAATAAATATTAAGAGTTAAAAGAGCAAAAAGTACAACTTTTTTGCTGGGAGAGGAAAATTTGCTACTTGACGCGAAGCATAGAGCAGTAATCACTAGAGAGCAAAAAAGTTACTTTTTGCTCTTTATACATACAACATTTTATCTACAAACGATACATCCTGAGAAGTCAGCTCGACCTGGTGGTGTGTACATTTTATTTCATACTGTTCGGTATATACTCGTACGTCCTACATGCATCGATTTGAGTCCGGTAAATGGAACTTTACCGTACAAGGTTTAAAGGTTGCTAGGCAACCGATGCTAGAGAGCTACCGTCTAATATAAAATATAACGTTACTTAAATTTGATTAAGATTTTGTCAAATGCTCAGTTGGCAAGTTCAAAATTTGTGCGCAGTAGTTACGACGTTTGATATTACTTGTCATTAAATCAAACCATTCAATCAAATCAACCATCATTTCCTGATATTCGAAACGAGCTTCTATATTATTGAGTGAAATTCAAACATCTCCTCAATGCCCAGCAGAACCGACTTATTTCAAAGTACTACACATATTCGAAGAAACACAAGCACATTGTTGATGATTTAATGATGACGACTCCATCATTTTCCCCATTAGGAAAAGACTTCTCGAAGGAATTTGAGAAGGTTTTAAAACTAGTGGCTACATATTTTCAAAAGTTTATTTTGGTACCATAAATAGCGTAACTTTAAATCACTATGATATAGCTCTCAAATTATGAATTTTGACACTGACAATAATACAGCCAAATACCGCCAAATGTCAATAAATCTAATTCTTACGTGGTTATTTTTTCTTTTTTTTTAAATTTCTAAATCATTAAAACAGTATTAAATAAAATATTGTACGATACACGTCCATTAGGTGTTGTTACAGTATAACTTTCCAGACTCGGCTCCTGACGTCGCCTCGACCGTAAAAATCTCGTACTGTAACAAGTCACCTACTCGACTTGTGATGTAAATTACTATTGTTTGCCATGACGTCTTACGTCAAATTATTGCACAACAGGGTTGTCACTGTTATTTATTTTATTATTTTCAATCCAATCGAGTATCGAACTTATATCCATCTCCTAGCTAGAGCCGCAGGGCTTCTAGCCCTTAGCTGATCTAGCTCATAGATTTTCTAAAACTTAAGTTCCAACCTAATAAAATCCAAAAACAATCGACATAATCAATATGCGCTTTAAGTTGCTATGACGCTTGTATGACGTGCGCTGACGACAACATTATTACGTCAGGGGAAAATTTGAAGCGACGGACTTCTTGTTAAAAAGGGCATTTTTAGGGAAATATCGGCATTTGTTGGCTCTGTCCATATCTGCTAGATCATTGCGGCGATTAGTACCTACCAATGATCAAGGAGATATGGACAGAGCCAACAAATGCCGCTACTTCCCTAAAAATGATCACGTTTTTTGGCCGGAGGTTCGCCATTTTTAAGGTACCTTTAAAGATGACATAATTTCATCGTCAAAGCACATCAATCGGCGAATATTAACTTCAAATGATTTGACGTAAGACATCAAGTGACGTCAAATGAAGCGGATATCGCAGCCATTTTTAAGGTACCCACTACTAAAAAGGGGAGGCAAAACTGTAAAACAGGAGTGTCTCTTCAGATGTAATAAACTAGCTCAATGGATTACATAATCAAAGTGAATCAATGTCCTAGGAGTTATGGACAGAGCAACCAATGCCGATATTTCCCTAAAAAGCAATAAAAAAAAGTTAAAATAAAGCATTTTAACTTTTTTTTATTGCTTTTTAGGAAAACATCGGCATTGGTTGCTCTGTACGCAATAATTATCCACGAAACTCATAGACTATATTAAAAAAGAGATAAAAAGATAGGATAAACAAATTTACAACATAACTCCCATATCTACACAAGAATGAAACTATCACAATTTAACGAAATGTACTATATGTAGTGAGTCCTAAAAAGAATCGTAACCTACTTTCTAAAAAAAAAGACAAAATGTACTTAAACAACATTTCAGCAAACTAAAACGTAAAATTTCTGTGAGCAAAAAACCCTTGTGATATACGAAACATTCTAACAAAATAGCAAATGTATCTAAATAGAAAAAGTAGCCAGTATCCACCAAAACAAAATGGTTAGCTAAATGGAACAAAAATGACCATGTACAGGGCTAACACATCATGCAAATCGACAATAGTAAAATTCAATATCAAAAAAGTTTTTTAATTTTAAGAACTAAAAATTTTCAAAATTAAAAAAAAATGAAATATAAAAAAATTTGTGAAAAAAGAAAAAATTCAATAACGTCGACGCTACCACTATTGGGAACGGTTAAGTTTAAGATTTCTACTTTCCCGCATTCATTAATGAGTGCAAATCAGTTATCAACTTCTGCTTTGGAATGTATTCATCAAACTTTGGATTATTTATCATAGAATTACCCAAGAAACTGGTTTCCTTTACAATTTTTTTTCACAAAATAATGCTTATTGTTGAATAGTCAGATCGTTTTAAACAAAACAACTAATTCTACAGGTGTGTGTCAAACGTCACTAGGTTTTAGTATTTCCTAAAAAAATGAAAAGGCAGT